>JASJOG010000111.1:70000-740000 GCA_030142905.1 Heliopora coerulea | reverse complement strand
ACTAAATTTATCAGTGATCTTACAATTGATCTATGTTTAGATAAAGTGAATAAGTTCATTTGCAGCTGATCAAAAATTATGGGACCATTAAGTGTGTGCATGAGACAAGACTATGCTATGCCCCTTGCTGAGATAGAGGACAGATTTAATGGGTGCAATATGGAAATAAAATGGCAATGTATGGCAGGTCACAGTGGAGAATGGCAATCCAATGAATCCGTTAACAGGGTGTAAATTAACAACTTGCAAGGTGGAGCTTCTATTATACTGAAGCAAGCTTGAGTGTTTGATCTTTGAAATGTTGTTCATCCAAAAGAAAAGACCGAAACTGAACACTTAAGCTGACTCTATTCGCGCAAAACTTTTTGTTTAATTCACGCCTGTCATGCTTCATTACATTATGTACTTTTATTTCTATATAAATACTTATGCTAATTTTTTTACACTTCACATTTGATAATGATGACATGGAGTCGTCAAAACATCATGTAACTTCGCTTTTATCATTAATTTTTTTATTGAAATGTATATCAAAATCTATTAATATTACATTTCTTTCTGTGTGGTGACTTTTATGACCAGAATAAAATTGGTAGAATTTTACATTTACTTTTTATTGTGTTTACTAGGTAATGTGGATAAATTTAGAACATGTTACCAATCAGCATCCATGGTATAACAGAAAGTGTTTGCATGGCCCTCTTGAGTAAACTGAAAGGACTAGATCCAACAAGACATGGCACCTATGCAAACACTTAGAGAGATTATTTTAGACAAAAAACATTCCCTTTCTGTACACATTTCAGGTAAAATTGTTGTTGGCCTTAGCTTTAATTATTCATCATGTATTTATAACGAATTAAGATAGTTACCAGACCACTGGAAAAGGATTTTAAGCTTAAAATATTTGTAAAACTATTGTTGTCCTGTAAAATAGAGTATTCTCTTTCACAATAACATTATATATATATATATATATATATATATAAATCAAAGGCAAATTTTTGTTTGCTGTTGCTACTCTGAGTTTCACATGCTTAAGCGATCACTAGGCAACTGACAGGTCATTTATTCATTCATACTCTTAAATTACAGTGTTATGTTAAGTGGTGTTTTGTTACATGTCGGCACTTAGCGAGAAGTACCGTACTTTTGGCGGCGACTTCAATTTCAAGTCGGCGGCTTCTGGCAGTTTTTGTAGACTCAAGGGTTCCTGGAGTTCAAGCAGAGCTTCGTACTATGCAAACTCGGTGGCTACTAGATGGATACTTTTGCTCTCTGGTGATATTGAGCTAAACCCTGGATGGCAAGGCATATTTGCGGAAGGTGAAGATTATTTATTGAACTTTGCAAGTGGGGTCAACTGTGGCTCAAATAATTTAAGTATAGCACAATTGAATGTTTGAAGCTTGAGGAATAAGATGGATGAAATCAGACTATTACTTAAAGTGTGTTGCTTCGACATTCCAGCAATAACTGAAACCTTCTTGGACGAGAGTATATCGGACAAGCAATTACATGTGGATAATTACAAGATTGTTAGAAGGGATAGAAATAAGGGTCAGGACGGAGGTGGCTGTTTGATTTACATTGCGAGCCATATTTGTTATTCAAGACTCAAATCCCTGGAGCCTCCTGATATTGAATTGATTTGGATTAAAATTATGCAAAATTTGTCTGCGTTGATTTTAGGAAATTGTTATCGACCTCCTTCTGACTTCCAGTTCTACAGCCGATTTTCTGATTGTCTGGAGAAAGTGTGGCTTAAGCATAGGAATGTGTTGCTCGTCGGCGATTTCAATTCGGACTATTTTCGTAGTTATGAGGATGTTAAATCATATGCTGGCAGGAAATTACAAGACATATTGCAGCAATTTAACTATTGTGTGATGAACGATAGGAACCAGCCAACAAGGGTTACAAGTGACACACAAACCCTGATTGACTTGGTTATTACTAGTAAGCCGGAGATTATCAAAGGAGTTATTAAAACAACTGAGTTGGGAATCTCAGATCATAAGCTGGTTCATGGTACAATATGGTCCTAAATAAAAAGGCCGCCTCCAAAAATAGTCAAAGCCCACACCTTCAAGAGATTTGACCGGGCAGCTTTTGTGAAGGATGTCGAGAATGCACCTTGGTCAGTCTGTGCTGTGTTTAATGATCCGGACGACTGCTATCGGGCATGGTCACATATTCAATGATATCTGTCAGGTGCACGCACCTTACAGGGAAGTTAAAATTAGGAGTGTCTTGGTACCTTGGATAACACTGCAAATACGGCATTTGATAAATAAACGCTTTAAAACACTTAAAAAGGCACAACGTTTGGGTGATCCGAATCTGTGGGCCGAGTATTGGGAATTGCGGAATAGAGTGACCATGGAAGTGAGGCTCTCTAAGAGCAAGTACTATTTGGAACTGTTCAATGAAGTGAAAGATTGTAAATCCTACTGGAGACTGGTAAAAAATGTGACAAACGGCAAATCAATTGCCCCAATATTAGGGATCAGAAATGCGGACGGAAAAGTTGTTACATCCAACCTGGACAAGGCAAACATACTTAATGAGCCTTTTTCAACTATTGGCGAAAAACTGGCCAATGAACTGCAGAATACTGATTTGACTCAAAGTAATGTTCATGTTTCTATCGTTGCGCCTTGTATTATGAGCATAAATTTATCGTATGAGAGTATTGTTAGCTCGATGGCTAAGTTGAAAGCCGACAAAGCCTCTGGACCCAACAGTATTGCCACAAACCTTTTAAAGTTCGCTAGTGATTCAATTATTCCATCCTTGTTGTCTGTGTTTAATATAAGCGCCACCTACAACACTGTACCAGCTACATGGAAGGCTGCAAACATTTCAGCACTCTATAAAAGTGACGATGAAACTGATAAGCATAATTATAGGCCTATTTCGCTTCTAAGTGTGCTAGGAAAATCGATGGAGTCTATGGTGGCATCAACTATTACCACGCATGTCACTGGACAGGGACTTGGGAATTCTCACCAGTGGGCATATAAAAAAGGTCATTCCACTGAACTGTTGCTAGTGAAGATAACGGAGGACTGGAGACGAGTGCTTGACAAGAAATATGTTGTAGGTGTGGTTTTCGTAGACTTTCGAAAGGCGTTTGATGCGATTCCCCACTCCGTTCTACTCCAAAAACTTCAGTCTTGGTGTAGCTGGGGACTTATGGTGTTGGATAAGGGATTATCTCTCTGGAAGAATGCAAGTGACAATGATTAACGGGCATCAATCTCAAGCTATGCCAGTCACTTTTGGTGTGCCACAGGGGTCTGTGCTTGGCCCCACCCTGTTTTCCCTCTTTTGCAATGACCTGCCCAATATCACTGAGGGAATAGATGGCGACCCACAGCTTCACATGTATGCAGACGATACCACCGTTTATGTGTCAGCTCCGACTTATGATCTGGTGGCTTCCAAGTTAAATGAAGTCCTAGCGAGGTTATATACATGGTGTTGTGAGAATTGTCTCACTCCCCATCCTACCAAGACGGAGTATATGCTGCTCAGTGGACGAAGGCAATTGATTGGGCCAAAATAAGCTATTAAGATGGGTGATTATGTTATCGAGGAGGTTGTTTCTACAGATAGACAATGCTCTTAAATGGGATCATCATGTTTCGGAACTAGCGAAGTCATTTACGCAGAAGTTGAACTTACTTAAATCATTGTACTTCCTGCCTAGACAGGCAAGAACTGATTTCTATTTTGGGGTTATTTTGCCCTCTGTTACATATGGTATGTTAGTTTGGGGCTCTTGTGGTCGAGTACTTTTTTCTAACCTGGAATCTATACATGTCAGAGTGGCAAAAATAATATTTAAATTGGATTGGTGGACACCAGGCAAGGACATTCTTGCCACAGCAAAATGGAATACCTTAGAGATTATGTATGAGAAACGATTATTAATTTTAGCGTATCAGGCTTATTATCATCTTTTACTATGTCCTATGAATTGTCTTTTTGAAAAGTATGTAACTAGCTATGATCTCAGGAGGAAAATGACCTTTAAGTTACCCAGGTCTAACACTGATATGGTTGGGAAATCATGCTCATACAAGTCAATTATTCAGTGGAATGCCCTAGAAAACCTAATGAGATCAATTCATAATATTGACACTTTTTAAAAGTCACTCAAGTGTATTTTTAAGCCACATATATTATAGTGATATATTGTGTAGAATTTCTTATTGTTGTAAATATGTAGAATTCTTATATTAGCTTTATTGGGATTAGTTAGGAAATTTAATTCTATTGTTATGTATACGACCACATCAGCTTTGCTGAATTTTTAATCTTGTTTAAATAAATGCTGTAAGTAAGTAAGTAAGTAAATTCATGGGAAGAAGTCCACGATGTCATAAAAATCTCCTGAACAGCAGATCAGAACTTCTCACTAAGTGCCGACACATAACAAAACACCACTTAACATAACACTGTTATTTAAGAATATGAATAAATAAATGATCTGTCAGTTGCCTGATGATCACCTAAGCACGTGAAACTCAGAGTAGCGACAGCAAACAAAAATTTGCCTTTGATTTGCATTTTCGCTCTGCCTATTACCATATTGAGCACCATAGACATCCATGCCATACCTGTGACACTCGTTACATTTATTCAGTATATATATATATATATATATATATATATATATATATGTTCAATCTGCAGACATACGTTTCGTTGTACTACAGCTCATCAGTGCAGCTTGGAACAAACTTGGATTGATAAAGGACCAGGCTCTGTTATTTGCTGATTTTTAATTATTTTTGCACTTTAAAAACACCTGGAAAGTTGCCACAGCCATTGGTTGATCTATGCTCCCAAACGATGATTTTTACTTTAAAAAATTATATTCAACAGAAGATCAAGTTGCTTTTGTTTTCCAGTATTTTAAATATCAAGTGAAAACTAGATTATAGATGTATGCCTTTCTTTTTTTCACAGTTATTAGGGCACAATCATTAGGAGCTGGCTTGCTGGAATAGATCACAACCACCATGTTTGTAGGCAGCAGGCAAAGAACAATAAGGGACATTTGGTGTTTTCAAGGCACTGGAGTAAAAGAACAAAGAGATGGAAAGTTGTAATGGTCAAATAGAAAAAAAAGTACTCCTAATTACCACTTCTGTGTGCTAAAGCTTTAATGGCTCTCTGAATGGGAACATCTCAACTAATAAGTTACAAGAATAATCCAAAGATCATTGCTCCAACTACTGCAGCAATTCCAGCACCACTGACAACTCAACTTGGCCAATATAAATTACTTAGTTTAACATGAAAGAAACTCGACCCATTAAGGGGCAAGTGCAGTCTGCTAGAGCTTTTCCTGTGTTTGCCCTGTATAGTTTGTCCACTCAGTGAAGCCCCCAATATTGCAAACTCTTGGACATATCTAAGATGCTAGATTTGAAACATGTATATGCTGTATATGACATAAATATTAATGTTAATGATAGTGCATGTTAACAAGTAGGTTAACAGTCTTTATAGCCAGTATACTGTCCATTTGGTGCAGGATGTTTTCGAACCTCCCAAACACAAGATGATAAAATCACTTTACAATCTCCCTTTCTCAAATGACCATGTTGCCACTAAATATACTGTCTATATGCAGCATGCCTCATTATCACAGATTGGCATAAGAACATTAGTATCAGCCAGAGTTCTTATGGCTGTTACCAAATTACTGCTTCACTTTAGCACTTGTTTTTTTTTTTTGCTTGCAACAATTTCTTTATCTGTAGGCATAGGATGACAGTCCCTACGCACACAGAATGGTGGGATGGAGGTGGTTTCCACATTGCTTGTATGTCCAGCAGATTGATTTTGGACTGAGGATATCATCTTGATATAAACTCTTGTTTGGCTACTGTCTAAAGTATCTTGTACTTCCTACAATTACACAACAGAAATTTTACCAAGGAAAAATAATAAAACCTCAACAAATATTTGTTTCATTCACACCAATGATAACAAAAAAAATATCCAGTACAAATTTTGGGGATTGCCTCCTCTCTGTCATGTCGCCCAACAATCTGAAAAATCACAAACTCACACAGCAATCTTTTACAGTTTATTAATGTCCGATTATCACTTCCAAATCACTCTCCCATGTTCATTGACTTATATCTTCTTAATATATAAAACTGCTGAGGTTTCCTGACGTCACATGCAATCTAAATATAACTAATTTAACTGTGGTGCCCAGTGTCTTTCAGCACCTTGCACTTAACAAAACATCTGCTATCAATGTTCTAAATTTGTGAGGATAATCCTGAACACCCTCCCCCCATTTGTTTCGAATGAAAACAAATGTAAGAACTACTTAAAATGACTACTTTGAAGGTTCTCTGGGTTAGTCCTCGCTTTAGCTTTTCTGGTGGCTGCTCTAGTTTTCCTTTGAGTAAACTCTGGAGCTTTTGCATTTAGTGGACTCTTGGGCTTGTCGACAGCTATATCACATGATAGCTTAATGGGGTACAGATGCTGGATTGGTTGCTGTAACTGAGAAGTACCAACTCTCAACTCAGCTGCGCAGATAACACCATCTCTGCCAGGTATTGTCCACTATTCCCATCTTCTATTTTCCTCGATCCTTATGCTTAGATTTGATTAACATCACTTCCCCTACATTCAGGAAAACTTCTTTTCCTTCATGCTTCACCTGGTGTTGTTCTCAAAGTGCTCACAAGTATTCAGCAACCCATCTGTCCCAGACCGCCTCTTTACATCCTTTTAGATATTTTGCACGTTTTCATAGATCTTTATCTTTCTCATGATGTGCTTCCATTTCTGACAATATACTTGGCTGATCAAACAAGAACGAGCTTGGCATAAGGACAGGAACCTGGATATCTTCTTCCATGTAACAAAGTGTTCAGTTCTTCAGAGCCACTTCAACATCCAGAATCACATCTTGGAGCTCTGCCCAGGTTAGATATCCATTCCCAATACATTTAGATAACGACCGTTTCATGAGACCCACCAACTGTTTGAATTGTCTGCCCCACCAAGGAGCGTGACTCAAATTGAATTGCCACTTTATTTGATGGCATGGCAGGAAAATACTGAAACTCTCATCCTTCATCGCTAGCTTTATCCAATTAGACACTCCGACAAACGTCTTCCCATTGTCTGAGTAGATCTTTTCTGGTCAGCCACAACAAGCAACAAATCTCTTAAAGATCTTAAGGAACTCAGATGTTTCCAGGGAGGGTAGGAATTCTAGATACAAGGCTCTTGTTAAAGTGCATGCATAGACAAGCAACTAAGCTTTTCCTTGTACTTTAACAAACCAGCCTAATCCACTCCGACCACCTTGAATGCAGCATTGCCTTCCATACAATCTTTCAGAAGGTTGCCTGGTGGTGGACTCTCCAGAGCCTTCGCTCAGTATTCAAGGTCTTCTTTACCAGACTAGGGGTGGGCCGATACCGATACAAAATACTCGATACCACCGATACTAGCGAAAGTATTGATACTTTCAATACCAAGAAAAAGTATCGGCATTTTCGATACTTATGAGCCTGCGGTATTTTGTCAGTGGTAACGTATAAACTACAATAAAGTACTTCATTTTTCTTTCTCATGTTGAACTTAAATGAATTTCACCTCATGGTTGGTCATGAATTATGGTAAAGGTAATTATTTGTAATTTGAATTTTTTGAAAAATGCCGTCATTTGAAAACAAACCTGTTTTATTATATTATCTGTAGGAGGAGAAAGTTCCAAGAGTAGTAATTCAAATGATGGTGAAAAAGCTGAGTGTAATGTCTGTTTGTAAAGTTTCAAACACTCTAACAATACTTTGAATCTTTTCAAGGTATTTTTAATATTATAGTAAATAAATTTTATTATAATTGCCGATAGAGCTTGCACATATCGAGATAATCATCGTTTGATTTATTTTGCTAGTGATTACTAATGCATTTCTTTTTGGATCACTAGCATTTAAAGATAAAGCACCCCAGTCAATACAAAGAAGCTGAAAAGTTAAGAAAAGAAGAAGTGCAGAAAAATGAAAATAACAAGAAACTGAAAGGTGCCAATCTTAAGCAGCAGACATTGCAAGACTCAATTAAAAAACATTTTAAATACTCATCAACATCAACAAAAAGAAAAAGCATTGATGAAGTTGTTTTTAAAATGATGGTAAAGGACATGCAGCCAGTCTCACTTGTGGAGAATGAAGGATTTCAATCATTGTTAAATGTCCTTGACCCAAGATATCAGCTTCCATCTCGAATGACAATAATGTGAATGTTGCCAGATGAATACTCAAAAGAGGCAGATATAGTCAGAAAGGAAATTGCTGCAGTTTCTCATATTGCTCTAACAACTGATTTGTGGACTTCTCGAGCAACAGAAAGCTACATGACAACCTGTCATTTCCTGACTGAAACGTGGGAGCTCAGATCCTTGGTGTTAGAGACTTTTCACTTTGAACTAAGCCACACTGCTGAAAAGCTGCAGAGAAATGGAACATTTCTGAAAAGATCATTGCCATAGTAACAGACAATGCCTCAAATATTGTGGCAGCTGTCAATATTGTTGGTTGGAACCATGTTCCCTGTTTTGCCCACACCCTAAATCTCTTCGTTTCTGAGGTGATAAAATCAGATTAAAGTGTAAGCAGATTGTGACCTTTCATCAAAGTGTCAAAGCTACAGAGAAATTAAAGGAAGTACAAAAGCAACTTAACCTCCCAGAACACAAACTCATCCAGGAGGTAGACACAAGATGGAATTCCACCTTTTTTATGTTTAACCGCATTATTGAGCAGCACAATGCTATAACAACTGCTCTATGCCTATCAGGCCGCAACAATTTGTGCCTTACAGCAGAAGATTTCAAGTTACTGAAAGCTTCATTGTCAGTTTTGCAACCATTTGAAACTGCAACATGGGAGATCTCAGCTGACCAATATTTATCCATGTCGAAAGCAATACCCCTTGCAAGATCACTGCAACACTTTGCTGGAAGCTTGCATGAAGATACTTCACTTGGGACAATGTCGAGTGCCCAAATGCGACAACAATTTACAGCTATAGAGTGCGCTCATCTTCTTGCTATCTCAACGATCTTGGATCCAAGGATGAAGAAGTTGGCTTTTTCTAATCGTGAAGCCACTCAACAAGCAGAACAATGGATAATTGAGGAGGCCAAAGCATTTATTCCACTAGAGTCAAATACCGAGACACCACAACATGAAGGTGATGAAACTTCCAAAGTAAATAAACCACCCGGCTTGTGGGATCTGTTTGACCAAAAGGTTGTTGATTCCCAGTCCACCAGAAATGTCACAAACCAGGCATTAGTCGAAGCCAAAGGATACTTTGCAGAAGTATTACCAAGGGCTGACGATCCACTGGCATGGTGGAAGGCAAATGAGAAACGGTTTAATTTGCTGTCACGACTTCCAAAGAAGTACTTACGTATACCAGGCACATCTGTTCCATCGGAAAGATTGTTCTCAAAGGCAGGTGAACTTGTATCCAATCGGCAAAGCAGATTAAAAGCAAAGAATGTTGACATGATGTAGCTTTTAAATAAGAACATGTAGTAAACTAACATTCTTGAGTGTTGACGATATATTATAGGTACAGCAAATGTGGCTAGTTTACCTATGTTGATATTATTGTTATTAATAAATAATAATTAATATTTTTCCTATTCTATATTGGTATCGGTATCGAAAAAAATGGCCAGCATTGGTCAAGTATCGTATCAAATGAAAAAAGCTGGTATTGTCCATCACTATGCCAGACACTGCAATCTCGGTAACCAGTGGTGCTCCCTAACCTTTGACATTGTCAGGCTGACTCCCCATGGAGAGATTGGAGGTGGACATCTTCTACCAACTGTCTTGCATAAGGATGGTCGTCTGGGATGTAAACTGGATAGTGGCCTCGGATTCTGCCATGACACTCATACACACTGTTGGAATTCTTTTGTAAGCTGACCTGGAGTCAACCTTCTTCAAATTCGGAATTCCCTTTGGCACTTTCCTGTGACCATTACTCCCAGAACAATCTTGCATTCTCCATTTCTTTCACTACGATGGGCTATAGAGGGATTTGTCCCATGGCTCTAACTTGCCTAAGCCAAATAAAAAATGGTGGATCAAAACTGGGGTAAATGAATTGGAAAATGGGAAATTAAAATCGAAAAAATATAAAGGTTTTGAGAGACCTTGTAGTTGGGACAAAAGTGTTAATACCATAAAGCGAAACCACATGGTAATTTTCAATAATAATTTAGTTTTCAGTCTCGACCTCTTTCATAGTTTCATCCTGTTGGTTGATTTTATGACCGTAGACGTACTTAGCAGTAGTAATACCACCTGATAAAAATCCCAAAAATGAGATATATGGGGTGATTCTTTCAACAAATGAGTGAACATCTCTTTAACAATTCATCTCTTTTCAAATCTTTGGCTAATTCCTCAGGGGACTCAATAGCATCAAGACCTCCTGAAGTATTGGCAAATTAACTTAATAGATCAGTTAGGAACTCATTAGGTTTTTGCATTTGCTTAAGTTCATATTCAGTGTATAGTTTATTGATGACCTTTTGACTGGCTTTCTTTATGTAGGCAACAGATATATCCAAATCACCATCTTTTGCTAATTTCAAAAGTTCATCTCTCTTTTTATCTAAATTGGAGTTATCTTCTTTAGGTTTAACTTTTTCCAGTTTTTCATTAGAATTATCATCACCAAATATATTTTTGATTTCATTATTGAAAGATTTATCTGCAGTCAAAATATCTTCAATAACTTCCTAAATGGTTTCAGGTTTTAGATTCTTCTGTCTTGGCATTCTATATACAATAACACATATTTTATTTTTGCGGATTGACAATTTTATAGTCGTATGGATAGCGCAAGTTGATTTCCAGTGTAGAGTGTTTGGTATTCTTTAGTTTTTTTTTTTTTCAATTTTTGAACTACAACCTAAGTATCTATAGAAAATAACATTCAAATCATCTTCATCTGGATTATAAAAAGTGACAACTCTCACTACATTATCTCTACAAGGCTTAGATATCCTGTTTAATTGTTGGGTTATGACTATTGTGGATAACCCAAAATGTCTAGCTGAAAAAGCCAATTTAAGTAACTCACTTGTTCTATTTTTGACATCCTGACTACTTGCACAATCATGCAATATAATTAAACTATTGGTTCCTTTAAAGATTTCCTGTACAATATGTAGTATTTTGTCTACTTTGTCTTGATCACACTCTATGGCAAATAAATCAGAATCTTTGATATATTTTCATTATTGGTATGTTTCATTCCATGAAAATGTAGGGCAAATTAAAATGATACGATCAAAATGTTTTCTGAATTGTTGTCCAAGCATATTAAGCAAATAAAATGTTTTACCACAGTTAGTCATACCACACATAATCATGTTGAAAGGTGTATCCATCTATATAATACATTATAATTAGTACTGTATGCTTTGTAAATCATTGTTTTGGAAATTGACTAGTCCATCAGATACCACAAAGATGTTGCAGTATATATTTTCTGTGTGGGTAGTCTTTTTGATCTCCATCAGGATACTGTTTTGGGTGTTTACAATCTTTTTACCATGTCCTGTCTTATCCAGCTCTTCATTGGATCTTAGACCAACAACAAGCACAAACTTATCTTTATAGAACTTTTCAGAAGTCATGAATTCATCCATTCCAAATTTTGACCTGAGTAGTCTCTTTGCTTCGTCATAGAACCGAGACTTTGGGATTCCTTGCGAGTATACTTGGTTTTGTGCACTCCTTCGATGGTTAATTTTACTTTGGTAATATTTGGGTAGATGTATTCTTCACTATCTTTCCTTGTTGTATTAGTGAACAATAGAACAATGGCTTTCATAGACTTGCGAGGAATATTAATATTTTCATTAATTAAAGTGGATACTGCAGGCAAGACAGATGTTTGCATAAGAGTTATATGTTCATAAGAAAGAGAACGACCAGAACCATATTTGGATGAAACACTCTTGGCAATGGCTTGGTTTTCAATAGTTTCATATTCAAGCTCAAGTGTTTCACCTGTTTGTGCTACCAATATTTCACTCGATTGAGGTAACATTATGATGTTCTGAAAATTATTATTCATTTGAAATGGTGCATACAAACTGTGGTCACTAATGATCCTATCTAAACAAATTTTCTGCTTTGTGCCAAAAATATCAAACAATAACTTTTCAGAAACCTTTGTAGCATTTCCACTTGTTGCTCCAGAGTTGTCTTTGCTAATAAGCTTTATTATGTTCTCAGATGTGATACTGTATTCAATCATGTTGGCTTTTTGCAAATTCGATTTATAAAGGTCCTTGTGGACACCATAAATACTTTTTGTCATTATTATCGTAGGCAGTTTCACCAGCTAACCTAATTTGCAATCATTTTTGCAGAAGCCTTGAGAGATTGTTTAGAAAATGGGTTTTAGTGTTACTGATTTTCATGTCAAAAAGTAGGTGCATTGAACCAGGAACCAAACGACTATCCGGTTTTAGTTGAGAGTTGTTGATATATAGTTCCTCTCCTGGTGAGGCTTTGTTGGGGTTCAAAGTTATTATATGCCTCATTTTATCACATTTCATTAAAGCCATTTGGCTCCTTGGAAATCCTGGTTTCAATTGAATCTCTGTTTTATTCATTAGTATATATTAATGTACATTTTATTTTTTCCTCCGCTGTTTGTATTGGTCATAAATGAACCAAGCAAAAGCCAGTGCTAATATCCATAGATCTTTGAATAAATATGCCAACCCTTTAGCACCCTATGATATGGCTTGGGCAACGATATTTAATAATAGTGCTAATAATGGTCCAAGTTTTTTACCAAGATTATAGACAGCCTTAGCAAACTTTCCAGTAGCTTGTGCACCTTTAAATATAGCCTTCCAAGCGCCAATGATGATTGTTGTTATAATCCCAGCAACGGAGGTCGCCAAAGCACTTACACTGACACTTAATGTTTCTTGTATGTTATTTATCATAGTTTGATGGGTACCATTATTTCCTAATCGTGACTGCTGATCCAAGGTGTTTTCAGCAATGGAGATTGCCAAAGCACTTACACTGACACTTAATGTTTCTTGTATGTTATTTATCATAGTTTGAAGGGTACCATTATCTCCTATTTGTGACTGTTGATCCGAGGTTTTTTTCTTGATTCAAGAGCATTGTCTTCCCTTGGTTTTCATTTTCTGTTAACCCAGTAATACTGGACATATCAAGCATTGTATCAACCATATACTCCTCGTCAATGGTTTTGTTGGCTTTCAGCTTCCCAATCAGTTCTTTGTATTGTCTATATGCTTTAGTATTTTTGTTAGAGTATACAAGGGTGTTTGTTTTACCCCTTTTTAGAATCTGGACCCTAGAGTTTTCTTAAACCCCACGGTTTGAGCGGAAATATAGAACTTTTGTACCATCTGTTAATTTTTTTACTGAAGACCTATCTAATATCTCTCGTGTAGTTGGGTTATTAGGTTTCACATTTATTTTTTCCTTATTTTGGATTATTTTTGACACAGCTACAACTCTTTCCAACTGATTGTTATAGTCACGTTGGTTTTTAACCTTTCAAGTATATCATCATCTAGTTAAAAATATAATAGCCTAGCAAACAAGTTTAAATAAAGCCATAATGGAACCATATCTTTTTGAAGATATGGTTCCATTATGGCTTTATTTAAACTTGTTTGCTGGGCTATCATATTTTTAACTAAACTTCGTTTCCCACCTGGCTCTTCAATTGCAAAGATATCATCATCTAATATAGATGAATTATCATCAATCATTTCATCTAATACATTGTAAGAATAATCATTATCTTCTTTATTATCAAACTCGATAGATGGTACAACAATTTTAGCACCCTTTTTATTAGTGATGTTTACTGTTTTTCCATCTTTATTACTACTGAATGTTGGTTCTTATGACCTTTTTTCTTTCAACCATTTTGCATATCTTATTCTTGAGTCTAATTCTTCATACTTTAATCTGTAACTTTTCGGTCTTTTTTCATTATTATACTTTTCCTTAAAGCTGTTTGACTCTTCTTGATATGTATTTATAAGAGTATCTAGGTCTTCAACATTATTGATGTCCTCAAATGTCATATTCATCATATTCATCATATTCTGAGTATTTTTCGCCAAAATCTTACATTTCATAATCATTGAATCCTGCTTTGGCCATTTGTATATATTACTCTATATTTTGTAAATCACTCTCAGGAATCCAACTATTATGTTTACTATCATAACCTAACCATTTAACAATAACCATTTTTTACCTTTTACTTTTGTTCTTTTTATTTTTTTATCAACACTTGACAACTCCTCTTCATAGAATTTCCCAATAATTGGTTCACCTCCTAGATCCTCTATTTCATAAACAGTTGGGTCACCGCAAATAACCTTAGTGATTTTAAACAGTTCTTTTGTAAGATTGGCTTCATAACCTTTTGTGAAAATGCTTTTATATTTGGATATCCTAACTGTATCACCAATTTTAAACTTAGCTAATGGTAAGTCTCCATATAAATGACCATATAGTGTTGTCCAAACTTTGTCCTTGTTATTTTGTTTACATCTTTTGGTTTCATTGAGATGGTGCTATGCTTGGTACTATTGTAATTATATACTATAGGGGGTGGGCAAAAAAAAGTGGCCATTGTCAAAAATATAGTCAATTTGATATAACTGTCAGTGGAAGAACAGAAATGAAAGAAAACCGTATATTTTTAAAAAGCTTTTGACTTACTAATTTTAAGTGCTGGCATGGAACACACATCAATTCTTAATACTTTTTATGATAATGTCTTCTGCTAAACATAGTACATTTCCTTCTATTTCTTACAAATTGGATGATATGACCTTGTCCATAAAATTATCGAAATATTGCGCATCCTACAATATTTAGTTGATAACTTAAATACAAAACATTATTAGCCAAAAAAACAGTTACATTTGCAATTTTGAATGTTTTCGTTAAGGTTTTATGTGAAAGTAATGTAGCTAGTAAGGGACTTAAAAAAGTCGGCACCGAGAAATCTGAGATGAAAACTAGAAGGAATCATGAAATTCTTGGATTGCTTTAAGCTGGAGTTACCACATGTATAGTTTCAAAAAAAATCACATTGACCTGTTCTGGGAAAAAAAAAACAAAAAAAGAACTTTGCATTAAGGTAAATTGAGTGGAGATTGCAGTCATGATCCTGGTTCTGGATGGAAACTACCAATCGATGTGACCGTTTAATTATTAAAATGTCAAAATCAGGCACCCCAACCAAACATTAGCTAGCTGATAAACTAGAAGCTCAGACAGGGGTAAAATTTTCCGCCAAAACCATAAATCACCTCCTGAAAGAGAGAATTCAAATGGAGAAAAAATCTGAGAAACCATTTGGGAGTGAGAAGAATTGTTTACCACGATTATCATCTGTTTGTGAGCACATTAGTGGGAATATTGATGAATGGGGATAGGTTCTCCTAAATACCACTGAGAATTTATGGGCTGAGTTGGACTGATTAACAAAAGACCAAAAGTTGGAAAATGAAAACAAACTTTTTGCAGTAATCAAAAATGGATTACAAACAATCACCAAATAATACTTTCATCAGCTTATTGAAAGCATGCCTCATTTATGCAAAGCTGTGATTAAATTGAAGAGAGTGCCAGCTAGGTATTGAATGGTACATACACTAGGCATGTACTTGAGTTACTGTTGTTGCCTGTAGTAGTTTGTAAATAAACTTTATTGGCGATTGTGTGAACAAATTCGTTAGAGTCAAAATGAAGGACATCAGAGATGTACCAGGAATTTGTAAACTATAATATAATTATAAACTGTGTAATGTTTGTGAATTTCAAAAATGGGTTATTAAAATTACTTAGATGCATGTATCCTAAAACAATCATTCTTAACCATGTCTGTTCATCTTGTGATGATTATGTTATGTTAACCATAATTGTTTAGGATGGCCACTTTTTTTGCTCACCCCCTGTAACTGATCTAAGACATCAATCCAATTATATGTCCCATTACTGTAGAAATACTTCCAAATAGTAGTTTTAAGTGTTCTATTGAATCTTTCCACAACATCAGCCTTTTTATCACTATTAGTAGAGAAATATTTTATATCATGTTTTTCTAATAAAGAATATACACCAACATTGTAGAATTCTTTTCCATCATCAAATTGCACTAATTTAGGATAATCTCCAAATCTCTCCTTGAACTGTCTCAATAATTGTGCAACTGCTTTTGTCATGTTATTAGTATCTTTTCTATAAACTGGTACAGCAAATGAATACCTACAAAATATTTTGATAGCTGCTAGTATCCAGTAATAACCTTTATTTTGGTTTTTATATGAACCCATATCAACAAGATCCATCTGTATCTGCTCATCAAGATAGTTAACTTTGGTTTGTCTACCAAAGTTAAATATCTGAAGAGAAAAATGAAGACTCACCTAAAATAACAACAAAAAAGGAAAAAGATCCTAAAAGGGTAGAAGCTGGTAAGCCTTTGGCTGCAATTTCTAAAGCTGCAAGAGAGAGAAAACTGTGTGCGAAAATAGAGACAGAAAGAAATCAGGAGAATGATGGTTGTGATAATTCATGAATAAATTATGGATTTTTATTTGGCTTCTTAGGAACAGCAGTTGCCATTGGTTCACTGTACTATACAAGAAAATATTATGAGACCAAAAGACTAGAGACTATTAAACAGGAGGAAAAGCCTAAAAACGTCAAAATTGAAAGAATTGATCACATACCATCAAAAAATAGTCCCGATACACTTGATTAAAAACATAGAATACGAGGACTTAAAGGGTCCAAAATGGGTGGCTTTGTAAAGTCCAATAAAAATTATATAAAGTCAGTATATAACAGTGTATATGTCACTAACAAAGATTTGAATATATCCATTGATGCTTATATCTGGTTCAAGGATAAAAAGATCACCACATTATTGGGGTATGAATGACCTAGAAATGCGATTCACGATCACATTGATAAAGATTATAAGACGGAATATAAGGACTTAAAAGGGGCACTGATCCATTACTCCCTGTTAAATGTCCAATCAAACACCATTTTCATCAAGGAACCTGGACTTTATGCACTTACTTTTAGATCCAAGTTGGAATCTGCAAAAGTCTTTCAGAATTGGGTTTTCTCTACAGTTCTCCCATCAATTAGGAAGTATGGACACTATAGGATGTTGAAGAAATCTAATACACTGGTATTTAAAATAGAAGATGGATATGATTTACATACTAAAGTAGTTCAATTCATTAGGCAATTTCACCCAGAAATATTGACTGCTGGACTTGGAGAAAACCAAGACACAAAAGATAAACACATTAAATCATTTAAAAAGGGTTACATGAAAGGACAACCTGATCTAATAATTCAAAATCTTTATAAGCATTATAATGGTCTATGTATAGAGTTCAAAACCCCTCAGTGTAATGGTATTATTACAGACCAATTGAAAGAACTAATAGAGGGATATGAAGAGAATGGCTATAAATGTATAGTTTCTAATGACTATGAACACGATATTCGCATCAGATGTAAATACTGTAGACAGAAATTCATATCCAAGAAGACATTATTTAAACATGAAAAATATTTCCACCAAATCAAACGAAATGTAATCTATTATATACATAGAATGACTACTATAAACAAGAGTTAATGAACAAAGCATATGACACTGCCCTAGTAACCACAGGTGTTGTGGGTTGATCAATGGCATCCAAGAAGATCCTGGGTGAAAACTTAACACACACATCCTCTTTAAAGTACACAGCAAAGTTAGCATTTGGAGTCGCAGCTAGCATAATGCTTGTAAAATGGGCACAGGATAAAAACTATCTACCAATTGATCCATTTAAAATGTAATATATAGATAATGGCTACTTTAGTTGGATCATTTCTTCAAACAGCATTTGCCGCAGTTAGTTTTAGTGCTGCAGGATATCTTTTTAAATCATTTGACAAAAATGGATATGAAGCTGAAATAAAAAGACATAATAAAGCACTACAAGACTTGGCAAAGGCAAAAGAGGCATTTTATCAGAATGAAGTCAAACAGCGTGACAATATCATGCAATTAAGACAACAGTTAGCAGACGCCAATAAGGATATTGGGGAAACAAACAGAGCTCTTGAACAGTTGAGACAGGTTCAATCAATACAATATAATGGAAAAACATTTAACAGAGAACCCCAATTAAATGATTTTTATAAACCAAGTGATGAAATGAAAGAATATCAGTATATTACTACTGAGTGAAATATTATAAATCCATATTGTATGTAATAATATAGTATATGGAAGTATTTAAAGCATTAGATTATTGATTAACTTTTGATGAAATAACCAAAAACATAGACAATTTGGACTCTCTATACAAAACGAGGAGAAACACACTAAAGACAATATTTGTACTGAGTGTGAAAATTAATATAAATCTATTAATGGTATGTGTTAATTGTGGGGAAGTAGGAGACTATGAGATGATACCAGAATCGGTTGAAAACATCTGGCTAAATAGGAAGAAGACCCAATATATTAGAAGTAGATACATTAGAGCCAGAGTAGAGGAATACGTACACAATAATTATTGTACTTCCGTTGTATCTGATTTTATGGAGATTGTTGAAATAATGATTAAATACGAAATGATTGATAAAAACGTATCTAGATATGACTACAACATTATCAGGTTAGCCAGCAGGATAGGTGCAAAACTAATAAAGAAACCCACTGACTTAACACATAGTGAAACAGGGGATGCATTTGATGACAGACTGTTTGGTTCTGTCTACCCATCATTAGGCTGGGACAAAAACTGCAAGTGTCCCTGTTATTTGAAGTGGAAGAAAAATCAATAATAAATACATTAATCAGTTAAATATTATTTTCTGTTTACTAGGTATATAGAAAATATGTCAATAGAAATCATACCATCAAAAATTGAAGAGTTGGAAAAACATATCATATTTGCATATGATTATGATGAATGTTTTGAATTGCTAAACGACAAAGACCTTATATATAAAATAAAAATTAAAAATTTATCGGATGAGTGAACAAAATCAAGGATGATAAGACTTCAAAGTGCAGTACAATATAGAGATGGTGCTTTGGGGACGAGGATAATTAAAGAATTGGGTGATTATTACCGTTACTTTAAACATAATAATGATGAAGATGATGACTGGATCTTAAAAAAATGTTTTAAAGAGGTCAAATATATCAAACCCACTCCTTGCCCTCATTTATCAAACTTCCGTCCATGCATTTACAATACATCAGGACTTGTATGCTCCAAAAATAAAATAGGTTTTGTTAGTATTTTTGACAAACTGGTTTTAGGGTGGTTACAAGAGGCTGATGAAAAGAATGACCCCACTATCAAAGCATATTGGAAATTAGATGAAATCAGGGATATAAAAGAAGAACATGGGGAACAAGCATTTAACACTTTCTACTTATTAGCTCACCAACTTTTTAGTCTTGGTAAAGGAAAGTGGCTAGATCGCATTGTATGTGATGAAGTTTATGACAAAATAATGATAAAACATTTTGATATGGAATTTTACATGGACGGGATTGATTGGTGTTTTCGATGTATGCTTAAGTATATCAATCTTTAATAATCATGTTCTATAGAATATAGTATATAGTAAATATGCCAATAGATCCCAAGCTGAAACAGTCACATGACTCTTTAGATTCAGACGAAGACATTTATGAGTAAGATTTCATAGATGATCGTGATGTTGAGGATGATTATGATGACGATTATATAGAATATATGGGATAAAAAATGAAATGCATTTTTCACTTAAATATTATTTTATATATATATATATAATAATGACTGAAACTAATAATATTGTTCAACCCAAACAAGGTCGTGGTAGGCCTAAAAAATATTTCACCGAAGAAGAAAGGAAACATGCAAATAACAGATACACTAAGAAGTGTATGGAAAGTAACCCTTTATCCAAGTTCATTAACTTATTTAAAACACTAATAGGACCAATCAGAAATAACTGGGAAAGTGTATCAGTAACAATAGATAAGACCATCAGAGATGAGATGGCACCTATATTGCAGGAGGACAAGGATGTAACGTTTGGACCATAAGAAGGGAAAATGCCAAGTGGATTATCAAGAAGTGACCAATACCAATTTTTGATGTATGTACTGCTAAAAGATAATAGATTTTGTCCACAATCAGGTGAGCGTATAGTAGGTGTAGATGTTTTGATTACAAAACTGAAAAAGGTAAATATGGTAGACATCCATATGGGTTTTGCGAGATTAATCAATGCTCTGGTAGATAAATGCAATAAAAATAGAAGAATAAAACAGAATCAAGGCACCTGTGTACAAGATTATATATATGAAGCACGTATAGGTGAAGATGGATTTAAGAGATACACGAAAAGGTCTCTGTCGGAAGAGATCAATAAGTATGTGGTTGACAATAAAGAAAAAAAGCCATCTACCAGGGAAATCATAAACTGGCGTGATAACTGTCATACTAACATGTCAATATATGCATTAGACCCCTTCTATCACACATTTGTGCCATCTCCAGCTCCTCATAAAAATGGCGAAACCATATGATTATGCTTTATATGCAACGACGGGCACTGTTTTCCGATACTAAACCAGGACCTTATTTCAAAAATCAAAAATGGTTCATCTCTAATTAAACTTCTTGATATAATACAATGGAATTCACAAAGTTGTAAGATTACGACAACATAATTAACCAATCTGAGAATAACCAAGATAGATCATTAGAGTTTAAAAATATCAACATCAAACACAACATGAATACTACCCAAAAGCATTACAACACACATTCTACACAGATGATGAAGATAC
The DNA here is from genome assembly GCA_030142905.1 of Heliopora coerulea. Classification (NCBI taxonomy): domain Eukaryota; kingdom Metazoa; phylum Cnidaria; class Anthozoa; order Scleralcyonacea; family Helioporidae; genus Heliopora; species Heliopora coerulea. The sequence goes on along the minus strand of JASJOG010000111.1, from coordinate 719,012 downwards.
CTACAACATAACAGCACTTGACATTGCAAAAGATTACCCTTCTGTTTTACTAACAAATGAACGTGACACACCAGTGTAGAACATACATAACACCATAAATAAATTTGACGGAGAACTAAAGACTGGAGAGTATTACATAAACAAAACACATATAGACAAATACAAAACCGCCAATAATAAACCCATAATCATCAAAGCTGGGTTTTATGGAAGAAACCTAATAGACCATCTACTAAAACATAAGTATATCACACTATCTGACATAAAACACTAACTAGTCGCCAATAAGTCAATCAATTGTGATGCATTCAAAGGCTACATCAAATACATATTTGATAACTTCAACAAATCTACTGCAAAAAAGTTAGCAAATCAATTTATTGGATACCTAAGAACAAAATACGATAAAAGTAGCAAAGGATTCACATCAACCAGCTCACACTGCATGTGCTGTGTGGACTAAGCACTTGAAAATAATGAAAAGGTGAGTATACACAAAGAAGTTGACTTTTATCTCATTCAAAAGATTGATGTTAAAAGGAAAATGACCGAAAAGTGTTCAATTAATAGATATGTAATATCAGGATCCATAGTAAAGCTGTTGGAAGTCATTGAGGATGCATGTGATGATAATACAGAAATTTTTCGATACGATACTGATGCAGTTTACTGTGAAAGACCTAAAAAAGATTACCCGATAAAAAAACAAAGAAGATAAATTCACTTCTGATATGATAGGTAAAGTATTCCAAAAGATAGGAGAGACCCCCTCAATCATTGAAAAAAGTTACTGCAAAGATATCGACATAAGTGAATATACACTAGAAAGAGGGAAAGGAATACTGATTACAGGAGGTGCAGGTTGTGGTAAAACTAGTAAATGAATAAATGATGCCAAAGAAAGCAAAAACCCCATCATATTCAGTTTCATGAACAAAGCAGTAGCTAATATCAGAAGTAGGGTTGATGATAATCTTAAAAGCAAAGTACATACATTCAATAGCTACTTTAATGAGTTTGTGTCTGACACTGAAAACCTAAAACTATTGGCCAACAAGGACGTTTTTATACATGAGTTCTCAATGGTTCCAAATAAATAGTTAACACTGATATACAACAGCCTTGTAGCTAATAATTTGAAAGTAGACCTTTATGGTGACAGTAACCAATGTGACCCTGTTGAGGGCAATAGTAGACTAATATACAACTACTTGAAGAGCCCTGCAATATTGGACATGTGCTCTGACATTACTGAACTGAAATACATTAAAGAGAGTGACAGATACAACCAAAAAACGTATAATATGTTGTCTAACTTCCTTAAGACTGGCCAGATTAAGGATAAAATAGGCAATATTGTGGCTAGTTACGTCAATATCTGCTACTATAATAACACTTAAATTGAAGTTCATAAATTATGCTCAGATACATTCTGTGAAGGGAAACCATATACAACTGCAACCTTTAATTACAATGGACAAAAAAAAGTGTTTAAAGTATGTGCAGACACACTTGTTATATGTATCAATAATATGAAGGTCTGAGGTATGTTCAACTCACAACAGTTTACCGTAAAAAGCATAAATAAAAATGGTATCACAAAAGAAAATGACCAAAAATTCTCGATACATGACTTCAGAAAGAAATTTAATCTCGCATTCTATATCAGAGTATGCAAATACCAGGGTGCAGAGATAGATCAACACTACAATATCTTTGACACAGAAGCCATGAATAAGAAACAATTATACACAGCACTAAGCAGAACAACTAAATTCAAATACATACAAATTTAGAAGTATAAAAGTAAATTTAGAATCAAAATATGCATACACTGTAAACAACAAACATGAAGTACAACCAATTTGGACACACTGAGTATCAAAATGGAAAGATCTATAAAATTTAATTCAATGATGAAAGTATATATATTGGCCCAACAATAAATACCCTAGAAACAAGACTAAAAGGACACCTCTCAGATATTAAGAGTATCGTGTATAAAAACAAAGACAAGAACCCGAAGTATCACTATTAATAGACTGCCCATGCGAAAATAAACATAAATTAGAAAAGGTCGAAAAGAAATACATTAATTAATATGCAAAAAAATATGGAGCAAAAGAATTGAACAAATGGGGTAATGAAGAAATCAAAGAAAAACCGGAAATCAAATACACCTTTAAAATTAAAAAGGAGGAAGAGCTAAAGAAAAGAATTGAAAAAATGGTCACAATTAAAAATGATGAAAAGAAGAAAAAACTTCAAATCCCGTTCCAAAACGGTAATAAAAAGGTTAAAGTGTCCAAATTCCACTGACTGAAGCTATGGATTTTATGAAACTGCAACAAAAACTATTAGAACAACAACTAATTTCATAAGAAGGAAAAAAATGGGGTAGGCGAAGCGAATTTTCAGCTACTACTTAAAACTAAAATATTATTGAAAATTACCATATGGTTTCACTTTATGGTATTTACACTTTTGTCCCAGCTATAGGGTCTCTCAAAGCTCTTGTATTTTTTTGATTTTAGTTTCCCATTTTCCAATTCATTTACCCCGGTTTTGATCCACCATTTTTTATTTGGCTTAGGAGAGTTAGCGGGGTTTTGGAGAACCGTAAGGCAAGTTAGAGCCATGGGACAAATCCCTCTGTAGCCCATTGTAGTTCTTCCAAAGTGAGTGCTCCAAGTGATCTCTTGTTCTTTGGACACTTTGTGTTGTTCACAAACCAGTAAATCCAGGCTCCAACTCGCATTGTCTTCCAGCAGACAAACTTGCTTTAGAAGGGTGTCAAACTCATCAGCTGGTTTTATCACCGCTATGGCGAAGATCTCCTGAACTATCTTTGCTTTCGCTTGAGTTTCCACAGTCGCAGTAGTTTTGATGTCAGATGGCCACCAGTCATGATCAGTCAACCATTCTGGACCCAGCTACCAGAGCCTTGACTCTTTCACACTGCTGCTTCAACTTCCAAGACCTGCTGGATTCTCATGTGTGTTCACATGATGTCACTTGATATAGTTGTGTGCTTTGATCTTCTGCACATGGTTGTGAACGAACTGCTTATACTCCGCTCCAGCTCCAAGAATCCAGTGGAGAGCAACAGTGCTGTCAAGCCAACAGTTGTAACTCCCCTACTGGAAATCCCTGCAATGCTTTGCCAACATTAATGGTCAAACTGGCCGCCATGTTTGCAGACACCAATTCTAATTGTGGAATACTAAGCCCACACTTAGCAAGTCTGGCTTTTGGTGTAACCAGACCAACTGACACACCAGACATTTCCGAGATCATGGAATAAATGGCAGCAGACACTCCCTTGCCACTTGCATCACCAAATCCATGAAGGGTGACATCAATGATAGGCTCACAATATTTCGAGATAGATCGCGGTATACTGACTTTATCCGGCAATTTCAACTCCAACTTGAACCAATTCTTTATTATGGGCTCAGGAAGTTGTTTATCCAAAGGTATCTTCTTATCGCAAACTTCATGGTAAATAAGTTTGCCACCCAGAGTCACAGGAGAAGCCATGCCCAAGGGGTCATAAACCCTTGCAATTTTCCTCAAAACATCACATTTAGTGTTCTCAATGTTCTCATTTTGAACTTTTACCATCACTGTGTTCATACTTTTGTTCCAGGAGAGACCAAGAATGGTTGTCTCCCCCTGGTTTGGGACACCAAGTGGCTGCTTGGCATACGTTTCCAGATGAACATCATCTGGTTCACATGAACAATCCAACTCCAGAGCATTCGAGTGCCACTTGTGAAGCTCAAATGCTGGTTGCGAGAAGATGCTTGTTGACTTCACTTAAATCTCCTGTGCTGATTCAACAGTAGGTCCTCCACCAATCACAGATCATCCACATACAGGTTTTGTTCGATCTCTGTCACAATCTCTGGATACTGACTGCAGCTGCTCTCAAGGTGTTGCTGTATGGCGACAAGGTGAGTCTGAATAACGCCCTTGTGAACTGTAATATTTTGACACGTTTGGATTCCAAATCATGTATCCAATGAAATCCCAAAGCATCTCTGCTTCTCACATCCTTACCTGGGGAAACGCCTGCTTTATGTTGCCTTGAATTGCCACAGGATGGAATCTGTTTTGCACCAACACAGTCCACGACAGGTTCTGCAGCAGTGGTCCAGTGTGGAAGCAATCATTCAAGGAAGGTGCTTGATCGTAGGCACGTGCTGAAGCATTGTAGATGACTCACAACTTTGTACTCCCAGCTGTTTCCCTCACGACGGCCTTGTGTGGAATGTAAAATTTTGGACCAACTGGTAGATTTGTAACTCCCTCCACAATCCCGCAGTTGAAATTGGATGACATCATTGTACTTCTCAACTATCCTTGACTTGTCAAGCTTTCTCACAAGGCTGTTCAGATGTTGGAGACTACCCACATTGTTGTTTTGTAGAAATGGCATGTCTCCCATGGTAATCCTGTTTCATACCAACCTTCTGGACTGCATTGCAGCTCTTTAAACTAAGAATGGACAGTTCCTTGATCGTAAGTCGGAGGGTCCTTCAGACCCAGGACATACAATTTGCAAAGAGCTTCGTAGTTGGCTTGCGAGGTCTGTGTCAACAGCGCTTTCAATACTTCAGCTTCTTCTCCTAGCGACAGGATCATCCAACCAAAACTTATAAGCTCTGTCACAAGGTCTCCAGGATGACCCAGGCATGGTGCTCGGTTTTTCTTGATTTTTGCATATTCACTTGCACCAAAAATTAGATGTACAGGCAATTTTGGCTTGGTATCCTCGTCATCAATTTTGACATGGATAATGTTGTATAAGTTGACTGTAGTATGGATTGTCTATCTCTAGTAGCTTAGGTTTGTCCACTCAGGTGACTACCTTTGAACCAAAATCTTTGTTTACACTATCAATATTTATGAAGAAAAGTTCCACCTTCTTAGTCTGAGCTCCAAGCGTCATCTCAATTGTTCAAATTTTACTTTGTTGTGGATGAGCTTTAATCAAATCGAGTAAACCTGCTGACCTGTAGGAACTACTGGCACCTGTATCAAGAGGTGTCCACTTAGACAAAACACTGTCAGATTTCAACTTTTTCAAATCCTTGGCCCTCTTCTCAAATTCAAACTTCAAATCTAGTTGTGCTCATTCAAAAGCAAGTTGTTTCTCTCACTGGACCTCAAGTACTTTCTCGTCTGATTCTTTTGAAGTCAAATCTGCATGTTGCACGGCTTTGTTTATACATTCCACAAGTTGAGCAATGTGTTTGTCAACCTTCTTGAGTTGTGCATCAATTTCTTCACTCCACGCAAAGACCTCACTCATATCTTCACATTTTGAAACCTTCTCTTCTTCAATTTGCAACTTAAGTTCATAAGTTATCACAATGTCGTCAAGTTGTTTCAACATTTCCTTTCTCGGATGTTGCATCACTCTTAGATGCTTTGATTTGTAGCAATTCAAGCTTTGTGTTCAGTGTCTTTAAAGACTTTTCCATCATTAGTCACATTCGAGTAGGATCCCATTGGAGGTGCCACTTTGTTGGGGATTGCCTCCTCTGTCATGTTGCCCAACAATCCTGAAAATCACAAACTCACACAGCAATCTTTTATGGTTTATTAATGTCTGATGATCACTCCCGAATCATGCTCCCAAGTTCATTGACTTATATTTTCTTAATATATAAAACTGTTCAGGTTTCCTGACGTCACATGCAATCTAAATATAACTAATTTAACTGTGGTGTCCAGTTTTATTCAGCACCTTGCACTTAACAAAACATCTGCTATCAATGTTCTAAATGTGTGAGGATAGTCCCTGACACAAAGTCAGTACACCACACAACAAATTACGTTTAAACCAGTGTATACGTTTGTATGTATGATAATATAAGTTTAAAATCTATGGGATACGGATTCATAAACAAATTAATGATCAATCTTGGTCAACTAATGCTTGAACTGATGACGAATGTTACAGAGCAAAATTTGCAGCATATCAGTATAACTTCAATAAACCACCAGCACAAACTTGGACTCAACTAGAATTGTATCTAAAAATTTCTTGACAAGCAGAGGCTTACAACTAGCACATGAAGGCAAGAATATCAATAAAACCTACCATGTTTTTACATGGTTTGTTTTTGGTGCCAGATGTACACTTTATCCCACAACAAAGTCCATTCCCTTTACATGGACAGCCTGTAACTTTCCTGTTTGCAGACGTTTTTAATTTTCTTGAGTATTGAGATTGGCAAATACATCCTGCCACTAATTCTAACCTTGTATAAAAAGATAGTATCATTAATACAGTGTGAATTAATAAAAGTTTCAAAAGTGAAATACAAGTAAAGTAGTAACTTGTGTTGCCACTTTCATCTAAGTTTTTTACTTCTCTTCATTCAAATATCATTTCACTATCCTTGAGAGTGGAGCTATACTCTTGGCTTTTTTCCATTTTGTTGCACCGAGCCCACACATGAGAATCTGATACACAGCAGTAACATGCAATCACATGGTATATGACAGTGAGCATTTAGACTCATTGACTTTCAAGTTCCGTACAAACAGGTGTGGAGCATGAATTGGACAATTAATACTGTAGGGTTGTATTATTCTTTCTTTTAATTTGAGAATGTCTTCTTTTATATGGTTCCCTTCTCTCGCTCCAATCAATATCTCAGCGAACACTTTGCTTTCTTATTGTCTCATTTCCTGCAGTTCAAACATCTTAAAATATTATTGCCACAGATTGGGAGCAAGAATACCATATTCACAGTTGTAAATATCTTTAAATATATAACCACCCATGACTGGCTGTAGTTGTGATAGATCACCAAAAGGTAATAAACTACCTTCGAGGTCCTTCAGTCTACTGTTTATTTGCATATTAAACATACGAGGGTCATCCAAAAAGTAATGCCTGTTGTACAAGACCAGAGAAATTTTATTGTTTATGTACACAAACTACATATGAAAATGCCCGGAAATATGTCAGGAGCACAACCCTATCCCTCAATATAGTCTCCTCTATTGTCCACAGCTGCTCTCCAGTGCTGTATCAGAGCCTCTATTCCTGCCTCGTAAAAGGAGGATGGTTGTGAGCGGAGCCAAGACCAAACAGCTGTCATTACCTCTCCATCAGTCAAGAATCACTGACCACGCAGTGCTTCCTTCCTTGGTCCGAACAAATGGAAGTCTGATGGAGCCAAATCATAGCTGTACGGTGGGTGATTTCCTGTCTGGTTCACAAACTTGTGTGGGGATAGGCATTATCGTGCTGAAGGAGGACACCATGTTGAGATTGGGTCGGCAACGCCAAAGTCTGTTTTTCAGTTTGTTTAGAGTCGCAATGTAGGCGTCAGAGTTTATGATAGTGCCTTTGGGCAAAAGTCAACCAATATCACACCCTGATAATCCCAAAAGACTGTAGCCATCACCTTGCCAGCGGACGGCTGTGACTTTAATTTTTTCTTTCTTGGTGAGTAAGAATGTCGCCATTCCATTGACCTTCTTTTGCTTTCTGGCTCGTAATGATGAACCCAGGTTTCATCCCCAGTAACAATTCTTTTCAAAAATGTGTTATCATCACTATGAAGCCGCAGAAGCTCAGTGGATGCCTCAACTCGTTGCTCCTTCATGGCATCTGTCAGCTGCCATGGAACCCACTTTGCACAGACCTTGCTGTAGCCCAATCTACTGACCATATTGCCTGCACTACCTCTACTGATGTCTAGTGCCTCACTTATCCCAGTAATTGTAATCCTCCTGTTTTCTTTGATCAACTCATCAGTGCTTTTCAAGTTCATGTCTGACACTGCATGAGCAGGCCTTCCACTTCTTGGCTGGTCAGTCAGCACAGCCTCACCTTTGGCTGTTTCACCACCTTTAATCCTGCTTGCCCATCTTCTCACATTGCTCACATCAAGAGTGTGATCCCCATACACATTTTTCAGTCTTTTGTGGATGGCTGCAGCACTTTCTCCCTCCAAAACCAAGAATTCTATCACAGCTCTTTGTTTTTCACATATTTCAGCATGGACTGCCATCTAGGAAATAGAATTCTGGGAATGGAGGGAGCACACAACTCCAAATTCATGATCACAATGAAGTAAACTTATGGTTGAATATGTTTTTAAAATTTGAAACAAATCTACCTAAACCTGGAGAAGTTATGGCTTATCAGGCGTTACTTTTTGGATGACCCTCGTAGTATTACCCACCATGGATATTTCATGAAGAAATATCAGTTTCACTTCACCAATCTGGCATCTTACTGTATTCATCCTGCTAGAATCCAAGGATTTGTAGTTCTTTAATGATTTACATGCAGGTATTGCAAGTGCACTATTGTATGGTATTACCTTTGATATTATAGACTATAGGACCAGTCGTTTATATCCCACCAGATACTGATTTTTGTTATCCTTGAACTGGCATTGAATAAAATGTCCTCTAACATATAGTGTTCTTGTGTACCAAATACAAGTGCCAGCATGCTTAAATTATTTTCTTCTGTTTTCCCTCTGGTATGGGGCTTATTCACTGTGGCATGTTTATTGTCAAGGAATTTTCTCCTTGGCACGAACATTTTTTCCAAGGGCACATCATACAAAGAACATCCATACATGAAGGAATTTATTCACAGCAACATCTCATTGGTATTTACTAACATATTTCATTTTATTGTTGTCTCTCCTTTTCATAGGCTTCTTTGTTAAATCATAGTCTGTATGTGAAATTAAATCCAATCAACGTGCCGAATCCAGCATAAACACATAAAAATCCAGATAGCCAGGAATTTATATAAAACATATAGCTTGTATAATGCACAATCAGGTTTATACTGTGGTATTATTTTTCTCTGGTTTGGATTATATAATTTATACTGTTTTTAATAAACATACTAATCAACGTGATAGAAACTAAGAAGAGATGGAGAAAATTATGAAACTACAAGCAGTAAACAAGAAAATTAATTATACCAATTTTCAGGGCTGACAATTTTAAGTGCCGGCACTACTCTTAATAATAGAGAGTTTGGCAAACACAACGTCGAAGACAACGGCAATGTCAGCAATCGAGTTTGAGCCTGGGAAAGACTACTTAAGAGCAACCGTAGCCGTAGTAAAAATGATTGGTTTGGCAAAAATTTAAACTGCGGCGGTCTGGGGGGAAGTGCGAGAACATATGTTTTTGAGATGGACAACGCTTTACTGTTAGCTTTGGGTAGTGGTTTTATATCAGATGAAGAGTTCCTTCTTCTACAAGATGAAGAACTTAGTTCAAGAATCAAACAGTCAAATTTTCCATTTTGGGACTATGACAGATTTAACTGGGAAATTTTGGACAAACTCTTGTGCAAAGTTGAATTTCGATTTGATAAGGAGCACATTCCACATCTACAAAGAGCTTTAAGGTTACCTGAGATTATAAACATAAAGCATGCTTCACCTTGCTCTGGATTGGAAGCATTATGCGTCCTACTAAAGCAACTGGCATACCCAGTTAGGTACTGTGACATGGTTCCTCTATTTGGTCGATCAGTTCCGGAACTTTGCAAGATAACACATTACGTATTGAACCACATTTATGAAAACCACAGCTTTAGATTACAAAGTTGGAATCAACCATTCTTGTCTCCTCAATGTTTGCAATTTTACTGCGATGCTATTCACTCTAAAGGGGCCCCACTTTCAAATTGCTTTGGTTTTATCGATGGCACAGTCCGGCCAGTTTGCAGACCAGGGAAAAAACAAAGAATCATGTTTAATGGCCACAAACGGATGCATGGCATTAAATTCCAGAGTGTTTGTCTTCCAAACGGAATCATTGCAAACATTTCTGGACCATGGGGTAAATATCTTTACTTCCACTTAAACTTCATTACTTTTTCTGATACTTTTTCACTCTTAATTCCAATATTCATTTATAGAGGGCAAAAAGCATGATGCAGGTATACTTGGTGCATCAGGGTTGCTGCACCAGCTTGAGCAAATTGCTTTCTCACCAGATCGAACACCTCTATGTTTATACGGTGATCCAGCATACCCATTAAGACTACACCTTCAATCTCCATTCCGAAATGCCCATCTTACTGAAGAAATGAAACAGTACAATAAAGTTATGAGTCAAGTGTGTGTAAGTGTTGAATGGCTGTTTGGAGAGATAAACTATTTTAAGTTTATCGACTTTAAACGTCAACTTAGTATACAATTAAGCCCTGTTGGTAAAATTTATATAGTATGTGCACTTTTACAAAATAGTTTGACCTGCTTGTATGGTAACAAAGTTTCCGAGTATTTTTATTGAGAATGTAAATAACACTTTTCCCCTGCTATATGACATGCCATAAAAGGTGTATTAAGCTCCACCCACCACTTTGGAAGCCGAATTTTGGAATAAACCCCACCTCTATTAAGCCTCCTCTTCTATCACAAAGATCTTGGTTAAGTTAATATGAATTTTATCCAAGTTCTTTTAATTTGCAATAAGCCCTCACTCTATCAAACATCCTCCTGAAGCCTGAATTGAAATTAAATTAGCACCAGGGAACTTAATAGAGCATTTATGGTATTCAAAACTCCATTCTGTTTCAAATAAGAGTGTTGAATTAAATAAGCTGGTAACAGGAAAAAAGAGAATGTAAAATAAGTTCAAGTGTTATTTTAATTGTTTTTCAGTGTTTTCTTTATAACAACAACAACACAAGCATAAATTGAATGTATTTTATAAAGAATAAGTTAAGAGATCACGAGTATGCACTTAAACAACAATAAGTTTATTAATACAATGAGAATAACATGCAACAAAAACCTAACAGTTATTGTGTCTATGCTTCATAGCTAGCACCTTCCCTTAAAACAATGTATTCCTTAAAATACACTTTTAAAGACAAAAGATATGTATTAAATACAACAACATTAACAACGAGAAAAAAAAGCTCGTCTATACAGTTATAACAAATCATGTGGAATAAAAGACAGCAGTTATTGTCTATACTCCGTGAGTCCATGGCTAATGTTTTTTTATAAATTCCATAACAATCTTTAACATGTTTTGACTCTGTTCTTTTTGTACATCTACTTCCTTGTTTCTTACCTCCAGCTCCTTTCTCTTCAGTTCAAGCTCTTTGTCCCTCTGCTGTATTTCCATCATCCTGCATTGCACTTCTTTTGTGGACTTATCTCTCAAGTAATCCAATGTACTTTTCACCCTTTTGCCTTTAACAGACATAGTTGTTTCCAATGGCCCTTCACTTTGCTTCCGCTTTTCTGTTTCACAAAACGTCTCCAATGCCATTAGCCTCATATTTTCAGCTTTGTTTTTTTCTTCTGCCTTTGCTTCGTTCTCTTTTTCCTTTACATTTTTGTGGGAATCAAAGAGGGTAACTACTTCTTCAATGGCTCGATCGAATTCACTTGGTTCCCCGACGGCGATGCCGGTAGCATTTTCTTTTGAAGTTTTTTTCCAGTAACTGATAGCACTCTCGTACAGCTCTGATGCTTTTCAACGTAAATGTAGGACTTTTCCGTTCGTTTAAATTGTCCACAATCTTTTGCCACACAATCCCAATTCCCTGGGAAGATTTTGCATGTTCAAATGGCCTCTCCGCTAGAATTTCTTTCACTAATTCTAAATCATGATCTGCTGTCCATTTCATAGCTTTACTGTAGGTAACAAAGAAAGAAAAAACATAAGCTAGAAGAGATACAATGTCGGCTGTCCCAAGTCTTGAGTAAAGCAGAACAGGTGCTCTACGAATCACAGTCAACAAACGAGAAAATATGCGAGAAATAATCATACTTACTTCTCTTGCCTGGATTCAGCCATGATCATAAGAGCAATCCAGTAAAAACGAAGCTTGAAGTTGACGTTGCAAAGCCAATGTCAAGAATGGTAAAATGGCGTCGTCAATGAGACGCCAACGTGTTAGACAACGTCAGTGAAGTATTAATTATGCTAGTTCCTGCCTTCAATTTGTTCACTGACTTCGCCGTTGTGTTTGACTTTGCGTTTGCCAAACTCCCTAATTACTTAATGTACCTGTTGGCACAGGTATTAAGACCGGCACATATAATCAAGGCGGCACTTGTATTTAGTGCAAAAGAGTATATGATACTGTTAACAGGAATTCAACCATTGGGTACCATGGCATAATTCTCGCCCAAAAATCCATAGAAAATAAACATAGCATCCTTAGCACTTTTACTATTATAGCAACAGCAACCTAGGGAACAATAAGTGAAATATAAAATGTTGTCCTAAATAGAATATGAAACACAAAAATTGTTTCGAGTGTTTGATCACGGTATCAAAACACAAGAAACCAATGAATGGGGTGAAGGTTCAAGTGTTTTGATACCGTCAAACAAACATGCGGAACGAGTTTTTGAAACGGCTTCTCAAATGAAAGGCAATGAACCAATCAGGCGCTTTTGTGGGACTTTGGGATTGTTTAATTAATGTAGATGAAACACTAGCATTTGATGCAGTGTTTTACCGGTGTTTGAAAGCCCATTCACATGACAGAATGGGATTGTCTGATTGAGTAAAATTCTCATAAATTCTTAATGAATTTGAGAAGTTATTGGAAAAGCTCTTCTTCAAATTTATCTTCTTTATCATCAACTTCTGTTTCAGCATCAATCCAATATTGCAACACTTCTTGCATGTACAAAGTTCAGTACGTGGAATACCCAAAGACACACAGCAGTTACCATCTGCTTTGCCTGCTTTGTAAGTTCAAGAATGCTTTGTTGAGCAGGTTCCATGGGAGATGGAATATCTGAGTGCTGTTGAAAGCTTGGCACATTGGATGTTTTTATATAAGGCATATCGATTAGGTGGCATAGCATTTTCTTCCAGATTGGCTTTAGAGAACATAGGATAGCGGACTTCATTGACGTCACTGCAATCTTTCTGTCTGTATAGTGTACACACAAATTCCTCTAGAGCTCTAACGATTTCTTTTGATACTGTAACATTTTCTCCCAGTAATTGAAATGCTGAACAAAACATTAGATTTTGCAGTACAAGTTTAAATGGCTTGGTATTGACTCTGCTGTAAAATGCACTGAAGACCAATCAGCACATTAGTGGTGCCATCCCCAAGGTGATGCTTGATCTTGTGCAGGTAGATTGTACATGTATTTTCACCCCTCTGAGTGAAAGTACAGTCATGAGCTCACAACACTCAATTATAATGCAACAAATATAGAAAAAAAAAATAAAGCAGACATGTTCAGAAATTAGTTGTCCAGAAGTTAGAAGGTCAGTCTGGACAGTTCCCACCTGTACAAATGATGAAAACTCCAAAGTTAGTAGTTCTCAATCAAATGACCACTACAAATCAGAGCATACCACCTAGAGTGAAATGTTTCCACAGCTAGGTGATGATAAGATAAGGGAAACATTATGTGATGCTCACTATAATATCGAGGAAGCCATTAGCAACATTCTGGAAACTGCAGCCCTTCAGACAATTGAATTTTGTTATGACATAAACAGTGATGAGGATTTTAGAAGCACTGATACATTTCAAAACTGCATTGATCCCTTGGAAACTGAAAATAAAGAGGACAGTACCAATGAACTGCCAATTTCCAGTATGACTAGAAAGTTGGCAGCTGAGAAGCTAAAAAGTGATGCTTCAATGAGAGTCAAAGTAGGCCGGAGTAATGTTTAGAAAGATGCAAGATTCAAGATAAAGAAGTGCTGAGACGGTGACCTAAGGAACATAATTACAGTTCAGTTTGTGGGAGAACCAGCTGTGGATGAACGTGGACCCAGAAATTAATTTTATTCAATACTCGATAATGAAATGTCTAAATCTAGCCTGTTTATTGGCTAGATTTAGATGACATTCTTGCCTTAGAGAGAAGGGATTATTATATATATATGGGGAATTGTGCTCCATCAGAATCTTGCAAGGTTCACCTTCTTGCTTTTTTACTCCTACGATAGCAGACTACATAGTTTATGGCAAGATTGAGAAAGTTCCTACATGCATTACAGATGTACCAAATCCCAAAGTGAGGCAAAAGCCTGAAGATTTGGAGAAAATTAAGGATTCAGAAGTTTTTACCAAGGTTGCATCATTTGAACACCCCTTTCGGTTCCAGGCTGGCTTTAGCAAACCAGTTGTCACAGTTGAAGATAAAGACAAACTTTTTCATGCCATTGCATTGCATTATACTCTTCTAACTGCCTTGTCTGAAATTAATCAATTTGTCAAGGGACTCAACCCTTATGGTTTGCTTGACCATCTGTGCCAATATCCCCTTGAAGCCTGCCAGCTGTTCCTGCATACTGGAAACCAACTTACAGCTCAGAAGATGGATGACCTTTTTATGCGAGTGTTCTCACCAAGAGGAAGTAACAAGCACACCTCAGGAGAAGCACCTCTGAATTTTCAAATTATCTTGAAGAGTTGGAGTCGGGCAATATCACTTGCAATGTGGTCGACTTCAATACTGGTCAGCAGTCTGAGATGAGAGTCGCATTCACTGCTGTATTGCAGTTCATTACTGGGAGTTTTTCAATACCTGCAATTGGACTTGATGATCAGCCATCGATCACATTCTTGCATGATAATTCAGAAAGAAAATTATCTGCAAACACTTGCTCCAACACTCTGCACCTTCCAGTCAACACAACACTCCTGAGCTATGACATTTAAAGTTGATTTTACTTCATGCATGGCAGAGTCATCAGGATTTGGCAATGTGTGATGAATTATGCAGTAATTACCAGGTAATCATGTGAGGCAAAACTAAGGTATATTGAACAAAGGATAAACTGTAGATCTGACAAGTTCTACTTCTAAGTATATAGTTACATACAAGTTTGTCAGAATCAACCCAACAGCAGTAAAATGTACTGTAATATAAAAAGTCAGCAATTTAAGCAGTTGTAGATATGCTTGAATGTATGCTTGCAACATGCATAGAACATCAAGTACTGGTATTTAAGGTGTTTGATATTCAAAGTCCAAGTTCTGTTAAACATGGTTATCACAATGTATATTTCAGTAAACAGAGTATTATACAGCATGCATATTTAACACAGTATGCAAACATTGCACAAATCAGTTTTGATTGTATTGCGCATTTTTAGTGATTTTAATGTTCTGTTCTTGTTCTAGTTCTTCACAGTAATCGAGTGTCCTCAGACAAGTCTATTTTAAATAAATAGTGACAGTTCATATATGCTTGTGAAATTGACAATGCATCACAGGGTTGCAACCTGCATTTGTTATCTTTTGTGTTCAATAAAGTTTGTTCAATAAAGACATGAAATGTCAAAAAGGTATAGATAGTTATTATACTTTAGACAAAATTTTTATTGTGGTTGTGAAAACTGTATTGTATGATGGTAAATCCTGATAAGTCCAACTCCAAGCCTTTCCCTGAAGAAAATAGCAGAACATCGCATGCCTGGATTAATGTAGGCATGCAATGGCATGTGATGCAGTTTTAGCTGCATGACAAAGTTTTCTATTGTTTATCGAGGGGTCAACTCTCGGTTGTGACGGCCCTTCTTCAACCTCTTTCACAGAGATCTTTCATGTTCCAAAGCAATGGCGTACCCTTTGGAACTGTCCAGCCAGTCCAGGTGACTGAAGATCTAATCAACAGGAAAATTTTCAGATACTTTTTTGCACTAAATTTAAAAAAAATAACCAGTGTATCTATATTAATATACAGTTACAGAAAGTTACCTGATGCTTTGTTACAGAAGTTGTGCCAGTGATAAACAAATGCACAGCGGTTCCCGTATTCCCTTTAACTTGAGAGCCACTTATGACTTTTTCATATTTGGCATAAAGCTTGCACCAAGCAAATGTTATCGTTGTGCATCTAGTCTTGGCACTTACTTCCGTCTTCACACCTATTACATCTTCTTTCCCCCAACTTCTTAATATTTATACCAAAACAGGTTGAACTACCTTTTATCTGTGTAATATCTTGATGTTTACACTCAGACCTCCAGACAACAACTGCCTTCAATAATTGTGCTGAGTAGAATACAATCAATTATGGTAATACTGCATGCCTAATTAACATATATTACAACTCCCCTTTCAAGTAAATTTACCTATTCTAATATGTTTTTTTATATATATTCTTATATACTTTACTAAAAATGTTCCAGTTCGAAACTTGACTATAAGTTCAAATCTTATTCGTTATTTGCTATTTAAATAACTAGTTAATACCCATGTCTTTGAGGCGGTTTTGATACTTGACCGCTTCTGGTAATATAATGTTTACTCAAGTTCTCAAGTTGTTGCATTGTTTCTTTTAACATTAAATTTCGTGTTTCGTCTTGTACTTCAGTCGTTTGATCCTCTTCTTCTTCGCTGTCTTTTACCTGCCAACTATTCCACTCTTTCAATTTCAACAAATGGGTTTGATTTCTACAATATCTTCCCCCTTCTGGAGTTTGTACGACATAACTTCATGGTTCACGGGCATTCTTTATCACAGTTGCTGGTTTCCACATTTTCCCATTTCTAATTCTCGCATGTTCTCCTTTCTGATGGGTAGGAAGGCTACATGCCTGTCTATCGTGATAAAGTTTCTGCTGTTGTTGCTTCTTTTCACAATTTTCCTGAAAGACTTTTGGGTCAACGACTTTTGTCTTGAAATTATAAGGTAAGGTGGGGATTGTGGATCTTAGGCTGCGACTTGTAAGGAGCTGTGCAGGGCTTGTGTATCCATCGACTACGGTATTTTGGTTTTCCAATATTGCTAAGTACAGATCTTGCTGACTATTGAGAGTCTTGTTCAATAGATTCTTTACCGATTGTATCGTTCCTTCAGCTAAACCATTGCTTCTAGGATATCTGGGACTAGATGTTGTGTGCTAAAACATCCATGTCATAGCAAAATGTTGGAATTCTTGGGATGCATATTGTGGACCATTGTCCGATTTCACTTCTTCAGGAATGCCAAATCTTGAAAACATCTTTTTCATTTCAATGATGGTGTGCTCTGCTGTCGTTCTTGTGAGCTTGACCACTTTCCAGTATCTGCTATAGTAGTCCACTACCAAGAGATAATCATTGTTCTGCCAATGAAAAATGCCACTTCTGATAACTTGCCATTGATACGATGGGATTGGATGTGGTTTAAGCGGTTCTTTTGGACTGGTGTTCCTCAATTCTTGACAATACAGGCATTTTGACATGACACCTTCGATGGCTTAATTGATTCGTGGCCAAAACCCTGTTTGTCTCATGTGCTGCTTTGTCTTTTCCTATTCATGGGCGGCCCTGATGTAACTTCTCGAGTATCTTGCTTCTTATTGCAGTCAGAATCACAATTCTTTGATCTTTAATAAGAATTCCCTCACTCACACTAAGTTAAGCTTTGTACTTCCAGTATTCTTTTAGATAATTGGGCAAGGCTTTCTTTGACAGCAGCCATCCTTTTTGCAACATCCGGATGACTTTCTGCAAGATAGGATCTCGGGCTGTTTCTTGGCGCACTTCTTCCAGAACATCATTGGAACACGGAAGGCTTGTATATATTAGATGAACTTGAGATCTCACTTCTTCCTCGCCAATTTCTTCTGCCATTTCCACCAACTGTGCTCTTGACAAGGTATCTGCGATTTTGAGAAGCTTTTCTTGTTTGTAGATGAGGTTAATGTCATATTTCTGTAGGCATAGAAGCATTCTCTGTAATTGAGCAGGGGCAGTAGCTAAAGGTCTTCTCAAGATATTCTCTAGAGGCTTATGATCTGAGTGAACTTCGATTGTTTTGCCATAAATGTACTGATGGAATTGTTCTCGTGTGAATACCAAAGCCAAAAGTTCTTTTTCAATCTGTGCATATCTGGCCTGAGTTTCAGTCATCATTCTGGATGCATGGGCAACAGATCCATCTTATAATAGTACCACTCCCAGTCCTTTGCTTGAAGCATCTGTTTGCAATACCACTGGTTTCGTGACGTTGTAATATCTCAGAACGCGATTGGTAGAGAGGACCTTTTTTATTTTCTGAAATGCAACTTGATGTTTTTTAGTCCAATGCCAAGGAATGTTTTTCTTTAAAAGTTCTCTCAGGGGTGCTAATATCTCTGACATTCCTGGGATGAACTTTGCTGGGTAATTTATCATTTCAAGTAGCCTTTGTATGCCTGGTTTATATTGTGGTGCTAGCATGTTAAGGATTGCCTCAACTTTAGACTGATCAGGTACAACTCCTTGTTCAGTTAGCTCGTGACCAAGGTAAGTAACTTGTGTAACCCAAAGCTGGCATTTGTCTGGGTTGAGGGTCATTCCAATCATCTTAATTCGGTCTAGGGTCGCTTGCAATCTCTGATCGTGCTCTTCGATGGTTCTTCCCCAAACCAATATCCGTCTCCACTCCTTCCAGATCTTCAAATAGGTGATTGACTCTCTTATGGAATATTTCTTGTGCTGAATGGATACCAAAGGGCATTTGTAGGAAACGATAGTGCCCAAATGGAGTGTTGAAGGTTGTCAATAATGAACTTTCGTTGTTGATAGGTATCTGCCAGTACCCCTGATTAGCATCCAAAATGCTAAAATATTTTGCACCATGTAATCGACTTGCAATTTCTTCCCATGTTGGTAATTGGTACTGCTCTCTCTTAAGATATTTGTTCAGCTCTCTAGTGTCTAAACACACTGAGTTTTCTGTTTGGTTTTTCAATGATAACAGGATTGTGCACCCAATCTGTAGGCTCTTCCACTTTATCAATAACTTCTTCCTTTTCCATACAATCGAGCTCTTCCTTCAGCTTTGTTCGTAACATAGCTGGAATCTTTCTTGGGGCTTGCACAATAGGAACTGCTCATGAATCCATTTCCATATGATAATGCCCTTCGAGTTTTCCAAGACCATGAAAAACCTCTTTGAAATTTTCTTTGATCTGCTCCGTTGAACAATCACTGACTTTGCTGCTAGACGTTAGACTGTGCATGACTTTAATAAGATTCAATTCCTGGCAGGTTTCGAAACTGAGGACTGTTCTGTTATTAGTTTCAACAATGTAGGACTTGTCTCAATTTCTTGCTCTTTATACAAACATGGTAGTGTGCATCTCCCCTTGACTGGTATTTCTGTTCCACCATACCCGTCAGCTTCCTGTTGGTTGCTTTAATCTCGGCATCTTCGGAAATGTTCTTGTTTGTCACCAATTTTTGATACACCCGATCTGGCATTACATTGACCTCTATGCCAGTATCTAACTTCACACAAACTTTCTCATCTAAAATGTTGACAATTGCCAGGGCTTTCCTCTTATTCACTGCTCACCATCTCGATTAAAAAGTCATCATTTGAATCTGCTATAATCTCTCTGACTTCTTTGTTTGGTGCACAACTTTGTTTTAACCCAGCTGTTGAACACATTTTCGCAAAGTGATTTTTCTTCTGACAATTGTGACACTCTTTGCCGCACTTCATGGTTTCTACCACAGTTTCGACATGACATGACATTTGTTTTATCTGTTTTCCCATCCTGAACTTGTTTACCACAATGTCTAGCTGTCGAGCTTTTGTTGTTTGCAATGTAATGCTGTCTGCTTCTTTTGTGTTTGTCTGACTGACTCTTGTGTAACACATCTACTTCTAATTCCCCATGGAATAACTTCATCTGTTGTTGCATAACTTCATGAGACCAGCAAATGTCTATTGTTTTTGTAGTCTTAACTCTGATCCTTCTCTTAAGAGTCTATCTCTTACTTTATCTGACTGTATTCCTGCTACCAACTGACTTGTGATTAGATCGTCTGTAAGATTGCTATACTCACACAAGGCTGCCAAAGTTTTCAACTCTGTAATGTAATGGTCGACTGATTTGCCCGGATTTTACTGTCGTATGTTAAACTTATGTCTTTATACAATCAGATTTCGTTTAGGTTTGCAATAATCTTCAAATTTCTTGAATAAAGCGGCCACAGTTATTTCGTCTTTGTCTACAACTTTCGGCCAGACCCAGGTGTTAAATATTTCTCATCCCACTTCACCAATCAAGAATAAGAAAAATGAAGAACTTTTCCTCGGTTTTTTTCGCCATCGTCGTGTTTATATAGAATTGCATGCTTTGTTTCCATTTTCGCCAAGCTTCTGCCACATTTATTGCAGTGAAATTAATTTCTCCAGGACCTCTTCCCAAGAAACTAAACTTCATGTTAAAGCTACACACCTGACACCATGAAATATCTTGATGTTTACGCTCAGACCTCCAGACAACAACTGCCTTCAATAATTGTGCTGAGTAGAATACAATCAATTATGCTAATACTGCATGCCTAATTTGCATGCTAAGTAACATATATTACAATCTGTGCCATTGAAATTTAAAAAAATTGAAAAGCACTCCACGAGTGTCCTTACTCAGTATGCCTATGGCATGCTACAAAAGCTTGCAAAAATAAAACATAATAAGTTATCAGAATACTAAAGGTGACATATGACAACTTCAAATCGAAAATTGAGACTTTAACAAGTGTTTGTGACGACAGGACGGCACCTTGTGTGCCAAGATATTTATTTGAATTGGTTTATTTTTAAAAGACCATTATGTTTTTTTAAACATTTACTTGAGTTTAGGCATGTGCACAGAATAAGGAAGTAACCAGAAGGGTCACTCGTGTCGGAACCTTTGAAGTTTTTGTCTGCACTTTTTCAAAACTGTCCCCAGACCCTTTGCTCTGCCAAAATCCTTGCAGCCAGCTCAACAAGGATTTAATCTATACAATGCGGTGTTGGCTCAGTAAAATGGCTATATATTGAAAAGTATTTGGCCGATTCTCATTCTATGAAGACGGATTGAAGAGGAAAGGTATGCAATAATATTTCTGGTAATATTATAGAAAGATTCCCAACTGTTAAATTTAGATGTATCTCTACTATACGAATAGGCCATTCATGTGGCCCACACAATCAATATAGTTTCATTTCTTTCTCTGATGAATTATTTTTCTGTCAGCTTAATCTAAGGCTTAGATATTGAAGTCTGTGCGCTAATATAAGGTTCAGTAATCAACAATCACATTCGTGAAGTAATATTAAGCATTTTTGAGACAAAGTAATGTTAATGAATAATGATCATACTTCAGTCACACATTATCTAGGTGCAGTCACAAAGTAAAAGACAAAAATATTCCGAAAAACAGTGTAATCTTGTGAACTGAAGATTCAAGTTGTATAAGAGACGAAGAATATATATACACATGTATGAACATGATTTTGTACTAGAATCGAAATATTACCATTTCACTTTCATCTCTTATATAACTCAAATCTTGAGTTTACAAGATGACACTTTTTTGGAATATGTTTTGTCTTTTCCTTTTTTAAACTGTTGGCTAGTTGTGGATTCTGGTCATACAGTCACAGCTATGCAACAACAGACATTTCTTATGTAATGTATGAAATAACTTCAATTTGTGTTAGACTTAAAACTATGTGTTGATTTGTTTGTAACATTCATTATTGTTCTTTGCTGTGGAAACTAACATGTCTAAATGCATATAAATGATATTATACATCTAAATTTAACAGCTGGGAATCTTTTTATAACTTATACTTACCGGAAATATTATCACTTACCTTTCCTCTTCAACCAGTCTTCGTAGAATGAAAATCAATCGACTACTTTTCAAGATATAGCCATTTTACTGAGCCAACACTGCATTTCATAGATTAAATCTTTGTTAAGCTGGCTGCGTTTTACTGGCTGTGATGACTTTGGCTGAGTGAAGAGTATGGGAGTAGCTCCAAAACAGTGAGGACACGTTACACCCTCGAGTGACCCTTCTGGTTACTTCCTTATTCTATAGGTGTGAGCAAAGGTGTGCATATGCGATTGGACACCTCTTAGGGAAAGGCTTGACAAAGTCCCATTGGATCCAGGAGTAGAGTCCCAAGAGGAATTTTATCAGGATCCTAGACTGATATAGAATAATTTGTGTCCAAGATCTTTTGCAGAATTAAAACAGGATTTGCATGGTTGTGCAGGCTCTTGTACATATTGTGCATCCTATCAAGGTGTCAGTCTACAATTCCATGCTGTGATGTTTATTTACTCATTAAATTTTGCAAACTTTACTCAAAAGTATCGAGTATAATATACTAGCAAGGACAACTGTGACAAACAAGCAAGTCACCACCAGCTGGGTATCCCATGAAAAGTGACTTACAGTATTATGAGACTTTTTTTAGGCTTGGTAACTGTTCACTGGCAACAGAATGCTTAACTTTTGTGGACAATAGTAGTAAGTGGTGAATAGGTATCACTAGGTCATTCATACTATATCAAAATTACTGCCACAGGAATAACATTATTTTGTTCTTTGTATTTGTCTCAAGCTTGTTTTCATTCTACAAGTGTTATCAGATAATGAAACAGAGACGGGGCTTCATGCCAGTGTTTTGGTGCAGACAAACCTTGAAGGTTACAAACATTTAAAGTATTCTTGGTGATCATTATCCAGAGTAGGGTTGACTAAGTCATACTGAGGACCAATGTTATCTACTTGAGTTCCACTAACAGGATGCAGTTGATCTTCAACCCCCACAGCACTCTGTAAGAAAAAATAGTTCATCAGGTTTCCCTGGGATTGTGTCATCTCTTGGTGGACGGATGTAATGTGCGTTCCAGTGCAATTTGATGAAATCTAATTCGTGCTGAATGACTTCATTAAAACAAAACCATAGACACTCTGTGTGGTATATGTTACCATCAACAAACACTCCCCTGTCATGCAGATCCTCAAAAAGGTTTAACCACCATGATTCAATTTGCTGGTTTCCAGTAGAAGACCCATAATGATGTGCTTTCTATCTGGAAAATTCATCATCATCATTTGCTCTCAGGCAACACTGAATACCAGCCATCATACCATTTTCAGTGCCTGGGTCTGTTCTTATAAGTTGCAGGCAACATTGAAATTCCTATACACATTCCACATAATGGTTGGCGACAACTGCTGGATTGTTGTTGGTTTGTGTAACCTTCAACCACAAAACATGTTGGCTGAAGCCATCAGCAGCTCCATGTATTGGGAAGCCAAACAGCTTAAGCTTGTCATAGCAGTCAGCATGCCAACACTCATTCAGTCCTGATGTTTTATAAGTTGTTCTCCTCAATTGATGGCGACTTTTTTTCTGCGGTCCCAAGCAGGTCAAGTTCCTTTAAAATCATCTGCACCTTGCCTCTTGGAACACATACTGCATATTCGAGTCTGAGGGTATGCCACATGGAACGATACTTTTGACAACTGCTCAGGCGATCCAGCTCCTGCTGAATTGTTTCGACAAGGTTATTTTCATCAACTTCTGAAATGTTCTTCATTTTCAATCCATACTTGTTCAGTCACCTCTTCAGTGTTGATATTGAAATATCGACTTCATCATATTTTTGCCAAGAAACAAAGAATCTTATCATATTCATATCCCACTAGGAAGTAACTTTTGATAACTTCTTGTTCTTTTTCATCGGATACTTTTTCAATAACAGCTTGCAGTTCATGGCCATCAACTTTTCTCCCACAAGTAGAACAAACGTTATCTGAACCTTGTAACTCATTGCCACATGAGGGACAGAACATGGCGGCAAGCAAAGTATGACAACATGCATAGAAATCATAAGTAAAACTCTTACGTTTTACTTATGATCTGTATGTTGGTTACCCATTGCAGCTCATCGAACTGGGGCAAATGTGTAGAGTTTTTGTTGTTTGTATAGTTCTACTACGATAGGCGTTTTCGGTTTTGAAATATGATTTTTAATAATTTTTAAATGTGTTGTGCAGTGTGGTTGCTATTTTGTATTTTTGATTTTGTTTTGATTCTGGTTTGGGTAGTGACATGTATGGGCCACTGTACAGGACTGTGGGGAAAACTACATCAGGGAAACTAGGAAAAACTTTCCGGAAAGAATGACCCTATACTGCCAGCATATACCACATTCTTGAAGTCAGTGCACATATTGCACAATGTGCAATCAATGAGACAAATTCAAGGTCTTCCCATTTTTCAAGATGACTCATGAAAATGATGATGCATGCAAAGCAAATAAACAATATTTCATCAAATATTTCATCAAAACATTTTTTGTGATGCATTATTGTCAAAATTGTTATGAATTGCTAGAGCAACACTGTTATTCGATGATTTTATACTAGGATCTTATTGCTGCTGCTGGGGGCCAAGGTATTATGACAATTTTGTCTTTGAACCCCCGAAATAGCCACCTTGGTAGACAACTGATGAGCCCTTTGTGGTTTGTTTCTGGTTGATGTTTTTTCATGATTAATTTGACAAGTGCTTCCACTTTCTGATTTTCAATTTCCTTAAATTTCCTTAAACAGCTACCTGAAATTTCCTCAGATTTTCTTTATAACTGGTGGCTAACAGGGCAATTTGCCCCAGGCCCCAGGCTCAAGGGGGCCCCAAAATGAAGAAATAAATTAAAGATGTAATAAAATATATATTAGGAAACTTAAGCATGCAACGATTTTTACAACGGAAACAGGGTGAGTAACGTCAGAAGAATGGATCGAGAATTCTGATTGGTCAAAAATTTATCTCCGGTAGCCTTTCCTGTTGTCAAAAACATTACGTTCGCTGTTATTAAATGGCTACAGATACTGCAATTAATTGCATAGTTGATAGTTCAAGAACGTATGTAGATCAGTGGCAGTATTTAGTTGCGCAATCAATATGTATGTAACGGGTTTTGTATGTAGTTAAATATAGTGTGTAATTAAATGTAATGCGCGTAGACATGACATAGCAAACGTTCCCTTCTGTAACGCCCCCCTTTTACGTAGTATGTATACAGTCTTGAATTGTGACTATCTTGATACGCTACATGTAAATCAAAATGGCACGTTCTCGTTCTTATTTATCTGGTGCAGCCAAGCGTAAACAAAGGCAAATTCGTGATGAAAACGAAGCAAAATCTCGTAGAAGGCTAGAAGATCTAAAGTGGTACACCAAAATCCAGAGAAGTAATGAATCTCAGTCCCAAGAAGTTGAAATTAGCTGTGACGAAGTAGGAGATGATACTACATCTACAAATGCAAATACCATTACTAATACTGACGCTGGTGAGAAATGGCCGCACAAGTAAGCCCTGGTGAGATAATAGCCACACAAGTAACATCGTCTGATGCTGAAAGAACATTTGCACCTTTACTATCAAACGATCCTTCAGGTTGGATAGGTCTAACTAAACAAGATACGGAGTATATTCCTAAAATTGGCCCGCCCAAAAATCTGAAGTCTTTCCCCAGAGATAGTTCTAGCCGTAACTTTCCTCAAAATATTTTTTGTTAAGAAATGCCAAATGGCAAAAAGATAAAAAGAGATTGGTTGGTATGGAGTGCATCAAAACAAGGCCTCTTTTGCTTTTCATGCTGTCTGTTTCAAGAAATGTCACAAAAAGAGAAGACCTCTGAAACATCCCTGCTGATAAGGCCGGATGCAGGACATAAAGATAACTGGAGAAAATTGTACGAAAAAATTGATGACCACCAACGAGGTTCATCGCATTTCTTAAGTTATATCACGTGGAAAGAACTTGAAAAAAACCTACATAAAACAACTGGAATTGATCAGCAACTTCAATGGCAGTTACAAAACGAAATATCAAGATGGTGTGAAATATTTCAATGCATATTGGACGTGGTATTATTTTTATCAGAGCGAAACCTTCCCTTTCATGGTTCAACCACTGAATTAGGTAATCCAAATAATGGTCTATTTCTTGGAAACTTGGAATTGCTTAGCGGTCACAATCATATTTTAAAGTCACATCTGGATGAAGTAAAAAAACATCAAGAAAACAACAGCCGAATGCAAGCGCATTATCTATCGCCACGTTCACAAAACAAGTTTATTGAAGAATGTTCTAAAGTTGTTCTCAATGCTATTGTGGAAGAAGTTAAATAAGCAATGTACTACAATGATGGTACTCCAGACGTTTCCCACACAGAACAAATAACATTCATCTTAAGATATGCAAATTTAAATGATGAAGTTTGGGAGATATGTGAAAGGTTTTTGAGCATGGAAGATTGCGATAAAAAGAAAGGAAGGGATATTGCCGAGTTAATATGCAAAGTACTCAAAGAACATGATATTGAGTTTAAAAACTGTAGAGGTCAAGGATATGACAATGGTGCAAATATGGCTGGGATTTACAATGGAACTCAAGCAGAAATTCTGGAGAAAAATCCTCAAGCGTTATTTTCTCCTTGCAGTGGACATAGTCTTAATCTATGTGGAGTGCATGCGGTAGAGTCGTCAGCTGCTGTAAAAAGCTTCTTTGGAAACATTCAGAGGTTGTACAATTTGTTCAGCTCTAGTCCTTCACGTTGGAAGATTTTGCAAGAGGCTACTGGTATATCCCTACATAAATTATGTACTACTCATTGGAGTGCTAGGATAGAGGCAGTCAAGCCCTTAGTAAAGAGGCCAAGAGAAATTTTGGATGCATTAAAAAGACTGAAAGATCATGATTTGCCTGGTGAACTGTCTGATGATGTCGATAACCTAATCCAATGGTTGCAATCACTTGAGTTTGTCTCACTTATAACCTTTTGGTTTAAGGTATTACAGACTATAAATGATGTTAGTGTTTTGCTTCAAGCTTCTAAGATCACCATTGATGAAGAATTACATTTGATTGAGCCACTGCAAGACGATTTAAAACGCATGAGGGAATCTTGGAGCGTGATCTGTAAGGAATCAAAGGTTGTTGCTTCTTCTCTTGGTTTAAGTGAGTATTTTAAAGAAACAAAGCGGAGAGTTCCCAGACAATTTCACGATGAACCCAGAGGTAGTGAACATGAACAGCACGACAATGAAAGGGAATTCGAAATCAATGTGTTTAATATTGCTTTGGATAGAGTAATTTGCGAGATAGCATGCAGATTTGAAAAAACTAAACAAGTAAACGACTTGTTTTCCTTTTTATGGAATTGCTCTGAAGTCCCCAAAACAGGCGGCGAAGCAGCAGGAAAAACAATGGGAATTCGTTGCAAAGATCTTTCAAATTTTTATCCATGTGATTTAAATAAAAAAGAACTTCTGGAAGAGATGCGCCATGTGAATAAGTTGAAGCAAAGCAACATTTTAGGTGGAAAACTATCGTCTATTGCTTATTGAATAAGATATATGAGAAAGGTCTTCAGACAATTCTTCCCCAAATTTGTGTTGCTCTATGATTATTTATAAGCATACCTGTATCTATTTCATGAGGAGAAAGAACTTTTAGTAAACTTGGTATAGTTAAGAACTGTCAAAGATCCACAATGGGGCAAGCACGCATGTCAAGTCTAATCATGCTGTCATGTGAGCGTGACATAGCAAGAAAAATTAACTATGATGACGTTATTGACTCGTTTGCATTCAAATGCACACTTAAGTACACTTTTAACTTGTTTAAATTTAATTCACTTGTAAAAATGTTTAAATAATTTTTGCACCTTTGTACGGTAGATACTGTACAATAGATAAAGACGGGACTAAAACTGTGCCCATGGAGGGTGGGGCCCCCAAGTGGGTTTTTGCCCCGGGCCCCCAAATTTCTCTGAACGGCCCTGGTGGCTAAAGGTGATGAGGTTAGAGAACCATATTGAAAATTTGTACAAATTGTGCTTTTATGTTTATGCATTTTATTAAGCTTATTGTACAAGATGCAGTGTAATATGAATAACATAACACATTGAGTTTATTACAAAGTAATCATTAGATTATCACAATTATTTGTTGCAACACATTGACACAACCTAGTTTTGTTTGTTTTGGTTCCTCTAAGAACAGAGCATGCATTTTTCCTGCTGCTTCATCATCTGCATTGGATTTCATTTGCTTGTGCAGTCCTAACAATTCACTTGAAGGATTCAATTCATATTCAATTCATATTTAATTCCAAAAATTAGAACTAATTATGGAAGATTTAATATAAGATTTGTTGGTGCAAAGACTTGAAATTCGCTAAGTGAATCTATTAAAACTTTTGAAAAATGGTATAATTCATCAGTATACCAATTCCAGTTGAGTTGTTAACCTAAATATTCCTTTTTATTTATTATCTACGTTGTAATTTTCTCCTACTCTTCAGTTTAGTTATTTATAATTATTTTTAATATTGTTCAACTTTTCATGACGTGTTCTATCTCTCTTGTTTTCTTTATGTATACTAATTTATTAAAAATTCCCAAGTCTTACGTATGATAATTTTTGTGAAAAGCTAACTGTCTAGATTAACCCAATTTATGGTTATTACAGTTAGCTTGTCATCCATACATATATTTCTCTATTTTTAATTAAATTTATTGTATAATGGTATTTGGTGATGAATTAATAAATTGAATTATTTCCTTAAGAAAGGAAAATTTTGTGCAAAGCAAAGCCAGAAGACTTTCCTGTTTAAGGGTTGCTCTACGTCATCCTTAATTATTTTCAGTTGATTAAACACTTGCTCAACAGAGGCATTTGAAAATGGCAGGGATAGGACAGTGGCGACTAATTTAGTCAAATTGGGGTTTACTTTCTCATGAGCTTGGTTTTTCTCACTGAACACCACTGTCCAGTACTCCTGGAAAGTCTTGTCTATGTTCAAATTGGGGCTCAGTGCATGGTGCCGCCATTCTTTCTCTGCTCAGTTCATGTCAGCAACATCTTTCAGATATGGCAACTTTCTATACATGTGTGACAAAGATGATGGAGAAAGTACATATGCAGAAGCAGGTGTAAGAAA
Source organism: Heliopora coerulea (assembly GCA_030142905.1). Lineage (NCBI taxonomy): Eukaryota > Metazoa > Cnidaria > Anthozoa > Scleralcyonacea > Helioporidae > Heliopora > Heliopora coerulea. Next base: position 690,266 of record JASJOG010000111.1, on the reverse strand, counting down.
TGATAAGAAATTAAATTTGTGAACATCATCAAATCTTGATAAAATCTGTTTCACAGTTTCAATCAGAAAGTTTCTACAGTGGGTGTACAACATCTGGATGTCGGGATGGTCTCTCCCAATGTCGTCTGCAAGGCCATTGATGGTGTCTGTTGCCTGCAACCCAATATAGACCTGGTTGAGTGAGACATAATGCTCTTTGTCATTCACATCTATATGCATGGGGCAGGTTTCTTGTATGAATGACAACTCCATGAAATCTGAGAGTAATGAAGCAAACAGGGTTGTTAGCTCACCTTTTGGCATATAAATAACTGGAATTTCACTCTGGAACAAGGTGTTAGGTGACACCAATCTACCAAGGTTGAAGGCCATAAACTTACTAATAAATTCACCCTGGCATATCTTAAGACTTTTCAAAATGTTGGATCTTTCAACACACATTTTCATTGACAACCACCTGGTCTGTCCAGCTTTTAGCAACCGATGTTTTTCAACGTCAAAGAACTCTTTAAACCTCTGAAAGTCCTTGGATCATAGAGATGATACATTAAAATGTGAATATACAGTCCTATACAAATCTTCTAAGGACTTTGGGAGCTGTAATGATGCATGGAAAGCACATACGTGAATCATGTGGCAAGAACATTTAACAGTTATTATCCAAGGATAGTTGGCAACTGGTAGTCATGCAACAGAATGATGTTTGCTGAACATGACATTGCATGTGTCAGCGAAACACCCAATGATATTCTCCACTGGGATGGCTATCTGTTTAAAGCATTCTAGTATAGCCAGATAAATTGTGGTAGCTTCTCCATCAACTAGCTGAACAATGTCAATCAAGTCACTTTCCATTTTAAAAGTATCTGGATTCAAGTATGTTTCCAGTAGAGCAAGATCATTCTTACAGGAATGATCCGTCGTTTCGTCGATAATTAGTGAAAATTTTCGGGATTGTAGCTGTGCAACGGCCTGCTTAATGAAATTAAAGCCAATAACCTGGCGAATGTTATTTGTTGCTTTCTGCTTTCCTAATGTCTTATCAAAAGGAAATACTCTGGGAAGAAGGGCCAGCAATCTTCACTCAAATGGATGGCTAGGTTATTTTCAACAATAAAACAGCAGAGTTTTATTTCCAGTTTAGCCACAGACTCCTCTGATGAACCAAGCAATGTCCCAATATTTGGTTGTGACGTACTAAATTGAGCATTCATTTATAAAGCTTCCTTGTGTCCTTTTCCTTCTCCGTGTCTTGAAAAGGCAGTTTTGGAACACGACAGCTTTACTTTGCATACGCCGCAATAAGCCACAGAGCTACCCTTCCGTCCAGTTTTCTCTTGAATCCAGTCTTTGAAATTTGGGATTGATAGCCAATCCTGGCAAAATTTTTGTTTATATTATCTCTTCTCTTTGGGCTGATTCTGGGTCTTTTTCTGCTCATCATCTGTATTAGTCTCGTCACTTGATTTATTTTCCAGTTCCATCTCCTTTTGAATGTTGCTAAATCACACTGAAAGTCATGTTAAATATTTGTTTCATTTTCATTTAATGTCATATGCTTGTTCAGCCTCATTATCATGTTTCATGTGTGATTTGAGCCTTTTTGAGGTTTCATGCTGAATTCATTTGACTTACTCCCAAGCCCCTTTTCCCAGTGACATTCGCACACATACCCTGTTACAACCTTGTCATATGGCCAAACGTTCCATTTGACATTTGAGAAGTTCCAGTCTAAGCCAAACGATAAAGTAAAATTCCACTTTGTCTCATAAACTTAGCTTTCCACAGTTCAGTAAATGGAATTTTCTTGATTTCTGTATAATTTCCATGTTTATATTTATTCCATAAAAAATTCCTTTTTGCATTAAAGATTACATAAAATATGGAAATTTCCATAAAAGTGGAAACACTGGCTTTGACAAATGATTGATGTGAACTTGTATTTGACCATTAGTGGTTTCTATTCTCTTGCTACTCAGACTATATGTATATTAAGCAAAGCCCATTGCTTGAGTAGCAGTTTGAGCACTCTGTTCCCTTATCAATCCATGTTTGTTCTGAGCTGCACTGATGAGCTGTGGTATAACAAAACAAGCATCTGTGGATTGAACAAATATATGCTCCCATGTTTCAATGTTGTTGAGCACTCTGGATATATAAGGGTGACAAATAGCATTAAGCAATGCACACTGCTCGAGTAGCAGTTTGAGGACTCTGTTCCCTTATCAATCCATGTTCATTCTGATTTGTACTGATGAGCTGTGTTACAGCAAAATGTATGTCTGCTGATTGAACACACACACACACACGCACACACGCACACACACACATATATATATATATATATATATTTAAATATTGAATTTCAAACACAGGTAAGTATATAAATAAAGATAAATGTAAATGCCAAGTAAACTTTCTAGAATACTTTAGTTTGCAATGCATTTCACCACTTCAGCAGTGGTTCTTTTCACCTTACAAATTCTAATTAATTGTGACATAATGTACACACAAGTAAGCAGTACACTTTAGTAGTAACTAGTACGAATGACATCACAATTATTAATTAGAATTTGTAAAGCCTGAAGAGCCACTGCTAATGTGGTGAAATGTGATGTAAAATAAAGTATTCTGCAAAGTTCACTTGCTGTTTACATATGAGAATATATATATATATATGAACTAATAGTGTGAGATTAACCACTTGGGTGAGAGGACATGAGGATATATTAATACAACTTCCAAGTGAATTGAACCCATACCGGGTATTTTATGATTTCTTTCCAGGGCCCTGGAAAACTATTGGAGAAACAGCTGTTTTCTGGGTACTCCTGCAATTCTCTTGGAATTTTGTAAAGAATTCGAAACTAGATAAACCAGAGCTGCCAATTTGTACATTCACAAAAGTTCCTTTTTTTCACAGACAAAGTAGATTTGTTTGCTTTTGTCCTTGCTTTTCAGTCAAATCCAAATCGAATTGACTCTTGAATGCATAATTGCTTAATTTTTATATTGAAACCAACAAAATAATGTTGTACTGTTGTCATAAGGAATAGTACATTCTTGCTCTTTATGCCAAAGAAGAAAACTAAGGGTCAGGTCCTGGAAAAGTAGTGTTGCTACCCTGCAAAACGCCTGGAATTTTGTGATCTTTCATCAATACAAACCCTGTTTAACATTTATATATACTAGGAAATTCAGAATATGAAGTTATTTATGGATTTTTTTTTTTTATAATTTTTCCTTTATATAGTGACATAGTCGCAGATGCTGAAGGTCCTGTTTCAGTGTGTCTGTTTCAAATTTACAATGTACTACTCAATATGGAGGCAAAGGCTGCATTTCATTTGGAGAATTGTAGTGTTGGCCAGCTTATTTACATTCCTATCTCATCTACAAGGTCATTCAGATTAACCCAGTATGATGCAAGCACACAGAGGATTATCTTCTGATGTGAATTCAAACTGTAGAAGGAAACAGCTAAACATGGAAGTGCCTTTCAGGGACACTTTATAAAGGCAAAAATTATTTTTTATGAACTATATTGTTGTTATATTTATAATATAAATTATTTCTAAAATTTAAATTGTATTATACTACAGTGGCAAAGACTGGGGAAACCTGAATTAGTTTTCTGAATTCGAATTATGAACAGTATTTCTAGAGGATCATTGCCACCCACTATTAAATAAACATACATTGAAGTTACTGGTAGGGACTGTAAATTTAATAAAATTTTGTGTACTTCCCAAAATGTTTTTTTTTTTAATTTTTAATTTTTCTTACTGTAAGTTATTGTAAGACAGTTGAAACTGTAAGCCAAAGTCTACGTACCGTATGTACATTATCAAACTTCACTGGGGTCGGTTACTTCTCCCAAAACTCTTAAGATATTAATAGATGATTCAGTCTTTACTGAAAGGGATAAATAGTTTTATAGATAGATGTTTTTTAACTGATTTACTGTAGCTTCAAAGATTTCTTAGCTCCTAATAATGTAATGCAGTGTATGCACACATCCAGCAAGTTTTAATCATTTCTAGTCAAACGTTTAACACATATAACAACGGCTGTTGAGTAACTTTTAAAAACTGTACTAGTCAATAGAAATTATAGTGTGATTGTAAAAACATAGTGTAAATGTAGTTCAAATTATTTGAATAAATTTCAGATTACTAGACGGCCTAATTGTGATCAGTTTTAGCATCGTATTCGGAATTTTTTTAACAAAAACAGTTTGCCTTCGCTTTAACCAGCCTCGGTCATAGAATCGCCATCCGACATCCAAAATTTGCGAGATCCCTTCAAACTGAACTACTTCATATTGTTTCCTTCTGAAAATGACTCAGTTATACCCTCCAAGAACATGGCGGCCGTTCAACTTCCTGCGTACGTGAGGCAGCATGTGCGAGGACATGTACATCAAAGGTACCGACACTGAGTGGGACTTCTGGTATTATTCTGTGTCTAGGATCTTAATAGGATCCTAAAAGATCCTGCATCTAAACCAGGATTCTGGACAGTTATCCAGTAGTTATTGACAATTTGTATAGGATCCTGAATTCTTGTATAGGATCCACTAAATATTTGTATCGGTGCATGCGCACTGAGCTACCAATTTTTAAAAATTCATTAACAAAATCAAAGCAATCTGACATGGCGTCTACAGCCATATTGGGTTAGTTTAATATATAGAGTTTATTTACATATTCGTGAAATGGAATGTAATGAAGTGGGAGATGACGTTAATTTCCGTGTGCCAGAACAACCAAGGCCATTAGTTGAAAGCAGCAGCTCAAATCACAGTGGTAGAAGGCGTGGAGCAGGAAGAAAGAGAGTTTACAAAGCCGGCTACCAAACCATACATGATATGCTATGGAAGACCATATCCATTCACACAAGCGTCTTCAAAAAGTGGACGAGGGAATGGGAACGTTGCAGTTTTAAGAACAACTTTGACTTCGCTAGGTTTCTTTCGGATAATGCCAAAACCCAGCAGGAACGAGGTACAAATACAACCAGTATCTCAGAAGGCACTCGAATGCAAAGGTATGTTGAAATGATATATTTTTGTTTTCAGGTTTATTACTTATCTTGTTTTTAGACAAGTCAGACATATTTAATATAAATATTCATGTACAATATTGCTTGAAGATAACGTCATCATTTTCTCTAAGAATTGATTCACCGATGTCAAATAGTTGAGGGTTGTGTCCACTGTCAACTCCAAAGCCACAGGGTCATAGTGTACAAACAGAACTTTTCCATTCATTTTCAGGTATTTGTCGATTTTATACTTATCCACAAGTCACAACGAGACTCTTATGTGAACATAAACACATTGTAGTTTTACAATACAACAGTTGCACCACAACCCAGCAATTTTCCAGCATTAGACTTACAATAGTAAGTTTCAACCTTTTGTTTATAGCATAGTTGGGTTCTAGCTACAGATAAATTTAATTTTTTCTTAGGTCAGTCAATAGTCGAGGATGATAAAGAACAGACAGATGCTTCTAAGATTAAAATTTTGGGATCATCAAAATCAAATGAAGTACCATTCCTAGACACCATCATAAGAGACAGCAGCCTATATGCTTCAGAACTTTGTATCAGCAGAAATGAAAGTGATGGTGATGATGTCTGTTATGAAAGCACTGATGCAAGTAGAAGTGAATATGATGAGGATGACTTTATATTAGGTGTTAAGGAGCTGAATATTTCCTACAGTGAGGATTTTATAGCTCATGACACTGTTAATGAGGATAATCATCAATCTAATGAGACCGAGTGTGTTGATATGGATATCACATCTGAAGTGGAACCAGTATTGATTGAGTGTAACATTCCCACCATGTCACAGGAAAAACAAAACAACATTGAAGGAGTTATTCCCCCAGATAGGTTAATTTCTGAGAAATATTATGAGAATATGTCCAAAGATCTTGATGAGGACCTCAACCTTGTGAATGAGAACAAGTTTATCTGGTCAGTATCAAAGATAAAGGAACTATTTTTATTCTGTATGGACAGAGGATGCAAAATGCCCTTTGGTGGAAATCAAAGAGAAGATAGTTGGGCTGTGTTCTGGAGGTACGGTGGTGCTGTAAAGCTGCACATCATGGGGATTGGTAGTCCAGTGAAGTTGTCAACCGAGTGTATGTAAACAACATACAGGCTGCATCATCATTATTATTCACAGGAAATAATTATGGCAAGCTCTCTTTGTTTGCAAAATGCTTTCACTTAGCCTTTATTGATGAAACCACATTTTATCGGTACTAAAGAAAGTTTCTTGCTACTCCAATACATTAATTGTGGAGTGTCATGCAAACTGAAATGTTTGCAACACTTGGGAAACAGCAATGTGTTGTATCTGCAGGTGGGCAGATGGATTCGCCTGGCTATTCTGAAAAAAAAAAACTGCACATACAACATTATGCATGCTGAACTAGATTATGTTTTTCATGTTCAAGTTGTTGATGTGCAACACTCACAATTAAAGAGTGTTGTCATGGAGAAAGCGGGGTGCCAGAGGGCTCTAAATTATTTGATGAACCATATCAATGTTGCCGAATTGGTAACTGATGCTTTATCACAACATCGTTCCGACCCTTATGACGGACAGAAAACTTCATTCCACAGACTGGGCAGGTTGCATTCTCATCTCCATCATGACCAGATAATACTTCCCCAGAGAAAGACTGCTCTTTTACCCTTATATTCACGGTAAATATCTGGTTCTTTGATGCTGACTTGAAATAACAATCGAGTTTCTTTTTTTATGGCTTAGATTGCCCATTGGACGCCATAGTGCAATCATTTGAAGTACCAGCCGAGTTATTTCGACAGTGCAAGTTGCTACAGGAAGAAGAAACGAAATAGTTCAGTTCTTAACAATACTTCGTGTAGTCCACACCAAAAAGTTGGACTAGGAAAGGCTACCAAGCAACCATGTACAAACTTCAATTTGTTGTTGCTTTCTATTTTATGAAGATATTAGAGTATGTTCTATTTCATGACCTTGTATAAGTATTAGGACAATTTTACAAAAATATGGCAACTGATGTAAAAATTGGGATTTTTCTTATCCCGATCACATGTTCATCGAGATTCTGGATTTTCTGTCAAAATCGGGGTAATCCCGACTAAATCGGAATGGTTGGACAGTCTGTGGTGGTCAGTGCTCTAATGGTCCCCTTGAACTTGGTGAGAAAAAGTGGATTCCACCAGATTCTCGACCCATGCAGGCACTTTGAGAAATTGTTCTGGACAAGAAACTGCTAAAATCATTTACATTCTACACACGCTTTCGGTGAGTCAAAGATGATATGTTCTGCATCATGAATTTCTCATCCTAAATTATATCGTCTTGCTATTTTTCTGTTGTATTAATTTTGTTATCATGCTGATTTTTTCTTACCGTCACACTGGAAAACTTGAGGCTTATCATAGCCACAGGTTGATGTATATCCCAAAGAGATTTGGTTTTTCGTAAGTATAGAATTTTTTGGCTTGTACACAATTTAGTGTGATAAAAACTTTATCTTGTCATCAGTGGCACTTTGTTTTAAATCTCAGCAGTTTTAATTTAAGATTCTCTAGATACTAAAACAAAATTGTATGAATAAATAACCAAGATCAACTGTATACCAAAAAAAGGTGCAGCCTTTTTAAATATTATAAATTGTGAATATTATTGTATTCTTACTGCAGATATGAGGGTGTAGTCCTTAGGAGTCTATTAGCAGCAATAGACCACAACCACCATCTCCACAGGAAACAAGCTCGCAACAAGAAAGCAGAGCCTGTTTACATTTGGCGTAGGAGTAAGCGTTCCAAAAGGTGGAAAATAGTGTTTGTGAAAGAGACAAAAAACTATTCTTATCTGCCAATATTATGTGCCTGGATTTTGAAAGCAGTTGGTACAGGGTCATCACATCCAATTTCCTGTAAAAATTACCCTAAAAATGTGGCACCTACTATTGCTGCTCTCCCTGCTCCACCGACATCCCAACTTAAGGAACATTTATCAAGATTTTAAACTTATTTTAAGTTTTATATAACTGTAAATAGTATTGGACCATGTAAGATATTGTATATGTTGTTTGTAAAGTTACCAGAAACATTTCTTGTTTGGTGTACAATTTTTTTTTCTGCTGTTTGCATGTTACTATTTTTCTACTTGTTTTTATATCCAGTGTATGTCCCATTTGCCAAGGGATAGTGTTTCCTGATTTCCCATACACAGCAGGAAGGGATCACCCTACGGTGGCCATGTTGCCACATGACATACTGCCAATAAGCAGCATGCCTCATTCCCTGGTGGTCATATGCAGGGGTAAACACATATGTATCTGCAAGGCTCTGCCTTACAGTGGCAACATTATCTGAATCTACACAGACATATTGAAATACAGCACTTGTACTCCGGCACAAGTGTTTTTCCTTACAGCAAACCTTTTTGTTTTCAGTTGGCATCTCACGACAATAACCACAGACACAAAATGGCGGAAGTACATTAACTTGAGTAGGTGGTTCAGTTGGATCCCCAGCATTGTTGTAGACTGATGCAATTATGTCCTTTAATATCAGTCTTCTTGACATGAAACCCTGTTTAGCAACCTTGAGGAGAGTTTTGTGATCCAAGGATTCTAGCATTTCCTATACATAAAAGAATTTTCGTTAAAACATGTCAAAGTAACAAATAGCCAGAGTATTGTTTCCCCCATACCTTTCGAGGGAATAGACACACTGTAAATACACCAGTGTACAATTAACCAAACTGTAATTTTGAGCAATGTGGTATCAACTAATTAGAAATGTGTTTGAAGTAGACTGCATTATGATTCCATATCAACGCAGTTACAACTGTAATTTCTCTTCCATGTATTTCTGACAAATAGTGGTAAAAGCTTTTCTGAGTCCCTCACGGGAATCGAACCCGTAAGGACTCAAGCTATTCTGAGAGAATAGCTTGAGAGCGTACGTATTAAGAACATTATAACCTACCAAGCTACCACAATAACATCATTGAGTGGTAAAAGCTGTTGAAATTCTGGAAAGAACTACACAACTAGTCTCTTAAAAACACAACTTGAAACTGAATCTTACGGTTTTTACCTGCACTGAAGTTTCATCAGTAGGTTCATCTTGCTGGGTTGAATGGGTTCTGCTGGGTCCACCTTCATGAAGATTATCGTTATCATTTGACTGAAAAGAACGGTACAGTTTTTCAGAAACAAGCAGTAATACAGATTTATAAAACGAACGAAACAATTAATTTGCTAAAATCTTATCCGATTTAATAAGTTTATTTGTCATATCTCGAACAATAATTAGACAACTTACTTTATTATTACAAGGTTTAGTTTTCGTGCCACAAGAACAATTTCCTCCACATCCAAAGTGATCGTGCTTGCAAGGACACCCAGTAACTTTACCATTCGCAGACGTTTTTAATTTTGTTGTGCACTGTGAACGACACGTACAGCCTGCTACTGATTTAACCCTTTCTTTACCAGGCTTTCTGACAGTGCCCAGGCCCAATTTACCAGCCGTATTTCAGGATTTTCAATCTCGGCAGAGTGCAAAACAAAATATACATGCTCAGTAGAAACTGGAGGGGTGTTTGAACACAAAAATTACACAAAAAGTGTCAGTGATAACCAAAAAATAAATTTTTACATTTAGATCGACGCTTTTGACAGAATAAGTACATTTTTTATGATACATTGACAACAGTGTGTTTGAATTTAGCGCCATTGTGAATACACCAGTCAGAATGAAGCCATCAGTTTTGAACATTTTACACTATAAAAGACTCAAATAATTAATTAAATACTATTTCAAAATTATTTACAAAAATATATCTACAGTTCGGTCAACTATGATGCAAAAGAAAGCAAGGATCTTTACAAAATGCCAAGTCACATTGCGCGCACTTGTAACTGGTCTCCGGCCATCATCCCTTCGGAGTTCGTCTTTCAACCTTCTTACAATACACGCACTGCTTCTTCCTTCCTTCAATTTTCACGGTGAAGTGTTTGTTTGCATTCTCTGAAGCGACGGTTGCACAAGCAGCTGCTTGTAAAGTCCGCTTAACAACAGAAGAACGACTACAAAATCCACCGATCAAATCTTTCGCCAATTCAACCCGGAAATCCAGTGATGATCTCGGGTTTTGTCTTTGAAGTTCCTTTTCCAAAATATAAGCATTACCAATGGCAAGATCCAACAAAAAATAAAATATATGTTTGTACCACTTGTGCGAAGTACGTGCAAGTGAATAATATGAACGGAGTTGATCAGAAAGATCAACACCACCCATATTATTGTTGTAGGTTACAATTACTTGTGGTTTATTCACAACTTCTGGCTCAGGGGTGTTCCTTTGTCGACGCTGAATGGGAACATCAGATTCCTTTGGACAGGCGTTGGTTGAAAGCACTCTGACATCTTGTTTATCACGCCACTGGGTATAAACCAGATTGGTCAGGCCTTTCTGAAGAACAACCTTTTCTCCTGGCTTCAGTTTACTTGATGGAGGTGGTGGGAGTCCTTTGCACGTTGGTTTGACCGTCCCACATGTGTATGTGTTTTTGTTCATTAAATGGACCAATAATTTTGGTGAATTGAAGAAATTATCAAAAAACACATGATGGAATTTGTTCCAGTATGGTTCGGTCATACTCATCATGACATAGTAACCCAAACCATTCTCCATCGAGTGTTCACCGTCCTTGTCCTTCCCCAAATACACCTCATAATTCAAGGCATATCCGTTAGCCGAATCAGCAGCCATCCAAACTTTGATGCCATATTTAGTTGGTTTTGCGGGCATATACTGTTTGAAAGACAGCCTTCCCTTGTAACCAACCATAGCCTGATCGACTGACAAGTTCTTTCCAGGACTGAACGACTCTTGGAACTTTGTCTTCAAGTAGTCAAGAACCGGTCGGATCTTGTACAGACGATCATAACCATCTTCACCACGTTTTGGCTCGCTTGCGCTGTCATTGAAATGCAAATATTTGCTAATTTCAAAGAAGCGATTCCTCGTCATGATCTTCTTTATGCCTTCGTTACCGAGAAACACGTCAGAAGACCAATAAAGGGCTACTCACGGGAGATAGTTGATAGCTATCATGATCACAACACCAAGGTATGCTCTGATTTCCGCACGTGTGGTGTCAATCCAACGAGCAAGATTCTCGGCATTGTTTGTCAACTTTTGATGAGCGTAGCGGTTTGTCTCTTGAACTATCCTATCGATAATCTCGTCACCAAACAATTTCTCAAATAAGGATAGGGCAGACGGATTTTTTCTGGCGGCTGGAAAGTAGGTCCCGTGGGAGAAACAAACGCTTCAACTCTGACGTTGCTCAAAGATAAACTCCAAGGTTGTTGAGACGTGTCTGATCTTTCACCATCACTTTCGTCGCTTTCTTCATCATCTGACTCAGAAGTATGGCCTTCAAAAATCTATATCAGAGATATCTCCTGGATTTCCGAATCCGAAGAAGTCTTCTTTGTCAGATTCACCAAAAACATTGTGTAATTGTTGTGGTTCGATGACTTCCCATGCGGCCATGGCGGACATGGGGCGTGAAATTTTTCACGCGAAGGAAAACCCTCACACAAGCTTTGAAAATATACGTAATTATGTGCACAAGCCGAAAAGTGATTGGTCAATACTCCTATAATTATTCAAAACAGCAAAGAAGGCAAAAAAACTAAAACAGGGAGGAGTAGGTGAAGCGAAAGTTATGATATTTTTGCGGCCGGTTTAGGGCGGCGTGGTAAATAAAGGGTTAAGCTACTAACACACCAAAACGCGATAAAAAAAAAAAAAACTGAACCCAAACACATGCCAAAAGAATTAACTTACCTCGTCCAAATCATGCGGATCGTCTTCCAGTTCCCTACTTTCTATCAACAAATCAGTCTCTTCTAGAAATATTGAACCGTACTCTTCACTGTCCGCCATATTGCAGCTCGCAATAATGCGCCAGCATTGAAACAAATTACTTATCAGCGGTCATTTGCATCACGTGGTACAGTGCAGTGTGCCTTTAAAAGTTCCTTTAAGGCTGGTTTCCATATAATCGTCCAGATCGTCCCGATCATCCCAATCATTTCCAACTTTTTGAAAAGATCCGGATGATCCAAATGATTTCGTGTTTCCATATAGTCGTCCCAGTCGTCTGAAAGAAATAAAGATGTGCAGTACTTTTTAATTCTTTGGCCCGCTTCAAAATGGTGAACGAATGTCAAGCAGTTGATCTCCTTCTTATGATGTCCCAAATGCTCGTTCTTGTGCTTCTGCGAAGGAGAAAAGAAAGAAGATACAAACGAAAGCATAGAGTTTGGATCCGAAGTATATTTCATAAAAGAAAGCAGTTAGGAATTTACCATACCTTCGTAAAAGAGCTTCATATTTATGACAGGGAATTTTACTTCAGGTAAAGAAGAATGTTTTGTACAAAAGTCGTTTTTAAAAATACTCTTGGTTTATCCATATATTATGTCATCGACTTCATCTTTGTACTATTTACTTAAACCGAAGAATATCGACAAATGATTCGAACTTTTAAGCGGTATATCGAAATAACTAACATTAGCTACAGTATTATAATCTTATAAAAATCTTGTTATTTTGATTGTACTGTATATTTGTATGTCATTTTTTATATATAGATACTGTATATTGCCTTCACTGATAATATTTTTATGGTGATTGGATTTTATTTTTGCTAATTTATTTCTATTTCTTGGAATGAAATATTTATATTTATATCATATAAACAATATAATATATTTATTTATTTATTTTGAATCCAACTAATTTATTGGTTAATATTATTATAATGAGTATCATTATCATTATAGTTGTCATAATAATTATTATTTATAACAAACACTATGACTATTACTATAGATTTACAAGGATGACACCAGAAAGATTTGAGCATTTGCTCAGTCTTGTTGGTCCACTGATAGCCAAAAGACCATGCCGGTCAAGAAGTACAATTTCTGAAGCTGAGCGGTTAATGGTCACTTTAAGATATCTAGCTTCCGGTGATTCTCAGCAATCTCATTCTTTCACTTTCCGAATGGGTAGATCGACTGTGTCAAAAATTATAAGAGAAACATGTGAGGCAATTTGGATTGCCCTCAAGGAGAAATACCTTAAAACACCTGCGACTACTAGTGATTGGCTGCTGGTTGCCCAAAAGTTTGAGGAAGAGTGGAACTTCCCAAATTGCATTGGTGCAATAGATGGGAAGCACATTATGATGGATTGTCCAAAAGATGCAGGTTCAGTCTATTTTAATTACAAAGGTTTCCACAGTATTGTCCTGTTGGCAGTATGCGATGCAAATTACTGCTTCACAATCCTAGATATTGGACATTTTGGCAGCACAAATGATGCCAGTGTGCTTTCAAAATCTCAGTTTGGAAAACTTTTTGAGGAACACCCAACAGAATTACATCTTCCAAAACCTTCCACCCATGGAGATAAGAATCTTCCTTATGTCCTAATTGGAGATGATATTTTCCCACTTAAACCTTGGCTTATGAAGCCATATCCTGGCAAAAATCTTTCAGAATCTGAAAGGGTTTTCAACTATAGGCTGTCAAGAGCTAGACGTACCATTGAAAATGCTTTTGGTATTTTGGCAGCCAAATGGAGAATCTTCAGAAAACCTATAAGGGGTAATGTTGACCTGGTTAAAAAAGTAGCACAAGCAACTGTTTGCCTGCACAACTACCTCCATTTAACAGAAAATGCTAAATACATCCCTGCAGGGTTTGTTGACACAAAAGATGATAGTGGGGAGATTGTGCCTGGTGACTGGAGGAATGAAGTGGAAATGGATGAAGGAGGATTCCAAAATCTAAGACGTATTGGTTGTAATAGATATACATTTGAATCAGCTAATGCAAGGTCTGACTTCAAAGAATATTTTAACAGTCCAGTTGGTGAAATACCTTGGCAACTACAACACGTGCAAAATTGTGGGTTTATTACCAGTAGATAGTATGTCATAAATCAATGGTACTTGCTAGCTGCTTCTTATCTGTTGAACAAGCATCAATAATTGTTATTTTAATGAATTTGAGACCTTTATTCCATGTATTATAAATACCAGTAAACTTCCCTGGGTGTATAGATCCACAGGGTTATGGTGTTCAGGTCAGGGGCATAGGTTAACCTTTACACTTCATGTAACTATATGGTACATGTAATCAATAGTACATAGGCTTTCCTATGAGTGGGACATGTATTGATACATGTATGTTTTGGCCTAGACCTGGGGTTGTACCCCAAAGACTGGCTATTAACATGTGTATTATGACAAAATTATTGTTAAATTTTTATTCAGATTTTTTGAAATATGAAGAACTTCAATACATGCATTTTGTAGCAAATAATTTCTATTAAAATAAAAGCAGAAATAAGATTCAAATACAACAGTAATTATTACAAATTGGCCTCTAAATAATTGATACATAATTATGATAGTAACAGTATCATGTAACATAACTAAACAGTAACTGAATTACTTATAACAATAACTGAGTAACAGTTTAATAAAGTTCTGTACTTCTCAATTTTATATTGGTTGAAGATGGGTAAAGTCTTGAGTGCAATGTGCTTGCCCATCACTACTTGGCATTGCATATACAGATGCTCCAGCTACTGATGTTGCAGTTGTATGTACTGGGGAAGCATACTGATCCCTGGATATTTGATAGTTCATAGCCAAACTAGGTGCAATGTGCTTACTGGTACCAGAAAACTCTGCTTGATATAACAACTGTTCAATCTGGAGTTTCAAATAACCCTTGGTTTGCAGTGGGAGTCTTCTAATTCTTTGTGCAAGACTTCGACAATATAAGTTGTCTTCATCTTCTTCCTCTTCATATTTTATCTTTTTATTCGAGTCAGGAGTTTGTAATACCCTCTCTGCAACTCCTGCCAGAGAAGTCGCTGTCTTTAAAAGGGCAACATCAACATCTTCCTGTTGTTTTGATGAATTCTTTCTGGCCCAAGGTCGTTTTGATTTTACTTTGACTTTTTCTAACCTTGATTTTTCCTTCATAGACCCACTTTCTGTTGCAGTCGAATCACTCATCACACTTGCCGAATCGTTGATGTCCTCTTCATTTTCAACATCGTCATGAAATTCAGGATCATTGGGTATGTCCAAGCCTCCTGTGTTTTCTTCTCCGCTGTCTTCTTTAAATAAGGAAATGTTTGTCATGGTGTTTGCCCTCTGATTGATGTGGGTTACCAGCCAATCTAAATTGGCAAATTCAGAAGGAATAGGTGCAACATCTCTTCCAGAACCAGATGGAATTGACTTCTTTTTGTGAAGGTACCGACCATAGGCGGTGCGAATGTTCTTATATTTTTTCTCGGCTTCAGCTGCGTCGATATTAAACTTTTCAGCAATTTTTTTCCAACAGTTAAGGCGGATGAATTTATTCTTGTAGTCTCTGCAATGCTTATTATAGACACTCGTACAGTTGAACTTCTTCCATAAAAAGTGAAGAGTTAAACTTATTGTTTGTTTCCTCCATCGTGGAAATTCATAGTACAAACTATAGTAAAAATTCATAGTACAAACTATGAATTCTGTTGCATTCTGTGATAAATACGATCGCCCCGGTCGAGCGAAAGTGGTTTCCATATCATCGCCAGTTATTTTTTTCGATCGCCCCAATCGTCCGGATCGTCTCAATCGCCTAGGCAGTGTTTCCATATGATCGTCTCGATCGTCTGTTACGTTTTGGGACAATCGGAACGATCGGGACGATTATATGGAAACCAGCCTTTAGGATCCTAATGAAGGTGAACTAGGACCATAACAGGATCAAAGTATACCCAAATTTTCAAATTATTTAATTAAACCAGGACCAAGAGGAATCTCTTTGAATTTTTGCATAAAAGGACTATAAAAATTGATCCTGAAATTCCTAAAAATCACTATTTACAATCTTGTTTTGGTTCAAACATATCCTTAAAACTCTTTTGTATACCAAGCATGTTAGACAGAATCTCCTAGTAGGATAATGCTACAGTACAACAAGCAGACACAATTTAAGTTAAGAAAAAATATTTTATTTCTCCTCATTGAGTTACAGTATCAACATTACCATCCATAAATTACATCACAAGGTTTTGAGATGTAAAACAAGAAATTGTGGTCTGAAATTGTGGACATAATGACTACCACATGGATATGAGCTCATATAATTTATGCATCAGTTTTCAAATTTAGCTTTCACTATATTAAATAGACCGAGTTTCACATTTGTCATGGTGATTACAGAATTGAATATCCTCACCATCAATTTATTTAATGCTTTGAAGTTCTTGTTCATTAACAATATTGGGTAAATAATTGGCTCACAAATTGTGAACGAATCTGTAGCTCTTTGATCTTAATCTGCAGTATATAAATTGCAGACTCCATACTGTATTTATTCAATAGAGAAACAAATTAACAGTTTCGACAGTGATTGTTTGGAAATTAGCAAAAAGGCGAGTGATAATTGACCCAGTGCAACTGTAGAAGAGGTACTTTATACTGGTAATTAGTTTAGATCAATTCCTTGCAATTCATTATTTCTTTTAAGAGCAAAGTTTAAAGCCAAATATATATAAATATGTACTAAATATGTCAACATGAGTTTGCTGTTTTTTTGGGGGTTTTTTTAATTTGTTTTCAAACATTATTCCATTAAATTATCTTGTTTTCTTTTCCAAGCTTTAATTTTGTCCAAACATTTTTGATTCAGGCTGATACGA
Source organism: Heliopora coerulea (assembly GCA_030142905.1). Taxonomy (NCBI): domain Eukaryota; kingdom Metazoa; phylum Cnidaria; class Anthozoa; order Scleralcyonacea; family Helioporidae; genus Heliopora; species Heliopora coerulea. The sequence goes on along the minus strand of JASJOG010000111.1, from coordinate 673,444 downwards.
ATCTCACTCCAATCTTTTTCAAGGACCTTCTCACCATATTTTACTGCAATACATCCTGTAAAGCAAAAAAATTATAGTCATTAGATTACTGGTAGTTGTATCAAAATGGATATTGGCAACAGTAGCACCATAATTGAGGGGTTGCTCTCCCCAGTTATTACTATATTTAAATTTTTGTTCCAGATTAATTTTAGGGAATATAATGTTTTCTTGAGGATTATGACAGAGTGTGGCCCAGTTTTGGACACAACATGATGACACAGTCCTGAGTAAAAATTAATCCTAACCTTGGCAATTTTCTTGGCAATTAGTCACTAATTACATGCCTTACATGTTGTATGAAAAAAAAGTTGATCAACAATAATTTAAAATACAAACATACTCTTAATCTTAGCTTGATCCAAAGCTTCCTTCTTACTTCCCTCTTTTGGTTCAACACAACCTTCCCTCATTTGTTTGTCTGTGAAAAGATGAGAAAGTAGGCTTGTGGCATACAGATTTGGCTTCTTTGTCTTGGCAGGTACATCCTGAATGAGGTTGACACCATTTACTACCTGAAGTAATCAGAAAGATAATCTGTAATGAGTGGAAGGATATGAACATTAAAAGACAAGGTGATTAATAATTGGCTTTATTTGAATAATACAGTGTGCCTATAAACTAAAATCTTATTATTTTTTTGTTCAAATTATCTATACTGGAAATTACAATATACCTTTGAGATTTACTTAATAAACTGAAATTCATAGGTATAACTAGGTAATTTTTAAATGAATCTTAAAAATAATTAAATTAATGCATACAGTGTACTGTTATTATATCAGCAGTCTTTAAATCACAAAGACAAATGTTATTTACTTACAAACTCTTCCTGAGAGCCTTTTATTCCACCAGATGCTGATTCTTCATTCACAAGACAAGGAGATGTCCTCAATTCCTAAAATTGGTCAAAAAGTGAATTACAAATCCAATTCATTAACATGGTTTATTTGAGTTACCTAGCCAAATTTCTAATCGATCTTTCTATTTTGAATTTGATTATGGTGACAGTTTGATGCATGAAAGAGTAAAGCATGGGCTTAAGAGAAGCTGAACAAAATGCAGTATAAAAATATTTTCAATTATACCACTATAATTCAATTCACTGAGCTTTCCTTCCTCTTACTACTCAGGACTTTATCAGACCTCGATATCGTTAATCACATGTATAAAGGTTCATCAAATTGAATAACAGTGCATGGAGTACCCACATCTCAAGCTTCAAAACCTTAATGATTGGCATATTAACCTATTTATGACTTTTTCTTGTCAATGGATCTCATAGTTTCTATTATCAACAGTATTCTTAAATTATGTTTGAATAATAAGATTTATACCTGCATAATTAATTTAAAAGGACATTTAGTTGGACATTATGAATAAGCTACTTTCATTTGAGAGATTAATTTACCTGACTCATTCCATTAAAAGATGTCTCTGGGGAACAAGAACTCCCCAATTCTATTTTTTTGGGGGGAGGAGTCGAAACTGATAGGGATATTTGATCACTTTTTCTTTTCTTTTGATCAACAAGTTGTTGAAGGAGTAGTTTAATGCTCTCCAATTGGGATGCTATGGCTTTGATCATCATTATGATTTCTGCAAAGTCCACACTTTGCAATTTCTAAAAGCAGTCAATAATAAATATATTATAATCATATAAACTGATCAAAATCATCGAGAATTCATAAGGAAAAATTTAAAGGAAAATCATAACCTTGTCGGGTCTTAATATGTGAAAAAGACACTTGTGAATTTTTATGTGAAGGAGAATTTAATTTTTTCAGCTTAGAAAATATAAACTTCAAAACTTTCTTCCTGAGTTAGTATATTATGAGGTTCATTTTATACGTCTCTTAAAAAACTCACAGTTGGTGCTTTCTCAGATCTGAAACACTCAGCTCTCACCATGTGTTTTAATTAAGAATTGGAAAATTGCTTGAGTGTCTCTTTGCTGTGATAGAAACACAAAAGATATCATTACAAACAGAAAAATGCCTCATGAAAACATGAGACGTACCAGACTCTTTTCAGGTATTTTTATGGTTGAAATGGTGTCATTCATGTTTCTATAATAGTATGGAGACATGAAAGCTATTTTCAATTTCTTTTATAAAATAACCAAATTTTTTTCAAGTTTTTGTGATGTCATTCATGTCTCTGTACTCTAATGCAAAATGAAAATGATGTCTTCCATGCTCCATATGCTGAGAGAAAATGAACCTCATCCAATCAGAGCATGTGTAAGATGTGTGTTATTTTATAAATCACAATAAAGCACTCCTGTGTATGTATAGTCTCACTAGCAATCACAAGGTTGTGGGTTTCATTCCTGCCAGGGGCTCAGATTGAGAGCATTCGTATTACTCATTTAATCATGTATTTGTATGTATGATGACCACTAAAATACTTATAAATCTTTGTGGATGCTTTGAGGCTTTGGAGCTTTGTGGCTTCTTCGGGGTGCTAGGCTTTTGAAAAAGGACCTGAGCCCTAAAACATTAATGTTTATTTTAGACTAAATAATGAATTTTTAATTAAGGCTGGGAACTATCATCACTATTACTATTCTTATTACTGTTATTGTTATTTTATTGTTACAGTTATGACAGTTTCTTTCCAGCCTTTAGCACCATTACCATTAAACCACACTGATCAACACAAGTACCTTTTCAGGGTTTTCATGTGATGTACTGGGAACAGACATTTTAACAAGGTCACGGCCTCTTTCGGCCTCTTTCACAGCTCTATTTCTGAACAAAAAATACGATCACAACCAGTGTTACAACATTGGTCATTATTGTTAATTCAATAAAACATTATGGAACTAAATTTCTGGTGATCAGTACATTTTTTAATTGTTAAATAGTACATTAGTTTGCAAATGTACCATTCATGGACACATATTCATTATTGGATGAATCTGTGAAGTGCTTATTGTTTGTAACTGTTTTTTTTTCTCGCCCAATGCTAAAAAATATAAACAAGGCAACATAGTTTATTTTTTTTTCAAAGACCTAAGATCACTTGTGTCGATTGCATAGAAGCGAGCATTATCTTAAAGTTCCCAAAATTTGAAAATCTTTACAAAACTTCATAAGTTACGTATTGGACCAATACTGAAACAAATCCAATTCAAACTATGCCTCCATGATGATGACTCAGGGAAGCAACAATCTAAATAATAAACCAGCTCAAGTCCTTTGTCTTTTAATCTCTAATACTACCATATGCTCGTATATACTATCATAGGTAGCTGGTGTAATTGCAAGTTTACTACTTCAAGGATTATTGACCCTGCCTATGCAAGACCTGAGTTCAACTGGCCCTGGTTGATAGCACTCGGTATGTGCCCCTACTCAGGGTGATGAGTCGCCTGTTGCCTTGTAGGTAATGCCTTTTTAGGCAAAGGCTAAGGGTCTTCCCTTGACAGAAAAGGTTGGAGCCAGGAAGGGCATTCAGCCATAAAATCTCAAGTCTCAAAAGCACTCAATATGGCAGTCAAGAAACATGGGCAAGATACAGCCCAAAGTATCATGTGGGGGTCCCAATCTCCCCTCATTAAAACTCAAGATGGGGAACCCAAGAGAAGTGTGTGTAGGAAACTCCATAGATGACGGCAACATGCCTGATGTACCACGTGGACCTTGGCTCATAAGGTTTGGGTCGTGGAATGTAGGGAGCATGACAGAAAAATCAAGTGAAGTGGTGGAGGTGTTGAAAAGGTGGAGAGTTGATGTGTGCAGGAGACACGATGGAAGGGTGGAAGCACAAAGATGGTGAGAGGAAAGAGTGCACAGTACAAGTTTCAGTGGCAAGGATGTCCTGAAGGGATTCATGGTGTGGGGGTGTTAGTGTCAGAAGAGTTTGTGGATAAGGTAGTTGAAGTTAAGTGTATGAGTGAACATTTGATGATGGTGAAGCTGGTGATTGGGAAATGTCTGATGAATGTGATATCAGGTTATGCACCACAGGTTGGACAAAGCCAGGTTGAGAAGGACATGTTCTGGAATGCTGTGTATGGCTTAGTAAAAAGGCTGAAGGAAGAGATGGTGGTTCTCAGTAGAGATTCAAACGAGCATGCTGGTAGAGGAAGTGATGGGTATGATGGAATACATGGAGGGCTTGGCTGTGGTATTAGAAATATGGAGGGTGAAACGATCTTGTAGTTTGGAGATGCAATGGATGAGATTGTGTGTGGAACACACTTTAAGAAGGATGACAACAAGATAGTGACATGCTCGTTGGGAGGACTACCTGATGATATGTAAACAGGATATGAAAGCAATTCCTGGTGAAGAAGCAATATCACAACACCATCTGATACTGGCTGATATGAAGGTGAGGGGTGCAGTGAAAGCCCAGAGGAAGAAATTTCAACCAAGGAAAAAGGTGTGGAGGCTGAACGATAAAAATGTGCTCAGGCAATTCCAGGATAAACTGGTATTGGGGGAGGTGGGGGAGGGTGATGTGAATGTGGTATGGGAGAAGACAAGAGATTGTTTGTTGAATGGGCAAGTGAGGCATGTGGATGGACAAAAGGACCACCAACGCATGTGCAAACATGGTGGTGGAATGAAGAGGTTGAGAAGAAGGTGAACGAGAATAAATCAAAGTTCAAGGCATGGTATTGGGCAAAGGATACTGCTGCAAGAAAAGGCAGTGTTGAAGGAGTGTGTAGCAGCAAAGAATGTTGCAAAGAAAGCAGTCGCTCGGGACCAGCAGTGTGAGAGAAAGAGATTAGGAGAAAAGCTCAACACAGAAGAAGGGCAGAAATCTGTGCTCAAGATAACAAAACAGATGGCAAGGGAAAGGCAGGATATCGTTGGAGTGAACTGGCTGAAGGATGAGAGTGGAAATATAGTTGTGAAACTGGAGATGATAAAGAAGAGATGGAGGGAGTATATGGAGCAACTACTGGGATTGAATTGTAGAATGTGGGATAGTTGAAGGACCAAGAGAGTTTATCACAGAGAAAAGTAGAGAAGGCAATAGGGCAGATGAAAAGTAGGGGGGCAGGTGGTCCAATGGAGTTGGTGGGCAAGACTATTCGTGCAGCTGGTCAGGTAAGGATGAAAAAGATGACAGAGATCAGCAATATGGTAGTGGACGAGGAAAAGATACCCAGGACTGGGAGCTTAGTACTCTTTTGCCCATTTACAAGGGGAAAGGTGACCCATTGGAGTGTGGAGCACATAGGGCAATAAAGCTGTTAGAACATGGGATGAAGGTATTTGAGAGGGTTCTGGAGAGAAGGTTGAGAGGGAAAGTAAATATTAATGGCATGCAGTTTGGATTTATGCCAGGGAAGGGGATGACAGATGGGATCTTTGTGGTACAACAGATGCAGGAGAAGTTTCTGGAAAAAAAGAGACCATTGTATTACACATTTGTGGATCTTGAGAAGGCATTTGATAGGATACCAAAAGAAGTGGTTAGATGGGCCTTGAGGAAGCTGTAGGTTGAAGAATGGCTGGTGAAAGCAGTGATGATAATCTATAAGAAAGCAAGAACAATGGTGAAAACAAAGCATGAAAATAGTGAGGAGTTTGAGGTGAAGGTTGGGGTACATCAAGGATCAGTCCTGAGTCCATTACTGTTTGTGATTGTGATGGAGGCTCTGACACAAGACGTTAGGGAGGGCCTGCCCTGGGAGCTGTTATATGCTGACGATTTAGTTCTGATGGCTGAGAGCATTGAGGAACTTAAGGAGAAAGTGCTGCAGTGGAAAGAGTACATGAAGGCAAAAGGGTTGAAGATGAACATTGGTAAAACAAAGGAGATGGTGTCAGGGAAGAATTGTGGTGATGTTGAAAGACTGGGGAAGTGGCCATGTACTGTATGTGGAAAGGGTGTTGGGAGCAATTCTATCAGATGTGCAGGATGCAGTGGATGGGTACACAAGCGATGCTCAGGTGTGAAGAGCTCTCTTGTTAGAGTTGAGGATACATTTGTGTGCAAGACGTGTGAAAGAGTAGGTGATGAAGAGGATAGGAATTTGGAGGAGAGCTTGGATCTGGGAAGCGGGGTTCATTTAGAGAATGTTGGAAAGTTTTGTTACCTAGGTGACATGATGAATGGGGGTGGAAGAGCAAATACTGCATCCCTGGCAAGGGTGCATTGTGGGTGGAGGAAGTTTAAGGAGTTATCAGGGATTTTGACAAGGAAGGAAATGTCATTTAAACTGAAGGGGAAGGTGTATGTAACATGTGTGAGGAGTGCTATGGTATATGGAAATGAAACGTGGGCCATGGTGGCAGAGCAGAGTGGGAGATTGGAACATACAAAGATGAGGATGGTGAGATGGATGTGTGGTGTATTGCTGAGGGATAGAGTGCCAAGTGCAGAGCTGAGTGAAAGAATGGGGATTGAGTCGGTGTCTGACACCGTGAAATGGAATAGGTTAAGATCGTTGGGACATGTGCTGCAGAAGAATGATGATGATTGGGTGAGAAAGATCATGCCATTTAAGGTGGAAGGTAAGAGAAGACAGGGAAGGCCAAGGATGACATGGAGCTAGGTGGTGGAGAGGGACATGAGAGAGTGCAGGTTGAAAAGGGAAGATGTGAAGGATAGGGAGAGGTTTAGGAGGCTCCTGTATAGAGTTGCCTGCCAACCCCTGTGTAAGTGGGGAAAATGGCCATAAAACGACTGTTCTTGTTGTTTGTTACCATATATGCTCAGTTAAAAATAGTGAAATACCTTTCTTATCATAAGGTTTTCTTTTTCCAAGTTCCTTTATGTGATCTTCATCATCATAGTTTTCCATCTGCGATCCACATACTTCTCCATTTAATTTCTCGCACAGAATCTGTTTTTCCTTGCATGTTTCATTGTCTCTTAAAATTTGAGCCATGACTTAATAAATTAGCAACGGACCCACCTTTATACTTCACATGTTTACAGGTAAAATAAGTACAAAAAGTAGACTGCTTAATACTTTCTAATAAATTTTTCAACATTAATTGCACGAGTTTGACCTCGCAAAAAAATCTATTCAAAGCATGAAATAGGAAAGATGTTGAACAACCTCTCACTTTTTAATCTGTTAAGACTATAAATGGCATCACCCATTATGAATTTCAAGTACCTTTTGTTTCGTTTTGTTTACCGCATAATGATTTTAAGACTCAAAGCAGAAAATGTATTATGTAACTATGACTAAAAAGAGCAGAGATATGGAGATGTGGTCAAACAAATCGGTAAAACTTTACCTTTTACCAAATAATTTATGACGACAAACGGATGCCATTTACGTTGCAACATTAGCAGTTCTGTAAAATCTGGAAGTGTCTATCATCATTTTTCTTATTATTTATTTGTATTCTACGTCATCATTATTTGAAACAAATAAAACATAATCCAGTCGTATAATCTCTTAACTGACATAATTTAAACATGAACGAAACAGCTACAGCCTTATTCCTACACACAAGTTTTCCACATTCAAATGCAAACTCTACACAGGTGGGACTCAACATAGGACACGTATTGGAAATATAAATTTATAGTGTGTAAAAAAAGACAAAAAGCGGTTTGAAATTACAAAAGTAAAATGCTTTAGTATACACCTGCAAGGGTTTCCTACCAAAATGTCAGTCTCATTTCCACGATAAGAAACATGTGTGGCTAATTTGCTTAGACAATGTCAACATGTTTAAAACAGAGCAAAGATTCTGCATGATCATATTAAATTTTTTTGGTATCTAATCATGATGGTCATCATTCAGTCCTACTGGAATATTACATACCAATGAATTTTCATTTCCCTTCAAAGGTTTCCCCTTTGCTGTCTTTCACCATCATGATATCGTGAAATGACAAGGTTATCTGAGCTGGTAACATTCTTGCCTTCAACCAAAGAATATTTAATTTCGGTGGGAAAATAGACTAGAAAGGTCGTCTCACGTTTCCCTTGAGATCCTGTAAATAAAATTTTGTTGCATTTGTGATTCTTTTTTTTTTGCCATGGTTAAACTGAGTAATTTAGAATATGGTATACCTCTCATTTGGAGGAATTAGAAACGGAAATACCCTAAAATAACCTGCGTAAGGCTGGTGATGAAGTTGATAGGGTGTTTTTGTCTTTTAGCAGTTATTTGATAATTATACATGGAAAGAATATATAAGATGACTGAACAAACTTTGCCATGTCAGAATACACTCATTCCATTAGTGTCGTTTCAGATGATGCACCTTTCTTCATATCAGATAAGCTGAACATGCATGCACTGAAAGCTTCACTTCTGGTGACAAGGTGTTTCAACATTGTGAAGTTCATTCATTTTGCTTTTCTACATTTTATCCAGTCCTTTTGATAAATTAGCTTTTCATTGTGATAGTTGTACATTAAATCGATAATACAGTTACAATACTCTTGATAAGAATTCAAATGAAAACCTTAATTTTGAAACTGCAGAGGCACATTTCATATCCTTATTTAAGATTTAAGCCAGATCCTTGCAATGTTTGCCAAACCCGCTACCATATAATTGAAGCCAAGGTGTTTCAATCATGTTTGTAAGACCAAAAAGCACTGCTTCTAAACATTGGAACATCTTTAAATGCTGAAAAAGAATGTTGATCAAGTTAAATTATACCAAGAATAATTTCCCCAGAACTCTGGCAACTTTCTGCTGATGCTACCAGTATAAGACGGTTGCATGTTTTTTTTTTTGTTTTGTTTTTTTTCCATTCTTATCATAACTAGAAATACATGCATGCAACAACCCCTCACCCACCCTTCCAATATATCTCTCGAGAGTGCAAGTAACATAGGTAATTTTTAAAAATTACCAAAAAGGCAAATCCCCCTCACTATAACTGGAAGAGGGGATGTAATATAAGAAAAACAGAACATTTGCACACGAATACTAACAACCCAAACTGGAAATTGGAAGTTCCTATGCTATGTAGTAAATGAGACAAAGAAAAGTCAACTGTGCAAGACAGCAAATTCCTTTTTAAGAGACAAGGAAAAGCTCCTAGTATGTGAAATTATTGGCTTTGATTAAGTTTGATGGCACTTTCAAAATAACTCAATGAATATAGACTGTTAAACCAAATAAGAAGTTGTATTGAAAAATAAGAATCAAAACTGTTGGGCTGGAATGAAGTTTTCAAAAGTTGTCAGAAACAGTTGACAGGTATGGTTTAACATTTTTCTGTATCTGCTGCATTTTTGATATTTGGGTAACAAGACAAGGAATTGTAAAACCGTTTGAGAACTTCAAAAAGTACACATACAAAGTTTTATATAACAAAATGTTTGAATAAAAAACTCTTAATCATGTTTCTGGTTAACTGCCCATCTTCATTCCAGCCCTCTAATGTAATATATAACTAAAACAACATAAAACAAACATTGTACCGTATACACCAAGTATTACTTGGTGTATACAGTACACTTTTTAAAAATGTACCGTATACACCAAGTATTACTTGGTGTATACAGTACACTTTTTAAAAATGTATTTGGGGTCTCCTCCATTCCTTTGGGGACCCCAGCTTCTGCCACTGCCCCCCCCCCCCTCAGTGGCAGTTCCGTGCAGTGTAGCCCCTCTAGCCACACCTCCAGCAGTTGATTCCTGTAAATTAAAGTAGACTCACTTTAGAAAAACCTTCCTATAATTTACTGTATTTCCTGGCGTACAAGTCAACCCGGGATATAAGTCGACCCCTTATTTTTTGACCGAAACATAATGATTTTTACAATACCCTGTGTATAAGTCAAGTCCATCAAATTAAGTAGTTACCAGACACAGAATAGTGTTCGCAGAAACGTTGATAACATGGCAAATCTTTTAAAGCATATTTTTTAATCATTAGGAGCTTATTTTCATATAGAAAAACTACCCATACAGTACCGGTATTTACTAAAGCTACTTACAATTTACTTTACGTGAAATATTTTAGTATATTAGTCTTGTAAATGAATAAACATTGGATATTAAAATGTCTGTGCATCAAAATCCATCGAATTCTTCATCGCTATCATCAGACTGATCAAAAAGTTCGTGAAATTGTTCCATGGTGATGTGGTCGTCGAAAGGGTCACCCATTTCTTTGTCTTCAAGAGGACTGGGACTAGTATATCTAATCTCTAATTTTCCTGAATTTCATGACCCTTTGTATTAGTCGATGTGGACTTCTAGGCATCAATTTTGGGTCCTAGAAAATCGACTTATACGCCGGGAAATATGGTAATGACCCTTGAGTAGTTTTAAAGGTTGTATTCAGATGCCCTCTTTTGAAAAATTTATGGAACCAGAAACACACTGGTAACAAAGTCATGAACATTTTATCTTTATGAAATTAGATACGTGGGTTTCTTTACCAAATATATTATTTTTCCATTTATAATTTGTTTTTTGACTTTAAATAAAACTTACTCAGTTGGCAATATCTTGCAATGTGGCCAACACAGCCACATCTGTAGCATCTTTGTATAACTATAAAAAAGAACAACAAAAGAAACAAATCAATGCTCACCCAATCAGAATGTGATTTAATCATAGACAGAGTAGATTATAACAATTGTGTTATTGGTATTATTAAACATCTTACTTTGTTGTATTTTTATTTAAACTGAACATTATAATATACTATGGTTATGTGCAAATAAATTTCATGCAGAAATCATATAAGTAACAGTTGTAAAAACGAAATATATTATTCTGTCTCCTGTTGATTTATGAACACCCTATGAATGATAAGTTTTGTAAGCTACTCAACATTATTGACACACTTTGGTCGATTTAACTTACTTCTTCGTTGCTGCAGTCTCACTAAAAAAAGAGAATTATCGTCATTCATATAATGTTTTTGTAATTACAAAATATCTAAAAGCTTTTGTATCATCACCTCTCACATAGTGAGCTATAACATGAAATGTAAACAGATTAGAGAATGGGAAAATGAATATACTGTAATGAATAACATAAAGTACTTAACAACAGTAACACTTAACTTACCATGAAATTGTTCTCCTGGATATTTATAAAATAAAAGAAACATAAAAAAGTAATCTTAGTGATACTTATAATAAATATTATATAAATTCTGTAAAAATAAATATACCTAATGCAAAGTGTATGCAACTTACCATGGTGTCCACCATCTGTATTTCAATAAAGAAATAGAGGAATGTAGTTATTAATAGTTTAGATGTTAAATAGGGCAAAATATATACAAATAAGGGGTTAGCAATACCCTTTTTTAGTTTTAACCAATGGAATTGTTAGTAAAAATTACTACCGGTACATACCATCATTGTTGTATCTGGCTTCTTTAAGAAAGAAAAGGAAAAAAGCAAATGTTACTTATATCTGGTGCTAATTCTAACTTTAATTAAGGCAAAATGTAATCTAAATAAAGATGAGGAACTCCTTTATTAGTGCTAACCTAATGTTTTAGAACTTACCATGGTTGTCATCACCTACAACATAAAGAAAAGAAGCAACAGTAAGATACACTAGCAGATCGTATTAATACATTGTCCTAGTTTTAAATAGATAACATGAGATTGTCAAAAATTTGAAATTTGTAACACAATAAATGATGCTAAGGAAATGTATTGGTACAAAACCAGCACAACTTACCATGGTTGTTATCATCTACAACATAAAAAAATGAAGGTACAATTGGCTAGTTGGTCTTACTAATATGTAGTTTTAACTTTAAATAATGTGAAATGTATACAAATTGGAAGTTAGGTATAACCATGTTAATTACATTCTGCTATACTGATACAAATCAAGCACAACTTACCAAGCACAATTTCTTGCATCTTTATAAAAGAAAAAAACAAAGTTCGAAAAGCAGATCTTTTGAATATACACAGTAGTTTCAATTTAATTAATAAGAAATGTAAGCAAACTAGAAATGACAACCTCTATTATTTATTTTAACCAAATGTTTACTTAGAAAATTATGACCACTTACCATCACTGTCATAGCTTGGATCTTTAATGAAAAAAAGAACACAAGGAGGAAAGCAGACCATATTAATTTATATACTATAATATTTCATTATTTTTTATCATAATTGTCACTTGTCTCACCTGAATGAGCTTGACTATCATCTGCAAGAAGAAAAAAGTTTATTTTGTATCAGTTATTTATTATAATTCGACTAGTGCAAAAAAGTATTGTTATATACAGCAAACTAACTGTGGTTTTCATTGCTTGCATCTTTAAGGTGAAAAAAAAAACAAAGGTGGAAAAGCAGATCTTTTAAATATGCAGTTTCAATTTAATTAACAAGAAATGTAAACAAAGTATAAATTACAAACTCTGTTATTTATCTTAACCTAATGTTTTTGTGAGGCAAGTGTGTCCACTTACCATCACTGTCATAGCTTGCATGTTTAAGGAAAAAACACAAGAAGGAAAGCAGACCATATTAATTTATTTAATACAAGTTTTCATTATGTTTATTGCAATTGTCACCCGTCTCACCTGAATGAGCTTGACTAGCACCTGCAAAAAGAAAAAGGTTTATTTTGTATCAGTTATTTATTATAATAATTGGACTGAGTGCAAAAAGATATTGGTGTGTACAGCTTTTGATGCTCATTTGGTCATCATCAACAGCAGTAATCATGTCACTGTCACCAATGTCAAAAAGAAAAATTGCCAGTTTTAAATGAAGGATATCTAAAAACCTTACTTTCTTCAACATATTGTTTGTCATTCTGAAAAGGTATTAAGACACTACCAATTAATTGCATTGATAGACTTAACGTTTTCCTGCATACAGTCATTGTACAACTATGTATTACAACAATTGGACAAATTAAACAGCAAAGTAAAGGTCAGATGACTTTTTCCATCCAAAAAGTATGTCCTGTCTTAAAATTCAGCAATGGTTCAAACTCATTTTCCTTCTAGCCTATTTGATGCTCCTGAGCAATCCTTCCTTATTGGTAGAGCAGGAGTTTGTTTTATTCTTGTTGGAGGTCAGAGTCTGTTAATATTAGTTAATAAAATTTGTATTTATTTTGATAAACTCTAACTTTGACATCGTGCATATGAGTAAATGATGCAGTTTTAATTATTTCAAGTTTATTTTTCATTCCTAAATGAATGAAACTTCAAGTGAATTAACGTTGAAGTTTTGCTCTGATATGATACCTCCATATTGGTACTTAAAATGCTGAAAGACAACAAAAAATATTATAAGAATTGAAGTATTAGTCATGTTTTTTTCACACATATCGTTCCCCTAAGAAAACAGGTTATCAATTTATTTCACTGTTAGATTTAGATTGCGATAACAATGTTATCTAAGCACTTCGCAAAAAGGATGTTAGAAGTATGTACCTTTCACAAACAGTAAGCATTTTAATTCTTTACAAAATATAGTTAGTCACCAGCAAAGCCCACGGCTTATGCAGGGAGATTAAGAATAATAAATTACTTTAAAGTTAACGTCATGTGAGTAGTCGAGAACTTCAGTTGCAGTTTAAAGCCAAGGAGAGAACATTACAAAGAATTAAAGTAAGAAATGTAAAGCCAATGAATGAGTTTGCTAAAAGCAGGTGAAATAAAGAAAGAAGCATAAACGACAATATTAAATTACAAAGTTAAGCATGCTACAGCGTGAAATCTTCCTTGGAACTTATAAAACAAAATTGACGTAGAAGAACAAGGAAATATTTCACTAAATCATATATAAAAGAAGTGATAACTTACAAAGAGTCTTCGTCCTCTTGGAGAGTTTACGGCCTTTGTAAAATTCACACTGAAATCCATATATTGAGAGAGGCAAAAATTGCCATGGTAACCAATATAAACAGTGATCAAAACGGAGAGAAAACATATTAAATGTTGAAGAATTAAGTCGAACCCGGAAAAGATTATTCTTTGCCCGTTCATGCACTTAAAATTAGTTATGACAGTCATTGAAATATAGAGAGACAAATCCAACATTCCTAACTTGTACATTCAACTACATGTTAGATGTTCACTAACTTTATGATCCACCTTTGAAATTCTCTCAAAGTTAGCCTGCTTAAAGGCGTATTTTTGACCTTTTGTTTGCTATTGCCCATCTACAGGACGATGGGAATGCTATTGGTTATCCTTGCAAAATGCCTAATGTTTAAAATACACTAAAAATTTAAACAAAAAAATTATTATATGTACAACTTTAAACTAACTGTTTTTTAAAAATTTTTAACATGAAACCTTGTCTTGAATCCTTTTTCCGCAAGAACAGCAAATAATTAACTCCCACATTGTGCTATCCTGGATACACTGGCTATCTTCAATGCTTGTCAATTTCTTCTTCTGCCCACAAAACTTGATATGTATTATGAATTAACGATGAACACTTGAAGTTTAAGAAGTAGTCCATAAATGCACCCTACATGAATAAAAAATTCATATATTCCTGTCGAGGAAATGTTGAAATTGTTGGGAAATCCCCCATTTTCTGCTGAAATCATGAAACGGAAATAATTTTTAATCAACAGGGAAGACACTCCCCCAAGAATAGAACTGTAGTAAAGATGGCGCATGCAAATGGAACCTTACATTCGGGTGCCGTGCTATTTTACACTTAACACATGATCATCCAGTTCACGATTTAAAAACCAATTTTAACATCTTCTAGGGATTCAGGTCATGTATACATATCTTCTGTCGTTCTAACAAACTAAAGTGGAAAATAGCAGATTCATCCTCCAAGACATGTGAAGAGTATACCACAAGAAATATTTGCATAACTGCAATAAGTGATGAACAAAGTAAACTCTTTAAGCTAGGAATAATCCAGAAAGATCAATAGCCGCAATCAATCAAAGGACGTGAATGTCTTATGTGGTACTTCAGTCCTGACAACGATTAAAAATGATCAATATTCATTTGCATGTTATAATATTCAGTAAGTTCTTTGGACGAAATGTACATTGAATGATTCACTGAAGGTAGTACTTTTCTCAAGTACCCCTTACCTTAAAATCATAGAAAATCTGTTGTGCCCACTGACCAAAAATTTTCAGCCAGACTGAACCACCATGCATAGGTTTGGCCATACTTGAACCTCACTATAACAGAAATATTTCTCACACTGACTACCATTATATTGTAAGTGCAAGGTTTATCACTATTTGTAGTACAGTGTAGGTTCAATAACAAACATCTGGTGACAATGATACTTTTGACAATATTAGAATGTCATTATTAATTCCTTACCATTTTTCATAGTTAACTTGATAAGTAAATTTTGTCAAAACATGTTTACCAGCAGATATTTCAACCATCTGTACAGGAAGTCAGTTTTAAATCCCATATCGTAATATACAAGTGTCCAGTAATATTTCACTTCAATAGTCTTCAATAATTATATACAAAGTCTATAATTTTTAGGTAAAAAGGAGAAAAAATAAGCACAGTTATTTAGTTTTAATAATATGCAATTATAAATTATATTAATAGTTATTACTTCTATGATTGATACAGCTACTAAAGTAACACAATATCATAGTAGTAGAGCTTAGGTGTTGACATCATCAATATCTTAATGATATATGGTAAATGTTATATTCTTACCTTTAATTTTTGAAAATCATTGTGATGCTTTTCTTTCTTTCAACAATTAAAATACTAAACAGTGCACCAGGAAACTTAAGATGTAGTGTTAGTCATTGGGATTTTTTTTATTCTCTTATGCATACTGTTCAATTTTATTCTCAGATTCTGTGCATCACCAAAACCATTTTCTGAGACAAATATGTGATTTCTATCATAGACTAAACAACGGTCAACCTTGAAAGCACAAGTGAACATGGTGCCCAGTAACAGACCTTCACTTCTTTAATTGCTAAATAGTCACTAGCAATTAATGAAAACAAATGTCTCCCTTGAAAGCACAAATACGAGCCCAGTAACAAACATTTTTAAACATTGTCTCCCTCGAAAGCACATGATTTAATCATAGGCATGTGCATGATAATCAAAGTACTGTTTTCATTGTCTTTAAAATTCATAGTTGTGTTGCAATTGCAATCATAGATTTCTACTTTATTGTACAAGATTTACCTGGATTTAATAAACTTTGAAACTATTTCTAAGCTTCAATTTATGTTTGTTCATTCTGGCAATTACATCATTAACATGCCTATTAAGAATAGTCATGTGCCCAGTAACAGACATCCCTCAGCTTGTCTCCTGCAAATAAAGCAAATCAAGGAGAACCAGAGCATATTTTACATTGTCTACCTTGAAAGCACATACTATCGTAAAGTACAATGTGCCCAGTAACAGACAATCATCTATAGCAAAATCACATATTTTAACCACCATGTAGTATACAGTGGCTAAGTCTACTTGTCTAAATTCACAATTGATGCACACAGTGACTAAATATTCAAGTAATATACATACTGAACCACAAATGCATACACATACTCTGAAATTTTACTACTGACTATTTATTTGCTTCTTCAATTTTGCCAGTGATTCTAACCTCTGTTCTTCTTCAAGTCTCTTTATCATATTTCTATTTCTGCCAATTGCTTTTAGTCGATCAAACGTCGTTGGTTCAAAAACAATGTCATCAATTGACCTTACCCTTGAAGTGGCCACAAATGTACATCCAGCAACTTTCTCTCCTTTTTTCAGGTCCACAGCAACTTTCTTTAGCGTTTGCCCCTGTGATTTATGAAATGCCCATTCCGAAGTTCATTCAAGGACTGGAGACGAAAGTAACCTGTAGTTGCATTGTGGGGCTGATTTTGGGGATGACCACGACAATAAATCACATGTTGAAAAATGGGAAAACATAATTGTTGTATGCCAGGTTGTGCAAGCAGCTGGAGAAATTCGCCAGGTTTAACGTTCCACTCTCTTCCAAAAGATATCAAAGTACTCACAGAGTATAAAAGGTTAATCAGAAATGTAAATCTAAAAGAATTTTCAGCAAATACGAAGATATGTGGTAAACACTTCAAGGGAGGTGAGAGGGTTTGCAGAACTCAGTTGCCTAGTATTTTTCCGTGGTTTAAGCCTGCCAAACGACGACGTGAAATTATTAAACATGTTCTTCCTGAGAAAATCAAAACATTGAAAGAAAGTTCTTCATCTACAATGCAAGCTACAATCTGTGTGAAGCTACAACTGAGGCCAAAGATGATATTGAGTTTGCTGATGTTATCAATAATAGAAAATATGGAGATTGCGCAGCCAGGTTGAGACATAATTAATTTTGAGACACGTTCTCTGACTAAAATTTATTAAATATACGAGCTTTCGACTACCTAACTGTAGTCTTCGACAGGCAAGAGTGACATGAATTAATGACTTGTAGATATTTATAGGTGCGTGCTGAATTGAGGAACTATGTGGCAGGAAGCAATTAGCGAATACAATGCTTGTTGACAAGGACAGCGTATTGTCTGGGAAGCGGTTTGGAGTTATTGTCAGAATTCGCTATTAAAGCCGTATGCCAAGATTCTAATGTTTTTCGTGTTCGGTAGTTACCACTATCAATTACTCTACTATTAGCGAAGTCGATATTATGATTATTTTCCCATGCATGGTTAGCTATGTTTGAACCTTTTTTATAGTTTTTAACATTCCGGATATGTTCCTTTTTTCGTGTTTCAAATGATCTTCCTGTTTCACCAACGTATGACCACGAGCAATCCAAACAAGGTATATTGTAGACAACATTGGTTCGTCGTTCGGGTGGAACTTGGTATTTGGGAGAAGGAAAAGTTTGTTTTAGCGTTCGTAGTGGTTTAGTAGTGACTCTAATGTTATGTTTTTGTAGTATACGTCTGAGAGCGTCAGTTATCCCACTCACGTACGGTAAAGTAACGTAGCCGGTTGGTTTGTCATTTTCAGTCACACATTTGAAAAATTGTCTTACCAGTTCTTCAGGTGATGGTACGGGTTTGTTAGTTGTCAAGTCTTTGAAGGTTTGTTTCAGAACTCTCTCTGGGTATCCGTTGTTTTGTAAGGCTGTCGTTACATGGTTGAGTTCGTTCTGTTTGCTATCGTATGTGCTTGGTAGTGTTTGTGCTCTGTGTATAAGAGTTCTGGCTGTGCTAATTTTGTGGTTAATGTCATGGTGTGAGTTGAAGTCAAGGTATCTGTCTGTATGTGTGGGTTTCCTGTATACGTCAATTTTGAGGTCGTTACCTTGTCGTGTTATAAGGGTATTTAGAAAAGCGATATTGTTGTCCTGTTCGAGGTCAATGTTGTTTAAAGAATCATAGAAAGTGAGAATAGCCGTCTTTTTAATAATACAAAAACTGTCGTCAACAAAACGTTTCCATGTTTTTGGTTTCGTAGGAGTCGCTTGAATGGCCATATTTTCAATTGTTTCCATACAAAGGTTAGCGATGACTGGGCTAACAGGGCTACCCATGGCACATCCGTGTATTTGTTTGTAAGTGTCGTTGTCATAAATAAAATAATTGTTAGAAAGTGTAAAATCTAAAAGTGAAATAATATCGTCAATAGTAAGGTTAGTACGAGAGTTTAAGGTCTTGTCCTGTTTGAGTTTTGTCCGTATGTATTGGCAGGCTTTTTTGACGGGGATAGCTGTAAACAGAGAGACGACATCAAAAGAAACCATAACTTCATCATCTTCAATCTTGATTTTGGTCATCTCACTTGCGAACTCAGAAGAGTTTCTGACAGAACAACCATTCTTGTTTTGGATGGGTGAAAGTATGGTTGTAAGAAATTTTGAGATGTTGTAGAGAGAGGAACCAATGCAATTGATAATGGGTCGCAGCGGGTAGCCTTCTTTGTGGTGTTTTACTGAGCCACGTATAGTTGGTGGTAAGCCGTCTGTCGAGCATAATCGTTTGTAGGTTTTTTCATCAATTTTCCCTTTGTTCTTTAAAGTTAGGAGTCTAGCATTCAGTTCTCGTTCAATACGGCCAAATGGCTTTTTTTCTTTCACTTTGTCGTATGTGGCTTCATCTGAGAGAAGTGCTTTCATCTTATCATTGTAATCAGAACGGTTCATTACAACGAAACAATTACCTTTGTCAGCTTTCGTTATTATCGTTCTGTCTTTCTTTAGGAGAGATAAGGCTTTCTTCTCGTCATTGCTGATGTTGTTGGCAGGGAGCTGGGCTTTCTCAAGGATATTCACGGTAGCATTACGGACGTGCTCTTTCGATTCATCAGTTAGGTCTTCAATGCCGGCTTCAATGTTGGCAACGATATCTTTGTATGGTATTTTTGAAGGGGCAGGAGCAAACTTCGGACCTTTTTGTAGAACTTGGGTCTCGGTCTTCGTAAGTGGTCTTGAAGAGATGTTGACAACCCATTTCGTTTTGTCGACTTTATCTGAGAGGCAGTATTCATACCGTAGATTGTTGAGTTTCTTCGTATGTCTTTCATTGATATTGTTATGGACGGATAAGGCTCGTCTATCAAGGAACTGGGAGAAGGACTGAAATGTGTCAGCCTGGAGGAGTGAAGCCAAATTGTTTTTGGTTTCTTTGACAGATAGTTTCAAGTTCTTTATTTGATCGTGACAAATCGCTATTCTTGCTTTCATGCAGTGCTTGCTAGCTCTTTCCATAATCCGCTTGAAGATAGGATGTTTACTGGGAGCTTTAAAGCGTAGAGACTTCGGTAGCCAACAGTTCGTAATAGCTTGATGTGTAAAGTGAAGATGGCGATGACGAGCTTCTAGTTTATACGTGGATTTTTCTAGACGTCTTGCAAGTTTAAGGGCTGTCTGCCCAGCCTCACGGCGAATATGGGCAGACAGCCCTTAAACTTGCAAGACGTCTAGAAAAATCCACGTATAAACTAGAAGCTCATCATCGCCATCTTCACTTTACACATCAAGCTATTACGAACTGTTGGCTACCAAAGTCTCTACGCTTTAAAGCTCCCAGTAAACATCCTATCTTCAAGCGGATTATGGAAAGAGCTAGCAAGCACTGCATGAAAGCAAGAATAGCGATTTGTCACGATCAAATAAAGAACTTGAAACTATCTGTCAAAGAAACCAAAAACAATTTGGCTTCACTCCTCCAGGCTGACACATTTCGGTCCTTCTCCCAGTTCCTTGATAGACGAGCCTTATCCGTCCATAACAATATCAATGAAAGACATACGAAGAAACTCAACAATCTACGGAATGAATACTGCCTCTCAGATAAAGTCGACAAAACGAAATGGGTTGTCAACATCTCTTCAAGACCACTTACGAAGACCGAGACCCAAGTTCTACAAAAAGGTCCGAAGTTTGCTCCTGCCCCTTCAAAAATACCATACAAAGATATCGTTGCCAACATTGAAGCCGGCATTGAAGACCTAACTGATGAATCGAAAGAGCACGTCCGTAATGCTACCGTGAATATCCTTGAGAAAGCCCAGCTCCCTGCCAACAACATCAGCAATGACGAGAAGAAAGCCTTATCTCTCCTAAAGAAAGACAGAATGATAATAACGAAAGCTGACAAAGGTAATTGTTTCGTTGTAATGAACCGTTCTGATTACGATGATAAGATGAAAGCACTTCTCTCAGATGAAGCCACATACGACAAAGTGAAAGAAAAAAAGCCATTTGGCCGTATTGAACGAGAACTGAATGCTAGACTCCTAACTTTAAAGAACAAAGGGAAAATTGATGAAAAAACCTACAAACGATTATGCTCGACAGACGGCTTACCACCAACTATACGTGGCTCAGTAAAACACCACAAAGAAGGCTACCCGCTGCGACCCATTATCAATTGCATTGGTTCCTCTCTCTACAACATCTCAAAATTTCTTACAACCATACTTTCACCCATCCAAAACAAGAATGGTTGTTCTGTCAGAAACTCTTCTGAGTTCGCAAGTGAGATGACCAAAATCAAGATTGAAGATGATGAAGTTATGGTTTCTTTTGATGTCGTCTCTCTGTTTACAGCTATCCCCGTCAAAAAAGCCTGCCAATACATACAGACAAAACTCGAACAGGACAAGACCTTAAACTCTCGTACTAACCTTACTATTGACGATATTATTTCACTTTTAGATTTTACACTTTCTAACAATTATTTTATTTATGACAACGACACTTACAAACAAATACACGGATGTGCCATGGGTAGCCCTGTTAGCCCAGTCATCGCTAACCTTTGTATGGAAACAATTGAAAATATGGCCATTCAAGCGACTCCTACGAAACCAAAAACATGGAAACGTTTTGTTGACGACAGTTTTTGTATTATTAAAAAGACGGCTATTCTCACTTTCTATGATTCTTTAAACAACATTGACCTCGAACAGGACAACAATATCGCTTTTCTAAATACCCTTATAACACGACAAGGTAACGACCTCAAAATTGACGTATACAGGAAACCCACACATA
Organism: Heliopora coerulea; assembly: GCA_030142905.1. Lineage (NCBI taxonomy): Eukaryota > Metazoa > Cnidaria > Anthozoa > Scleralcyonacea > Helioporidae > Heliopora > Heliopora coerulea. Next base: position 652,065 of record JASJOG010000111.1, on the reverse strand, counting down.
CAGACAGATACCTTGACTTCAACTCACACCATGACATTAACCACAAAATTAGCACAGCCAGAACTCTTATACACAGAGCACAAACACTACCAAGCACATACGATAGCAAACAGAACGAACTCAACCATGTAACGACAGCCTTACAAAACAACGGATACCCAGAGAGAGTTCTGAAACAAACCTTCAAAGACTTGACAACTAACAAACCCGTACCATCACCTGAAGAACTGGTAAGACAATTTTTCAAATGTGTGACTGAAAATGACAAACCAACCGGCTACGTTACTTTACCGTACGTGAGTGGGATAACTGACGCTCTCAGACGTATACTACAAAAACATAACATTAGAGTCACTACTAAACCACTACGAACGCTAAAACAAACTTTTCCTTCTCCCAAATACCAAGTTCCACCCGAACGACGAACCAATGTTGTCTACAATATACCTTGTTTGGATTGCTCGTGGTCATACGTTGGTGAAACAGGAAGATCATTTGAAACACGAAAAAAGGAACATATCCGGAATGTTAAAAACTATAAAAAAGGTTCAAACATAGCTAACCATGCATGGGAAAATAATCATAATATCGACTTCGCTAATAGTAGAGTAATTGATAGTGGTAACTACCGAACACGAAAAACATTAGAATCTTGGCATACGGCTTTAATAGCGAATTCTGACAATAACTCCAAACCGCTTCCCAGACAATACGCTGTCCTTGTCAACAAGCATTGTATTCGCTAATTGCTTCCTGCCACATAGTTCCTCAATTCAGCACGCACCTATAAATATCTACAAGTCATTAATTCATGTCACTCTTGCCTGTCGAAGACTACAGTTAGGTAGTCGAAAGCTCGTATATTTAATAAATTTTAGTCAGAGAACGTGTCTCAAAATTAATTAGTTATCAATAATGCTGAATCAATACCAGACACTAAAAACGATGGGCAGGAGCAAAGTGAGAGTGAACTGTCGGAGAAGGTAGATCTTCATAATGAATGTAAAGAAAAAACTGAAATGCTGCAGGAAAATGTAAACTTCTTGCAAAATCAGTATGATAAACTTAAGTATAAAGTTGAAAATAAACCTAAGTTTGACATTGATGTTCATAAAGACTGTGATGAGGACATAACATTCTTTAAGGAGTTTCCAAATTATTCTTCGATGGCTATGTGTTTTGACCTGCTAAAGGAAAAAGCTGCCAATCTTAGTTATGGTGGCCGTAAAAGACTGAACTTTGTTGAAAGAAAGTCTGGTACTAAAAGAAAGTTATCTTTATGGCAAGAATTTACTCTTGTTCTGCTAAGACTAAGGCTTGGTCTGTTTGAAAGGGACCTAGCAGAGCGGTTTGGAGTAAGTGTCTCTACAGTGTCAGAAATTTTTCGAACCTGGATAAAATTCATGAAGCACAAATTACAACCATTGTGTTCTCACTCTATTGTATTGTGAGACATACTGCATTAAATTCAACTGTGACAAGCCCTTATACCTACTGTCACTTGTACGATTGGCATATTCTTCAATTACAGATTTCTGCAATGCTTCTCCATGTTCATCATTTCCTAAAACAACTTTTCTGCTGTTCTCTAAACAAACAGTGACAAAATTATAAGTGCATCCCACAAGAGTTAAGCTGAGAAGCATATAAGCTGTCTCTTGAGCACCCATATCTCGATCTCCAGCAACCTTGATTACAGCTTTTTTAATAGCTGTAGACACTCGTTCATCATCTTGTAATCTTGAGACACAGAAACGCAAGATTTCTGATGCCTGTTTAGATCTCGGTTATCCTTTTGCTGCATACTTCGCCATGTACCTTGCACAGGCATTCTGATCTATAATAACCTGCAGATCAACATTAGCCCTCCAATTTTCTAAGATGACTCGATTACGAGAGTTTAACCATGAGTCATTTCGTTTAGTCACTAACTTCGTACCAACTTTGCTATGGGGCAACAATTCATAAAACATTTTTGTCTCCTCTTGCAAGTCCTTTGGAAACCCAAATCTACATTCAGCTGGCACATCAAAATGTTTTTGCCTCAGGCAATATGCAGGACTACATCTTGTATGTCTGTCAACAGTATTTACTAACTTATGATAACCTGCATTACTATCGTGTATTGTACCTGGCCTTACTGCTGCAGGATGGGGTTCTGGCATTCTCCATTGCTCATCAGGCAAATCATCATTAAATGTTGTCAACAAACCTACGTGACAAAGCAAGTTTATTATGCAAGCAATTAGCTTTATGTATTCATCTATTATACCTGTACTTGTAAATGTAGTGGATGATTCTCCATAGACAGCACTCATTGTGTTCATGTAATAATTATATCAATTCCTTGGGTAAACAGTATTGTAAAATTTCCAAATAACATATTAAATTAATTTTTAAATACTGTTTAAAATTGAAATCAATTTGTTCTTTGCTAACTTCACAATCTGCTTCTCTGCATCTTGGGCATGATCAATATTACCCTGGTAAAAGAATTGGATATCTTCTTGAGCAGCTTGTGCCTGTAACAATGGAATATTTGGATAATATTTTAGCTTAGCACAACCATGGGCATGAATACTTGCTCTGGCTTGGTATTCAAACCTGAACCAATGCCAATCTGCATCCAACACTCCAATCAACCAGTGATGCAAAAACTTGTCAAGGTGCTATTTGAAATACCAATCAGTCAAATGAGGATTATCTACAACACCTTTCATGCACACAGAATGTGTTGCATTTTCCTCACTCTGCAATAGTCTCTGTAACTTAGGCCAGTAACTGTCAGCTGCACTAAATGTAAAGAAAAAAGTTGGGCAATCCTTCTGCTCAATCAAAGCCAACAACTCTTGCAAACATTGGTACCAGTACTGGTTAGTACCTCGTACTTTAGACACATAACACTGAACCCTGTTTACCGTTTGCTTACCACTCGTGGAATTTACCATCTCCTTCAGTTCTTCCATGGTCATGTTAGCATCAGTTGGATGTTGGCACAAATAGATATTGGCCTGTGACAAAAATTGATGCCTTTGCTTCATGTCAAGTGCCCAGTAGGGAAATCTTGGATGAGAAGCAAACCTCCATCTATACTTACCATCTGACAACCTTTCAGCAAACTTTATTGAATGCTTAAATGCTTCTGTGTGAGTGACCCCATGCTGTCTTGCCCGGCTGGTCGGATCACCTTTCCCAAAAGTAAACAAAGTGGGAAATGCCATGGTAGCCAAACCATCTGTTCTAAATTCGTTAACTACAACACCTTCAATAAATGGCCACTCCAATGGGTCCTCTTCATTCACAATCTCCCTAATGGCATCCTCATCCTTCCTCTGCTGTTGTTGCTGAGGTATGAATGATGACTTTACAGACTCTAAAAGAGGTTCTTCGTTCATATCATTAGGTAGTAATGGTTCCCGAGCTGGCCCTTCATCCTGAATTTCATTAGTACATAATTCTGATTCTACATACCTCAGGACACTTGGAATTCCATTTTCTGGCAGACTTTCTATTGCCTCTTGATCAATCTCTACATCTTTGAAGTATGGATTGTTTGTTTTCAACCACAACACAGCTTCAAGAACTTGATGCCTGCGTACAGTAAAATCTCTGTGGCTGTTATCCATCCCATGTCTTCTCACTACCAAAATGGGTAGATCAGATACATGAGAAGGTAACCTATTCAAGAAACTTTGAATATCTTGTGGTAAGTTAAGCACATGTCCCCTGTACCCTCTCTCTGAACTCCGTGTTTCCGATACATGCTCATTATTGGACATACCCTAGCAATTAACATTTCCTCTACCTGTGTTAACCTGTAACTGTTGAGGTACTAAACCAGGGTCCATGTCATTGTCTGCACTGTATACCTTCGGTGATTTCTCATCCCTCTTGCATCGGTTGCAAACATAGCACTGGATGCTTTCTGCTGCTAAATTCTGCTTTGTTGGCCACGTTTCTTTACAAACTGTGCACTGGCGATGTTGTAACATTTCTTGGCTGGAATGAAATCTGTTCATCTCATTTTTCACCCATTCTTGCTCATATAAAGGATTGTCAACATCTTGCCAGCCACCTTGATGAAGATACTCTTTGTGACTGCTAGCATGTGCTTCCTCGACAGATGCTTCTTTGGCTCTTCTCTCCCTGGCATTTTCTCTTAATAACAATAGCCTTTCATTTCGTTCTTTCTCACTTTCATTTTCTATATTGACACGATGCCTTTTATGCATTTTTCCAATCTCAACTCCCTCTCTTCAGTAGTTTCTGAAGCTATTCTCACTATGTCATTTTTTCTAGCATTCTCTAGTCTTTTTGCTTGTTGATCTGGCATCTCAGATTCAATCCGAGCTGCTGAATTTACCCTGAGAACTTGTAGTCGCTTACCTTGTTCTTCTGGTGTCTCTAACTCAATCCAAATGGTAGAATTTTGTCTCACCACTTCTAGTCGTTCTGCTTGCTCTTTATGCATCTCAGGCTGGATCCTCTCGGCTGCTTTTTGCCTAAGAACTCTCAGTTGCTCAACTTGTTCTTCGTAGGTTTCTTTTGTGTGCCACTGTTTCTTTTCAGAACCTCCCATCTATTTACCCTCTCCTCCACAGTTTCTGCTTCAGTTCATTCTTTAGACGTATGTTTCAACCTGTGCAATCTCCTCTCTCACTCCTCAATACTTTCCTGCAGCATTCTCTTCTTAGCATATTTGCTGCTATATTGGCTACTCTTACCTCTTTTTTCTTCACTTCTTTTTTTATGTGCTTCCCTCCTCTTTGCCAACCAAGTTTCTCTCTCTGCCTTTCTCACTTTCGCACTCGGTCTCTTTGGAGCCTTTCAGATTTCTTGTCTGTGGTTTCTGTTTGCCTTTGTTCTCGCTGCACTTCCAGTCTCTTTTTTTGCTGGCATTGCTTTTCATGTTCCATTGCGGTACCAAGAAGTCTAATTACCTTCCCTGGCTAATTCCTTTCTTTTTTGGAAAATATTTTTTTCCTTCAAAAAGTGTTTACCGTTTTTTCTACCAAACATGACAGTTGAATATTTCATTTGCTGTCGCCAATTAAAACTTTTGAACTCCTCCCACTACCTAGCAACATCGACCCAGTCCCCTGAAAGAAACATAGCATTCTCAAGTGACCAGAACCCATGTATATATATATATATATATATATATATATATATATATATAAATATATAAAGATACATACACAAAGCGAAAATTTTTCTCCCTAGTCACCATGTGTGTAAAAGGACTCCAGGCACATTGAGATTAGTGCCCTTGCACAGTGGGCAAGGGGATTAGTTTTCTGCTGTTGTCTATCTGTTGCATATAGAACCAGCAAATGCCAGCTACCGATCAAAATTTTATTTGAAAAATTGCCTAAAAGTCAGTAAAGTCAGACTTTTTAAACTGCAGAACTTTTTGAACTGACCTACAGATCATTGTCATGCTGACATTACAATTTTGGTACATAGAACATACCGAATGTAATGTACTAACAACAAATTTTATGCATAAAGCAAATTAAACTCAAGTGTTGCATTTGAAATAGGGCAACTATATGGTAGGACATTGAATACTGGTTGACTCAAAACAATCTCTCACTGGAGAGTTTGAGAAAGTGATTGTCCAATGCACATTATACTGAAGTAATACTTTAGTATTATGATATACGTAAGAACATGTTTAGTGATGTATTTGATTTACCGGGAAATTTATCTTTCAAAATCTTCTTCTGAACTTGTTCTGATATTGGAATCCTGTTAGTAGCCATATAGTGAACTTTATGAATGCACGCAAATATAATTGATCCGCCTCTGTAAGGGTGATACAGCTGAATGCCATTTGACCTTTACCATGGTTCCAAAACTGGGTGGGTGCATGTTTGTGGTGCATGTGGACAGATTGTCCATGCTCTAAGGATTGCATACTTTGCGTTCCGGCTCGCAATTTTCAGCAATAACCCCTTCATACATGCAGACGTAAAGGATTTCTTTCTGTGCTGTTGTTTCGTGTATTTTTTAATGTCAAAGCGTTATAGTGAGACAAGTATTTCAACTGACCAAGATTCCACTGACTCTCTAACTAGTACCAGTGATAATGGCATAAGGTTAAAAAAAAAGTTGCCTTCAGTGTAAATGTCCAGAAAAAAGTGATGAATCAAACGATGAAGTGAGTGATCAATCAAATGAAGACACTGCTGACCTAAACGTTTATCATAAGCCTGGGGAACCGTCAAGTGGAGATGAATCTATTGACCAATATGTTAATCAAGATCAAGAGATAATGCAATTCGAGAATTTTGATGTAGATCACTCTCAACAGAAATTCAACAATAGCAGTGAAGCTAATAGCAGTGTTTATCTAGAAAGCAATGAAAGTGATTCTGGTAAGTACTTAATATTCAGATGCTGTGTTTGCTAAATGAACCAAACGAAAAAAATATTCAACACCATGCTGTTTTTCTATAATGTACATTACATTGAATCTATTGCATGACTGTGGATGACAATATGTTACATAGCATTAAAATATCAGAAGGCAAAAAGACATTAAAATGTGAAGGAACAAAAGTTTAATTTTAGTTTAGAATAACTAGCAAGAAGGGGGCCAGAACATGAGACTACTAATAGCCCATAGGCTTGGCATACTTGAAAGACATTCGTTTCCTGACACTGTTTTTTCTGTGGTCTATTCCAGAACATCTTGCCAATGTTGGAAAAACTCCCAAGTCTAATTAAATGTTTAGGACGTTATCTTAAAGAAATCCTTCAATTATATTAAAATCATACTCAAGGAAGTTTGAAGAAACAAATAGTATGATTATCTTTTAACTGCCATAGGCAGCAGAACATTTTTTGACTCATGCGAATATCATAATTGGACCTTTTTGAGTACTGGTATGCATATTCGCTGGTCAATGAAATAGCACAGTGTTTAAAATTAAATTCTGAGTGGCATAGAAGGTTATCTAAAGAGGATTTTGTAACACATTAAAATTGTTGCATAATAAAGTGTATAGAAATGTTTTCAGGAAAAATAGAGCATAAAAGTAAACATAGAACAAAGCGTTTTTAGCATCAAACATAGAGACTAAACTTTGGCAAGAACGGTATTTTAAAATGATTTTTAATTTGCCATTCCAACTGTATTTAATTTGAATAGGGGTACGGTGACCTCCTAATCACTTTCATCCTCCTCCAAAAAAATCTGTTTACTCTTCTTTTTGGTCAGCCATGCATTCCTCCACTTTCTAACAAATTGCATTGCCCCTCCTTTTAACATATTACATGAATCTTAATATTTTCCAAAAACTGGGAAAAGTACATTTTCGCTCTCACTTTCAAAGGTTGGGGGAACTATAATTGACTCCTTCCCCGCTTTCTGTTCCAGTGGTTATAAACCAGCCATTTAAAAGGTTTACGTGATTGAAATATTTAAAATATTTAAAATACGATTACTTTTGAGAAATTTTACACCAAAAAATATTAAGTCTATTTTTAAATTTCTTTTCAGATGAGCAAGCAGGAACACTGGAGGAAGATGTGGGTGAAGCAACTGGATTTTTCAAATATGATGACATTGATTACAATAAGGACAGTGGTGATGATCAGGAAGGAGATGGAGATGGTATTAATAATTTTGAGGAAGTTGGAGATGGTGGTTTTGAAGATAATGAAGGGAAAAGTGGGGGTGGAGATGACAAAGATGAGGGTGATGATGACAATGATAATGACAAAATTGCTGAGAATGATGAAGATGCAGATGATCAAGAGCAATCCTGTACAGAAACTCCTCTTTACTCTGGCTCTCAAATTTCATGTGATGAATTTAACAGCATTTTTTTTTGGCATTACAATGCAAGCACAATTTTTCTTCATCAGCTCTTGAAAGCATTCTGAAGCTTTTTCAGATGACACTTCCTCCTGGAAATAATGTCCTTCATTGAACTACAAATTTGAGAAAGGACTTAGTGCACTTTATTACTCATACACCAGAAACTTCACTTGTAACAAATGTCAGAACATACTAGAAAATAGTTCATGCTCAAACTTACTATGCCGCCAATTTGGAGATAATGGACTGGGTGAGGACTCCAGCATATTCTACATAATTGACTTATTTGAAGAGATCAAAACATTCATTTCAGGTATGTAGAGTGAAAGCTTCCAAACAATAAGAAGAATGGTAATTTTTTTGCATTAGTTATAGGCCCTATTCATGAATGACTGCCATTTGATGCTATATTATTGTAAGAGCTTGTATGGTAAATTATTCTTTGCAGTCTCATTCTGGTGTTTGATTCAAACAATTGGACAAGACAGGAGCTGAAAAGCTTAATATGCACATGGTAAAATATAAAATTGGTAGCCATTTACTAATGGAGTCTATAATCAGTGAACATGACATAATTTGTGCACACTTTTTCACCCAAATGGTACACCTGAACACTTTCCCTGTATGAACAGATATCATAGTTTTGCTTTTTATCTGTTGAGAACTTATATGATCAAAACAGTAGGTAGGTAGGCAAGTAGAAAGATACAGGTATGCAGACATTTGATTATATGTTAGGTAATTATCATGTTATTTGAAATTAATTTAGTTTTGACTTTTAGTAAGATTTTTTCTCCTCACAAATAGAGAATATAAATCACATGCAGGATTTTTTTGGTAACTATGTCCACCAAGAAGGTGTGTATAACGACATATTGGATGGAGTCACATACAAAAGAGAGAGTGAAATGGCAAAGGCAGATGGAAGTTTTTGTATCTCCTTATATTGGCATATTGAAGGAGCCCCAGCTCTAAAGCCTAAGAACATGTCCTTGTGGCCAATTCAAAGCTTTGTTGCTGAAATGCATCCAGGTTTTAGATACTCTTTCAAGAACATTCTTCTTTCAGGGCTATGGTATGGTAAAAAGAGGCCAGAAATGCAAGTGTTCCAAGACGATTTTGTTGAGCAAATAAAAGTCCACAAACAGGGTTTTTGGTTAGACATTGATGGAACCCAGAGGAAATTCAAACTTGTGATCAATGGGCAAGTTGCAGATTTAACTGCCAAAGGGCCTTGAATCAACTGTAAAATTCACAATGGACGGTTTGGGTGTAGTATTTGCTTGCATGTAGGAAGAAGGCTGCCTGGCCCTGGAAACAAAAGAATTTACAAATATCACCCAACCCTTCCACCCAAAAGGAGCCATAGTGATTTTTTAGATCATGCCAACCTCACACAACAAAGTGGGAAAGCTATCTATGCAGTAAAAGGCACGTCCCGCATACATGATATTCTACAAATCCCAGACATGGTGTTGTTGGACTGCATGCACCAAGTCCTTGAAGGAGAATACACTAGGCGGTTTTCAAAATGGTTGAATGGAAGTTGCCTCATTGATGCAACACTCGTCGGCAACGCTGAAACTCATAGCAAGAGACTTCAGTCTACTAAGCTTCCACATGATTTCAAAAGGAAACTTAGAGCAATGAAGGAATTTAGTAAATGGAAAGCAAGCGAAAAACAAACACTTTTCCTCCACGTTGGCCTTCCAGTTCTTAAAGACCTTTTGCCCTCTGAAGTGTTCTATCATCATTGCCTTCTTATTACTGGTATCAGATTTTTATGTGAAGACAATAACTGAAACTGAAATTAATGTAGCTGATGCAATGCTTCAAATTTACACAAGACTTATTCTAAGTCTCTTTGGCAATGTCGAGGCAACTTACAATTCACATTCCCTTACACACCTGGCTGAACAAGCTGGGAATCATGGTCCACTAATTTTTCATTCAGCATTTGTGTTCGATTCCATGTTAGCACACCTGAAACAGCTCTTTCATGGGACCAGAGGTATACCTGACCAAATAATCAGAAAACTGTCAGTGGCACAACATGCAACTGGACATATCTTCAAAAATGTTCAAAACAACCCAACCGTTAAAGAAATTGCAGAAAATTTTATAAAACCAGCGACTTCAAAAAGTGACATCAAACTTAATGGAGGCATCATATTTATTGCACCTTTTCAACGGCACATTCCAGAGGTACAACAACCAATCTAGGACTTCCCTGTAGATATTGAAGGCATTGTGGTTGCTCAGCAAATGAAAAGAGATGGCCAGGTTTACCACAGCTCCAAATATATGTGTAAGAGGAAATCTGTCAGCTTATTGGTTCAGTTCCAGGAGGGTGAACTGACATGCTATGGAAAAGTTGAATACTTTGTCAAGAATGGGGATGGTACATATGCAGTCGTTAATTTGTTTAAGAATCTTCGCTTTAATGTTTCTCAAAGTGGTGTTCCATGGCCTGAAGATATAGTTTTGAAGGAGTTTTGGTCAGCTGATTATCTTGGTTGCCATTTTATCACAGTACAGAAAATGCAACTGTACAAATACATCCCATGCTCAAACATCGTCCGCTACATTGTTTTGGTAGAAAGTGAAGATGAACTCATGGATGGTTATGTGCCTACAGTTGTAAAGAACTACCAGTGTGATTAAGTGAATTATTATGGATTTTTACTACAACAAAATGACTTCAAACAATGACAACCTACAAAAGAAAGATGTGCTAAGACGATCGAGGAATGTTCATCAAGGCCTAATCCTAGAAAGATGATTTCTGAGCTCCAGATGGGGATCAAAAACCCGCAACCTTCTGATGACTGATGAGACACTGTAACCATTGAGCTACCAAAACTCAGATGGTGAGCTCAGGTGCAAGTTCGACATATGTGCTGCCAAAGTGGCAGCCACGATATATGGATAATAATATTAAGTCAATATATGTATAAGATCATTTTAGATATCTCCAAGCTCATATCTTCGACATAATATCACTATCTACGTACCATGGCTGCTGCTTAGGCAGTACATGTGTGGAACTTGCACCTTAGCTCGCCATCTGATTCTTGGTAGATCAATGGTTAGAGCATTTCACTGGTCATCAGAAGGTTGCGGGTTTGATCCCCGTCTAGGGCCCAGAAATAATTTTTCAGGGATTAGGGTTTGACAAACTTCGTTGATTGTCATAGATATCTCCAAACCCTCGTATCTTAAGCACATATAGATTTACTATAGTGTAACATTTACCTTTTCCATTACAATACAAATAAATTAAGCAATTGCTACAATAAAATTGTTTCAAACATTGACAACCTACAAAAGAGAGATGTACTCTAGTATAGCATTTACTTTTTTCCTTTATGATACAAATAAATTAAGCAAGCTCTTTACCGCATTATGTCTTTGTAATGTGCCTGCATTTTATGCCATCAAGTGAAATCAAACAAGATGCCAAACTATCACCTTTGCCAAAATGCACCAAGACAAACTAGCTTTGCAACTGTATCACACCCATTAATGGAATATGTCTACAAGATGCTATAACTAAACAACTCACTTTCCTACCAAAAAATTAAAGGGTGGACATTGTATTATTGCATGCATATGTCCATGTATGGTGCAATTGCATAATGAGTGGTGGTGAACTGTTTGGTTTGCTACTGCAATGAAGTACATGTATCAAGAGGCAAACAACTTTTGATTACTTTCTGAAAACCTCAGCATAAGCTATGGTGAACTACGACATTTCTGTAGTGAAGTAGCTATTAATTAGGAAAATGGTTTAGTGACCATATTTTTCGCCTGTTGAAATTTCTTATCAAATAATCTAGTAAGAAACATGTGTTTCTGAGCATAAACCTGGAAGGACCTCAATTAATAAGACATTACAGATGTTGGCTTAGCATCCTTGGGACTTTTAATCATGTTTTCCATCTTGTCATGTTATTTCTTTCTAGAAACATAGTTACCTACTAAATGTATCCTGTATTATGTACAATCGTTTTTACTTTTGATGTTCGCTTGTGCATTCTGATGAGGATATAATGTTCACTCGCTTGCGGGTCATTGAGATTAATTACACCATTCTTTTTAAAATATAGATGAAGCATGGCCAGGAAGAGACAATTGAATACAAGATGTTCTCTGACCTGAGATTTTTATTGAAAAGCTTTTGACTACCTGAATGACTAGCCTTCAGGTAGTCGAAAGCTTGTCATTAAAAATCTCAGGTCAGAGAACGTCTTGTAATCAACCATTCTTTTTGTTACTCGCACTTATGTGAGTATAAATTTAGTTTTCATTTTTCTTCTGTGTATTATCTTTTTGTTTGGAAGGGTAAGTGGATTTGTAGGGAAGGTGATAATTTGCGGGAAAAATGATCTTGGAGCTCCTGGAAAATGTAAAGTGCAGCACGTAGGTGACTGGCTTCCCATATACTTACACTTTAAGTTATTTTATGGTTGTCACCCTTCTCTTCGCGTAGAAGAACTCCTGCAGTAAGGATGCACTTCAACTGACTGCATGGGAGGATGCACAATGAGCCCAAACTCGTAAATGTGGTAACCCATGTATACATGGCACCTTTTACTATCATCAGCTGCAACTACTAATGAATCTTGCATTTGATTTATACACTAATTATTCTACTTACCAAGCACATGTGGTACTTCATCACATACTCTGTGCCTACATTTGTGCATAAAAACACAATTCGATGACAAGATGATAAGACAGCATCTAATGAAAGAAAACTACAATCGCTATTGTTATGACTGAAGAAATCAAACCAGATCAATGATGGCTTCTATGAGCGAGCTAGGCACCTACAGGATCGGAACGTCCAAGAATGTACGGACTTCCCAAAACGCACAAAGAAGGGACTCCTTTAAGACCCATTCTGTCAATGATAAAATCAGCACAGCACAACCTGGCCAAGGAACTCTCATTTCTTTTAATGCCAGTACTCGATAAATTCTCAAGCAGAGTTGTTAAAGATTCGTTTAGTTTTGTCAAAGAACTATGAGAAATAACTATCGACATGAAGAATCTGGTCATGTGTTCTTTTGACATAGTAAGCTTATTTACAAATATCCCTCTGGATGAAACTATAAGTATTTGTGCCAATACTTTATACCACACAGATATTACACCACCAGAAATTTCTGAAAACGCTTTCTGTGAACTTATGATTGCCGGCACAAAGAGGGTAGAATTTATCTTTGGTGACACTATGTTCAAACAGATTGATGGAGTGGCAATGGGGTCACCACTAGGCCCTGTTCTAGCAAACATCTTTGTCGGATATTACAAGTCTAGACTGTTTCAATCTATATCACACGAACTACTGAAGTGGTACAAACGGTATGTAATGACACTTGCAATATTTAATGGCTACAATGCAACCAATGCCCTTCTAGATACTCTCAACAAAATTCACCCATCATTAAAATTTACTTGTGAGTATGAGAAAGATAATAAACTTCCTTTCCTCGACGTACTAGTACACAAAGGGGACATGGCTTTCTTGACAAGTATTTACAGGAAACTGACTTTCTTGGGCCTGTACACAAGATTTGATTCCTTTAGTGCTAGAAAGCAAAAACTCTCCTTGATTAAATGTTTAATTGACTGTACTCATAAGATTGCATCTAAGAAATTTCTTCAAAGTGATCTTGACAAATTGAAATCTATATTTTTATCTAATGGCTACCCAGAAAGTATACTTGATAGGGCTTTTAATGACAGTGAAAAAGACAAACCAATTGGACCTGCTAAATGTCCAGTCTATTTAAAACTTCCATGGATAGGACAAATTTACGAAACTTTTGGATAATTGATCAAGCTAATTACTGAGCAAACATTTTTTGTTGCTAGATTCGTTGGCATCTTTTCGACAAAAACTATCCTCCCACCCACTCACAAAGAGTCTCTACCTGCTTCTTCATCTAGCTGTGTTGTTTACGAATTTAAATGGATATGTGGATCTCGCTATGTGGGTAGAACTAATCAGAGACTGGGTGATAGGATCAAACAACATGTTCCTAGCGTCATTAGAAATAAAACTCAGCCATCACGTCAATAACCAGGACGACTGTGCTGTTCCGGTCAATCAGTTGCAATTCAGCTGTTGGCAAACATCTTTTGTCCAACAAATCTTGTGCCAAAAACTACTCAGAAGATAATTTTAGAATTCTTTACAAATGCTGTTCTGCCTTTCAATTGAAGGTGATGGAAGCCATTTACATAAAACGTAATGATCCAGATCGGTGCCGGCAAAAGGAATTTGTTTTCCAACTATCCCTATTTTGACCCTCCCACATACCGTTGGGTTGATGACATCAGTTTTCTTTAGGCTATATAAGCAGGTGATATGTTTCTTTAGTTAGCAGATGTATAGCACTTGATAAGTGGTCTGCCGAAATGCATCGTGCTTTTTTCTAATTCTTTACGCTTATTCTTTACGTAGAATTTTACCTCTAAGTTTCAAACAGTTCTTTTAAGAACTAAACTATCCAACAGTCTTTGCTAACTGTGTATACCTCTTTAAAGCACATATTACTCTTCATCTTCTCCTACTTTAAATTAATTACCATTCACCATGGTATCTACATATTTATAAACAAAAACCTTTGACTGAAATGAAAATTCTTCAGTCTCCTGGGCTGCACATGACCACATGACAATAAGTGCTTATGAGAATCAATGAAATGATCCGAAGGTAAAGTTTCAGTGCAACTTACAATTCACAGTGCTTCACCGGAAACTGGATATTTTGTGTTTACTAGGCCATGACAACCACTTATCTCTTCATATTACTCTGCCAGGAAATTGAGGGGATATTGGTCATTTTCCTTTACTGTTTCTCCTTGGTCGGTGCATTACCCTTTAACTCTGGGTGCACCCTTCTCAAAAAGTTTGTTTTATCTTTAACAACCACCTTTATGCATTGTTTGTCAAAATTGGTGGTGGATTGTAACTATTGTAATTAGTGTAATGTGAACTGTTCTATAATCACCACCTTCTAGGTTAACATTACTCATGAAATCGTTGTGTTGTAAAGATGTCAAACATGCTGTGTCATGTGGGTTTCTTATTTAAGCAGGTCAATGAATTGTTTAAGAATTCTCACAAGCCACTTGCTGGAATTCGGATTTCTCATTGATACAAGCAACATTTGTGAATGGTGGTGACTAGAATTAGAGAAATACTATTTTCATGCTATTGTCATGTTTTGTCATCCTGGCCAGATTTGTCAATAATTCATTGAATTGGGGTACCACATTGACCCTGACAAATGTAGAAGCATGTTCATGACTATTACTGAGCATATGCAGGCTTTTGTAAATTGAAGTGATTTCTTGTCTTTCATTGGCCAGATTTATAGAAATTGTTGAATTATTGTTGGTTACATGGAAGATGGTCAAATCAGAATGTAACTGACAAATGAAGAAAGTTTTGAAAAATTGATTCTAAGGAAGCATCTCAATTTGATATTGTGTTGAGTGACATCTAAGTTGCACGTAGTATTTTGGAAAAACTTTTGTGTTAGTCAAGATGGAGGCAACAATATGTAAAGGGTATCACATCACTACCAGGAGAGTTTAAACACCTAATTTTTTTATAAAGGCTCAAAGGGCAAAATTTTGACTCTCCAACATTCGCATACTGAACAGATAATCACTTGTCAAAAACGTCCGGGTAGTTAATCAAACGATGATGTTCAACTTGAAAAATTGCACATCTAACATACACATTGATTAGCGTGGTGTATGGTTAAGCCTGCAAATGGCAGCAATGCCTTCACATGTAAAATTTAAGCCACTTACATGTAGTACTTACAGCGTTGAACTTAAAATCCAAAAATTTAAAATGATCTTTACATCCAAAGGATCAATCCTGCCTCAACCATGGTTACAATGGTGTTAATTTAAGGGTTTTATGCACAGGGTTGCGCTTACAATCCTGTCAGTTTTAGGATCTTATCAGAATCCTGGTTAAGGTCCTGTTAATTCTAGGATCCTATTTAGGATCCTGGATATAATCCTGTTAGTGTTAGGATTCTATTATGATCCAGGAAAGGATCCAGGTTAGAGTCCTGTTAATTTTAGGATTCTAAAGGATCTTACAAGATTCTGCTTAGAATTTCTGCCAGGGAAAGTAAATGAGGTTTGCTAAAAAGTTGGCTTTTGCTAACTATTTGAATCATCGATTCTAGTAATTCTTGGTTCCATATTATAACTTCCATTTTATAGCATCTAAGTGTCTTTGTGTCCATATGCCAAGCTATGTGTTCCATTTCCTAAGATATATCACTCATCAGGACAAAGATACTTTGTTTATTTAATATGAACTCAATTAATGTTTGATGCTTCTGATTGTTTTCATTTTTTGAGTTAATTGACAGCTGTTTGATGGAGTGTTTTTATAGTGATCAAACTTAATGTCTTTATTAACAGTGCTTTTCTAAATACCGTTGCACATTTTTCCTTCTTTGTTGTTTTCTATTGTGTAGCTGTACATTTTTGATCTAAGCCCAATGCATTCAGTAATGGGCATTCTGGCAGCTTCATCTTTAAATTTACCTATAACTTTCTTATTTGATTTGCCAAAGTACTGGGACTTTTTTGGATAGTCACTGTTATTGAATTTATCTTTTTCATTCCAAAAGTCTTTGTAAATGTCTTCTGTTTCTATTTCATCCATCAAACTATCAGTATGAGTAAATAGTAATTTAGCTTTTGTGTTATACTTTTTCTTGATATACAAGTAATGAAATTCATACATTAACACTTTGGATAAATCCAGGATACACATACCAACATGGACAGGTCAATTAATTAAAAGGCATTCTTTGATTTTGTAAATGGCAAGTCAATTATCATTGAACTGCTTACAGGTTTTAAAAGTTGGTTTGGCTGATAGTTTTAACAAAGCATTTTCTATGGTTAGTAGTTTGACATTAGTTTTTTTGTGGATATTTTCCATGCTCTTCCCAAAGACAGAATTATTCATGAGCTTAAAGAAGTCTTTCTCACAGCTGCTTTTGGCATGTTTTCGCTTTTCTGTATTGATGACTGGTTCAATTGAAGGACTCTATGAATAATTGTTGTTTTTAACCCTAATGAAGTATATAATTGTAAATTTCTATAATGACATAGAATAATTTTTTTCCATAATATTGGAAACCACCTTTTTGACTTGCCCAATAGGTGTTGTATTTATCTAACATAAATTTCCTATATAATGAAATCATGTCTTTTATTACCTTAATTTTTTCAGGGGCAAGTGGATAATCATTGTGTAAATCACGGAATATTTCAGGATATTCAAGCTCGACTGTAGATATCCTTTTTTGAAATTTTTTTTAGATCTAATTCTTTTGTCTCTTTATCAGTCAAACATTTAAGCCGGAGACACACTATTGCTGTTGCCATGTTGCTGGAGCTTGGCAACTAGTGAAAAATGGTGAGACACATTGTCACAAGGCGACAAAAATTTGATTAAATTTCATGCTCGCCCCAGGGATTTTTTTTAACATGATTAAATCGCAAAATCACTGGAAACGACAGATGCAAGTTAAACGTTAATTAAAATGGTGTCCAGTGCAAAGTTGTGTGCAGCATTAGCTGCTGTTATTGTAAGCAAATTAAACAACGAAGACGAGAGAAAACAGCCCATTGAAAGCGTTGGTGGGTCCAAGATATTAATGGACGTTGACAAGAGCAAGGTGACTTCACAAATCTCATCTGTGAGTTACAGAATGACGAGTAGCAATTTTTCTTTTAGTTCAGAACGAGTCTTAGCATGTTTGATTGTCTTCTTAGTCTTGCTGTTCCATCTTTGAGATGTCAAGATACGTATATAAGGAAATCAGTGATGCCAGGTGAAAGATTAGCCATTACACTGTGAAGGTTGGCGACTGGAGACTCCCCGCAGTCTGTTGTTTTTGCTTATTGATGTGGACTGAGCACCATTCGTGATATTGTGTACAAGACAAGTGAAATTTTATGGAACGTCCTTTTGCCCCTCTGCACGAAACCTCCCAGTAATATGGATGACTGGGTAAAAATTGAAAAGGGGTAAGATGATTGCTGTTAATTATTGTAAACCTCTGTATACTTTATTAATATCTAAATACTTTAATGTGTATTTTCAGTATCTTACTGTCTACTATATATTATATTGTATATTATTTTGTTAAATTAATTAGGTTTCCCTATAATTTTGTGTGTTTTACAGCTTTTCATCAGTATGGAATTTCCCAAATTGTATTGGTGCATTGGATGTCAAACATGTCGGAATACTGGCACCAAGAAATTCTGGATCTACATTTTATAACTATAAGCATTTCCATTCAATTGTACTCATGGCTATGTGCAATGCTCATTACCAGTTTATCTATGTTGAAATTGGGGAAGCAGGCAGATGGAGTGACTCTGGGGTGTTTGAAAATACACAATTTTGATCAGCCTTATTAAATGGTGGGTATATGAACAACTACAATAACACCACCACAACAGCAGCAGCAACATTTTTATACTTATGATAAAGGATTTATCTTATTTATTTCTTTGTTAGGCAGAGTACTACTTCCTCCATCAAAACCGTTGACTCCTGGTGGTGAATCAATGGCACATTGCATTGTGGCAGATGAAGACTTTCCATTGAAAACCTGGATAATGAGACCATATCCTGGAAAGTCACTGGACACTTTGCCAAAGAAAGTATTCAATCATAGGCCCTCTCGAGCCAGAAGGACAATAGAAAACACATTTTGTAAAAAATGTTTTTGAGTTATGGGCTTATTATATACTGTACCTATATCAGTTCCAATATCAGTCCTTATCAGATTTATGTAATTTGAATTCACTGTTGAAACAGATAAAAATAATTTAATCTAATTTTTTTTTCTTTTACATTAAGGTATAATGGTATCAAAGTGGATAATTTTAAAATGTACAATAATAGCTGAGCCAACCAATGTAGTAAAAATGATAAAAGCTATTCGTATTCTGCATAATTTCTTGAGGGAAACTGATCCTGCAGGGTTTGTAGACACGGTAGACCCCAATGGAACAGTTACTGATGGATCTTGGAGAAGTGAAGCACACAGACATGCTCTTACACCAATTCAATCACATTCAAGAAACCATACCCAAGCAGCTTTCAAAATTAGAGATAAATTTGCTAGTTTCTTCAGTTCAAGTGCAGGTGAATTGCTCTGGCAAACTATGTTTGGCTTACAAGATGACAAAACATCCTGTATGTAATAAAAATTCATATTAATGATTAATCAATTGCTGTATATAGTATACCATAACAAAGCTCATAAATTTATTTTGGAATTTCATCAATACATTTTCTTAACATTCATTGAATAAAAAAAAAAATTTTAACTGGAAAACAATTTAATAGCCTAGTTGGAGAATATAATTCAAAAGGTCAATAACAACCTGCCTATGTGTGTAGAAGGTCAAATAGAATGCCTTGAATCCCTTTTTTTGCCCTTGCCCATGCAAATCCAGTGGGAAGTTTCCTTATCTGTTCAGCAACACTTTTCCCGAAATAGAAATAGTCATATTCATCATTATCATCCTGCTGTCTGGGCCCTTCAGTTGCAGACTTTTGTAGTGCTTCTAAACATCCAAGCAATTTTGATTGGTAGGGGGTTATTTCATGAACTTTTATCTTCTTGAAAAATTTGTTTGATCTGGCTGGAGTGGTGGGAGTTACAATTGAAACTGGGCTTCCCTTGTACAGCTCGCAATTTGACGAGTGTGCTTCAAGATCAATATTTTCTTCCAAACTTACACGTCTTTCAGACCTGTCACTTCCAGGCGATGGAAAACTTTCCTCTTTGACTTCAAGAGAACTAGTTGAAATATTCGTCACTGTTCTAAAAGAAGTCAGACATTATAATGAAACTCCAGTTTAATTATGGAAGTGCAAGGTGTATAAAACCCAATAAGAGAATAATTTACTCACTTTCTTCTCTTTCTGTAATCGTCAAGCCATGTCAATTGGCTCCAGAACTCCCAGGTTGGGGTTGAAGATGCCGGAGCTCCAGATTTAATGGCTGCATCGTTCTTTTTCTTACATCTTCCATATGTCTCTCAGGTTCTTCATTTTGGTCTTCATTTCATCCACTAAGTGAGACATAGTATATTGTTATCGAGATGATGCTCGAGTCTAATTCACCTGTATCAATAAGAAAATAGATTCAGATTATATTTCTTTCCTTGAACACAATGACCCAAAACACCCAATTCTTTAGCAATCTTTTCCCAAACATTCTGTGTCATCTTTTCATTCTTGTAGTCCTTCAGTGACATATGATAAAGCACAGGATACATTCGGTAAATGTTTATCAGTACCTCTTCGAATGACGCCAGTTTTGATTTTTGGCTGGTGACTCTAGCGATGGCTCAGCAACAAGCCTTGGTAACTGGGCAGATGTGTTGCTGAGCTCCAGTGACACGGCACAGCGACAGTGTGTCTCCGGGTTTAAGTTCAGCAGTTGGTAGACACTGACCCATAGCCCAACCATATAGATTATTAGCATCTAGATACATGATGTATTTGCTTGGTTTGCTTTTGCCATAGCCATTCCATGTCTGTTAGCTATGTAGCTTATACCTCTTCTTAACCCGTTCTCAATAAATGAAACAGTTGAATTTGTTCCAGACGTTTTGGGCATGTTTATAGCAATCTTCCGAAATGCTTTCATCATTTAACTGACTGTAGAAGCTATCGGTCGAGGGAAGTTCACTTTCTTTGAATTTATTAAAGCTATTGACATAGTCATGAGGATATACTCCTTTTTGTTTCATTATTTCAAGTTCATCTCATTGGAACACTTCAGATGTATATTCGAATTTTGTCATTTGGTAGGTTATGAACTAGTTTCTCCAAACTGCTGCTCATAAACTGGAATAAATCGATAAAACCTAAGTCATTAAGCATGAAGGTCATATACTTTTCCATATTGTTGGGAATGACATTTACACTCAGCTGTTGTTCATAGCTCATAGTGATTTTGTCAGTTTCTTGCATTATAAAATGGCTATTATATCCCCTTAAATTGCGAAAAATCACTGGAATCTTTAATTTTAGGTTGCAGTCTTGGTGAGCTGAACCCCTGTATTTCCCAGTGACATGACAATGGTCTTTTACCCGGATGTCTTTTTCAGTGTTTTTCTTATTGCAAATATGGATGTCTTGAAGTTGGCTATGTCTTCTTTAATCAAAATTATTTTGATTCAAAATTCTCTCTTTTATCTTGACACCATTTCAATTTCTCAATCATCTTTTCCATGAATTTGTAAACAGCATTTTCAGCCCTATAAATTGTTAATGATTTACTGTATTTGTCATCATAGCAACAAACAACTTTATAACCATATGAATGGTCCTTGTGGTTTTGGTATACTTCTGTATATGACTTTCTGTCGTTTGGTTGACACTCATTGATTTTTTGTGTGATGGCACCTTCAATTGCTTATGATAATTTTCGAATTTGATTTTGGAACCTTTCTGTGGTATTTTAATAGTCTGATGGCCATTAATCTCCGAACAAACTTCTCTATGGTTGTTTAAGATTCTTTTAGAGCTGAAACACTGCAGGCAACTCATACAAAAGTGCTTTTTCTTCTTATGTTTTGTCTGTTTAAACATTAATTTGTTGAAGTCCTCGATAAGCACATGATTCTTTGTTGTTGATTTGGTTAGCAACAATAATTCCATATGGTCTCCAAACATCTCTTTGCTGATGTATGTGCGATAGAATTTATGTTCTTTGTATCCAAATACATTGATTTTGATTCTGTTTTGTTGTTCTATACTTTAGTAATTGCATAAACCATCAAAATTCAACTTTCTACAAAAGCCTTATCAGTCTTTTTAACATATTGCGGATCTTTGGTTCATGGATTTAAGTGTACGATGTGGCACCACTGAAGGTATGCATTGTTGGAATTTTTAATATTGATCAAGCCTTTCTTGGAATTTTGTAGTTTAGGTGGTAGGTTCATGTAGCCTGAACCTTTTAAAGGTTTGTATTTGGTAATATTGAGTAAATGGCTTATAATGGCTGTAGTGGTCCATCCACTTCCTTCTGACAACCATGAATCAACAACAGTGACAATCTCTTCTTGACTGGTTTCTTACAATCCAGAGATATAATTTTTGTTGATAATGATCTTGCTATTGAAGTGAACTGTTCTCAATACTTGTTCATTGTTTACAATTTTCTCAAATTCAACCTGTAGCATCTTGTTAAATTTGAACCCTTTAAAAACAACTAAATCTTTTTTCAATAAAGTTTAATTTTTTTTTTGTTCTAATTGGTTTACATCAGATTTTGATAATACGAAACTTCAGTGCTTTTGGTATCTTGTTCAATCTCTTTTGGGTCTCGGATCCAACAAATACATCACCATTGGTGTCTTCTTTAAAGTTATTGTATTTGGTCTCTTCATCTAGCTTCTTATCTGATTTCATTAATTTCTCGATTTTGTCAGCTATGTTTTCTAATTTCGATGTTCCTCCTATGTTTTTGTGTGGCTTTGTGTTTGCATTTTTGACCAAGGTTGTAGTCATGAATACAGTAAGAGCAATGTCATTTATTGGTTCTTATGTACTCCTTTCTGTCTCTTTTCAGCTTTTAGTAACTGTTTTAAATTGTCTTTGTGTAGACTGTTCAAAAGTTTTTTGACTGACTTTTGGTTGTCATTCCTATACTATATTCTGAGATATTTTTTCCTCAAATGCATACATTCTTCTGTGATGGTCAAGGCTTCTGTTTAAATGTTCTTTGAAATTTTGGAAAAACTACAGTATTTTGTAAATTTTGACCTTATTTGAAAGGTCCATTTTCGTAGACCATTCAAAAGCTAAACCTGTTGGCAATTTATGTTTTCTTCTGGTCCAAATAATAAGGGCGATGCCAATTCTTATCTCAATTGAATTGTCTGTAAACTATCCCAAATAAGTTATTGTCAAAACTATTATAGTTGTGATTATTCTGGCTACCTCTATGGTGACTGAGGTAAGTACCAGAGTGTTTTCCTTCACCCATTCCTTTAACCTGTGGAGCCTCTTGATGTCTTCCTTTTGCAGTTTCCTAACTTCTTCTATCTCTCTTTGTTCTAAGTCTTAGATTCATTCCTATAGCCTGATATATTCTTCATTCTCTTCAATGGTGGTGTTATCTTTTGTGTTTAGTTCTACGATCCATTCTCTGGTCTTTTCAATAGCATCTTTGAAATAGTCTGCCTGAAGCTGAAGAGCTCCATTGTCTCCTATTCCTGAATCAGGTAAAACGCTATTGCACAGATCAAGGACACCTCTCAGCTCTCTATTTTCATTTGGTGAAAGTCCGCCAGTGTTCTCCTGTGGCAATCCTGTGTTGACCAGTGGAAAGTCATGTAGATCACATGGACGGCGGAGTGGTTTTTCAAGTAGGGGGCTAATGCTAATAGTGACATATCTCCATAAACATTTAGTATAATAGCTTTTAAATACAATTCTCGCCAAATTTAAAATTATACTGTAGCTAAACAAATATACAAAATTTCAATGCCTTTTATCTTTATTGAACATTTCAATAGAAAACAGCAAATTTTTAGCATATATTAAAACACTATTGCACATCGTGGCATGAAATATAGCCCAACAATCTTTTTTCATGGCTTAAAGTCATCAATTGTAAATGTTTCAAAATTCCTTTGACTATTTTCGTTCAGCGACGCAAATCAATTAGCTACAGAAATTAAGCATAATAGGTCCAATCTCTCTTTATGAGTGTTTAAAATCGAGAGATGGTTAAATTGTGCTTGTAACATGTTGGATTGCTGCCAGGTTTTAATTCTTTGAGCTGTTGAGAAAGATTTCTCTCCAATGAAACTAGTAACAGGATCAACTTGGATCAATTTGCAGACAGTAATGACGTTGTGAATAAGCAGTTGTTTGTGTGGCTGGAGCATTTTGACAGATGTCAAAATGTCTTGGAAACAGTGCAATTCAATTTCTTTCGTGAGAACTCGAAACTTGCATAACTGAGCTGACAAACTCTATTTCAGAATCATCTTCAGGACATTATGAAATGATAAATTTACAATTAACCTACACTGCCGAAGTCAACTGAAAAATGTTCACTCGAGGGGGATTTGTTCAATTCTATTTCAGAATCATCCTCAGGATGAATTGTGGATGAACTGCACATTCATTCTCATGGATAGCGTTAAGTTGTTGCGAGAATATTTTGTGCACTTAAATTGGATAAAAACTCACCTCCAATCCTTGTGGACTCAATAGTTCAACAGGTAGAGCAGTGGACCAGTGTCCCTCTCGAGTCAACATTTTTCAGTTGACTATGGCAGTGTAGGTTAATTGTGAAGTTATCATTTCATGAGCTGACAAAGAATTGACATCGACATCAGTAGTAAATTTCGAAGCAAGGTCCTTGCATTCCTTAGAAATGTCTTCTCCCTTTACAGCTTTGAGAAGATTCTCTGAACTGGCATACACTTTAAAGGCTGGCTGATCAACGCGATCCTTCATAGAAAAAATTAAATCATCAATTGCTTTGTAGTGGTCATGGGCTGTTTGTGGATATGTTGGCACTGCAATCCCAAACTCATAGCCTGCTGGTGCACATTTTCTTGGAAGAGCTGGCTCTGCAATGACAGGATACTTTTTTACCTTAATGAGGACTACATCATAAAAGGCATCAAATGACTCTTCATTTGTAATGTTTCACTGTAAGATCAGTGAGATGCTAACCTGCAGAAGCAGAAAGACTTGATGATTGAAGCAATTTTGAAAGGTTATCTGTGTGGGCAAAAAGGCGTGCGTTCAGACTGAGACCAAAGAAGAAATCAAATGTCTTCATTTGGCCATCAGAGCCAAGTGTTCATGCTCTGACACAGGACTCGACCCTCAATTCAAGACAAACTTTTCAAACTTCAAGAAGTGAAGAATAATTTGCTAGTATGTGGTTGTAGCATGCTGCCATTGCCGTCCACCTTGTGGGACAAAGTTTTAGGATGCCAGCTGGCTTTTCATCTTCAGAATCTTCCTCTTCAATGTTGTCTTTCACACTATCAAGAACTGTTTATTGTTTGGGAGAAAACTTAATAAGAATCACCAGTTCCTGGGTAGTACTCATGGTGTCAGATAGCAACTTACAATCTTTCACCACAATTTTTACGCCCAAACTTAAGGAGTGTGCATGACCATGGGTAATGAAAGCTTTAGGTTGCAGTGCTAAAATTTGCTACGCAGTTACTGATTTTTTTCCAAGCATATTGCCAGCACTGTCATACCACTGGCCTCTGCATTCATTCAAATAAAGCTGCAGTCGTATCAGGGCATCTTTGATTATGGATGTAATTGTGTCAGCTTTTATGTCAGGAATCTGGTAAAATCCTATGAAGTCTTCATGAGCTTCAAGGTTCTCACTGATCCATCAAAGGCATGTTGTCAACTGTTCGTGGTTACTAATGTCAGTATATTCGTCACAAATCAGCAAATAGTAGTTATTTCTGATTTCACTTACAAATTCTTTAATTAATTGAGTAGCCATTGAAGAAATAATTTCAATTTCATGACTTGTGTACATCCCTCTTTGCTAAATCACTAACATCCTTTGCTCATAATTTCTGCAACTGAGAAAAATTGGACTGTTTATCACTATTTCCTTGGATAGTTAAACCTTTTCTTACCATGTGTTTTAGTGATTCAATGATCTTGGCAAAACAACGGTGATTTTATCCCCTTGTCTTTTTTGCCGTCTCACTTGTCATATCCATAATGTTGTCATGTGTTTTTGAAATGAATACCTCATAGTCAACAGCAATTTTGTGGCATTCTGATGTTTGATGCTCTTTAAACTTTGTTAGTGTGTTTTTCCAGTTCGAGAAACCTTTGGATATGAAGGCCTGTTCCATGTTTCGGACAATTCTTAAGTTGCCTTTCTTGTTTTGATTAACACAAATGTAACAAAATGCAGTCACTCTCTTCATTGTAGTGCAACCACGGATATTTTTTAAACCAGGAGGCTTGGAATGAGCGGCTTTGCTTCCCCAAATTTGTTTTTAGGAACTGAAAATTACTTGGCTGATTTGGTGTAGCTATAACTTCCTTCAGTACCGCATTTTCTGACAGTGTTCTATCTGTATCCTTGTTGATGGATTTTCCCTCTACTTGACTATTATCTTGTTCGAGTTCAATACTATTATCTCCAGAATTTATTGGCCATGATGCTGTTTGTTACAATTCTATATTTCTGGTTGCTGTTTCCTTCCGTTGAACCTTAAAAAATCTTGCTATAGACGATCTCTTGGTTGATATATTGCTGTGAAATTCTCAAACTTTGTAAACTTTGTGTTTTTCTCCAGCAATTTCCATTTTTCAGGCCAGTTCTATGATTGCAGTCACAGTTGGTGTTCTAATACTTTATTTTATTGAATTAAAGTGAATTTCAGTTTGTGGAACATAAGGCATTGCCAGTACATAACATCTATTAACTTTTTACTGCACAGACTAACGGTACATGAAACGTTTTCTCACACAGTTTTATGTGGTAATCTTATAATTCTGCATGCTTAAATATTTCAGAATACACAAAATTTACCTCAGTTTATAAAGTTAGCTCCTGAGAAAAGTGAAGGGGGGGGGCTACAGTCTCTCAGCTGTGCCATCCCTGGATCAACCTCTGTATCTTCAATCTTTGCTTTGCTATTGGTAATATTTTTAACCAGTTCCTTGAACTGTGCTACAGCCTTCTTACTGTTGGCATTCTTCCTATAGACAAGTCCATTTTTCTCTGACTTAAGGATTAATCTTGGTTTCTTGAGGAAATCACCATTATCACCTTTTACTTTGAAAATTATTGAACCATTTTCATTTATGTAACTTCTGTTAACAATTTCTCTCGATGCATTGTTGTCACAGTTTCTTGTTATACTTAAGGGGCCATTTACACAAGGCAGGGCACCCCTACCTAGTAGGGTTTCCCTTCTCCTTTGTATTACTCAGTTCGTTTTACATGGCAGGTAGGGTACCCCAAGGGGTAGGGTTTCCCTACTTTGAAGACAGGGACACTCTAGGTAATAGGGACAATTTTTGTTTACACAAGCTCATGTGAAAGCAACAATTTGGGATAGTGCTAGAGAGCAGGGCCAAGTTTCAGAGGTTGTAAGTACAAGCAGTCAGCAGGTACTGTCAAACACATTACCATCTAGAGTGCGAAATAGCATCAAATATGGCTTTGCATATGTATAAATCTGGAGAATACTTTCGACAATCTCATCTTCAAGAAACAATAGAATTTCTACCTGAAGAGCCACGACTTGAAGAAGACAACAACTTTGTTATGGATTCTATGGAAGTCATTGTT
Source organism: Heliopora coerulea (assembly GCA_030142905.1). NCBI lineage: Eukaryota > Metazoa > Cnidaria > Anthozoa > Scleralcyonacea > Helioporidae > Heliopora > Heliopora coerulea. The sequence goes on along the minus strand of JASJOG010000111.1, from coordinate 624,829 downwards.
CCAGACCAGAATGAGACAAGCTGTGATCTTGATGGCAATAAATCCTCATGCCAAACCAAGTTCAAACACAAAGAAGGCCAAGAGGAGCAAGAAGTTTTATTGGACATCAGAAAAGATAGAGATTCTGCTTAAATATATAAAGGAGTATAAAACTGTGTGATCTCAGAGGAATTGACTTTGAAGCTGATTTGGCAAGTATGTACACAGAGGTTTACTGACACATGGCTCATGATTATCCTGGCGATTTTGGCCCACAACTGGTAACAGAGCCAAATAAAGATATTGAAGACATAAATAAGGAACAGTATGAGAAATACGCAAAAGAGGGTGAAGCTCAGAAGCAAGTTATCTAAGCTGCCTACCAGAGAATTAAGGAGAAGGTGAAGGCATTGCACCAAGACTGTTGGAACGCTGTCAACTGGGGGACCAGAAGTGGAAGCAAGTAGGCAAGTACCTACAGGAAAATTATGATCTCCTGACCAATATTTGGGGAGGGTCACCAGAAACGACCTCATTGGTAGATGGAAATGAGAAGGGCAATAGCTTTGAGGATTAATTTGAAGCTGAAGGCAGATCCGAAGTTTTGGAAGGTAATGTTAATAATATTTTAGTGTCTTGCAATCATGAGTAGTAACAAACCCAAGTCAAACATTGAAATTTTCCTATTTTAAGCAAAACAAAAGTCCCAGTAAAATGACATCTTTACAAACAAGGTATATAAGGCGGAAAACATGTAACAGTGCAGCTGGCAAGGGAAGTGGGTGGGTAATCTTTCTAAACTGGGTGTAGAAAGAGGTGTGCCCACAAACAGTGGAATGACTTCCCATCCAAAAACGTTACCCTGACCTAATCCTAACTCCCAAATCTAAATCTAACCCCTAAATGCTTATATAGGTTCCCCTCACATTTGGATGGGAGAATTTGAGGGGGAAATTTACATTATATGTTCTACTTCAAAGTACTATCAGAATTGATAAAGTGCTGTTTTAGAAGCCAAACATTCAAAAATTCTCCAGCAGCATCCTGAAGATCCCTCTAGAAATTTGCCTACATATGAATGATGGTACTGCAAATTGCCCCCCCCCGGCAAAAAGAAATAATCATGACTCAAAGTATTTTTTTTTTCTACACATGTATTATTTTTTCCCAGAATCATTTACACAAGACACCAGTAATAAAGCAGAGCAACCAAAAGCATCTGTTAATAATATCCCTAAAGTGGTTGATAACAAACGTAAGCACATGCTGAAGATCTTGTCTCAATCTCAGATAGACCAGTTACTAATGAATACCATGAAGGAGGACATGCTTTTGAACTTTGGAACAATCACAAGAATTACAACTTGTCTCACCTCAATTGGTGATGGAATTGCAAGTGGTATGGAATTGTTAGCAAAGGCCTTAACCCAAAACCAGCCTGTTCATCCTCCCCGATTTGCCAACCCTGCATTCTACTACCCAACATCACAAGCACATAAATACCCAGGACAGTGTGGAGGGCTTAATACACAACCTTACCAACAGCTGTTCCCTAACAATGCTGCTCCTTCTGCTAGTTCCACCATAGCTGGTACCTGTGGAGCTGTAACAGCTGCTAATAACACATTATATAACAATGAAGGCAATGGAATCATATACAGCAACATCCAGTGAAATTTTTGAACTTCGTAAATTTCATTTAGACTATGTTAAAGGTTGAGAAGAAACATTTTATTAAAGTTGAACAACTCGGCCCAAGTAAGGAGGTCCAAATCATTCTTTAATGGGGAATATGCTCTCTGTAGAGAAGATTGATAATATTTCTAACATTTGTCCCCTCAGCAGTGTTGAGTGGATACAGTCGGTTAGGAGTAATGTTGGCTTGCAGCCTCCATGTTTCAAGTATAACGAATCTGAATAAGTGTAGTGAATAAGCAAGCAGGTCAATCATGATCAATCATAGAATCTAGTACAGTACCTAATACCTATATTTACAGACCACTGATGAGACCACCAGGCACTTTAGGAGACTTGACCCTTGCAAAGTCTTGGGTCAATTTGTCAAAGTCAATCTCTCTGAGAATGTCACATTTAATGCTCATCAAGGCCAGGTGACTGAGCCTATCATGACACATTGTAGTATGTAGTCTGTTCTTGACAAACTTCAATTTACTGAATGAACATTCTCCAGAACAGTTTGTGACCATGAGCACCATGTACATCCATAGCATTATCTCGACATTTGTAAATGTATCTGCAACTTTGTTGTCCATCGACAGTTTGTAAAGAAATGAGTGAGGAAGGCTGCAAACTGCACAAGTTCAACACCAAGTGCTTGATCCAGATCATCCTTATATTCAGCAACTAATTTTGCTGCAGCTGCTTTGATTTCATCACGGTCCAGTGATTCCAGTTTATGCAAGGAACGGAAAAGAGAACAGATGTTTTCATATGCTTCCAATCGTTTCTCCAATTAACTCAGAAACTGATCAATTACTGGAAGAAGCTTCTGAACTCGAAATTTTTCAGTAGCTTCTTCTGATTGTCCATAATCTAATGGATTGAGGCACACATTTCGTTGATGATTGCATGTCTGCACATAATTATCAGTTCCAGACATCTCCTTTCCATTCTCCTCATAAACATGAAAGCATTCTTGTTTTTCACATATAAAACATTGCTACTGCTGTGTTCAGATCAAGTTTTGGTCCTTGCAACATGTGACTTGTGGCTTTAACTCTGTCAAGAATATCATACCAGTCTCCAGGTTGCACATTCTGTTGTGGAGACTATTTGCCTAAAAATGTGCTTTGGACATCTCATTTTCATCTCTTGCTATTTTGGCAAGTGCTTCACCTGCATCGATCGACAGGACTAGATTCCACAGTGTTTGTGTAAGAATTTCAAACGTTGAGTGGAAGCTGTGAAGAACACATAAATTGCCTCAAGGAAGTCAAAAAATGCCACAGCTGCTTGACAACATTCAGCTGCTGCTTGTCCAGCTAGGTTAAGTGAATGCCCAGCACAGGGTATCCAAACTGCCACTTTGGCTTGAACATTATTGTATCTTTCACTCGTTGCTGAGGCATTCTCATATGATTGCCCACAACAATTCTGAATGTCAATGTCATGGTCTGCAAGGAATTTCATCAATCCTTCAAATATTTCTTGAGGCTTGTCTCCTTGATTTGGCAAGAAATTTACAAATATCTCAATCGGTGTACCATGCTTCGTGTATCTGAACATCAGAGTTAGTTGATCAAGAGAAACTGAATAGTATTTTGACAGTCTTATGCATGAAATGATTTCATTCAGAATTTGATTGCTCATTAGTCTGACAAGTTCTTCACAGATGGCAGAAGACAAATAGTTTGTATGACCGCTGCCAAGATTTGCATGATTCTGATTTACTTTACTAGACTTGCTGCTATCTATGGACAGTTGTATGCTTTACTCTTCTTTGTTGCAATGTCTGACCACAGTCATTGAGAACTCTTTTTACCTCCTTTGGAATTATTGGCAGCCATTTTGAAATTTGTGTTCTGACATGCACAGAAAAGTTATTTTGTGTGAAAGGTCTGGGACTAGTGTCAAACAGGAACAGTACCATTGTTTTCATAAATCAGGACCACCTATCTAGGTAGTCTTAAAATGCACTGAAAATGGGGTACCATGCTGAACATGGAAAAAATAACAGTGTGTTTACATTGTCAAAAATACCCAACCCGTTCCAACTTTTTGTCTAGTGTAAATGGGGCTTTAGGAACTGCTATAGTTATATCACTTGTGTCTTTTCTATAGACCAGAATAGCAAAAGCATACTGGCTTGGTATTTAATATCCAGTAATAACCTTTATTTTGGTCCTTATACTTTCCCATATCAACTAGCTTTGACTGGCTTCTATCTAGTGTATGTGTCTTGTGCCTTTAGCCATTCCTTGACATCTAGCCCACTATCTGATGCCTTTTTATACAACCTTTCGACTGGTTGAAATCCTGTCTTTGGGTCATAATAAATCTCTCTCGATCCTTGCTGTCATTATTCATGTAACTTACCAAGGATGGTGTGATTTGGGGAGTAAATGGATTTTACCATAATCAGTATGACTGGAAGGCTAACCCAATGTATTAACCAATCAGAAAGTGGATGATGCATCTTCCAGTCATTCACATAATATAGAGATTGAACAGTACATCTCTGATGTTTGTCTCATTTCCATCTTGGTCCATGACTTTGAAACCAAGTCGAGTTATAACACCTTTGCTAATGGGCATTTTAATATTGATATTACAATAGTGCTGCACAGAGCCTTTCAAAAATTGTGTACTAGTGATAGGTAAACTAACTAATGAATTTGATCTAGCATCCATGTAAATATTGCTGTGTGTCGATTGCATTACAACTAATATTTATGAATTGCAATCCTGAATTAATGTCAACTGGCCCATTCTTCATCTTTGTATTAGTGTTAATGATTCCAAAATTTTGTAAATTAATCGCATTATTGCTGGTGATTGAGCATGTATCATCACATTTGTTGGCTTCAAGACTAACTATGCCATAACTCTCAATCTCTTTCTTTAGAATTGTGAATGGCCAATATCCTTCACCTAGTGTCTTCTTACTGCTATTATATGTCAATTCATTGTTTGAACTTGTTATGTTGTCATAGTTCTAGAATATTACCATATTTTTGACTAATATATACAGGTTTTCACATGTTACCTATATCAACTCTTGAAGATCAGTCACTTGGGAGCTCCCATTCATAAACATTGTTATCTTAACATATAGGGTATGTTCTATGGCAGATTTATTCAAACAATATCTTGGCAAGAATTATGAAAAGCCCAAGAGAAACATTCAAACGGAGAGAGGCTGGACACCTATTGACAAAAATTAAAAAAAAGAAGAGAAACAATGATGACTTTTAAAGCTTTAACAGGGCAACTACCAAGTTATCTCATCGAGCTGTTTACTAAATGTGAGAGTGAGAACTGTCCTTTATGAAGCAATGATACTAAATTATTTCTTCTCAGACCAAACACAAATTTTCTTAAAAGAAGCTTCTCATACAGAGCTGCAAAGGCATGGAATGAATTACCTAGTGAAATGACTGAAAACTTACAAATGTTGTCAACATCATCTTTTAAGTGTCAGAAAGTACCTGTATGTAAACCTCAGTACAATAGCTGACAAAATTTAACAACATAATGCTGTATAAGTGTGTATAATAATTTTGAATATTAGTAATAGTATTAATGATAATTAGTGTAGGATAGTAGCTTAGGTTCACCTCTGGTTTTATCGTGTAACACGGCCCTTTGAAAACCAGTTCCTGTGACTGAATAGGCTACAGTGTCAAAAGAGCTAGGTTAAAGGACAGATTCAAAAAACAGTATCCATATGCTAATTTAACCAAATTTGATGTTGATAGAAATGGAGATATCACCTTGAGTCAAATATGTTTCAAGGATACCGTCAATGGCATCAAAGTAAATATTGGTACTGACAAATCCATGACCAAATACCTGAATTCAAATGAACCAAAATTCCCTAAAATTTTGAATAATGGTGGGTCTGAGACATAAGCGTCAGCATCCAATAAATGACATGGATTACTATTATGACAATTTCCATATTGAAATAGTTTTGAACTATCCTGTTAATAATTTCAGGGTCTACATTAACCAAAAAGAATACTTTACGAGTCAGATTCCACCACTAGTCATAAAAAGTGATTATAATGCTAAATTAGACTTGAAAAGCCAACATTATCAATCTATTTTCAGCACTTGGATAGAACCATCTCCTTCCGGTATCAGTATAAAATGCTTAACATTCAGTGATGCTGTACCAAAACAAGTTACAACTCTATTAAGATTACATATTTATTTCACAGGGAATTTCACAGGAAATTTACTGTTAGGAGGTTTAATGAAATATCAAATGTCAGGAATAAGTATAAAATAAAACATATTCCGAAGAATAATTTCATCTTGAAAACTCAAGATATGAGTCAATACAAGATAAATCTATTGTTGAAACTGTGATATTTCGACTTTATTTCAAAGTCATCTTCAGACAGAATGATATTACAGTAACATGCCAGAGTCTATATACAGGAGGTGTGATGACATCATCGAGACGGAATTAGGAAACACTACTGGTAATCAGTATTTACATGCTGAGATGTTGAGATGCTAAGAAGCTAATTAATTAGAAATTCTCACCACCATGAATAAAGCGGTTGAGCATGAACAATAGAAGTATTGGGCTAACAGATAACAAGTGTGCATAATATCTAAATAAAAAGGTTGAGTTCTTTGCTAGCTTTAAGCCCAGAATTAAGCTCAGGTTTATTAAACTTAATGTGTAGTGCTTCAATTATCAGAAGTTTATTGGTGTTAGTAGACTAACTCGTATAAAGAATTTTATAGTTATTAAATATTAAATTTTTAATGGAGGTAGATATGTTAGAAGATGAGGGAAGGTCATTTAGTCGGTCATACTGATTGTATAAGTCATTAATGAAGTGAGCGTGTTCACATTCGAGAAAGTGTTGGGCAACTGCACTGGTGTTATGTTGAGTAGAATGTTCGGAAAGACGTTTGTGAGGACAACGGTCGGTTTTACCTATATATGTTTTGTTGCAGCCAGAACAAGTAATTTGGTAGACAACATCATTGCGAGACATGTCTGGAATCTTATCTTTGTTAGAAATAAAATAGGAGACTTTTTTCGTGTCATAAATAGTGATAAATTTAATGGGTTGATTGAGATGACGCCAAATTTTTGAAATGCACGATTTAACTAGATTTTCTCTTTGTTTACCAAGGAAAGGAGGAATACGCATCCAAATTTTGGGTAAATTGTCATCATCAGAAGACCTATTTGTTTTAATTGTAGAAGCGTTGTGTTTGCATTTTAGTTTATTAATTAGAAAATATTTTATGCTATTGAGATAACCATTCCATGACATACAAGATTTTAGAAAACTAATTTGGTTGTTAAAAAGCTTCCTTGAGCTACAAATTTTAAGAGCACGGTTGAAAAGAGATTTTATCTATGCAGTTTTGCATGAAAAAGGTTCAAAGCTTGTAAAGTGCATATACTGACCAGTGTGAGTATCTTTACAATAAATGTCAGTACCATCAGCCAAAATTTTAATGTCTAAAAAATGGATATTATGCACACTTGTTATCTGTTAGCTCAATACTTCTATTGTTCATGCTCAACCGCTTTATTCATGGTGGTGAGAATTTCTAATTAATTAGCTACTTAGCATCTCAACATCTCAGCATGTAAATACTGATTACTGTTAGTGTTTCCTAATTCCGTCTCGATGATGTCATCACACCTCCTGTATATAGACTCTGGCATGTTATTGTAATATTCTGTCTGAAGATGACTTTGAAATAAAGTCGAAATATCACAGTTTCAACAATAGATTTATCTTGTATTGACTCATATCTTGAGTTTTCAAGATGAAATTATTCTTCGGAATATGTTTTATTTTATACTTTTTGAAGTTGTCAGGTGGTCATGGTTTCAGGAATAAGTATAGTGCAAGTTTTTTAATGCTAAAACTAATGTAGCACCTGACATAGTAAGTATCAGAGTAGTGACGCAATGAAGCGAGAACAAGCATGACTATGTGTGAGTACGCCCTAAAAGCACATTGTAGTAGTGCTAGAACATACTTGAACACTTAGGCTGCCGATTTTGGTAAATTGCAGTTACTAGGGCTGCATTCTTGGCAGATAAAAGTAGAACCCCTTCCTTTTACACCCAAAAATATAGATATGTCATTTAACCACTACTAATGTATATGTACCGTACTAAATTGTAAATAAGTAGCTTGAATATGCTTAGTGTGTCTTTGATGATCTAAGCTAAGAAGAGTACCAGATCCAAGAACCTTGGTGCGGTGGTTCACTGCATCCAATACCGGCCCAACGGTACACTAATACTTTATTAGAATACTTCCCTCGGAGCTTTTCAGTATCAAATTACAAGATCATTTTATAAAAACTACTGACATTTTAAACTAACTTAAAAAAATATAGATTAAATATATGTATTTATGCAATTAAGACTTGTCAGGAAGTAGTGCCTGGAGTTTCTTTTTAAAATTGTCTATGCTTATGCAGTTCCTCAAATCCTCTACCATAGGGTTTCATGCTGTTACTGCTCTATAGTAAAAGGTCCACTAACCAGAGGTAGACTTGCATTTGGGAATCTGTACCTTGTTCTATTCGAGTGCACATCAGACCTTGTACAAACTTTTCACTTAAGTATGAGGGGGCAAGGCCCTTCACACACCTAAATGCCATAACACTTTCATGAACCTTAACATTAAGACAAACTGGTAACCAATTGAGATCTTGTAATATTGGGGATATATGCTGATACTTGTTGGTTCCAGTTAAAATGTGGGGAGCAAAATTCTGAACTTTGTGCGATTTATCCAAATTATTCTTAGAAGTATTTGCCTAGATGGAAGAACAATATTATAACTTATTAAAAACAAAGCATTAATAAGGGTAGTCATAGTTCGCTTGTCTAGAAGATCCTTAGCTCTATTTATTTGAGACAGGCTGCCTTTACATGAAGAAACTATGTTAGTCATTAGTTCATCAAAAGTCAAACTCGCATCAATTGTGACACCTAAATCTGTAGCAGACAGAGCTGGATGCCACTGTTTGCCAAGAAGTGTTACACTGAAGCCATCTGGTACTCTGTTTAAGATCTGATGCAGACCCAGAAGCAGCAATTTAGTTTCATCAGGATTAATGAGCAAACTGTTTGCACAGTACATGGCAAGAGTTACTTCAAATCGAAAATGCAAATAGCGGCATTTCTAAGGACAATGATTGTGGAATTCCGAACCACTCAGGATCTGCTTCAATTAAAGATGTCCAAAACGATTTCAAAAAGCTCGTTGCATTAACGAGCAATGGCATAACCAAACAAGGTACCAAACTACTTAACTAGTCCGTTGAGGCTTATCTGTATTCAATTATTGAAGCTCAGACAAGATCAAAACAAAGCATCATCAGTAATAGAGCGAGCTCACTAGAGGTCCAAAAGGTGTTCAGACAGATTGTCAAAAAATCCATAATCAACTGTGATGTCTCAGCCCAGATAAACAATATGAATTTGAGTGTTTCAAGTACCAATGTAATACTAAATTTAGCTATTAGCCCTTCTCTATAGCTTATATCTTCAAATATGATAATTTTCAAAAGTCCAATGAATTATAAAAAACCCAAGGAGCAACCAAAACAGGTTCTTCAGGAAACACAATCAAATCACCTGGAACCACTAAGAAGCCAACTAATGAGCCATCAAAAGTCAAGTCAAACAAAAAAATAGCTGATTATCTGGGTATTGTATTAGTGTTATAATATAGGAGCCTGTTCTATGGATACTGAGAAAAAAATCACAAATTCTATCTTATCAGGAGTAATGTTTACAGGAGACCTAAATTTGGGATCAAAAAAAATCACCCAATTCGCAAACCTGCCAAAGAGCTTGCAATAGAGGCCAGCTTAATAGGAACAGTGATATGAGCTTGAATAAACTAATCAGCCTAGAAAACTCCACAAATAGTGCAGATGCTAGCACAAAACAATACACAAACACTAAATTATTGAAAAGTGGTGACACAACAAGTGGTGATTTAGACTTTAATTCTCACAAATTAAGAAACATAACAGGTCTTACCAATGATAAGGATGGTCCTTCAAGCCTATACATACAGAATCACATGAATAGCAAAATCTTTAACAACCTAGCTGAAACACTGCTATGGAAATATTATACCAGACATGCTGAATATATATATATATATATATAGAATAGAAAAAGCCTCCTCATCTGAGTTAGTTTATGATTCCTAAAATAGAGTAGTAACCGAGTTACATGACAACACATTGAGTCAGTTTAACACCAACTAAACAATTAATGGCACTAGGTCTTTACCGTCAAGTAAAAGCAAAAGGGTGAATAAACAATACTTTTTAAAGTTTGACAGAAATCAACCCGATATAAATTTGAACCCTGCAAGTGGTCAGGCAGACGTAGCCAACATTTTCATAGTTTATCAATTAAGGGGATTTGATGCAAATTCCTACTGGACTAGAAACAGGCTTTTTGGCCACAATAAAGGGAAACATGGCAAGTTTATCTCCTTTTACCACCACCAAATGAAGACCTATTGATCTCCAAAGGCAGTGACTTCATGTTAATTGGACCCTCATTTGGTCACAGCAAAAAATATTGGATCTTATGAAACAAAAGTAGACTGTAATAACTTGAACAAATGGATATGTCTAAGCATGTGTTGGGACATCAATGCAGGTTCACATGGAAGTGTTGCTTGGTATAATGGCCAGAAATTGTATACTTTTACTTCGACCTCATCCCCTGGTAGCAATAAATTAACCATTGGGGACCTGAATCTATGAGGAAAAGCAACATTAAAGGGAGAGATATGCCTTTTTATCCTTTGCAAAGGCTTTAAAATGAACGAACTAGACATAAAAATACACCATAAGGTCCTTTGTGACAACTGGTTCAAAATCGACCACATTCCAATCAATATCTAAGCGATATTAATGACAGAAGGAAGAGCATCAACCTGCAGAAAGGTTCACTTTTAAAAAAGGAAATAGTTGGAAAAAAAGTCATTGACTTCAATTATATTGACCAAAGATAGGCAAAGAGATGATGGCACTGCTGAAAAGCCTTTATCACACTTATCATAAGAAGTCATGGGCTTCTGGAAGGATGGCCAAGAGAAAAGCAAAGGTTAGACTCACCTTTAACATGGTCTCAATAGCTCCGGCAGGTTCAGCAGTGGCTAAGGCAATTGTTGCATCTATATTTGTGTCAATAATCGCAACCTCAGCCATCATAATCTAGGCATATCTGGCAAGAACTGAAATAAACTCATACTGAAAATAGCAAGCTAGCAAATGCAGTATATGACCAGGTTGTGAACCAGTTAAAAGGCTATATGAGAGGGCTCATATTTGATGAAAAGATATTGCTGTCAGATCTTAGAGCCATCGACAATATCATCTCATATAACTCTGCACCCATGTCCAGCAGATTCATCAACAAAAACAATAAATCAATGTGTTTGTGGTAGCTTGGTAAATTATGTTCTTAATAGTCACGCTCTCAAGCTGTTCTTTCTGAGTCCCTGACGGGAATCGAACCTGTAACACACTCTAACCATTGAGCTACAAAGACTCAGATGGTGAGCGAAGGTTACATTTGTGTATTGGTTCGTATAGATGGTAGACATATGTACTGCCAGTCTACTAGTCTATACGAACCAGTACACAAATTTAACCTTCGCTCACCATCTGAGCCTTTGTAGCTCAATGGTTAGAGCATGTCACCGGCGATCAGAAGGTTACGGGTTCGATTCCTGTCAGGGACTCAGACAGTTTTTCTGAGAGAACAGCTTGAGAGCATGCGTATTAAGAACATAATTACCAAGCAACCACAAACACATCATTGATTAACATAAAAATAGACGACATATCGAGACTAGCAGACTGGCAGTACATATGTCTACCATCTATGTGAACCAGTACACAAGTGTAACCTTCGCTCACCATCTGAGTCTTTGTAGCTCAATGGTTAGAGCATTTCACTGGCAATCAGAAGGTTATGGGTTTGATTCCCATCAGGGACTCAGAAAGTTTTTCTGAGAGAACAGCTTGAGAGTGTGCATATCAAGAAAAACAATGAAATTTACCCTACAGTAATCTATATCGACAACAAAGAGGAGGGAGAAGAGATGGACTTCAGTGGCAGTAGTGAAGGAAACGACATTTTGGATAGGCTAGACTGATCTAAATCTGGCAAAAAATTATTTGGAAGTGAAAAAGACTACAATGCCAGGAGCATAGCCTTTCTATTTTACCCTCTGTACAAATGTCGGTTTTATAAAATGGCTAATGGACAAAAAGGGATTAGAATAGCATGTTCTCTACTACTAGTGAAATGCATAAAGCAAAGTGCATGTTTTTGAAGTAATAAAAGTTTGTTTAAATGTGTCTGAGCTGCTTGACTCCATACTGCTACACCACAAGATATGAAAGGAAACACAAGTGATTGATAAATAGTTAAAACAGTAGACAGTGGTACAAAATATCTTAATCTGGCGACAATTTCAATTATTTTGCTTATCTTTGAAGCAATATGATCAAGATGATGTTTACAAGACATTTGACATGTGTATTTGTTTTGCTATCAAATATTCTAAGGTTTACTTGCTAAAGTCAAAAGATGACATTTTTAAAAAATTTATTGTTAATTTATTTGCTAATAACCATTCACAAACATTTGCCAATTCCTTATATTAATAACAGATTCCAACAGCATGTAATAAGTTAGTGTCATCATCAAATAAACAAAACTGAAGTTTATCTGGAGTGGTGTAAATATCATTGATATAGATTAGAAATAACAAAGGGCTCAATACAGACCCTTGTGGTTCTCTGTAAAATATTTTTTCCTTTTTTGATGATTTTAGTATCAATGAGTTGTTTGAGTACAGCCAGACTAGAAATACGTGCACTTAATAACCCCTCGCCCACCCTTCCAATAGATCTCTTGAGAGTGCAAGTAACATTGATAATTTTTCAAAATTGCCTAAAAGGCAAATCCCCCTCACTATAACTGGAAGAGGGTATGCAATATAAGAAAAAAAGAACATTTACGCATGAATACTAACAACCCAAACTGGAAATTGGAAATTCCTACACTATGTAGTAAATGATACAAAGAAGAGTCAAATGTGCAAGACGGCAAAGTCGTTTTAAGAGACGAGGAAAAGCTCCTAGCATATGAAATTAATGGCTTCGATTAAGTTCGATGGCACTTTCAAAAACAACTAAATGAATATAGACTGTTAAACCAAATAAGAAGTTTTATTGAAAAATAAGAATCAAAACTGTAGGGCTGGAATGAAGTTTTCAAAAGTTGTTGGAAACAGTTGACAGGTATGGTTTAACATTTTTTAGTATCTGCTGCATTTTTGATATTCGGGTAACAGGACAAGGAATTGTAAAACCGTTTGAGAACTTAAAAAAGTACACATACAAAGTGCTATATAACAAAATGTTTGAATAAAAAAACTCTTAATCATGTTTCTGGTTAACTGCGTATCTTCATTCCAGCCCTCTAACTTAATATATAACTAAAACAACATAAAACAATAACAAACATTGTACTGTATACACCAAGTATTACTTGGTGTATATGGTACACTTTTTAAAAATGTATTTGGGGCCCCTCCATTTCTTTGTGGACCCCAGCTTCTGCCGGTGCCACCCCCTCGGTGTCAGTTCCATGCAGTGTGGCCCCTCTGGCCACACCTCCAACAGTTGATTCCTGTAAATTAAAGTAGACTCACTTTAGAAAAGCCTTCCTGCAATTTAATGAACTTTGAGTTGTTTTAAAGGTTGAATTAAGATGCCCTCTTCTGAAAAATGTATGGGACCAGAAATACTTTGGTAACAATGTCACAAACATTTTTTTTTATGAAATTAGATACGTGGGTTTCTTTACCAAATATATTATTTTTCCATTTATAATTTGTTTTTTGACTTTAATTAAAACTTACTCAGTTGGCAATTTTTGGCGATATGGCCAACACGGCCACATCTGTAGCATCTTTGTATAACTATAAAAAAGAACAACAAAAGAAACGAATCAATGCTCACCCAATCAGGATGTGATTTAATCATAGACAGAGTAGATTATAACAATTGTGTTATTGGTATTACTAAACATTTTACTTTGTTGTATTTCTGTTTAAACTGAACATTATAATATACTATGATTATGTGCAAATAAATTTCATGCAGAAATCATATTTATAACAGTTGTAAAAACTAAATATATTATTATGTCTCCTGTTGATTTATGAACACCTTATGAATGATAAGCTTTGTAAGCTACTCAACATTATCTACACACTTTGCTCAATTTAACTTACATCTTCTTTGCTGCCTCAGTGGCAGTCTCACTAAAAAGATGAGAATTATCATCATTCATATAATGTTTTTGTAGTTACAAAATATCAAAAAGCTTTTGTAATATCACCTCTCACATAGTGATCTATAACATGAAATGTAAACAAATTAGAGAATGGGAAAATGAATATAATGTAATGAATAACATAAAGTATTTAACAACAGCAACACTTAACTTACCATGAAATTGTTCTCCTGAATGTTTATAAAATAAAAGAAACATAAAAAAATATTGAAGTATTAGTCATGTTTTTTCACACATATCGTTCCCCTAAGAAAACAGGTTATCAATTTATTTCACTGTTAGATTTAGATTACGATAATGTTATCTAAGCACTTTCCAAAAAGGACGTTAGAAGTATGCACTTTTCACAAACATTAAGCATTTTAATTCTATACAAAATATAGTTAGTCACCAGCAAAGCCCATGGCTTGTGCAGGGGATTAAGAATAATAAATTACTTTAAAGTTAATGTCATGTGAGTAGTCGAGAACTTCAGTTGCAGTTTAAAGCCAGGGAGAGAATGTTACAAAGAATTAAAGTAAGAAATTCAAAGCCAATGAATGAGTTAGCTAAACGCAGGTGAGATAAAGAAAGAAGCATAAAGGACAATATTAAATTACAAAGTTAAGCATGCTACAGCGTTAAATCTTCCTTGGAACTTATAAAACAAAATTGACATAGAACACGGAAATATTTCATTAAATTATATATAAAAGAAGAATTGATAACTTACAAAGAGTTTCATCCTCCTGGAGTTTACAGCCTTCGTAAAATTCATGCCGAAATTCATATCCTGAGAGAGGTAAAAATTGCCATGGTAACCAATATAAACGGTGATCAAACCTGAGAGAAAACATAATATTAAATGTTGAAGAATTAAGTCGAACCAGAAAGGATTATTCTTCGCCCGTTCATGCAATTAAAATTAGTTATGACAGTCATTGAAATACGGAGAGACAAATAAATCCAACACTCCTAACTTGTACATTCAACTACATCCTAGATGTTCATGAACTTTATGATCAACCTTTGAAATTCTCTCAAAGTTAGCCTGCTTAAAGGCGTATTTTTGACCTTTTGTTTGCTATTGCCCATCTACAGGATGACGGGAATGCCATTGGTTATCCTTGCAAAATGCCTAATGTTTAAAATACACTAAAAATTTAAACAAAGAAATTATTATATATACAACTTTAAACTAACTGTTTTTTAAAAATTTTTAACATGAAACCTTGTCTTGAATCCTTTTTCCGCAAGAACAGCAAATAATTAACTCCCACATTGTGCTATCCTGGATACACTGGCTATCTTCAATGCTTGTCAATTTCTTCTCCTTCTGCCCACAAAACTTGATATGTATTATTAATTAACGATGAACACTTGAAGTTTAAGAAGTAGTCCATAAATGCACCCTACATGAATAAAAAATTCATATATTCCTGTCGAGGAAATGTTGAAATTGTTGGGAAATCCCCCATTTTCTGCTGAAATCATGAAACGGAAATAATTTTAAATCAACACAGAAGACACTCCCCCATGAATAGAACTGTAGTAAAGATGGCACATGATAATGAAACCTTGCATTCGGGTGCCCTTCTAGTTTACACTTAACACATGATCATCCGGTACACAATTTAAAAACCAATTTTAACATCTTCCAGGGATTCAGGTCACATATACATATCTTCAGACGTTCTAACAAACTAAATAGCAGATTCATCCTCCAAGACATGTGAAGAGTATACCACAAGAAGTATTTGCATAACTGCAATAAGTGATGAACAAAGTAAACTCTTCCAGCTAGGAATAATCCAGAAAGATCAATAGCCGCAATCAATCAAAGGACGTGAATGTCTTATGTGGTACTTCAGTCCTGACAATGATTAAAAATGATCAATATTCATAAGCATGTTATAATATTCAGTAAATTCTTTGGCCAAAATATACATTGAATGATTCACTGAAGGTAGTACTTTTCTCAAGTACCCCTTACCTCAAACTCATAAAAGATCTGTTGTGCCCACTGACCAAAAATGTTCAGCCAGACAGAACCACCATGCATAGGTTTGACCGTACTTGAACCTCACTGTAACAGAAATATTTCTCACACTGACTACCATTATAAAATAAGTGCAAGGTTTATCACTATTTGTAGTACAGTGTAGGTTCAATAGCAAAGATCTGGTGACAATGATACTTTTAACAATATTAGAATGTCATTATTAATTCCTTACCATTTTTCATGGTTAACCTGATTAATAAATTTTGTCATAATTATGTTCACCAGCAGATATTTCAACCATCTGTACAGGAAGTCAGTTTTAAATCCCATATCATAATATAGCCCAGCAAAAAACACGCAAAATAGGCATATTAGAGGTTTAAAATATAATTCTAACGTTTTGTTGCTACATGCAACATCCTCAGAGAATGAATGAAAAACTATATTACAAGGTGATGATATATAATGGTATGTTACATGATAAGTAAACAAGATATTGGCGTAGGAGCGGAAGTGGGAAGGGCACAAGGAAACAGCAGACTGAGATGTAATGGAAGGGTCGAGAAACGAAAGGTCTTAAAATAAAGAAAGTGGAAAAGAGCCCATGTTAGCATTAAGCGATGGATTGAGTTTGCGGATAAGCAGACTTTCTCTGATGAGAAGTTCAGAGTTGAAAGAAGAAGAAGACAAGATAGTGAAGTCATGGTACACACATGGTAAGCGATTCTTTCTCTTTTATTCAGGATCTTTTCGCCTTGGACGTTAACTCTGATACTTTAACCATGGTTAGCTTCGACATAAAATCACTTTTAACTAAAATTCCTTTGGATGAGACCATCGATATTATTGTTTCTAAGTTATTTAATAATTCCAGTCATTTTCAGAACTTTACCCGTTCCGAATTCACCCAACTCCTAAACTTTGCAGTTAAGAATTGCCATTTTTTCTTTAATGGTGTTTTGTTTGAACAGACCGATGGTGTTGCCATGGGTTCTCCCCTGGGTCCTACTTTTGCCGATATTTTTCTTTCCTGCCATGAACGCTCTTGGCTCTCTAACTGTCCCACTCATTTTAAGCCTGTTTATTACCGTAGATATGTCGATGATTGTTTTTTACTTTTTGCTTCCCCCGATCATATTGCACCTTTTCTCAGTTATTTGAATTGTCAACATCCAAACATCAATTTCACGCATGAAACTGAAGTCAACAACTGTTCACCTTTCCTTGACGTTCTTATAACACGATCCTATGGCTCTTTCTCTACTTCAGTTTTTCATAAACCCACTTTTACTGGCTTATACACCAACTACAATAGTTTTATTCCGTCTGTTTACAAAACAGGATTAATATCTTCCCTTCTTAATCGCTATTTTAGTATTTGCTCCTCTTATTTTAATTTTGACTCGCATCTTCAAAATCTTAAGAAAACGCTTTCACTTAATGGTTATCCTATTTCATTCATAGACACATGCATTCACCGGTTTCTTGATAAGATTTTCTCACCCTCCCCCAAAGTTTCCCTCGCCCCCAAGAAAATCGTTTACTTTTGCCTTCCCTACACTGGTCAGCATAGCCTCCAAATTCGCACTCAGATTCAGAAGTTATGCTCCAGTGCTTTCCCTCACATTAACCTTTGCTTTGTTTTCCTCCCTTCCCTCCGATTGTCTCACTTTTTTGTCTTTGGGGACAGGATTCCCAAGGCTTTGAGATCTCGTGTCGTTTACCGTTTTAAGTGTCGACATTGTAGTTCGTTGTATGTCGGCCAGACGAGTCGGCTTCTCCACACACGAATCTCAGAGCACTTGGGCATTTCTGCCCTTACTGGCAAAAAAACGAGTCAATCCTCCTCCAACTAGCATCCTGTCACATCATTGTGACACTGGACACCCTGTCTTGCCTGATGACTTCACTATCTTGTCTTTTTCTTCTTTCAACTCTGAACTTCTCGTCAGAGAAAGTCTGCTTATCCGCAAACTCAATCCATCGCTTAATGCTAACATGGGCTCTTTTCCACTTTCTTTATTTTAAGACCTTTCGTTTCTCGACCCTTCCATTACATCTCAGTCTGCTGTTTCCTTGTGCCCTTCCCACTTCCGCTCCTACGCCAATATCTCGTTTACTTATCATGTAACATACCATTATATATCATCACCTTGTAATATAGTTTTTCATTCATTCTCTGAGGATGTTGCGTGTAGCAACGAAACGTTAGAATTACATTTTAAACCTCTAATATGCCTATTTTGCGTGTTTTTTGCTGGGCTTTATTATTTCTTCTCCGTCTGCGATTTCCACCTGGTACCTCTGTCGCCTGTTTTTTGAAGAAACGTTACAACAATGGATCACTTTCTGCTTTTAGAACGTTTCAACGGATTGAGTTGAAACTAGGAAAAGCGAAGCTAGATTTATCCTTTCTGCAAAACTGCAAGAAACGATCGGTTATTCCTTGTTTCCTACATTTCAAAGTTGCCAACCGTCGTCCACAGAATTCCACTGCTTACTGCCAATGCCAACGAAAGCTTTTATTGGAAGAAATTGATCTCAAACAGTCGCGTATACGTATATTGTCATCCCAGTCTAATGCCGCTAGCCTTCGCTTGTCTTCCTTGGTATCCTCACTGGACTTGTTTCACCTCAAGACCCTTTCTGATCATGAAAACATCCGTACTCTCAATCGCCATCAAAAGATTCAGGACCGAAAACTTTTCCGTCTTTGTTCCCAATCGAAAACCACCAACTCATTAAATCCAGACAACGTCATCTTCAATTTTTCCCAGCACCTTTTAACCGATGAAGAGAAAGACATTTTAAGCAAAGGACTGAACTTCTCGTTGCCACCTAGCCGTCTCGATTATTGTGACTTTCTCGCTCCCTTTGAAATGTTTTACCGACGCCTGAATAACGAAAACATCTCCCTCTTATCCGGACACAACAAAGACTCCGTTCGAACTAAACTTAAGGACATTTCTCTTTCTGGCTTCAGAAGTTACTCTAGACCTAACTTTATTTTTTCTAAAGATGAAGTTGCTATAATTAACAACCTAAAAAACGATAATAATATCTTCATCATGAAACCTGACAAGGGGAATGGTGTCATTATCATCAACCGATCGGACTACTACAAGAAAATGGATGACATCTTGTCTGATAGGAACAAATTCAGAAAACTTGACGTGGACCCCATTACACATTCCATATGACAAGAAAATCAAGTGAAAAACTTTTTACGCGAGTTAAAGAAGAATGGAACTATATCTGAAATTATTTACGATAATTTATTTCCATTGGGCTCACGCCCAGGTATTTTGTATGGACTACCTAAAGTTCACAAACTTGGTGTCCCCCTTAGACCTATCCTCTCATCCATCGGTACTCATTCCTATGGTCTTGCAAAGTTTCTAGTCCCTCTTTTACGCCCTATTTCTACTGGTACACACATGGTAAGCGATTCTTTCTCTTTTATTCAGGATCTTTTCGCCTTGGACATTAACTCTGATACTTTAACCATGGTTAGCTTTGACATAAAATCATTTTTAACTAACATTCCTTTGGATGAGACCATTGATATTATTGTTTCTAAGTTGTTTAATAATTCCAGTCATTTTCAGAACTTTACCCGTTCTGAATTCACCCAACTCCTAAACTTTGCAGTTAAGAATTGCCATTTTTTCTTTAATGGTGTTTTGTTTGAACAGACCGATGGCGTTGCCATGGGTTCTCCCCTGGGTCCTACTTTTGCCGATATTTTTCTTTCCTGCCATGAATGCTCTTGGCTCTCTAACTGTCCCACTCATTTTAAGCCTGTTTATTACAATAGATATGTCGATGATTGTTTTTTACTTTTTGCTTCCCCCGATCATATTGCACCTTTTCTCAGTTATTTGAATAGTCAACATCCAAACATCAATTTCACGCATGAAACTGAAGTCAACAACTGTTCACCTTTCTTTGACATTCTTATAACACGATCCAATGGCTCTTTCTCTACTTCAGTTTTTCATAAACCCACTTTTACTGGCTTATACACCAACTACAATAGTTTTATTCCGTCTGTTTACAAAACAGGATTAATATCTTCCCTTCTTAATCGCTATTTTAGTATTTGCTCCTCCTATTTTAATTTTGACTCGCATTTTCAAAATCTTAAGAAAACGCTTTCACTTAATGGTTATCCAATTTCATTCATAGACACATGCATTCACCGGTTTCTTGATAAGATTTTCTCACCCTCCCCCAAAGTTTCCCTCGCCCCCAAGAAAATCGTTTACTTTTGCCTTCCCTACACTGGTCAGCATAGCCTCCAAATTCGCACTCAGATTCGGAAGTTATGCTCCAGTGCTTTCCCTCACATTAACCTTCGCTTTGTTTTCCACCCTTCCCTCCGTCTCACTTTTTTGTCTTTGGGGACAGGATTCCCAAGGCTTTGAGATCTCGTGTCGTTTACCGTTTTAAGTGTCAACGTTGTAGTTTGTTGTATGTCGGCCAGATGAGTCAGCTTCTCCACATACGAATCTCAGAGCACTTGGGTATTTCTGCCCTTACTGGCAAAAAAACGAGTCAATCCTCCTCCAACTAGCATCCTGTCACATCATTGTGACACTGGACACCCTGTCTTGCCTGATGACTTCACTATCTTGTCTTCTTCTTTCAACTCTGAACTTCTTGTCAGAGAAAGTCTGCTTATCCGCAAACTCAATCCATCGCTTAATGCTAACATGGGCTCTTTTTCACTTTCTTTATTTTAAGACCTTTCGTTTCTCGACCCTTCCATTACATCTCAGTCTGCTGTTTCCTTGTGCCCTTCCCACTTCCGCTCCTACGCCAATATCTCGTTTACTTATCATGTAACATACCATTATATATCATCACCTTGTAATATAGTTTTTCATTCATTCTCTGAGGATGTTGTGTGTAGCAACGAAACGTTAGAATTACATTTTAAACCTCTAATATGCCTATTTTGCGTGTTTTTTGCTGGGCTTTATTATTTCTTCTCCGTCTGCGATTTCCGCCTGGTACCTCTGTCACCCGTATATCATAATATACAAGTGTCCAGTAATATTTCACTTCAATAGTCTTCAATAATTATATACAAAGTCTAGAATTTTTAGGTAAAAAGGAGAAAAAATAAGCACAGTTATTTTTGTTTTAATAATATGCAATTATAAATTATATTAATAGTTATTACTTCTATGATCAATACAGCTACTAAAACAACTAAGTATAGAAGTAGTAGAGCTTAGGTGTTGACATCATCAATATCTTAATGATGTTATTTTCTTACCTTTAGTTTTTGAAAATCATTGTGATGCTTTTATTTTTTTCAACAATTAAAATACTAAACAGTGCACCAGGAAATTTAAGATGTAGTGTTAGTCATTGGGATTTTTTTATTCTCTTTTATGCATACTGTTCAATTTCATTCTCAGATTCTGTGCATCACCAAAACCATTTTCTGAAACAAATATGTGATTTCTGTCAGACTTAACAACGGTCAACCTCGAAAGCACGACTGAACATTGTGCCCAGTAACAGACCTTCACTTCTTTAACTGCTAAATAATCACTAGTAATTAATGAAAACAAATGTCTCTCTCGAAAGTACATAAATATGTGCCAAGTAACAAACATTTTTAAACACTGTCTCCCTCGAAAGCACATGATTTATTCATAGGCATGTGCATGATAATCAAACTACTATTGTCATTGTCTTTAAAATTCATATTTGTGATGCAATTGCAATCATAGATTTCTACTTTATTCTACAAAATTTACCTGGATTTAATAAACTTTGAAACTATTCCTAAGCTTCAACTTATGTTTGTTGATTCTGGCAATTACATCATTAACATGCCTATTAAGAATAGTCATGTGCCCAGTACAGATATCCCTCAGCTTGTCTCCTACAAATAAAGCAAATCTAGGAGAACCAGAGGATATTTTACATTGTCTATCTTGAAAGCACATACTACCTTAAAGTACAATGTGCCCAGTAACAGACAATCATCTATAGCAAAATCACATATTTCAACCACCATGTAGTGTATAGTGGCTAAGTCTACTTGCCTAAATTCATAATTGATGCACACAGTAACTAAAATTTCAAGTAATGTACATACTTAACCACACATGCATACATCATACTCTGAAATTTTACTTCTGACTATATCTTTGCTTTGTCAATTTTGCCAGTGATTTTAACTTCTGTTCTTCTTCAAGTCTCTTTATAATATTTCTGTTTCTGCCAATTGCTTTTAGTCGATCAAATGTCATTGGTTCAAAAACAATGTCATCAATTGACCTTACCCTTGACGTGGCCACAAATGTATAGCCAGCAGCTTTCCTTTTCCCAGGTCCACAACAACTTTTTTTAACGTTTGCCCCTGTGATTTACGAATTGTCATTGCATACCTCAATCTCAATGGAATCTGCTGTCTAGTCATATGCTTACCATCAGCCATCCAATCAAATACCTTTGGGGAAATGGGCAGACACTTCTCACAATTGTGACTAAAACCAGGACCAGTATAACCAGGGAAATGAACCAACACAGCAATAGGTAAATTTGGTGGTCCAACATTTTCAGTACACCAAAATTCTTCTACCACTCCAAATGAGCCATTACAAAGGCCAGCTTCAGCCCAGAGACTACTTGTTAGCATGACATCTGCTCTCTTAGACCAGAACAGGACAGGTTCTAAGCCTCCAGCTTCATCTGATGTTGCTGCTGATGCTCCAAGACCAGAATGTCTTGCCTGAATTTTTGCTACTGGTTGTCCATTTGCTCTTAACTTCTCATAATTATAATCTGCTACACTTTTCTTGTCGTAGAACAATTGAATGGCATCAGCAAACTCAACCATATTAACATTGCTAGGTGAATGTTGAAGGAGAAGATACCAATCTTGTTCTGTCACTCTCCCATCTCTCATCCTCATCAACAAACTTCTGAATGATAATGCATCACAATCATTGCCAGCCTGCCTCATAACCTCATCTAGGATAACAACAATATCAAACAAAGAATATAAACTTTGGCCATGATCACCCGCCGGAGGCAACTGTCCAAAGTCCCCCAAAAGAATAATTGACATGCCTCCAAATGGTGTATCTTGAAATCCAGTCCCTGCACATAATCTGTTGTCTAACCATGACAGCATTTTGTGGCCAATCATACACATTTCATCAATAATAAGATATTCCTTACCTTCCAGTTTCAACTGTAGATGCTGTAATGACTCACCCTGAAGTTCTTTGATCTCATGTATTGGAAGTTGGGCAGCAGAATGCAATGTTTGCCCATGGATGTTAAATGCTGCTATCCCAGTAGTTGTTGTAAATATGGACTTATCTCCTATAACCTGTTTTAGGGCATTGATTAGGTATGTCTTACCTGTTGCAGCAGTTCCACAAATAATCATTCTCAGTGACTCAGAGGTTGCAAATCTTTGTACATCAGATTTCAAAATATTAAAGGCTAGTGTTTGCTTCTCATTCAAGCTAACAGGATCAATCACAACAACCTCTGGCTGCATAATTAATTGTTGACCTTCTTCCATTTCTTTCTTCTTCTTATAAATCCAGCCAGGACAATCTCTTAACACCTCCACTGGCACAGATTTTGCAGCCTCAAACCAGTCAGTCGTATTCTCAAACATGGGATTTAATCTGCATAACATCATCCAGTCTTCAACTTCCTCCTCTTCTTCATTATTTTCATGGGCATCATCATCACTGCTGGCATTGTCACCTTCGTCCTCATTGTAGCTTTGACCTGAAACTCTTGCAAACACTCTATCTAATTCTCTACCATGATCTAAAACATTGTCATGAGCAAAATCAGTATCGAGAAAAAGTTAATAGGAATTTATAAACATTTCTTCACTTTCATCACCATTATCCCAAGTATTTGATGGATCATCTACCCAAGGTTCGAATTTAATTAGTTGATATTTGCAATATCTACCAAAATCAGGCCCATGAGGGTTTGAGGAAACCTTTGGGAATGTCCTTACAATAAATGGCACAGCTTGTTTCCTTATCCCAGTTCTCACTCTATTGTATTGTGAGACATACTGCATTAAATTCAACTGTGACAAGCCCTTATACCTACTGTCACTTGTACAATTGGCATATTCTTCAATTACAGAATTCTGCAATGCTTCTCCATGTTCATCATTTCCTAAAACAACTTTTCTGCTGTTCTCTAAACAAACAGTGACAAAATTATAAGTGCATCCCACAAGAGGTAAGCTGAGAAGCATATGAGCTGTCTCTTGAGCACCCATATCTCGATCTCTAGCAACCTTGATTACAGCTTTTTTAATAGCTGTAGACACTCGTTCATCATCTTGTAATCTTGAGACACAGAAACGCAAGATTTCTGATGCCTGTTTAGATCTCGGTTATCCTTTTGCTGCATACTTCGCCATGTACCTTGCACAGGCATTCTGATCTATAATAACCTGCAGATCAACATTAGCCCTCCAATTTTCTAAGATGACTCGATTATGAGAATTTAACCATGAGTCATTTCGTTTAGTCACTAACTCAGTACCTACTTTGTTATGGGGCAATAATTCATAAAAAATTTTCATCTCCTCTTGCAAGTCCTTTGGAAACCCAAATCTACATTCAGCTGGCACATCAAAATGTTTTTGCCTCAGGCAATATGCAGGACTACATCTTGTATGTCTGTCAACAGTATTTACTAACTTATGATAACCTGCATTACTATCGTGTATTGTACCTGGCCTTACTGCTGCAGGATGGGGTTCTGGCATTCTCCATTGCTCATCAGGCAAATCATCATTAAATGTTGTCAACAAACCTACGTGACAAAGCAAGTTTATTATGCAAGCAATTAGCTTTATGTATTCATCTATTATACCTGTACTTGTAAATGTAGTGGATGATTCTTCATAGACAGCACTCATTGTGTTCATGTAATAATTATATCAATTAGTTGGGAAAAAAATAACACACAAACTAAAAGATCAATTCCTTGGGTAAACAGTATTGTAAAATTTCCAAATAACATATTAAATTAATTTTTAAATACTGTTTAAAATTGAAATCAATTTGTTCTTTGCTAACCTCACAATCTGCTTCTCTGCATCTTGGGGAAGATCAATATCACCCTGGTAAAAGAATTCGATATCTTCCTGAGAAGCTCTTTCTTTGTAAAACCAACCTTGAGCAGCTTGTGCCCGTAACAATGGAATATTTGGATAATATTTTAGCTTAGCACAACCATGGGCATGAATACTTGCTCTGGCTTGGTATTCAAACCTGAACCAATGCCAATCTGCATCCAACACTCCATCCAACCAGTGATGCAAAAACTTGTCAAGGCGCTGTTTGAAATACCAATCAGTCAAATGAGGATTATCTACAACAGCTTTCATGCACTCAGAATGTGTTGCATTTTCCTCACTCTGCAATAGCCTCTGTAACTCAGGCCAGTGGCTGTCAGCTACACTAAATGTAAAGAAAAAAGTTGGGCAACAGTTCTGCTCAATCAAAGCCAACAACTCTTGCAAACGTTGGTACCAGTACTGGTTAGTACCTTGTACTTTAGACACATAATGCTGAACCCTGTTTACCATTTGTTTACCACTCATGGAATTTACCATCTCCTTAAGTTCTTCCATGGTCATATTAGCATCAGTTGGATGTTTGCGCAAATAGATATCGGCCTGTGACAAAAGTTGATGCCTTTGCTTCATGTCAAGTGCCCAGTAGGGAAATCTTGGATGAGAAGCAAACCTCCATCTATACTTACCATCTGACAACCTTTCAGCAAACTTTATCGAATGCTTGAATGCTTCTGTGTGAGTGACCCCATGCTGTCTTGACCTGCTGGTCAGATTACCTTTCCCAAAAGGAAACAAAGTGGGAAATGCCATGGTAGCCAAACCATCTGTTTTAAATTCATTCACTACATTACCTTCAATAGATGGCCACTGTAATGGATCCTTTTCATTCACAGTCTCCCTAATGGCATCCTCATCCTTCCTCTGCCGTTGTCTCTGAGGTATGAATGATGACTTTACAGACTCTAAAAGAGGTTCTTCATTCATATCATTAGCTAGTAATGGTTCCTGAACTGGTCCTTCATCCTGAATTTGATTAGTACATAATTCTGATTCTACATACCTCAGGTCACTTGGAATTCCATTTTCTGGCAGACTTTCTATTGCCTCTTGATCAATCTCTACATCTTCGATGCCTGCGTACAGTAAAGTACGAGAAGGTAACCTATTCAAAAAACTTTGAATATCTTGTGGTAAGTTAAGCATATGTCCGCTGTACCCTCTCTGACCTCCGTGTTTTCCGATACACGCTCATTATTGGACACACCCTAGCAATAAACATTTCCTCTACCTGTGTTAACCCCTGTAACTGTTGAGGTACTAAACCAGGGTCCATGTCATTCTCTGCACTGTATACCTTCGGTGATTTCTTATCCCTCTTGCATTGGTTGCAAACATACCACTTGAACCTTTCTGCTGCTAAATTCTGCTTCATTGGCCATGTTTCTTTACAAACTGTGCACTGGCGATGTTGTAACACTCCTTGGCTGGAATGAAATCTGTTCATCTCATTTCTCACCCATTCTTGCTCGTATAAAGGATTGTCAACATCTTGCCAACCACCTTGATGAAGATACTCTTTGCGACTGCTAGCCTGTGCTTCCTCGACAGATGTTTCTTCGATTCTTCTCTCCCCGGCATTTTCTCTTAATGACAACAGCCTTTCATTTTCTATATTGGCATGACACCTTGTACACATTTTTTCCAATCTCAACTCCCTCTCTTCCATAGTTTCTGAAGCTATTATCACTACATCATTTTTTCTGACAATCTCTAGTCTTTTTGCTCTTTGATCTGGCATCTCAGATTCAATCCGAGCAGCTGAATTTGCCCTGAGAACTTGTAGTCGCTTACCTTGTTCTTCTGGTGTCTCTAACTCAATCCGAACGACAGAATTTTGTCTCAGCACTTCTAGTCGCTCTGCTTGCTCTTCAGGCATCTCAGACAGGATCCTCTCGGCTGCTTTTTGCCAAAGAATTCTCAGTTGCTCAACTCGTTCTTCATTGGTTTCTTTCATCATTCGTGTGGCACTGTTTCTTTTCAGAACCTCTTATCTAATTACCCTCTCCTCTGCAGTTTCTGCTTTGATTCTTTCTTTGGACATACGTTTTAACCTTTGCAATCTCCTCTCTTGCTCCTAAATACTTTCCTGCAGCATTCTCTTCCTATCATATTCGGTGCTATATTGACAACTCTTACCTCTTTTCTTCACTTCTTTTTTTATATGCTTCCCTCCTCGTTGCCAACTGAGTTTCTCTCTCCACCTTTGTTTCCTTCAAAACCTTTTCTAGCTTTTGCTCTCAGTCTTTTTGGAGCCTTTCAGATTTCTTATCTGTAGTTTCTGTTCACCTTCGTTCTAGCCACACTTCCAGTCTCTTTTCGCTGGCATTCCTTTTCATGTTCCATTGCCGTACCAAACTGTCTAATTACCTTCCCTGGCTAATTCCTTTCTTTTTTGGAAAATATCTTTTTCCTTCAAAAAGTGTTTACTGTTTTTTCTACCAAACATGACAGTTGAATATTTCATTTGCTGTCACCAATTTAAATTTTTGAATGCCTTCCGCTCCCTAGCAACATTGACCCAGTCCCCTGAAAAAAACATGGCATTCTTAAGTGACCAGAACCCATGTATATATATATATATATATATAAAGATACATACACAAAGCGAAAATTTTTCTCCCTAGTCACCACACGTGGAAAAGGACTCCACGCACGTCGAGATTAGTACCCTCGCCCACTCAGGCCTCCGGCCCTTGCACTGCACTTTGCGCGGTGGGCGAGGGGATCAGTATGAAGTGAACCAATCATTAGCAATGCCTCTAATACCATAGTATTGAACTTTATGCAATAATATGATATCGTCGATCGTATCAAAGGCTTTTTTAGATCGATAAAAATGCCAGATAAAAAAAAGCCTTTTATCCATATTATTTTGTATTTGATTTACAATATCTAAAGTTGAATAGTGCATAGAATGCATTTCTTGAAAGCCATATTGACATTTATGTAAAATATTATTAAATTCAAGGAAGGATTTAAGATGATTATTCATTACCTTTCCAAAAATTAAATTGAAATTAGAAAGAAGAGAGATCAATCTGTAATTATTTGAATCAGTCTCCTCTTCATTTTTTATAGATGGGTATGATTTTAGCATATTTAAGTTTGTAAGGATAAATACCTGTCTGTATCGAAATGTTCATCAATTCTGCAAGAGGCTTGGTAATGATCGGTCTTGAATGCTTTAAAATATGATTTGGACACGAATGTAATCCACATGTTATATTGACTGGTATAGATAATATTTCAGTTTCTATTTCAGAAGATAAAATAGGATCAACAAAAAAAGAGTCAGGATGGTTATAATCTTTCAAATAATCGGTAAAGTGGTGGTTAGAACAAGGTAAATTAGATGCAAGTTTGGGTCCAATTGAAGCAAAATATTTATTGATAATATTAGAGAGTACAGCAGGATCATGCTTTTGCAAGTTTTTTTTGTATTATTAAAATTGTCACTAAATAAGGTAGTGTAATATATTTTTTTACTTATATGAATAAGTGTTACAATTTTGTTTATCAAAGTGTTGTCAATAAGTATGGCTGAATTGTTATATACTCTTGTTGGTTTGTCAATTGATGGCATAAAATAAAATAAAAAATTTTTAGCATAATTACAAGTTTCAGGTTTGAGGAGGTCAATATTGAAATCACCCAGATATAAATAGGTTTATCAGATACACTAAATTTCTCAAGAGTTAAATCAAGATAATCTAAAAAACTTAGAGAATTATGTTGTCTGTAAAGGACTCCACATATAAGATTGTGTTTATTAAAATAATGAATTTTGATCCATAGTGCTTGGAATACTTCATTAGATAATTTTTCTATTACCGTATATTTCAAGGTGTTTTTAATATACACCACAACACCTCCAGCAGCTAAAGGCGTTGGAACAAATTCAAACTGATAGCTTGGTATTTGGGATTAAAATCAATAAAATTAGCATTATTAATTATTGTTTCCGTAATCCCAATAACGCTAAAGTGAAAATCACATTCCTCAAGATTTCTTTTCAGGCTTCTCACATCATTATGAAGCAAGGAGAAACCAGTGTTGATGACACACCCAGACAACATTTTTTTTAAATCAACTAAAGCTGTGAGGTGAATAATATTGACTTCTCATTTGTTGATTTAAGTGAAGGTAATCAGAGTTCATATTTGGGTTAACATTTAAGCTGAATAAATCCAAATCATGGACACTAGAGAGCTTACTTAGATACTTTTTCAAAGGTAGGCTACTGTATAAACATCAACAAGGCTGGTCCAGTGTAGGCAGCGGCACAACAACATGACACCAAGGGAGGGATTCTTACTTGCCACAATCTGAAACAGATAAAAATATTCTATCCTTGATCTTTCGAGCAAAGGCCCTTCGTCTGGAGAGTTAGTAGAAAGAGAAATAGAATAAACAAACTTGTTGCTTATATGGAAAGCTATACTAGCAGTCACGTGAAACAAGATTAACCAATGAGAGAAACAACATATTGCCATTCAACCCTGGGTCTGTTGACTCTTTCTCTGTGAAAGAGGATACTGAGAAATTTTTTAGACATTTAAGCCTTAAGGCACATTTTTTTGACAGTAACTCCGTTGGTCAGTGAGTCACTAACCAAATAATTACATGAAGAGAACAGACGAAGGAGAGGGATGAGAAACTTGTCCAGAGCATAAGCATGAGTGCTGATGGAAGAGAGGATGGGTCTAAAGGGAATGCCAGCTTTGTGAACTTTAGGTAGTCCATAGAGGATGCCTGGTCGAGACCCGGAAGGAAAAAGTTTGTTGTAAATGGAAAACTCTTCCGCTTATGTTCAGATTTGAATGGTAACACATCTCTCAGTCCTGATAACATTTTTAACTTCTCACAACACTTATTGACAGACAATGAAAAGAACATCCTGAGAAAAGGACTGGACTTTGCTCTTCCGCTACAGTGTCCTCACGCCGTTTGAATTATTCTATCGACAACTGAAAACCAAATGCATTTCCCACCACTCTAGCCACACTGAAGATTCCATCAAAACCAAACTTAAAGACATCACACTAACAAGTTACTGTTGTTATTCACGTCCTAGCTTCCTCTTCTCTGATGAAGACCACCAAATCATTAAAGACTTAAAGAATGAAACCTGACAAAGGAAACGGAGTTGTGGTCATTGACCAAGATGACTACACAAAGAAGATGGAAGACATTCTCTCAGATAAAGATAAATTTCTGCAACTAGATGGAGATCCAACATACCTCTCAATTAAATGGGAAAATAAAGTTAAGACATTTCTTTGAATGCTCAAGAAAAATGGAATGATATCGGAACTTGTTTACAACAAACTTTTTCCTTCCGGCTCTCGACCAGGCATCCTCTATGGACTATCTAAAGTTCACAAAGCTGGCATTCCCCTTAGACCCATCCTCTCTTCTATCGGCACTCATGCTTATATGCTCTGGCCAAGTTTCTCGTCCCTCTCCTTGGTCCGTTCCCTTCAGGTAATTATTTGGTTAGCGACTCCTTTTCTTTCGTCAGTGATCTACTTTCTTACAACTTTAACTCTGATAATTTAATTATGGCAAGCTTTGATATGAAGTCCCTTTTTACCAGCATCCATTTGGATGAAACGATTGACATCATTGTTACTAAATTATTCTCCTTTTCCACACATTTTCATGGTTTTAATAGTGATGATTTTACAAAACTTTTACAATTATCTGTTAAAAATTGTCATTTTTAATTTAACGGTGTTCTCTATAAACAAATAGATGGTGTAGCCATGGGGTCTCTGTTGGGACTGCATTTTGCAGATATTTTTCTCTCATGGCATGAACAAAATTGTCTTGAGCTCTGTCTGTCTGACTTTAAACGTGGTCTCTATCATAGATATGTTGATAACTGCTTCTCACTGTTTCGTTTGAATAACCACATAAATGCTTTCCTTAACTTTAACCTTCAACACCCTAACATTGTTTTTACCTTTGAAAATGAAGTTAACAAGTCATTATCATTTCTTGATGTTAAAATCACATGAGACAATGGCTCTTTTACCACCTCCATCTTTCACAAATCCACCTTTACTGGCCTATATACAAATTTTGATAGCTTTATTCTGTTTACCTACAAAAAAGGTCTAGTTATGTCTCTTTTAAATTGCTATTTTAACATTTGTTTGACCTACATTACTTTTCACTTGCAACTTGATAATTTCAAAAAACTATTTTCTCTCAACGGCTACCCCTGAAATTTTCTAGACAATTATATTCGCCATTTTTAGACAACAAATTTTCACCCCTACTCAAAGTTTCCCTTGCACCTAAAAAGATCACGTACTTCTGCCTTCTCTTTACTGGACAACACAGCCTCCAGATTCGAACACAAATTTGTAAGCTTTGCTCACATGTTTCCCTCAAATTTCTATTCGTTTTGTTTTCCGTCCATCACTCTGCATAGCACACTTCTTGTCTTTTAAGGACAGGATACCCAACGGTCTAAAATCTCGTGTACCTTTTTAAGTGTCGATGCTGTAATGCATCGTATGTAGGCCAAACAAGCTGACTTCACACATGGATTGCTGATCACTTGGGTATCTCAGCCCTTATTGGCAAAGAGCGTGCTAACCCCACCACGACACTGGCCATCCCACTACATCAGATGATTTCACCATTGTTGCGAGTGAGGATCCAGGCAGGAATCTCAATTTCAGAACAAATATTAATGCCCAGCAAAGTACACGCAATAAGTCCATGATTTGTAAAAGAAATAAGTTTATTAACAGGACTAACATTTTGTTGCGTCTCGCAACATCATCAGAGTATGAATTAATTAAACGGGTATTGTATTTACAAGGTTAGAGGTATAAAATAGGTGTTATATTACAAGAAGTATGGGAAACAGAAATGGATAGAACTGTTAAAAGAGAGAGAGAGGAACAGAGCTTAGATTGGCATTCATGATTTCACCATCCTGTCTCATTCCTCTTCATCTATCACTCATGAACTCCTCATCAGAGAAAGCTTACTCATTCACAAACTCAATTCCTCTTTCCTTATTCTGATTGCCTTTATCCTCTTCACCACCTCTGACATCTCATCACTTCCTATTTCCTCTCAAATGCCACATTTATACTAATTAGCTATGTAATAATATTTTAGTGATTATCTCATCGTATTATGTCTCATTCTCTGATGATGTTGCATCTTAAGCAATGAAATGATAGATCTTAATAAACAGTTTGACACAAATATGCCTGTCTTAAGAATTTTTTGCTGGGCCTTAACTTCTATTTAAAGCAAAGCAATTTCAAGAAAGAAATCAGTATAGACACTGCTGGTCTAAAAACTTATCTATCCTTTTACAAGAGCAGGATGACTCTTGTTTGATTAGATTGAGAAAGATGGCAGACTAGGAAAATCTGCAATCGAAGTTGGCTGGAGACACTACTCAACAATCTACTTGAGAAGACTGATCTGCAATTAGATAAGTATCACAATATACCATACTTTAGTATGGAAAGAAATGACAGGAGTACACAAAGAGAAACAAGATCATTGTTTAGAGAACTACTGTTTGATGGTGTGAATGTATATGATGTATTCAATAACTGTTTATACAGTACAACACCAAGGGAGGGATTCTCACTTGCCACAATCTGAAACAGATAAAAATATTCTATCGTCCATGTTTTGAGCAAAGGCCCTTCGTCTGGAGAGGTAGTAGAAAGAGAAATAGAATAAACAAACTTGTTGCTTATATAGCAAGCTATACAAGCAGTCACATGACAGAAACATAACCATATTCAATATTGAGCCCACACACAGCAACAAACCCGATAGTAAGGGGGTATGCCTGCATGCAGGCTGAATATAAAACAAGTGAGAGCACAGTAGAAAATTAAACACAACAAATGGTGTAGAAAAGTAACACAAAATACTGTGAATGTCTGCAGAGGCCAGCATTGACAGATGAGGACCTAAATGAAAGAAAAACGTTCATTAAGGCCGTGGGGATGGAGAGTACCAAGTTTGTAAATGAGATGCTGTTCTTGTTTCTTGCAGGTATCATTCGCACCAGTGATGGAAAGGATGGCACAAACTTTTGTCAGAAATGGAGTGGTTGGCACTGTTGAAATGCCTGGTGACAGGTTTGTTGCACTCACTGTTTTTTATATCACGCAGATGTTTAGCAAATCTGTCACCTGAATGTCTTCCAGTTTCTCCAATGTAGAGTTTACCACATTTACAGCAGGAGATGCAGTAAACGAGGTTGGAGGAAATGCATGTAAAACTGTGCTTGATTTCAAACTTACGTTTTGGGCCGAAAATAGAGGTAGTGGGATTAATTTTTTGCTGGGCCTTGATTTTCATCATTCAAATACATCGATTTTAAATGGAAGTTGTTGTGACCTCTTAATGTATGGTGGGAAAGCTTAACCTGTTGATCATACACAACTAACAGATTTAAATAAAAGTAGAAAAACAAATATTTTTCCAAAACCATTAGCTTTGTATGATAAGCCACCAACTAATTATACAATGACATGTGCAGGAAATTTATCTCGGTTAATTAAGATTAGTGCTTTCTGCAGAAATAAGTGTGAAAATTTCTGATGGTGCTACATGTATATTACCTCTTTTCGAGATTACATTGAAGACTGCTGGAGATGAAATTGATATGACTATATCATTAGCAAATAATAGTTCTCATTATATCAGTTATGTAATTTTTAACACACAAATGTCCAAATAATTAGAAAAATATAGAAAAACTTAGCAATTTTAGATACCTCTGGTAAATTTGATTATGTTGCATTTGTTGGTGGACAAAAATGGGGTAAATTGTTAATTGGTTCAGATCAAGTTGAACTATACAATTTCTTTGACAATGCATTGCTTAAAGAAACTGGTGAAGATGTTTACCTTCCATTTATCTCTAAAATTTTTATTCAATTTACACATGTCCACATTATGAACATTCAATGAACATTCAAGATTTGCACATTGTGCTATCAGTCATCCTTTGTTCGCTTCAGAAGGGTGTATTTAAAAAGCAAGGCTGGTTTTCACCCTGTCAGGACACTGAAGACAAAATGGAATAAATGTGGTTGCCTCTCCTTGGTTATTGCAGGTCATGATCCACCGCTGGATATCACTATTTTTTTGGATGTGGCCAAAAATCCTGGTCCTTCTGTCCTGCCATTATACAATATGCAAATCTACAAATCTTTCAACTATGCTGAAGTTTATAATTTACATAATTCTCTTCGTTTCCAACAACTCTGGTTATCCATATATCAGAACACCTGCCTTGATTGGGTTACCACACAGTCCTGGATATCAACTTATCATAATATAACACACAGGAATAATAACATCAACAATACACGACCTGTAACCCATACTCGTAATCCTGACAATTGCATTAAAATAAACATACATTTTAGCCGTCAGAATTATAACAGAACCCAACTTTTAGTCCACGGTGGTCAATGGAAGTGTATTACCATTGCTCATCTTAATGCCAAGTCGCTGAAGAGTAGAGCCCGGTTTTATCGAAGTAAAAAAAATGGCTCTGAAGGAAAACTTTTATATTTTGTCAATTTCCAAGATGTGGTTCAATACAAGCATTACCAATACCAGCATACACGTTGAAGGCTACAATATATATTGATTAGTTTGTCTGTGGAAAAAAGGTGGAGGTGTCTGTGTATATGTAAAAAGTAGCCTTAAAGTAAAGACTTTTAATGACTTATCCTGGATCTCTGACTCAGGATTACATCAGTTGTGGTTACAGATACAACATAAACACCTCAAGTCCATGATTGTCTGTGTTATTTACAGACCCCCAGACTGACATCTCATGCCTGGTGAACGACCTAATGCCAAGTTATATTCACACTCTGTCTTGGAATAAACCAATTATACTTCTGGGAGACTTAAAATGTGACCTATTGGTGGACAATCCCTGAGGAGACGCCTTACGTTGGTTTTTGCACAATGGTGAATGCAACTCAACTAATTAAAGATCTGACCAGAGTGACTAAATCGTCTTCAACATTGATTGATATTGTACTAAATTCTGACCCAAGTCTTGTGAAAGAAAGTGGTGTACTTTACCTTACTATAAGCAATCCATTTTTGGTATATGTAGTACTCGATTTAGAAATACCCAAACCTAAAGCACGCTACATTACAACTCGCAACTACAAGAATTACAATGGAGAACAGTTTTCTTCTGATATTTCATGTATTCCTTGGAATATTTTAGACTTGATGGATTCTCTTGACACGAAGGTTGACGGTCTTAATGATTTATTTTTGACTTGTCTTAATGATCATGCTCCAGTTAAGACTGTTAAACTCAAACGTAAATCTTGTCCTTTCATCACTGAAGATATTAAACAATTAATAGTCACCAGAAATGACCTGCATAAGATTGCCCGTCAGAGTGGATCGCCTAGCAATTGGAACACTTTCAAATGTCTAAGGTGTAGAGTAAAATTAGCTCTCAGAAGAGCAGAGTTTGAATATTACAACAATCAGATTCTCTCCAACATGAATAATAAAGCTTCACTATGGAAAATAAAACGTCGAGCCCTACCTCAGAAGTCAAATTCCAATCTTCAGTATACTAAAGATACTTATGTCTTAGCAGAGGAATTTAATCAGTTCTTTATATCAGTAGGAGAAAAAGCCTCAAATGCATCAGAAAGATTAGCTGAGATCCATAACATACAGACAGCACCAGGCGCTATGATTTCAAGTTCCCACTACCTCCCTCATGGTGATTTGTTTGAATTCAAACCAGTCATTTGTTCAGATGTTTAAAAGGGAATCATGAACGTGTCTAATAACAAATCTCCAGGATATGATAAGGTACCAGTCTTGGTCATTAAGGACTGCCTGACCTATATACTACCTGTCATTACTAGTATAATAAACCTTTCATTGGAAACATCTATTTTCCCACGTTCATGGAAGAATGCTGAGATAGTCCCTCATTCTAAGGAAGGTGACCATGAGGTATGAGCTAACAACAGACCGATCTCACTTCTCCCAGTACTATCAAAAGTTGCTGAGAAGTTAGTATTACAACAATACACCTCTTTTCTTTCAGACAAGAACTGCCTTACCAAACATCAAAGTGGTAATAAGAGAAATCATTCCACCGAGACCCTTAACCTATTAGTTACAGGTCATCTTTTTAATGCTATAGATGAAAAGAAGGTTACAGCCATGGTATTTATTGATTTAAGCAAGGCACTTGACAGCATCTGTCACATAATCCTACCATAAAGATGTCTTTTCTCATATGCAAAAACAGGGGTCAAAATTACCAGAAAATCTAGTAAAAAAAATTACAACAAAAAGAACCCCAAAAAATGGTCAGCTATTCACAAGGTAAACATCTTAATTATAAAAGTAAAGGATTGATCTTTGGTATTGAGAATGAACCTGTGGCAGCTGATTTGTACAAAGAATATCTCTTGCCGTTGCCAGACATCAAGGAAGTGACAGTTCAAGAGATTGGATTAATTTTAGACAAAGAAAATGATGTTCTTGCAGCAAGCCCTGACAGAATTGCAACAAGTGTATGCCAATGGTGACATTGAATACAGAAATGTGGAAATAAAACGTTTAGAGTCCAAGCAGGATATGTCACCAGAGACTGCAATAAATAATCATTAAAAAGAAAGCAGTTTCCCATTTATGGAACTGAACTCTGTCTGTCTTTGTAATAAAAGAAAAGCACAAATATTGGTTTCAGTCCCAGATGCAAATGGGGGTCAGTGGAATTCCATTAACTGACTTTGTCATATTTACCAACAAAACATTTCCAGTTTTGGTTCTCAAGATCACATCATCGTCAAGGTGGGAGGATGAAATTAAGCCTAGTTTAATTGCTTTTCACAAGAAATATATCTCAAAATAAAAACAGTTGTGTATTGAGAACTGCAAAGCGACACTATTAGTTTCTTGGAAAATATAAGTTGACTCTAACAAAATGTCTGAATAAGAGCTTTAGCATGTTCTAAAGCACAAGGAATGGTATTCAAGCTATACTTTACAAGTGATGAGATGGTGCAAAGGATGTTGTTAGGGTAGGGATAATGAAACTAGATATTTTTGTGTTTTGTTTTTGAAAATTTTGACTGTTATTTTTTAAGATTTGTCTTACAGATAGACTTTTAGTTTTGAAAAAATGACAAATTTTGGTTTTATTTTCTATACTATTATCACCATCATCATTACTATAACAAATATATTTTCTTCAATCACAGTCTCCATCAGTTTTAAATCTGAGTACCCAATCTACCCATGTGCAATTGATAGAATAATTTTTGCATTCACTTTTTCACATATCAAGTCCTCCATTATTGAAAAAAACCAAACCAGAGATTTATATAAAGTAACAAGACCTGAACAGTTTCAGAATCTTTAGTTTAACATTCAATTCCTAAAAAATACACCTGTTAGTTCCCTGATATAAGAACCTATCCCTTCCAAAAAACTAAAAGCTTCCTTTCTTTAAACTGAAATAATTGGATATTGAAAATTTACTAACAAAGCACATACAGTCCAGATCTGATTTATGGACCCAAAGCTGGAAAGAGGCAGAACTTGACTAAAAATATGCCAAGCCTTGATTCGCTTAATTGCTCTTTCAACATGAATACGCACATTTGCTATACTAATGGTCTCAAAACACTGGCTTTGTGTGAACTGGTCACTGGCAGAAAATCTCTTTGGAGGAATATATAAATTTGCTCCTCTGAGGGCCATTAGGTCATGGATCTCAAAGCCCTTGTCTGCAAGGTACTGGTCCCCCATTTCAATTAACTGACAGAATTTACTCTTCTCCAATATTTCCTTCCTGGATACAACTGACTAACAAATGTTATCCATCCACTTGGTGAAATGCAGATGAGCCCTTTAAATGTGTCATGAGATTTATAGTCTGAGTACATTTCTGAGTGCTTCTGATAATGCTTGGCCAACTCGCATTTCAGATCTGTGCAATCAAGAATTCCATGTACGTTTTCGTACCTTCCTTTAAAAAAAATCTGGCAAGTGTTGTTTTATTTCGTCTCTTGAAGGCCATAAAGGCAAACTTCCCAACATTATGTAAAGGTAGTTTGCCCAAGTAATAAAAACATCAGGCACGGTACTTACAGACACACTAAATCTATGTGCCAAGTCATGCTCAAATAAGCCAAGATGTACCCTTGTTAGAAACAACCACAGCTGATCGATGGGCTCTATTTCTCTCTTTCTATTTTGTTTCTCCTGTCCTTGCAAAAAAGGAAATGGATTAGCATTGTTTGCGGAGCTTTCCTTCACTTTTTTTGCGTGCTGTGTTCCATGACATCAGAGACTCATAGCAAGGTTTAATAAAGTTCCAAAATGCCATCAAAGTTCGGTAACTCTGAAATCCTGTGTAGAAAAATATGTCATCATCATTCGATCCAAACCTCTCCAAACCAAATTTTGAAAGAAACAGCTTTTGTTTGAGATCATAATTCTTGGCAACCAAGTCTCTCTCTTCTTCAAATGGTTTTTCATCTGAATCTTCGCCTTGAGTCTCCTTTGTAGAGATGTCAGGTGCATCATATGAGTGATGTTTATCTTCCATACTCTTGGATGGGATCGCAGAAAGTTTAATCGTTTGGCATTCCCGACTTTTGGCTCTTTTGTACCTTTCAGAGACTTCGTCATTGCCAACTGACCATGGGAAAATGGAAGGAACAGCATTCTTTACAAGATCACATCTTTTGCTGGTAAGGCTTTTCCTGTAGTCCTTCTCACTAAAATGTTCAGAACAGCAGAAGAGTGAGCTGTTCAAGGCAAATTTTTTGTCACCACGCTTCATTTTTTGATCCCAGATTTTCTTAAGGTTTTTGTCCAGAGGGAAGTTATGAAAAATTAAATCTGGTCGGTTATCTGAACGATTATTGCAAAGAGCAGCTGCACAACACTTGTGACTTGAATTGTTTTGTTTACTTGAAGACGCCATGTTTATGAGATTCGTGCGAAAGATAGCCCTTAGGCCTCGCTTTCATGCAACTTCTGGTTTTAGGCTGAATCGGTGTATTCCAACTGTTGTAACCTTGAAATAAGCATGATATCCACAGATGCTAGACTCTACAAACATTTCGTACTGTTGTGACATTTTGTCCGTTTAATATTGTCACTGTGGCTAGCCACAACCAAATAGATTTCACATTGGAAAGTGTGACGCTGTACAGCTATTTCTTAAGCAGCCTGGCTCTGAAATGCGCGTCAAAAACAACGGTTCGTGTGAAAAAAATTGCCGTTTTAATCAACTTGGACTTGACAAAACATGCAGTTATAAATAATTTCGATTCGTGGGCTAGAGGCACTCATGCACAACATGTATTCTAGCTGAAATGAATCGCACTTTATTCACTTGTGGAATCACTAAAAAAGTAGAACTGAAGCGTGGTGATACGTATGATATTACAGCTACACTTCCAAAGTCAGTTAAAGTAGATAACTATCCTCCAAGACCATTAACGTGCAGCTTTTGTAAAAGATCGTTCTCTGGCAAACAGTACCTCGATTGCCATGTGCGTTTCAAGCACAGCAATCAATGTGGATCTGTAGACCTTACTGATTCAACCTTCGGTTTGCACTCAATGACGATGACAAATGAGCTGGGTAAAATACCAGCAGAAAACACTGCCAATCGTTCAAGTGATGTGACTCATGATGGATGGACAAAACAACCACAGACATCCACAGCGACGGAGGAAAAGAGAAGAAGTCACAATCAGCGAAAGTCTTACACCCTTGAATTTAAGATGAAGACTCTCCAGTTTCTAGACTCTCTCACTAAGAACAATGCCAGAAACAAGTGAAACAAGGTCGCAGAGCTTAGAGGGATCAGTAAATCAATGGTGGTAAAGTGGAACAAAGATAGAAGGAAGATCTTTGCTGAATTATCATTAAACAAATCCCATAAAAACAGTGGCAACATCAAAGATTTAAGACAATGAAGAAAACTGAATTCAACAAAACCACGTAACCGAGAAAAATTTCCCTTGGCCTCCAAGCAACTAGTTACAGAGTTTAAACTATGTAGTGCTGCTGGATGGAAGGTGTCAAAACTCTGGCTTTGTAAAATGATGAAGGAGAAGATTGAAATTTGCTATGGGAAAGAAGTTGCTGCAAAATTCAAAGCCAGTGGCAATTGGTTCCAAAGATTCAAAAGAAAGCGTAATATTTCACTTAGAAGGAAAACAAACAAGAAGAAAAATTCAGCAGATGAAGGAAGGCAAACCATTCTGGAATTTCATAGGGATCTAAGAAAGGCTCTACAAACAACCAGGAGAAGAAATAGCAATACTTTTGATCCAAAGTATGGAAGGTGGCTGCCAAATGACCGTTATAAGGTTGACCAAGTGCCCCTACCTTTTGTGATTGGGCAGGAAAAAACATATGAATTTTCAGGATCAACCCAAGTATGGGTTTCCCAGCCATCAACTGGTTTGGACAAGAGGCAAGCCACACTGCAACTTTGTATTCGGGCATCAGGGGAGCAGAAAATCAAACCTGCTATTGTTTTTAGAGGCAAAGGTAATGACAATAATAACAATGATAAAGGTAATAATAATAATAACAATAATAATAGCGAGTTGTAATAATAATGATAATGATATGTATTAAAGGTAATGTGACCAATGAGGAGAAATCAATGTATGCAAAGAGAGTCGACATTTACATTCAGAAAAATGCTTGGATAGACGAGGAGATCAATATGCAGTGGGTAAAAAAGACACTGATTCCAGGAATAGAGAAAGGACCCAGTGAAAAAGTCCTTTTTGCTGACAATGTTGAGTTCCAGTTGGCCAAAGCTTTCCACCAAGAATGTAGGAAAGAGCTAAATACATTGGTGTACTTGCTACCTCCAGAAGCCATGGTGGCTTGAGAATGATTCCAATGTTGAAGTATGGCATGACAAGATCTCTGCCAAGGAAAGAAGAATCTTGATGACTACATGGGTTGCAGAGGCATGGAAGGAGCTAGCAGCTGAGAAAGATTTCTTTTGGAAACTCTTCAAAAAAAAAACAGGGTGTCTTATGACTGCAAATGGCTCAGATGATGATAAAATATTACCCCAAGGACTTGCAAACTATAACTTTTAGGTGAACATAATTCTATTGAACAACTATTGAGTTTGTTCGGCCTGGCTATGCATGTACACATGTAACAGTGTACTGCCTGTAATGGGACTGGAATAGGACTGGGTGTATAGTGTTCAGTAAAAAGATGTATAAGAAACTGTAAGTACAATTTAATTTCATCCACTTGATTACGTAGTTTGTAATATGCATGACAAAATTACTGCTTTCTGATTGGTCAAGAGGAGTACAATTATTTCATTAATTGTACTGCAGTCCAATTAATGGTTTGCTTTATGTAATTTTGTCATGCATATAATAAACAAATGATCATATGACAGAGAGCACAATTAGTTTATAAGAACCTGATACCCTAGTTAGAACTGTCAGTTTATAAGAACCTCATACCCTGATTTTTTGTTATATATCAAATATATAAGAACCAATTCCAGGCTGATCTGGTAAAATGTAGGTTCTTGTTAGCAGGTTTTTACTGTACAGTGCTTGTGTTTGGAAAATTCAGGGATCTTTGTTGTGTCAGACTTCACACCACACCAAAATATCTAATAAATGAGTAATGAAAAAAATTAATAATAAACTCCAATCCACTATGGAAAAATCCATCATATCTACAGTGATAATCTTGAACTGTTTTTGAACAATTACCCAGTAAGGTCTAGGGTGTATCAAGTTAAACATGTGTGACAATAACCCTATCAAAACATATTTCTCATTTTGTGCATGTATGTATGGTGTGAAGATATGAGTATGAACAATGATAATCATAATTAAGATGTTTAAATACACACTGGTAAAGAAGAAAATCAACAATGTAATAATAGTGCTGGTGATGAATTTCACAAGCAAAATGATAAAGATAATTTCAGTGACAGTACCATCAATGATATTAGCAAAAGAGATAAATTTTTTTAAATCAAGATTTGGATGATCATTATAAAATTATTAACAAAGACAAACAGTTCATTTCAACAATTATATCTCTATGTCAAACAAAATTAATGAAAACTTTCCAATAGAAAAAATAAATATTAAAATAAAATGATTCAAAGATTGTACTAGCAGAAAATTTTGCTAGATGTGTTGGAAAAACAGCAATATCACCACGAGTAGCAAGCTAAATAAATCACAACTTGTCAATCCTGGAAAATCAAATGAAGTTTTAAATCTATTAAAACAAGAAATGTATATGCAGGGTTTATCCAATCCTGAACAACATGATCTATTCAAAGATTTTAATAAAAATTAGAAAGGATTAAATCATTTTCTTGTACAATATGTTAAAAAAAATATCAAGATATACTTTGATGATCACTACACAGAAAATAGTAGTGAAGATGACAAGAAACAACAACCACAATATCCTATAAAAACATTCAAAAATCATCTGATGGTGTGTTGAAATTCTTAAATGGAAAGTAATTAAATATTAATTATGGTGATTTATCCCATATTGCATGAAAACCATCTAGTTTTAATTTATCTGCCACTGGGACACACCCATGCATTAAAATGTCAAAAGAATCCAGCATGCCTGCTAATTTTATAAGAAATCAAAATATCAAAATACTTCGGTGGTG
The DNA here is from genome assembly GCA_030142905.1 of Heliopora coerulea. Taxonomy (NCBI): domain Eukaryota; kingdom Metazoa; phylum Cnidaria; class Anthozoa; order Scleralcyonacea; family Helioporidae; genus Heliopora; species Heliopora coerulea. Next base: position 581,901 of record JASJOG010000111.1, on the reverse strand, counting down.
TTATACCACCTGCAAAACCAACATTACAAAACATACCAAAACAAACTACTAGCAGTAGTACTAGTGGAGAAGGCCTGAGCACAAGTGGTATTCCTGGTAGAATTGAATTTAGAACACCACCCTTATTAAGGGATTTCAATTAACTGGTAATTCCATTTGCAAATAAAAATTTACTGGCCCCACTTGTGGAACATCAGACATAATAAAGTAAACTGTATAAGAAAGCAAATTAAATAAGTTTACTTGCAAAAACTTTTCTACTAGAGAATTTTAACAAACAAAGATCAAATTACAGGTTGTTGACATGCCAATACAATCAAATTTACTAGCCACATTTATGTTTGGCACTCATTTGCATTATTATATCTGAATCCACAGTCAAAATTTAGAAATTTTACAGTGACTTATACCATGCAAACCTTAGCAACAGCTTCGGGTTAGAAATGGCAGAGAAGAAATGCAGTTATCAAGCAAATGAATTGCTTGTGTATGCTGGGGTTCAGCACTTATGTCGATGGTTGGATTAAATTACAGATATTTTGAGGCCTGAGAATCGTAACTTTCAGGACATTTGGGAACCTATTTGAAGAAGATTAAATGCCTTTAAACCATCAGCAAAAGCAAGTATCATCCTTTCCAAGTGTGTTCAGATGTGCACCTACTTAACATAGCAACCAGGCATGGACAAATTCATGGTTAAGAGAGGCATACTTTGCCATATCATAGGTATTTAACAGACGTGTATACATGGGATTGGAGGTAAGATTATAAGGGTTTCAGGAACCTATTTACCCTAGACAAGTTTTTATAGAATTTGTAATAGTAAATGCTTGTAGCATTTACCTGAAGGAATTTTAAATGACATATATCAAAAAATGTGCTCTGCAGATTTCACCATCTTGACATTGTCTGTTTAAAAACCAGTGTACGTGCTTGTTGGTGGTAGTCTCCTTAATTTCTGGCCATGAATTCACCTTTCTTTCACCAAATTTAAGAAAAGTAAAAAAAACTGTTTTCTTCAATAAGAATGATCAATTTTTATCTAAGTATTATTTGGGTTCATACTCTGAAAGTGTTTCCAAACAATCACTATAAAACATGTAGGTATGTATGGAATATGGACAAAAATAGTTGAAATGGTCATCACTGGACAGCATGCTGGAAAAAAATAATGATCACGTTTATTTCTTTGAAAGTTATGGAAATACCCCAGATCTTTAAAATAGGAAACATTGGAAGATTTTCTACAAAAAACAACAATTTACATGGAAAGTAATGTGAAATTGCAGTTACCCATTAGTTGCACATATGGGGTTTGGGGTTCAAATTATTGGTACAGTAAGGCAAGTAAAAATAACAACATATTACTGTGAAACCACGTTACAAAAACAATCTTATAAAGTTTTTGATAAGATGTATGTATTGTAAAAAACGTAAACTAAGTACAAATACTCAATCATGCTGTAATTACTTTGAATATAAATTGAAATAAAATGATTTTATGGTTGAAGTGTTAGTTAATGTCCAGAATATACATTAACATCCATTTTTTCTAATGTCAAATCCCTCAGTGAGAGGGGATCTGCTATTGAATGATGACTTGTCTCAGATTGATCCAGCAGATGCTTTTTGAGGTCAACATAATAAGTGTGATGTCACATGACATCCAGTCATAAAACGTTATATTTAAGTAAACTACACAGTGTAAATCATTGTTGTTTCTCCACAAAAAAATTGATGTGCATAGACATATATCAGAGGGAGATAATTGACAAGCATCAAAAAGTAAATATCCATACAATGACTGCATTACACCATCTAAAATTCTTTTAAATCATTGACAATCTATCTTTTCATTATCGGTGATACAATATGCATTTCTTAAATTAGAATAATTATTAAACAAAATAATATGACTGTTTGTTCTTACTTGTCCATCACCATACAAAAATAAAAGGAGTATTATCCAGGTAAGAATATAAATTATTTAAATTTCCTAAATTCTTTTTACCACTTGCTGTGACAATAAGATCATCTAAAATTAACAAACAACTATGACCAATATCACTTGAAATATCTTCTGCACTTTTTAATAACCCCTCTTTAATTTTGTCAACATTGTCTTGATAACAGGAATACAAATAATGCATGTTGGACATCTTTAATCCTTGTTTTTAAAAGTTAAAAAGTTAATTTTTTTAACTCTGTTTTTCTTTGTTGAAAAGCCCTTTAAATGAGTAACTTCTTTTCCTAATTGTGTTACATAGGAGTAACATTTTGAACTCATGCAACAAGACTCTTTTATCCAGCCATTGTCAGATAATTTTTTTAATTCCCTAAGATATTCACCCTCTTTATAACAATATAACAGAATCTGTATATATATACACATAATAAGCTTTATTTGCAGGACCCAGTTACAGGTATTGCTAAACATGATCTAAAATATTTTAAGGAATGTATAAAAACTACTTTAACTAACAAAGACAATAGTTTAATGCAAGTACATAAGTAGATTGATACACTGGAAGTTAAAGGAGTCAAGACAACTCCTTGGGAGCAGCTCTTAGGTTAAATTTCACCCCAGAACTATTTCCCCGATCCACGTCAACCTACAGTGTAGGTAAGTGAAAGCAATATGATATATGGAGCCTTTACTGGTAAAATGTAGCTATGATTTCTGCCTTAAGGGCTGTTGTCTCTGATGTAAAAACGTTTGGAAATATGCTTGGAAAATAGATCTGTTATTACTGGATCATTCAATGGCATAACATCACTCAATAATTTTTTCTTTGATTCATTGGTGATGTTCATTTGAAAATAGGCTTTTAGGATGTTGTGTGATCCATCACATAGGTTTTCATATTTTTCACATTCAAATACAAAGTGGAATTCATCTTCAATTGCAAATTTATCACAGTAATTGCACAATCTCTCTTCTCGGGCTATATTTTTATAGCGACCAATCTCAATTTCTAGTTTATGGTTACTTATATGAAACTTTGAAAATAATCTTCTTTGGTTAGAGTCTTTAATGATATTTAAATATTCTTCTATGTTATAACAATTTTTAAATGTAGAATAGAAAGAAAGTTTTGTGCAGTTTTCTACTTGTTGTTTTCAGAATGATGTATATTTATCTTTGATAGTTCTTATAAGATTGTTTATTTTTGTATCCTGGACAAATTTTTCAATATCTATTGTTTCTTCAATATGAGGATAGAATTTATTGATAATGTTGGCGGCATTAGAATAGGATGAATCTTTATCATTTAAGTAAAGTCTTTTTGATAGATAAAATGTTTGTTTTGCAATGCTTGATTCTGGTAGTTGACTGATGTGTTTAATGTAAGAAAATAATTTCTTAAATATGGGGATTAATAGAGGGAATTTACCTAATTCACCTCTGCTAGCAATGTTGCTTGCTTTTCTGTTCACACCTAGGTAGAGTTTGCCAAATTTCAGATGTGTTTTCTCAGTAGACGTCTTATCCCATTTATTGAAATTATTGTTGCCATAGGCTCCCCAAACCTCAGAGTTATAGAGTAGGACCAGAGAGACTATGCCATTGAAGATCTTCATGGCAATCTTTGGGTAAGTTTGTTAACATGAATATGTTTCTGAATTTTAAATAGTGCATGCATAGCCTTTTTACTTAGTTGTTGAGTTGCAGCTGAGAATTTAGTGTTTGGGGTTAGTTTTAGGCCAAGATAAGGGTATTCATTTGTGATATCAATATGCTTATCTCCCAAGAAAAAGTTTAATTTGTATAGTTTAGAGTTATGTTTCTGTAAGATCATGACATTTGTTTTTGCCAAATTTATATCCTTTTACTATTTTTTGCTCCACTCATTAAGAGAGTCTAGACAGTTTTGAAGAGCAGATTTCAATCTGGATAAGATGACAAGATCATCAGCACAAAAGAGACTACTTAATCTTCTTCCATTTGGCAAAGGAATTGGTCCAAGTTTGCTTTTTCAAATTGTTTTGGAAGTTCATTAATAATTAGATTAAACAAGAGGGGACTCAAGACACAACCTTGACATACACCTCTGTTGTAGGAAAAGAGAGTTAGAGTAGATATTTTTTATCAGATCATAGAAGTAGCCTCTAATTCCATTGTCCAAAAGTTTAAAGTAGAGGCCTTCATGCCAAACAGAGTCAAATGCCTTCTTGAAATCAACAAAGCAAAGATAGATTTTTTCTTAATTACCTTGATTTACATATTTGTCGTGTAAAGTTTTTAGGGTAAAAAATATGGTCAGCAGTTCCATTGCCCGGTATATACCCAATTTGAGATGGGTGTAATAGTTCTTTAGATTTTGAAAAGCTCATTAGACGATCATTGAAGACTCAGCAAAAGACCTTCCTAATGACCTTGATACACATATTCCTTGATAGTTACAAAAGTCTAATTTTTCCCCTGACTTATAGATTGGTGAAATAAGTCCCTTACACCATCAAGTGGGGAGATTTCCAGAATTTAATATGGTGTTAAATACTTTAGTGAAGCCATTGGAAAGGATATCAACACCATATTATATCATTTCGTTGTTAATTCTGAGTAAGCAGCTTTTTTTCATATTATTTTCTTAGCTGCTTTTATTATCTCACTAACTGTTATTTCTGTGTCCAGATTTTCAGTTGAATTCTTTAGAGTATTCAAAAAAAAGTTTATTATTTTGGCTAGACTTTTCTAGCTCATCTATTTTGTTTGAAGAGTTTGTTTATAGGATTTTAAAGCATCATGATATGTTTGTCTTAGTTCAATATTGGTGAGAAGTTTATCCTTCAAATTGGAGAGTTTTCTTAGTTGGTGTCTCTTGATTTGACAATCTTTGTCGAACCATTTCTTATGAGCAACATTGACAATTTTACTTCTTGGTTTCTTCTTTTTAAGCCTTAAACATTTTTTTGATGTTCCCAGTAAAATGTTTTGAAATTCTGATACACATTTATTTGTTTCATTCGAGTCTTCTGTGAAATCAGAGTTAAAGAAGTAATTTAATTTCTTTTGTATTTCTGGTGATCTCAATGTTTCTCTAAAATCGTCTTTAGAGTCATCATCCCAAATGAACTGGTTTGGTAGTTTAGTCATTTGAACATCACATGGGTTGGTATTGGTTTCATCATTTGGCTGACCAACTCCAAGCCATGTAATTATTTGACTAAGGTTGGATAGATATGTTTGGGGTTTAACAACAAAATAATTAATATTTTCAAGTAGTTCTTGATCACAGATGATGTAGTTTTACACTTATGGCATTGACACCATGGAAAGTAGCTCTTCCAAGGGAATCATCTTTTGTATGGCCATTTAGAATTTTCATGTCTGTGTTCATGCATATATTGATTAGTTGTTTACCATGATTGTTAATTTGATTGTCAAAATTTAGCTTCTTTTTAGGCTAAAAACAGTTTTTACTAAAATCGTTTATAAATGTGTTTCCATCTTTAGAGACAGAGTCTTCAAGAGTACTAGTTCTTGCATTGAAGTCACCAAGAATCATGTTTCGTTTTGAGCAGAAAAGAACTGTATCATTTTCTAATTCATCAAAAATTTCTTTTTCAAAATGGGTTTTTCTGGTGGAATATAGACGCCACATAGGTACAGATCCTTTTTTGCATCCAGCACATCTTTTGAGATTTTACACCAGAGGAAGTTTTTTGATTTTTTGACAACAGTAACAAATTTCTCATATTTAACTTTGGTAAGCAATGTGATACCACCTGGTTTGCAGCATACCCGGTTGGTATGAGAAGTCAGAGTATCAGAGACAAACGCCCCAAAACCTGGAACATCAATATTTGTTTTACACCAAGTTTCAGTAACAACTAGAAAATCAATACTATTTATATCATCAATAAAGTCTTTGTTCTTAGTTTTGTCACCAAGCACATTATTTGAAATACCATGGATATTCCTAGTGCTAACTGACAGTTTTGGAGGCATTAATGAAATTGAGTACTGTGGTTGACAGGAGAGTGACCTGGTAGTTATTGGTATATCAATGTTTAAGATGCTAAATTTAGGGGTTACTAGTATAGTTATCTGAGTTATAGTTTAAATATAAGACAGTATTATAGTTATGTCAAAAGAAAAGTAATCAATTAACATACCAATGGAGGTCTTTAATTAGTTGTCGTAGTTTAATTGGGATATATTTTCTTTCTTCTTGATGAAAAGGGACTGTTGCACTCATGTTGATCATAGGAACTTTGTCTTCGATTGGTTGGAGTTTTCTAATAGGGATCTTTGGTCAATAGAGGTTAGGTGGTTGGTAAGGGAATGGTTGTTGGAAGTTGAGTTGCAGATGGGGATTACTGAGGAAATCTGGGAGGCTGGATAAGTTTCTTTCTTTGGAAATTCTTTCTTCGATTGTTTGTATTCTTGAAGAAAGCATGCTTTAAGTTTTGGGCAAAGCATTTGACTCCATAATTGTTCAAATGTTTTTTTATCTTTAAGATGATCCCTTTTTATATTTTGGTGCTTGACAAAGGTTACATTACATCTTGTAGGCAGGGTTTTCTCAAGGCTTTCATTTATTGCAGTGACTCTCTGGTCCAAGTCGTCATTTCTGGGCAGAAGTGATGAAATTATTACATGGCAGTCAGGTAGTTTTCCTGAAATCTGTTTGGTGGTGTCCATTACATATTTAACAAGTGGTTGGTTTAGGGGTGAGTGCTCCAGGTCATTTGTACCGGTGTGGATGATGAAGGTTTTCAGTGAGGTAAACTTGGTGGTTTCGACAATTCTTGCTGTATGTATTTTGTCATACTATTAGGACAAAGTAATGATGGGTTTAAATGTCAACCATTGCTGTTGCATAGTATAATCGTGTCAGCTACATTAAATTCATAGTATGTTTTGTTGAAAATGACATTATAATTTGTGCGTTGGATGTTTCAAATATGCCTACCCCACATTTTAAAGTTTTGCTGTTGAAACAATGTGGTTGTCCGCGAATGAGTCAACTTCGTGAGAGATTAATGTCTGGTGATCTTGTTTATGGAGATCGTATTTCATTTGATTGGTCAACAGGTGATGTAACTAAATTATAAAAAGGAGCATGGACAGCATAGAGTTTAATAATAATATGTGTTTTGAAGAATTCAAATGTTCTCATGCCGCTTATGAAGTTTATGAATTTGGTGAGCTTTCTGTGATTGGTGATGAAATGGTTATCTTGACGATGTGCACAAGGGAAACTGTCGAGTCACCCCATGTTTTCAATGTGTTGTATATCGAACGGTGTGTGTGTTTCTCGAATGAAAACCTTTTTATATCATTTGGAGACTAAACATTTTATGTTTGGTCAACGTATTCATATCAATTGGGATACCGGTATTGTGAATGGATGGTGATTGTCAAGAAGCAATTTTGGTTGGAGCTCGTGAATTTTTTCTGTTATATGAGGGTTCTGCGATTTTGAAAGATGTTGGTGAAACAGAGAATTTTAGAAAAAGAGTGTTGTCAACTTGTTTCAATAAACATTTGCAAGAAGAATTTAATGTGTTGACATATTGTAGAACGGACTTGATGTCATCTGATATTAATCTTAAGTGTAAAATGAATGATAAGTGTATTTTGATTCAATTATAAAAGCTCATGTGTTGTTGAGGTGTTTCATATTCAGTGTGTGACTTTAACTTGAAGTAAGGGAGAAGAAGATAAAAAAAAAATAAACAAGTATAATATTATTTGTTTTGTGTTTTGTTTCATCTGCATTGTGTCTACGATGTCTACCATGTATTGTGTGGAACATCAGTATTTGATAAGAAAAGATCTTGGTGGTGGAAGAATTAGATTTTTGTGTGCGGATTGCACACCATGTCCTTATGGGTTAGAACCAAAGTTTCTGTGTTTTAATGATTGGGTGTATGGAGATCATATCGATATCAAGTGTGTGCTGTGCAAAGAAGATTCTTATTCTGATGAATATGGTTTTTCACCTTGTAAAGATTGCACAGTTTGCAGTGATAAAAATGTTTCTGTTGAATGTGGTTGAGGAAGAAATCGCATGTGTGGTTCCGGTTGTTCTAATGAAAGCATGAAATTTGATGCAATATTAGATGCTTGTGTGCTGAAGGAACACTTGGGTACTAAAAAAACTGAGAAGAGCCTGTCTACAAAAAGTATGAACGATAAGCAACATGGAAAAGCTTGTGGACAATTTCATGTTGGAAAAAAACACGAAGGATTTCATTGCTATACTTGCCTGTGCCTTAGCATGTTCTCTCATTTTGCTTGGTTTTGCAATAATGAAAATTAAGTTTGGATATTTTTTACAGAAATGAATTGTAATGAGGGTTATTTTTTTATTATGTGGTATTTTGATTCAGAGTGAGGAATTGCATAATTTTTCCAGTATTCTTTCCCATATGCATTAAATAATTCTGTATGAGGAGGTACGTTTTTTAAGGTTTTTCCTTTAAAATAAATTTTTCTATTTCTTTTGGGGAATATTCCAATGTTAGTCTGTTGTCTGCTCCGTTGGTACTTTGATTCACGTCTATGCAAACCGCATTCTTAGATTTGTTCAAACAAATTGCAAATGGTGCTGTCACGCTTCCATATATTGTCAAGTTTTCTCAGGTTTGTTCTTCTTCCGGTGTAGTAACCTAAATGCGTGTTGTGGTTGAATGGTTTTTTATACAAAAATAATCCAAATCCTGCTCTGGGGATGGTATAGGGTTTTATTTGGAGATTGTCTTCTTTTCCCAAATGAATCCAATATTTTTTAGTTCTTGATGTTCTATTTTTACATTGATTTCCTTTTAAGGTTTTGCTTTTGCATTGAACTACTTTTCTGTCTGTTTTGTATAATTGTTTGTAATTTCGTTGCATTTTTTTCCACTGATAAGTCATTAAACCGATGTAGTTTTCTGTGTTTTTGATGATACGAATAATCATGCCAATTTTTGCATTGACGGTTGAAGGCACATCTTTGACAACACTGTTTAAATATTCTTTTCTTTTTGTTATTTCTTCAACAGTGTATTGAAATAAATCTATGGAATTTACGCATGTTTCTTCAAAGTGATTGAGACTTTCTTTGAATATAAATGGTGAAAACAAAATATTTTCATTATTGTCTTGAATTAATGCCACGTGGACGGGTTTGTTTTCTTCTGATTTTTTGAATATTTCTATTTCAACGAGACCCATGGATAATTTGTGCAGTGGAATAAATCCTTTTTTAAGATGTTTTTGTTTTGTTGTTTTGAATTCAAAAAACACTTCTGTGGATTGCAATGCTGATAAAGTTGATGGTCCAGGTGGGTTGTTTTGTCTGTTTATATTGGTTATTTTGATGGTTGATTTTAAATTTGTTTTTATAGTTTGATGATGTGAAAAGATTGGATGAAAAAAGGATAGAAAAATGCAGATCAACAAGGTGAATAGTTGCCTGACCAACTGTTGTTTTGTGATTGCATTGTTGGTTGGGGTTAGTTACATGCAAAAAAACTCTATAAAAAATTGAGTAAAAAAGTTGAGGACTTGATTGTCAAAGATGATGTAATTGATTTTTACAAACTTTTTGGGATTTCTTATCCCGCGATTAGACTTCCAGATATGAAGTTGGTTTATGAAAAATTTTTGAAAGAACGCAGACTCGAATAGGTTGTTTTTTGTGACGTTCACGATGACGCTATCGTTTTTGATTGTCGTTTGAATGATGATGACGAATTGTCACGATTATCTGATAAGGTGGGCTTTTTGTGGTTAATTTCAAATCATGATTTGGTTTTGAATGTTTGTAAGTTTGTTCACGGGTATGCGTATAATTTTTGTATTAAATGCATGAAGCGATTTGAATCAATGAAACATTTTCATACTTGTTTGATTCCGACCATGTGTCAAAAATGTTACACTTTTCACCTTTATGATGAGGACGAACTGCCGAATCCTATACAGTGTATGGAGTGTTTTTTAAATTTCAAAACGGAGCATTGTTTTTACCAACACATGTTCAATAAGGTGTTTAATAAAAAGTTGCATTGTCGAGATAAAGTATCGCCTTGTCAGCAATTTATGTATTGTTCGACGTGTACACAAATTGTTCCTCGTTTTTTCTGGCAACGAGGAAAGCAGTATTTTCATCATTGTGAGAAGATCTATTGCGATTATTGTAATGTTTATGCAACTAAACCACATTTTTGTTTCATGAAGAGAGTCGATGTTGCGAAAGACACGCAAGCTGTGGTTTATTGTTTTGATTTTGAAACTAAAATGGAACCTGATACGAAATTGCTTGTTCCCTATTTTTGCATTGTCGAAAGAGTGTGCAAGTATTGTAAGGAAATTTTGTTTGAGATGATGACGGGTATGTGAAAGATGTGCCCTGTTGCAGTCAACACATTTTGTGAATTTATGTTTTCGACTTCGGTTTCGTCTGTGTGGGTTGCTTATAATGGTGCTAGATTCAATTGTGTTTGTCTTGAGGTGGATTTTGGAAAAGAAATGGGGAAACCCCTTTACGATGATGTGTGGAAATAAGATTATGGTGTTGAGGTATGGGAACGTTACGATTCTCGATAGTTATTTGTTTTTCAACACAAAGTTGTCAAATTTGCCTCATTGTATGAGCATCGAAGAATATGATCTCGAAAAGGGGTTTCATCCATATTTGTTTACCGATTTGGATTATGTTGGTGATATTGTTGACAAGCGGTTTTTTGACATGTCATCGATGCATGATGAAACATTGGCTCGATTCGAGAAGTGGTATGACAGTTGGAATGGGAAGGAGTATATTTTTAAAGATCAATTGTATCAGTATTGCAAAATGAATGTGCAAATTTTGAGGGAATGCTGTTTGAAATTTTCAAAGATTATCAATGAACAAGTGAAAGGGATTTGACCTTTTTTCGACAAAACAATTGTAATGATTGCAAGCTTATCTTTGAAGGAAAAAACAATTGGTCTTCTTCTGAAATTAGGTTACAGGGGGAATGTCAATCAGAGTACTGTCGGTTTGATGTGGTTGGATAAAATGGGAAAAACGATTTCTAATTTTCATTCAAAGTTGACTTGTTTAGGAGAAAAGAGCATTAGTGGTGTTTATGTTGACGGTTTTGACCTTAATACAAACACCATTTATCAGTTTAATGGGTGTTTTTTCCATGGTTGTCCTGATTGTTTTGACCCTTATGCCTACAAAGAGTTGACCGATTGTATGAGTGAATGGAAGGAAGCAAAAATAATTTGTTGATGGGGGGTTATAAGGTAGTTGACATGTGGGAGTGTGAATTTATGAAAACAAGAAGTTTAATGCGGTCTGATGTTAAAGCTAACAAGAAGAAATATTATTATGCCATTCCTTTGAATCCTAGAGATGCATTGTTGGAGGAAGAACCTCCCATTGTTGTCTTTATAAGGAATGTGATCAAAATGGAAAGATCTATTATGAGGATTTTACTTCGTTATACCCTTCTGTGCAGAAATATGAATGTTTTCCTGTCGGGCATCCAACTGTTTATGTGGGCGATGAATGTAATTGTTGGATATCAAAGAGGTGTGCGGTTTGGTCAAGTGTAAAGTTTTGCCTCCCAGGGGGTTTTTTCCTATTTTACCATGCAGAATTAATGGGAAACTGTTGTTCACTTTGTGTAGAAAATGTGCTGAAATTAATTTGCAAAAATGTTCACATGAAAATTTGGATGATCGGTGTTTGCTTGAAACTTGGTGTACACCGGAATTGCACAAGGCTGTTAGACATGGTTATGAAATATTGGAGGTTTGTGAGGTTTACCATTTTGGAAAAACATCGCGAATTTTCGAACAATTCATGAATACGTTTTTGAAATTGAAGCAAGAAGCGTCAGGGTTTCCCTCTTCGTGTTTTGCGGAAGATGGTAGTGTGTGTGATGAAGTTGTTGATGAATTTTTCAAAGCTTATTTGAATCATAAGGATATTGAGTTGGATTGAGACAGTGGTGTGAAATGAAGGTTTGAGGACTGTGGCTAAAGTGATTTTGAATTCTTTGTGGGGGAGATTTGGTCAGAATGAAAAAGTTTACATTCAATACGTGAAATCGTACGATGATCTTCTTGCACTTAGTAAGAACAAACGTTACAAAACTACCTCGTTTGATTTTGTGAGCGAATAATGCATGAGAGTTGCTACAACTTTGAAAGATAGTTCTATTCAACCTCTTAAAACTGGAACGTTATCATTGCAAGCTTTGTCATGTGCTATTCACGTTTGAAATTATTGAATGCATTGGAAAAGATTGGGAAAAGAGTTTTGTATTAAGATACCAATTCTGTGATTTATTCTTGCAAAGAAGGTGAAGGTAAACTTCCCTTGGGGAGTTATTTGGGAGGGTTGACAAACAAATTGTGTGAGGGTGAATGGATCAAAAGATTTTGTTCGACAGGGTCTAAATGTTACTCTTTTCAAACCAATCTGAACTGCGAGGTTGTGCATGTAAAAGGTTTTTTACTTAAAGAAAAGGGATATTCGAGAGAAATTTTGTTTCAAAAGTTTAGAAACTGTCGTAAGAGATAATTGCCAAACAATTACAGTAGTCTATATGGATTTTATTATGTGTAATAAGCAGATGAACGTATTCACTTGCGAATTTGATAAGACGTTTTCCTTTACGTCTGACAAGATAGTTGTTTTGAAAGACTTTCCGACATTACCGTTTGGATATTGATTTTTTTTTATAGAAAAATGTTTTTTTGCAAACCACTATTCTCTTTAATCAACCGTTTTCGACGAGTGTCATCAGACTGTCACAAAATGGAAAATCTTATTGGATTTACTGATTGCTTAAATATTTGGAGTTTCTTGTTTCTCCTGTACCAAAATATGTTTTATTTGTATGGTATCGAGTATCAAAAATCTTTTGACGATGTTCAAAAAGCGCTTGAAGAGAAAAAAGAAAATAATGTTATCTCAGGATACAGTTTTATCAAATGTATGTCTGAAATACCCAGTGTAGACGAATTGAAGATGAAAAGCAAGCATGATGAAATGTTGATCATTTTAGATGATTTGATGTTCATAGCATCAGATGATAGGGAAAGTTTTAGTCATTTGAATAATTTTGTGATGGAGGATTGTCATCACATGAATATTTCTGTAATATTTGTTAGTCAAGATTTGATGTATAAGTCTGAAAAAATTACATATGATTACTAGGAATAGTTTGTATCAAGTTGTTTTTCATAATATAGGTGATGAAAGAAATTTGCATGCCATGATTCATAATCGAAAAATACCTAAAAAAATATTTGTCCAAATCATGAAAGACACTTTTCAAAACCCTTACAATTATATCGTTTTTGGCAACGATCCTAAAAATCCCGATAATTGTAGAATAAGAACTGGAATTTTTCCAAACAAGTCTTTGTATTTTTACGTTTATTAAAAACAATTTTTTTTGGATTTACAACATTGTGAATTTTTATTTTTTTTTTACTGCATAGAACTTTTTGTAAAAATGAAGAATATATTTTGCACATTGTTTTGTATAAAGTTCATTTGAAATTTTGTTTTGAATTGATTTTTTCAAATTGATGTAATTTGTTTTTTTCGAAAAGATGTAAAAATAAAATGCACCAAGACCTGCATGTTGCGACTTTGTTGTGCTGTACAGCACGTGTTGAAATTTGTTTCAACGGTTCAATATCCCACCCGTAAGTTGACGGGTGTTGTCCAAAACTATTGAAGAAAAAAGGTGTTTTTTTTTAAAACAGCAACCCAATGTTGTCCTTTTTGTGAAGAGTCATCGGTATTCCAAATTCAGCAGCATTTTTCTTTGTTTCAATAATTAGTTGCTGCAACATCAGCAGGAAAAAGACCTAAAAAATATTTGGTAATTTTTGATTATTTTATCTATTTCATCTGTAGTTAAGTATTGTTGAAGAAAACATTGAAACTTCATCTTCTTTTGTAGCTGTACTTTGGTCTTTTTTTTGTTTGTTTTGGTTCTTCAGAATCTTCAAAAAGACACCTTAAAGGAGATACTTTTTCTGTAAACTGAGTTAACCAAGACGAGGTAGTTGGATTGGTCGTAGTGGCAGAAGAAGAGGTTTGAAAAGATTGTCTAATTTCTAAATTCTTTATTTAATTCTTTTGCTAATAAATTAATGTCACTTTGCGACAACGTGTGTAAAGTTTTTTTTATGTTATTTCTAAAGTCATGTATAAAATCGTCATAGTTCACTTTCATTATTTTTCCAGATGGAAAAACAATATGACCCTTTGAAGATCTTGAAAGTTTTTTTTTCCAAATCTTTTTGGCTTTGGGTAAAATGTAAAGTCTTTGATTTTTTAAGGGGAGGAGGTGATGATGGTGATCCACCATCTTCTTCATTAGCATCACTAGGGTTTGGAGCGTAAATTGTAGCATTTTTTTTTATAATTGTTGACTTTTTGCAAATAATTAGTTTTCAGGAATTCTTGAATTTGTGAAGATTTTTTCGCACTTTGAATGTTTTTTCTTTCTTCTAACAATTCCGTTAAAGCAAGATCTTTTAAGTCTTCTTTGAAATTCTGTTTGTCCAAATTAGCTTACTTATCCTGGTCGGGTTGACGACTTGTAATTTTTGAATCAAATTAACACTCATGCTTTCTTTTTTGGCTTTATTTAACACGTTGTGTAATATAATGTTTTTGACTAAAGTATTTTTTTCATCAATGTTTTTGAGATTTATTCCCGATTTTATATAGTAATTTGTTTTCATAGGAATCTATTCGTAGAGGTATGTCCTTGGAAATGATTGACATGCAAAGTTTCCGTATTTTTGTGACAAAACTTTTATCTAACATTTTTGCTCTTTTTTGAGGAAGTTTATTGAGAAAGGTGTTTAATTGTTTTAGGAAATTGCTTTTTTTCCCTTTTTTTCCTTGTTTTTTACTATTCAGTTTAAAATTTTTAACATAAGAACTTCGTCATCTTTGGAATACCAGAATTTTGAATCATCATCATCGGTATCACAATTCTCTTCATTATCTTCTTCTTCATTAAGGTTTTTGTCATCATTATTGTCGCTATAACATATTTCTGAGGCAGTTTTATTGAAACTGTTGTTGTTAATCTTGTTTATTTTTTTCTTTTAATTCATTTTTTGGTTTCAATAGTTCGGTTTTTTCAAGCTCCAATTGATTTTCCATCTTTTTTATTTTGTATGTAATGGGAATGGTCGACGTCTTATTTTCAAAAAAGTTTTATAAGGAGTAAAAGAAAACGGTACTAAACGTTTGATGCTCTTTATTTTGAATATTTTTCGTTTTGTCTTTCCTGACCATCGTTTCATTTTTTTTCTATTATTATTAATTCAAAAAAGATAAAAAAAGGCACTCTTGCAAAACCACAATTTAATCAATTTCGGAATAAGGTGATGTGAAGGACTTACACCAGCTTCAGCATCAAAGGTGATATCTATAGATAATTCACCTTGTGTTTCGATTGGTAATACTTTTAATTGAGAATCTTCAGTGGGCGGAATTTCATAACCAATTATCGCAAACCCTTCTTCATATTCATCGTAGCTAAATGGTAATGATTCTTCATCAGTTAGATGTAACATCTTATGTAAATGACAATAAGCTTGTTTGCTGTATTTTATAACAGGACCACAAACGTTTCCATTTACTGTTAGCTGAAAATTAGTTGTCTTCCCAGTCCATACGAGTAAACGGTATGTGTACACTACCATTGTTGTAATCTCTTCGAATGGTGAAGAAAAAATAAAGATAGAGAAGAGAACCATTGAAAATGTCAGTGAAACTGACATTGGCTGTTCCTTTGTCATGAGGTTTCACAAGGCAACGCATTTGTATGATATATGATTTTACCATCCCGTCTGCTCTTTCCAACATGAAATTCAAATTTTTCTTAATTTGATCACTCGGTGTCAAGTATTTTAAGTGTAACTCAAAGTCTTTAATGTGAATGTCTGTATCAGTTACCGCTTGCTGTTCTCGTGTACCACCACCTCCTGCTATATAACATAAATTATATCCATCATAATTGTATTTGCTTACACAAAGTATTTTTTTTCCAAGCTCTCGTCCATCTCAAACTCAAATTATTTGATGAAGTAATGTATTGATTGCCATCATTAAAAAGCGGAATGAGTAAATCATCAATGACAATGACATCGGTTTTGTTTACTATTGCTTGTCTCCTTTTTTTTACCACCTTTATTCAAATCGAATATGGCTACCCCTTCGTTATCATTATTTACTAAATTCATTGACATCAAATTTCCTGGTGTGTCGAGATACCCTAAATTGATTCCTTCAAGGTCATGTTGAGTTCCTTTTCCGGTGTATAAGAAATTTCTAAATTATTTGTGTGCTATTGTCACTTTGACTCCGTTAACAGCCAATTCAATCGATTTTGCCCATGTATTTGAAGGACGTGGTAAATAATCAACCAAAGTGCTATCATTTAATAAATTGTTTCCTTTTTCAATGTGATTTTTGCAGAAAAATAACAATCTTGAATTTTAATTAACAATCCTGTGAAAGATGACTTTTCAAAGAATAGGAATCTGCTAAACTCCCTTCTGTAGCTTTTATTACTTGCCAATTGCTGTCTATGATGTTATTTTTCGAGAAACTTCTCATTATAGCTAAAGGCAATGGGAATAATTTTGGATGACCTGATATTGCTTCTTGATTTTTTTCTGTCACAATATAACCTTTATTTGATGCTTCTTTTGCAGTTGATATTTAGAAAGCACTTGAGCTTCTGCATTGTTCCCTAACAAGGGTTGTGTTTGTGTTGTATACATTTTTTTTCAAAAAAAATCGTTTTTTTTAAAGGAAATCTTTTAACCTTTTTCAATTTTTGATATTGTGATTATTTTTTCTTTTTCTTCCACCCGATTTTAAATACTGTTGTTGTTGTGCTTCAGCACGTTCTTGACTGATGTTATTACATGGTGTCCCATTTTCAGCATAAAATTGACTTGTCGGAATGCTCGGTGAATCTACGATATAATGATCTCCTTGATAATAACACTTTAATCCCTCCCCGCATAACCATCTGCAATATTCGTTCATCTTTTTTTTTGATAAATCAAAAAGTAATGATACTGTCTCTTGGTTTCTGCAATTAGGATAGTTTGAATATTTGAGCTAGAAACGAATTTTCTTTTTGGCTTCTTGAAGAGTTGTTATCATGAATGGTGGAAAATCGATTTGCTGAGCATTTTGTATGCTTTTGCTTATGAAACGTTCATCTACAGTGCATCATAAATGTTGGTCTTTTAGAATTATATATTGTTCAGCCTTTGGATCGGATGCAATGTTTGATCCTTTGATGTCTTTCATCGTCACCCCATCTGTTGTTGCTTGTGCGCTTTTTGAAAAGTTGATTAATAAATTGAAAACATGTCCTGAACATTATCCATATATGCATGTTTTAAATTTGCATATATATTCTTTTTTCTTGATGTTTTTCTTCTAATAAAAAACTAGCTGAAATGTCGTATTTTGTTATTTCTGGATATCCATTTTTTCTCAAAGGGTTAATAAGAACAATTTTTTTTTTACTATCTTCCTCTTATTTTTTTAAAAAGTTTTGATAAAATCATCAGTGCTATAACACCGAGTGCTGCTTTTCCAATAAATCCAGGGATCCCGCCACCACGTCGTCTTTTCATGTATCTCTTTTTTTTTCCATTTTTTTAAAGAAAGGGAAAGGATATCAACGTGCAAAAAGTATATTTGCAGAGTGAATATGGGAAAACCAGTGAGATTGTGAACACTCATGTGCAAAATATTATTGGACTACCTGTGATTGATGACTCTGACCCTTCAAAGGTAAATGAGTTTTACAAGAGCTTACATTACAACACCCAAGCATTGGAAACCATGGGAAAATTGGAAAAGGTCAGTGGAATTACAAGAATGGTACTTGAGAAACTAAAGGGAATCAAAGCTGATTTAGTCAGAGGTAAAAGTGATTGGCAAGAATGGGATTTGGGGGGACCTTATTTCAGAGATCAAGAAATGGAGGGACATTAATCCAGTGGAAGAAGGAAAAGTGAAACGGTGAAATAAATTACTTCATGCGAAGGACAGTGAGAAACACAAGCGTTCTTGTGTTTATTGTGGAGCTGAAGCACACACTTCAATTGCACTGGAAGTAAGCATCGGGCTGCTGGATGCAAGAGCAATCATACCTGCACAAAGTGCAAACAGAAACATCACACGTCAATATGTTTGAAGAAAGACCAATTGTTGACAGCAAATGAATCAAGTAATGAACCTCTTGTGTATCCAGTCGTTGTGGTGAGTGTGGAAGGAGTGAAGTGTCGAGCACTGTTGGACACAGGAGCAGGTAATTCATACGCATCTGCTGCCTTGCTCAATCTGTTACCTAGGTGTGAACGTAAGGCTGAAGTAAGACGAGTGGAGATGATGCTGAGCTCTGTCACCAAGTAAATGGAAATGTCGATCATAAACGTTTCTGCAGTCCATGGTGGCTTTTTGATGGAAGTGACCGTTACCAGAGTTGAAAAGGGAGAACTCTTGAACATTGACAACCCAAATTATGAGAAGTTGATCAGTTCATACGAGCATCTTGAAGGCGTGAAGATGGATGACAACGACAGGAAACAAAAATTGCCTGTGCATTTGATATTGGGAGCTGGGGACTACATGCATATAAAGACAGCAGAGAAACCTAGAGTTGGCAAAACTGGTGAGCCAGTCACTGAGAAAACCAAGTTCGGGTGGAACATACTAGCACAAGGGAAGGAGATCGACTACTCTGCTATGCTCTTTGCTTAAACAAGTCAACGCAATTATGAAGATCTGTGCCGACTGACCGGAGTATGATCAGCAAAGTTCATTGGAAGGGGTCCAGACGGCACATCAACAAAACGTTCATCAAGTTAATCAAAGAGTTGAGAAACAAGGCAGAGATGATATGGAAACGTTCTTCGATTGTTTCCGATGTGGAGGTAAACATAATGCTGACCAGTGTAAATTTAAAGAAGTAGAATGTTTCTACTGCCACAAGAAAGGTCATATCATGAGGAAATGCAAGGCAAAACGGCGACAAAAGGAATCCAACCGACCTACCAAAAGGCAATGAGCAGCAGATAATAAAAAAGATCGAGAAACAACGCATTATCTGATGGAACATCAAGATCAGGTTGAAAGATATTCAATGTATAGCATTGGAACACTGAGACAAGATCCTTACTGTGTAACACTTCAGTTAAATGGACAAGATGTGGCAATGGAAGTGGATATTGGGGCATTGGTGACTGTCATTAGTGAACAAACCTTCAGAAAGACATTGAAATCAACACCAAAGATTACACCTAGCAATGCAAAACTAAATACCTACACGGGCAAAGAAATCAGAGTATTGGGAACCATAAAGGTACCTGTGGAGTACAAGGATGAAAGGAAAACATTATCAGCCATAGTAGTTGCAGGGAAAAGTCCTAATTTGCTTGTAAGAAATTGGCTCCAGGAGATTAAATTAAATTGGCACCAAGTGTTTGCAACAACCAGCGAGAAAGCGGGAAGGACCCGAAATTCCGGTGGTAATACAATTGAAATTCAGAAGCTAAATGAAATGTTGAAGAAATATCCAGAAGTGTTTAAAGAAGGCCTGAGAATGTTCAAAGCAGCAAAAGCTAAAATAGTGGTCGATGGGAACATGAGTCCAAAGTATTGTAAAGCCAGACCAGTACCTTATGCGATCAAAGACAAAATTGAAAAGGAACTGCAGAGATTGGAGGAAGAGGGAACGAATGAGAAGGTCATGTTTTCAGAATGGGCAGCACCAATTGTGCCTAGTGAAGGAAGATCAAACAATAAGAATCTGTGGTGACTATAAAGTGATGGTGAATGCTGTTTCAATGTTGGATAACTACCCAATACCAAAAGCAGAGGATTTGTTTACAACACTGGGAGGAGGAGAAAAGTTTACTAAACTAGATCTTAAACAGGCATATCAACAGTTGTTACTACACGACAATTAACACCCATCCCTATGGAATATCCTCTGCTCCAGGCATTTTTCAAAGGACCATGGAGAACGTTTTACAAGGAATCTCGTTTGTGATAGTTCAAGTGGATGACATCCTTGTATCTGGTCAAAATGATGAACAACACATCGCCAACCTGGAAGAAGTATTGAAGAGGCTTTCTGGTGCGGGATTAAGGCTGAATGAAAAGAAATGCATTTTTATGGCTCCAGAAGTGATTTATCTGGGCCAACGAGTTAATCTCCATGGAATTCAACCTGTGGAAAAAAGGTGAGAGCCACAATGGATGCCACAAACCCAAAAAACACCTCTGAACTAAAGCCATTTTTGGGCATGATTAACTATTATCAGAAGTACTTACTGAACGTTGCAACCATTCTGGCACCCTTACATAAACTGCTGCAAAAAGGAGTATCCTGGAAATGGGGTAGCAGACAACAAGAAGCTTTTGAGATGTCCAAAGATGTCTTGAAATCAGCAGAGTTAATCCTTGCTTGTGATGCATCGCCTTATGGACTAGGGGCAGTATTATCCCATAAATTTGAAGATGGAAGTGAACGACCGATAGGTTATGCATCACGAACTCTTACAGTTCCAAAGAGAAACTATGCCCAGTTGGACAAAGAAGGACTAGCAATTGTATTTGGAGTAAAGAAGTTTCACCAATATTTATATGGCAGACATTTTATCATAAACACAGACCACAAACCACTTCTTGGCCTATTCAATGAAAAGAAACAGATACCACAGATGGTGTCCCCGAGAGTACAGTGTTGGGCTTTGATGTTAGCTGCTTACGAATATTCAATAGCATACAAAGAAGGAAAGGAACACGCTAATGCTGATGCTCTCAGTCGCCTACCACTGCCAGATGTACCAAATAACACTGTGACACCTGGCGATAGCGTATTTTTGATGCAGGTTTTGGAATCAACTCCAGTCAATGCAGGTCGAATCAAGACAGTGACAAGGCAAGACACAATCCTGGCCAGAGTTTGCAAACTAGAACAATATGGATGGCTTGGAGAAAGATTTTACTTCTGTACTACAATCATAGGAGTGAATTAAGCCTTCATGATGGTTGTCTTATGTGAGACAACAGAGTAGTGGTTCCACCAAGTTTGAGAAGCCAGGTCATCAATGAACTACATGAAACATCCTGGAATCTGTCGTATGAAAGCATTGGCCCGTAGCTTTGTTTGGTGGCCAAGATTGGATGGTGATTTAGAAGAGAAAGTCAAGTACTGCATCGTTTGTCAAATGCACCATTGCATCCATGGGAGTGGCCCAATAGACCATGGCCAAGGATACATGTTGATTATGCAGGACCGTTCCTGGGGAAAATGTTCCTCATAGTAATCAATTCATATTCCAAGTGGATGGAAGTATTCCCAATGAACAACTCAACTTCAAGCGCAATGATTGAGAAACTAAGAACGGCATTTGCTACGCACTGTCTTCCCAAAAAGCTAGTCAGTGATAATGGATCGTGCTTTACAAGTGAAGAATTTGAAGGATTCCTGAGTAAGAATGGCATGAAACATGTAAAAACAGCCCCATACCACCCAGGGTCAAATGGGTTAGCTGAATAGGCAGTCCAGATGTTTAAAGAAGGAATGAAAAAGTTGAAAGAAGGAAGTATTGAAACAAAAGTTTCATGCTTTTTGTTTCAATATAGGATCACACCCCAAACTACAACCGGTATAACTCCAGCGGAATTGTTGACGGGTCAAAAACCCTTGTCAAGGTTAGATTTATTGAATCCAGATTTAAGAAGAGTTGAAAGTAAACAGCAAGATCAGAAAGAACGACACAACATCCGTGCTAAAGGAAGATCGTTAAAGCCCGGAGACTTGGTGTATGTGAGAAATTATGCTCATGGTGAGAAATGGATTCCTGGAAAGATTGAAGAGAGAACAGGACCGGTATCATTTGAAGTATAACTAAATGACAACCAAAGGGTAAGAAGGCACCAAGATCAAGTCATCAGCAGAGAAAATAATGAGGTTGGGAGGACGGAAACCTCAGAAGAGAAAGCTGAGAGAATTTGACCAGCACGCCATGGACAGAAAAACCACCTACTAAGGACATTAACACAAGGGAAGTTCCACAATAAGAGATGTGTTCTAATCCAGCCACATCCCATCAATACCCAACAAGAGAGCAACGCAGGCCAGATTACTATGGACAAAGTTAACTTACCATAAATGAAACAAGACAAAACTTATCATTAAATTCTATGTTGTTGATATTCAAATTGTTGAAGAATTATGTTGTAACTGAGAGGGGAGGAATGTAGTAGATTCACTTCAGCCCTGGAAGTGGTAAGCAGGCTCGTTTTGATAGTCAAGTAATAAAGGTGACAAGATACTACAAATATCAGGCAGCAATTGGATCCCTCACCTACGCTGCAATTAAAGCAAGACTGGATTTGTCATCTGCAGTGGGAGTACTGAGTCAGTTTATGTCAAATCCTCGCCAAGAGCACTGGCTTGGAATAAAAAAAATTTTCCGATATATCAAGGGAACATTGGACTATGGTCTAAAATTTGAAGCGTCCAGTGACAAAGAATTTAAACTTAGTGAGTATGCAGATACCAATTGGGCTGGTGATGTGACGTCAAGAAAGTCTACAACCAGGATTGTCTTTCAGCTGGGAAATGCTATGATCTCCTGGAAATCTAAAAGACAGACAGTTGTGGCTCTATCTTCAACTGAAGCTGAGTACATGGCATTATGTGCGGCAGTTCAAGAAACTGTTTGGCTACGGCATTTGTATGCCAGCATTAGATTCAAGCAGAAAGATGCAACTGTCGTACATGACGATAATCAGGGGACAATCACTCATGAACAAAGCATATTGATATTAAATATCATTTTGTACAAAAGGCTGTCGAAAAGAAAGATGTTCGTCTTGTTTATTGCTCAACAGAGAAGCTAGTGGCAGAAATTTTGACAAAGCCGCTACTGAAACTGAAGTTCATTGAATTATATCACAAGATTAGTGTGCAACAATTACCTTAATTAAAGTCACAATACATTTTACAATATAGAATTATAACACTCATCAAGTGGAAGTGTTGAGAATATGATAAAGGGTGTGACTCGTGTTGTGTTGACAATAGAACTTCCTGTTATTGTATCTGTTCTCTTTTAGATCTGTCTTGCTATAGTGTAGTTGTCTCATGTAATATATGTACCTTCAATAAAACTTTTATAGACACAAACATTTGCCGGTTTCTAGGTGAGAGTTTCTCACCCTCACCTAAGAAGATCATTTGCTTTTGTCCTCCCTGCACTGGACAATATAGTCTCCAAAATCACGCTCAGATTCGGAAGTTATGCTGCAGTGCTTTTTCTCAAATTAACCTCCAGTTTGTTTTCCATTAAGGACAGGATTCCCAAGGCCTTTAGATCTAGTGTAGTTTACCGTCTTAAGTGTCAAGAACATAGTTCATTGTATGTCTGCCAAACAGGCCGATCCTCCTCCAACAAGCATCTTGTTACATAACTGTGAATAAAACCTCACTATGCCTATATTTTGTGTGTTTTGCTAGGCTATTTCATTTCTACTTTGCCTAAGATTTCCGCCTGGTTCATCAATCACCCAAGTTTTAAAGAAACACTACAACAATGGTATTGATTAAACTGTAAGTGACTGGATCTGTTGCATAAACTGTATTTATTATAAATATTTCATCTGTCCATTGTCATAAACTCGATTTGTTAAAAGTTTAAGTCTTTACTCTTGCAATGAGTGCATGGGTTCCTTTTTTAAAAATTATTTTAGCAGGTTTTGATAAATTTAAATAACATTTGTAAAAAGTCAACCTTGATATTGTATTTTTTTTTAAGATATATGTCATATGGTGTTTTCCCTCATAAACGTTTGAGAATCATTGTAACCATCAACAACAATCTGAATATATTTAACATAATGAAATTGATTAGTAACTGTTAAAACATGATCAACTATTTTTTTAATTATTTAATTAATGTCCACATAAGCACTCTTTATGTCACAATTATAAGCATGAAACATCATGAAATTATATTTTTGGTCAAATTTTTAGGAATATTCTGAAATTCTCCACCTTCATCACTTTTAACTTTCTTGGGAGGTCCATTTTATTGAAGAATTTATTCCATAATATTTCTTATTGGTTTGACATATGTATAATGTGAAAAATGTCAATAACAACCAACCAATAATTGCAACTGAAAATTATAAGTTACATCTATTTGCCATTGTTTTTGATTAAATACATTATAAAGTTCTAATTGTTCTTTTCATAAAGTTTTTCCTTCTAGCAATCTTGCAGCTTTCTGTATCAATTCAACATCGATTTTCTTGACCTTTTTCATTCCTTTTTTTAAAAATTTAAGTCAATTAGAATAACATTTTATTTAAATCATTGGCTAATGTGTAACAATCATTATCCACTTCAGCATCAATACATTCCATCACAAAACTGATAGTATGAAGTTTACTTTCATTCTTAACCAGTAAATGCAAATCAACTGTTGCATCGATGTTTTGAAAATGTTCTTCATTTTCAAGATTAATATCTTTTAAAGAAACATTAAAACTGCTCAAATCATACTGTTTCACTTGATTGTATATGGAAGCAGACAAATCTAAATGTTCTATGATAAAATCCTTGTTTACCACAAAATTATCATCACCTGATGGTGGGACAACTTCTGTAACTTCGTCATCTACAAGAGGATTGCTTCTTTTCTTCCCTGGTATCATTTTAACTATTGGGAAAACTTTTGCACATTTTGGTTTTGATAATTATTCTTTTAGGCTTCCACTCCACTTTAGCTTCTTTAACATATTTTTTTCATTTTATCTAGCAACACTTCAATAGGATCTTTTTTCTTCATAATAAAATTACCAAAAGCAAATTCTCAGCACTCAATATCTTCTTGAGATGAAAATAACTTTGATGCTTTTGAGGTTGACAGAAGAACAACATTGTCGTCTTTGTCAATCTCATAGCTGTCTGGCAATTTTTTTTTGTCCTTGCTGATATTTTACTTCCAAATTCCCAATACTGATCATTAAACACAATAACTAATCTTGTATAAGGTTCAGAAACTTCCTCATTTTCTGATGTCTTTAAATTTAGCCAAACTTTGAATCAAAAGTTCAACATGAAAGACAAAATTCAAATGCATGTGCTTTCAATCTCTAGTTGGAGATTATCCACTAACACAGTATCTTTACTGTAGTAATTGTAAGCAATAAATGTAGCTGTTTTATTTTTGTACTCAACTAATTTGACTACATTGGATATAGTCTTTTTTGTAGAATTCCAAGTTTTCAGTTGTTGTTCCTTCACCTAAAACAACACCACCAAATTAATACACCCTATGATTTTTTATCAATATAATCTGATTATACCAAATAAGGAATTTTGTTTAAAAATTATATAAAATATCCTTTTTCAAACTTTGTATCAATTCTGCTATGAAATAAAGGAGAAGATTTATGAATCATAATTGTTAAATTGGATGGAAATAATAAAACTATATTTTCCATTATATTTTAAGTATTTAAAAAGATTTTTCAATGACATAATTGGAAGTTTCATCATCATTTTGACATTTAATTAAAGAAAGCATTTCAGCATAAATTTTATCACACATACCCTGTCTAATTAATTCATCATAATAAATGAACATATGTGGTGATTCATATTTATTTTTATCAATTTTACAAATAGGCAATAGAAATGCAATGGAAATACTTTTTTTTTTCAAAATTTTGCAGTCCAACTATTGTAAAAAATAAAACTTCAAAACTAACTTCACCAAAATCATGCAAATGAAATGGATAGTCTAAATGCAAATAAAGATATTTACGCTAAGCTAATCCTTCACCAGTAACACATGTAAGTATGTTTATTGTATAAACACGTCTGCAAAAAAAGTCTAATTGATGTACAATTCATTCAGATAAACAATACTGGAAAATTTTCCTAAAAAAAATTGTTTTTGTCTTTTTTATTTACAAAAAACAATACAGTAAATGTTTCATTCACTTCAGATAAATTAACAAATGTATTATAATTTGAAGAAATTTCATATAAATTAACTTTCACTTTCTCCAAGAGATAGAGACTTATTTTCAACCATATTTGGACAACCTAAAGTTAATCAAAACTTATCAAAATTGACATTACATTTAGAAATAGCACAAGTTTACTACCTATGGATAATATTTGGTAATCAGTGATTGGAAAAACGATCATGGAATCCTTTTATTCTTTGCAGGCTTAAATGAAGAAAAGCAAGTATTATGTTACCATATCATAATAAAATGTACAAGCAATATACTGTATGGGAAAATAATGAACTTCTTGACAAATTACTTCAACATATGGACACAGGAAAGTTTAACAGTGTTACATACCCATAAATGTAGGTTGGCTCAAGGGGATAACTGTTCAACATTTACAACAACATTGGTAAATCCAGACATTCAATTCTATCAACCACAAAAGATTGAATTAACACCACATCGATCAACTTTTTGTGTAACAGATTATATAAAACAAACTGAAATGACATTTACATCTGGACTTCAAAAATCCCACTAAGAATAAAAGATAGTTCAAGATTCTGCATGTAAGAACTTAGTTTACTTTACCAATAATATAATAAAACACATGTATAAAGGTAAACTTTAGGATGAAGAAATCAATTAACTTGCTCATTATTTAAATTCAGATAGATATAGGAATGAAATTGGTACCTTTTCTGCCCTTACTTTACCCCAAATATTAAGAAATTATTTTAATTAAAAACAAAAATAAAATGGAGTCTTGGTGGGATTTAGCAAAAGCTAAAATCCTCCAAAAAAGAAAAACAAACAAAAAGGTGGATTTATTTTTGCTAAAGCAATGACAAAATATTAGAAATTAATTAAAAAACAAATGCAAGCAGAAATGTGAGAAAAGCATAAGAACAAATTGCAAATGAAATAAGACAAGGACAGCATCATACTTGTAGGAGTCATTTTTGTTATTGTTATCATGGTTATGTATAATCACAATAATTATATCACCAACTTCTTCAATTGTTCAGTAAAATCACTGAAAAGCAACGATTCAAATGTATTTAGAATTCATCTTAGATTCAAATACATATATAAACTTATCAACTTCATATTATCCTTAGATGGAATAAGAAATAGCTATAGTATGAAAAGGAAAACAATCAAAGGTGGATTTTGGTGGTTACTAATTGCACACTTAGCTAAAAAAAAGAATGATGAGGATAATGGAAGAGAAGAACAACAACTATATACTATTAACCAATTAAAGTCACAATTGAAGCAATAAAATTAATGATTTCACATGAGAAACCATTATTTTTTCTTCTCTGGTAAGACACCTGGTAGGGGATTTGAACTCCTGACCCTCAGATTAAAAGTCTGATGCTCTTCCAACTTCCTAATATCATTCATTTGAAAATACCCTACAAAAGCATGAGAATCCTCCCCCACCCCTCCTTTCCTCCCTATCTATATACCATCATAAGGGGAATACCCATCAGTTTTCATACATGTGACTTTGGTCGGCAGGTTGCATCACTCCATGAAAGGTACATGCATATTTTGATTGTTCCCCTACTTCCGGTGACTTATTTCCTCATGGTCATCATTGGTCAGCGGTTAACTACTGCCATTTCTAGGCTCATCGTGGAGACATCTCTAGAGGGTGAGAGTGGAAGACTTTGGATCCCACATTCCTTTTCCCTCACCCTCTAAAGCCCATTCCCCCTGGAAATATGGTAATGAAAGAACCACCACCCCAAAAATTATACAAACACTGGACTTATGATTGATTTATTCGTATTTTTTTTTTTACTTTGATTACTCGAAGAAAATGTCTGAAAGGTTTGGGATAAAGATTTCTGATGGTAGATGGTAGATCATCCAGATTAGCATAGTCTCGAGAAAGACTGTTGGTGACTAACAACAACAACTAACTGGTCACCAACAGTCTTTCTCAAAACTATACTAACCTGGACATTCTACCATCACCAACATGTATTGATTCTCCTGGATTCAAACCATTTACTTTACTATCAAATGTAAGTTTGATGGGCTTTAGAGTTTAATCAATCAGCTTGGTTAAAGCAATACATTGACTTTAATACTGGGAAAAGGACAAAATCTAAGAACTCTTTTGAAAAGACTTTAAGATTATGAATAACAGTGTATTTGGAGAGACAATGGAAAACCTTAGGAAAAAAGTCGATGTGGGCTTGGTCACTAATGAAGATAAACATAGAAAGTTGACTAGTTAACCAACATATATATCATCAAAGATATTTAATGAAAACCTCGTGGCTATCCAATAAGATAAGGATCGGTTGGTACTGAATCCATCAAAGCACCTAATGCAATTATGTGATGAAAAAGTATGAAGGTAGAGTGGATGTTCACCAACACTGACAGCCATACATATCACATACATTTGAAAGATGTATATAAAGACCTATTTGAAGATAAGGAGTTGTTTGATTATAGTGATTATAACCCAAAATCAGAGTTCTATGATCCACTCAAGCTGATTGGACTGTGGCCAAAAATGTATAGTTATGTTAAAGAATCAGGAAAGGGTGGTAAGAAAGCCAAAGGTGTTGACAGGCGCGGATACAGGATTTTTCGAACGTCGGTCAGACTGTGACCAGTTGGCGCCCCCCCGGAAAATTATAGATGCCCCCCAGAAAATTAAGAAAGCACAGTTACAATGCGTTAATATGGTATGTTAGCTGCGCAACAGTTGACTGTTTCGTCCAATATCAGGGCTCATCAGCATGCCTAGGAATTACAACTAATAGATAGTTATATACCAATTCCGACATGGACAGCCTCTGAAAGAAGCCGAGAAAGTGAGCCATCTGGTTTTAAGGCGCAAGAAACCCACCTTCACACCCTACAATTGCAGGGAGTTTGGTTAGATATGGGAGATGTGAAAATTTCTCACCAGATTGGACAAACTCCTCATGACAGAACAACACATGAATAATAGGACTGACATCATGCACCTTTCTTGTATTAATGCGAGGAGGGACTACCTGATTAAATAGTAGCCTTGGTCTAATATCCCCAGAATCTGGATAGTGAGTGGATATATTATCCCCGATAACAGAAGACAAACCCAAAATGCACAAAAAGGAGGACCATGTGTTATCTTGGCAATTAATGATGGCTTCCTTTTTAACTAGTTCCTCAGTCTCAAAACCAGAGTCTAGACATGCAGCTGAGACAGACAAAGGCAAAAGATTAACAAAATTGAGGTCAGGATGCTTGCTTGCAGCTGCTTCAAATAATGGATGGTGTGCATAAAACTGAGGATTGAGAAAAAGCTCAATAGAAGTCAAAATACGTAAAGTACTCACAACACTGTTGTCCCCAACCAAAAGTATTGACACTGAGCTGTAAAGGCAATTTCCTGTTGCCTGAGACCTATAACAAATGCTTATTCAACTTAATTCCGGTGTCATGTGAAATATCACATTGAAAGAAATATTGAAAATTTGAAATTACTATTTCAAGGTCATGGCTTGTCTCGTATTTGCCATTAGACACATTACACATAAATATGAATAAAATCAATGACTAGCGCATAGAAGACAATATATTCAAATTGCTCGAATTTTTAAAATATGCGTGATGTGATGTCACGATGCCATCGAATCACTGTCCAACTCAAACCAAAACAGTGAATATCATGCAATATTTATGTACCTGATTGCCGTTAAAGTGACTCCAGGGGTCTTCATACTGCTCGCCGTGCTCGGTATAAAGAATTCAGCCCCGATGTGGCGATGAAGCTGATTCTTCATCAAACGAGAAGTAAGCTCAGCCGAAGAACACTTCGGTCTTGAACTTAGTTTCTCACTTAAAATTTTCGCCTGATCTGATAGGTATCCGACGTCGTTGCTCTGAAGAGCAATTTGCACAGCTTCGAAAAGGTCTTCCATTGCCTTTTGAATAAAGACGTTTGAATTTCCAAGTATTTCGATATACGAACACAAAGAAAGAACAATATACTCAAAGTCAACCGCTCACGTTGTCGGTGAAAGATGAGTCATGACCGGGGCAAGAAAATAAACCAATAAAATGCTATGTAAGGTTGGCGTCTTATTACTTTGACCAATAGAGAAATGCATCTTAAAGGCAAAATCATGTAGGCTAAGCCGCCTGATGTGGCAAAATACCCCAAATTTGGGCACAAACCGGTCAGAATCCATGGTAACCTCACATCGAGCCAATCACAGGCATTAGATTTGCAGGGTAAGGCCCGCCAAACCGGTCAAAACACTTTGCATCCCATGGTAACCTCACATCTAGTCAATCACATGCATTAGAATTATAGGGTAAAGCCCGCCAAACCGGTCATAAAGACCGCTGAAATGCTGCATGATGATTGCACTGCTGCCACTGCATAAAATGGGTTATAATAAAAACTGGAATCGACAACCGTAGGGAAGTCAAATTTAAGTACGCAACTGACCGCATAATATGATTTAACTGGATTGATATCCTAAATTTATCAGGTTTCAAAAACATACGTGCAGCAGTTGACCGGTTTGACCTATGCTAAATCCGCGCCTGGGTGTTGATAGAACTGTTGTTAAAGCATGATAACTATAGAGAAGCCCTTTACAATAAAGTTAGTATGTTACATGAGTTGTAAACAATAAAGAGTGAAAGACAGAGTTGGTTGCTATTCAATAAATAAAAGAAGTCTGTTGTTATGATGGGTTAAAGTGCCTATGAAACGAAATTTTCGGATGTTTTTTTTACTATTCTTAAACTTCTTGATATGCTAAATCTGGTGGTGTAATTTGTTTTTTATCTCTAAGCCACAGGAAAGGTGATTTATTTTGGTCCAGGGTGTGTGAATCTGTGGCCCAAAACAACAACTCTAACATTCACATGTTAGAGTTGTTTTGGGACACAGATATAGCATTTACATGTAGTTTAATTTATAAGTATACAAGCTACTTCTTGGCTACCAAGTTCTTCGAAATTTCATACAATGTCTGACTGCTATTTGAACTGCAACTCAAATAGTAATAGCAGCAATGTGAGCAATGACTCAGAAAATAAATATGTCTTTGATGGGGAATATTTACCATGATCACAATGAGCTTGACAAAGATGGACTTGCTGTTGAGATCTTGAGATAACATTATGAAAAGGAAGTGCTGGTAGAAAAATGGTTAAGCTTTGAATGTTATTTTTTTACATTTCATACATTTTTTAATCAATCTTAGTACTAGAATTCTGTTTGGTTTTGTGTAGGTGTACCTGTGGAAGATGCAAAGAGCTTGTATATCGTTCTTGTCGCAAATTTATTGAAGCGATCGGTCAAGACACTGTGTGTATAACTGAACATTAAGGTTTTGGTTAACTCACCAATAGGACTACTCCACTAGAAGTTGCTCCATCATTAAAGGATAAGGATGGAAAATGGTACAGAAGACAACCTGGAAACTCAGAGGACCAGTCAGTTGACAAAATTCCTTACCCTCAATTTGGCTACAGTAGGCACAAAAATCAGCAAATTTTCTACCTTGATCACAAAAATTGGGATGTTTTAACAACAGAATCTTTGATGTTTCACCACCTACCCCTGAATCCCAAGTAACAAATCCTTTGAAGGACAATGTGTGCAATATGAATGAAAAAGTTTCACAAAAAATTACAATTCTCCACAGTAGAATGTGTAAAAACTTAGGAGTTGTTGATATGGTCTCGGATACCAGGGACACCCTACCCACCAAGGTAAGTATGGAAGGCTGACTTCTCCATCTAAATGATTTTCCATGACGAGCCAAGCATTGCTGCTCAACAGTTGCCACTATCCCATTCTGGTTTCTCTGCTTTACAATTAAAACAAAGCAATCAATTTGGGTTCATCTTTGGGCTTCAAGTTTGAATCAACCCTAACAGAAAGAAAATTGCAATGAAATGAGTGTTTTTTTACATTAGACTGAGGGCTATTTACATGATCTTTGGTATTATGGACACCCTAGCCCCTGAGCTAACTTTGCTGTGCATTTATATGGCAATTTATTTATCATCAGTTACTCATTATTTCATTAATTTGATATTTTTACTGCTCAACATTGCGCTGAAAGTTATCTCAGGTAGTTGAGGCAAACTGTTTACATTTTATGTGCTCTCAGATCCCAAATAGACTCTTCCAAACTTAATACCACAATAATACAACATGACAATGATGTCGACTAACTTTATTACATTTATTGTTTATATATTTGATTGAACCTCATCATCACCACCATTATCTTCATTGGCTTGCTCCTCCAGCAGATCCCAATCTGGTTCTTTCTTGCTGTCAACCAAATTATCAATATCAATATCCTCCTCACAATCACCAAGAAGTTCTGACATGGCTCCAGACTTTTTAGGACATCTGGCATGTTTTTCTAGTTTCTGCAAAAAATTAGATATTTGTGAAATCTGTGCAAAATATATTGCTGCAGAAGGAGGCACTGCATAGGTCAGTAAATGTCAATGCAGACGGTGGGATGGCACATTTAAAATAACAAGGAAGTTAAGATATGTCGTGAATGAACTGGAATATTATATCTATATGATTTGGTATCGTCAAAAACATACAAAAACAGGGGCCATTATGGACATACCCTTCATGGGCAGATTGAACAAATTTTATAAGTATGCAAACAAATTGAGTGTTTCACTATACACTTACATTTGCCAAACTTTTGTTGTCTTCTAGTTGCTTCACTTTCAGCCTTAGAGCCTTCTTTGCTTTGTTACTCTTCCATAAGGAATCTTGCGTCTTTTAACACAGTTGCCTCAAACTGCATGATTCACTGCAAGCAGGCATATCAACCATTGTTGAATTGATGAGTACAGGAGCTTCAGTGGATTCTTCACAATTTAAAGATTCATCTGAGGGGAGTTTTCATTGGGTTTCCATGCTACACTGTTTGCCCAGTATATGAGATGTAAGTGTGTTTTTAATAGGTACTTTGCCTGTTTCCAGCGGTGCCACTCACAGGGGAATATTGCACTTTGCATGGTAATTTTGCAGTGGGATGTAGGGAATTTCGTTACAGTTTCTTTTTCAAAAATTGTATTTTCCTTTTGCTTATTACTTGAGTATTTTGATGAGTGGCATAACCAGGATTTTCTGTCAAGGGGGGCCACAAGAAAACCTAGAGGGACCAACCTTAAGTGAGGCATATTATGCAGTGTCGATCCTGTTAAGGAAGAATCCAAGTAGAGGCTGGCAGAGTGCACCTAAAAATGCACAGGTTCTATATACATTTAATTCATAATCATCAATCAGTGATTGAATATATTTATATACCATATACATTCGAGATAATCTAAATACTTTAATCAAAGCTGGGACAAACCACAAGTGTCAAGCATTGAACCATTATAAGGTTACAACTAATCTTCTAAGTTTTGCATTCCATTTCACCAGAAACTGTTGAAAAGTAATTGGTCTTGTGATGGTGTTCTCAAAATGCAATAAAGTTAAACTTGTTTCCCGGTAGGGTGTCATGCTATGTCAATGACATGTGTCAATTCTATTCAGTGCAGAAAAGACACATTCCACTACAGAGCTGGAGTACCCAGCAGTTACAGCCACCAAATAAAGTTGCTGTAAGATATCAGCACCAGTTAATGTTAGCACAAATTGTGTTAACTGTGTCATCTTGTTCTCTTTCTTTTCTTATTTTGTCCTCCTTCCCTTTACTTCATTTTCTGCTTTTTTCTTCTGGAATTCAGCTTCTGCCAATCTATCCTGTGTGTCGCTAAAATCCATTTTAACACTGTGAAACACGTCACACTCACTTTTTAGTTGATCAAAAGAGAGCTTTTCGACTCTCTGACTGACTACTGGAATAGTCTTGGCATAGTCTAAAAGTTGTTTAAGCTCTTCTGCATCGAGAAAATGGATGTTAGATGGTTTTAACATTTGAAACGATGTCCACAGCTTTCTATTTACATCATTAAATCAGTTGTCAAACTCAACATTGAGATTATTGATTATGTTACAGATGTGTAACAAGAAATGAAGATTTATTCACAAAAGATAAAAGAAACTAAAGAGTTAAGACAATAACTAAAAATGTTCAAGGCTTATCTGTCTTCTTGACACTTTAAGCTTGCGACTCTGACGACCCAGCGGTGAACCAAGGCAAGGCAATGGTTGAGGCAGTGAATATATAGGATATAACGACAACAATGTTCCTTGACTAACTGCTGTAACTCATGTGCTAGAAATTGGAGCACAAATTAGGAAATTATTTGTGTCCTACAATAAGCAGTTGACTGGGTTTTCAAGTTCGAGGGCCCAGTCATAACCGGAGTAACCACCCTTTCCCTATGTAACATAAGTGTACTTTTTATGAATTTGGTTTCTTTGGAAGGTCATTTAGTTAGAAGCTTAAATTATTTAAAGTTTTGTACATGCATAAGCTTCATTTTGGTTCATTGCTTAGCCACAGAATATTGCAATGATTTTTTTCTGTGAAGAGAAATCATGACATGTTTGAGGAAGTTGATCATCCAGGTCAGTGTAGTCTTGAGAAAGACTGTTGGTTGAAGTGGCTGACGTTTCGACAGCCTTAGCAGCAGTCATATTCAGAGTCAAAAGGAGAGTAAATGTCAGGTTCGCCTGTATTTGTATCTGTAACATGTTTTGAATGCTATTCTAAACATAAAACATAATCAACTCGACACTAACCCTTTTCACATGACACTAGCACCGTCAAATGTATTAGACACCAACCCATCTGCCAAGGATATACCCTGCTCATCAGCAAGAGTTGTTTCAACAATATTCATAAGACCCTTGGCAGACCTATCTTCACTAAGTTTGACATCTACCACATGCTCTACAACTCCACCTTTGCATTTGTTCCAATATCTCAGCGAAATACCTTCGAATTCCCTTAAAGATTTTAACAAGAAAACAAACAGTGCATCAATACCAGTATGATCAATCTATACAATTATAACACATCTTGTATATGCTATTGTAAAGCATTCAAGTAAACACCTAAATACCTGTAATGGCTGTTGGAAGTTCCATCCATCATGAGGGTAAACAATTCAGCTTCCTTGCATTCATTTGCCACCGTTTCCTGTACAATTTCGTTTTCAATTGCTGGAGATGTGTAATTTGCATTCTTTGGGAGTTGGCTTGCTATACCTTGCAAACCAGGATCGTGTACGAAAAGAAGATCAAAGAATGTGTTTAAATACAATCCTCCTGATATTGTCTCATCAAAGTCTGTATTCTCCTCATGTCCACAAAATGGCTGGCCGTTAGCAACTAGATACTTCATGGTGTTGAATACAGTTTTTAGCCATATTTTATGCTCTAGTTGCACTTCGATGAGATTGTGAACAGCTTGACCATGCTTCTCTTGCTACTCTTTCTTCTTCCAAGTCGCCATGGCTCGTTTATGGACTTCTGATTGCTCATGTTTCTTGAATCCTTTTCCACATTCCAGTTTGAGAATGCAGTTTTGATGAAAGTTTTTTCTTTAGTAGAGTCTTTCGAGAACATTTTACATGCGCTAACATTTTCAAAATACTCCAGCTAGGGAAAAATGCTATACCATGTGCTTTGGAAAGATCTTTCTTGGTTTCCTTGTTTCTTCTTTGGGTATTGCTGAAGTAAAGACTTTGATTGTGGTTAAGAGAATCGAGACTGGTGTGACCTTGCTGTAGAAAATTGGGACAACATATCCAACCACAAATTAAGTAAAATATACCAAGCAAGGACTTTGAATTCAAGGTTTTATGTTGTCACATGTCATAGACGAACTTCCGAATGTATTACTGTGCCTGCATTCAAGTATACCAAAGAAAATGACACAGTGCAATTACTTAGTGCAACCCTCATTAAAACACATCAAAATATATTTGCAATGCCAATTATGCCATTCAGCATACAAATTATTGCTCAATCGCCCAAAAGTTCTCTTTCATCCACGGCAGATGACAAATAGCATATTACACACTTAAGCTATTTTTTAAATTTTTTTAGCCAAAGAGGACCCCCTTCTGGCTTTGCCTTTGATTTTGATAACCTTAAATTTTATGATTATTTTTTCAGAACTGTTTTGGGATTCTTACATAAAGTACTGAAACTGTGCCGTAGGATAATTTAAATCCGCAGATTGCACGTTTGTGTGTCAATAGTGGTGTGAATCTCACGAGCACGGGATATGTCTTTGTTTTCATAAAAATGAGAAAAAATTTTGAACGCAAAACTATCAGGAGGAATGGGAAAATGAAAGCTGGGCTACAGGATGGCTTTCAAGGTCGAAACATCATGAAGAAAAAGGATACTGTTCACTTTGTGATAAAGTCCTTGTGCCTGGAAGGTCAGAACTGGTTGGTCATGCTAGAACAATGCTGCACATTAAGAGTTCTAAAACTGTGGAAGAAAACAGTCCAATGACCTTGTATGCTAGTGTGAGAGATCCTAGTATTGTTAAAGCAGAGCTGAATGTAGAAGCACTAATTGCAAGGAAAAATATTAAAATTTTTGGGATTTTCTTGTTGAAACTCTACATGGAATAGCTAATGACTCAAAAGCTGTCAAGAACATGACATGCACCCTCACAATCGTGTGCCCGCGATTTATTGGTTGCAGACTTGAAAAAATCATGAGAATTTTCAATTTTGTGTGATAAAGCCACTGACATCATAATGAATAAATTTTTTTGTGTTAATGTTCATTTCATGGATGAAAGTTGCTTTGAGCCTCTGACATGCTTTTATCAGTTAATACCTGTACAAGACGGAGATGCAACTGGCTTATTTGACTGTTTAAGTACAGCTCTTGAAAAAGACGAACTGTCATAGGAGAATGTGACAGGTTATGCATTGGGTGGCGAAAATTTAATGCAAGGAGGAAATAACTCAGTCCTTACAAGAATAAAAGATGCTACTCCAGGTTTATTTGTATTAAAATGCTATTGTCATACATTTCACCTTTTTGCTAATCATGCCAGCAAGACTCTTTCGAAAACAGATGACCAGCTCATTCCTGATGTATACAACTACTTTAAGCTGTCACCAAACAGGCAGAAGAGCAATGAGGACTTTCAAAATTTTGAAGCCATGCCAAACATGCTGGTTATCCATGTTGCAACAATGGTCTGCTCTCAAATTGTTTTTTTGTGCATGAGTATTCTGTAACCAAGTCATCACAAACAGAAAGGATCATGATTGCACTGAGATCCAACTACATGAAAGTGACCCTTGTATTTTCAGATTTTGTGCTTGATGACTTAAATGGACTTAATCTTGTGTTTCAATCAAACACCTTCTATCTTCATTGACTACTTTCTGAAGTAGAGCAAGTTGTTTGAATGTTTCATAGTAATTTTTGCAAGCCAGTCCACAATCGGAAATTGTACAAAATCTATGTCAACGACGAGATGCAATGGCTTCACCTTGATAAGGTTTATCCAGGCATCATGGCACATGAGACTATGAAGTCATTGCTGCCACAGGAGAAAGAGAGTTTTCTTAAACCATGTCATGACTGGTACAGAGAAGTAGTACAGCAAATTTTAAGTCATGTTAATGTAGCAGATCCTGTACTTTTAGCACTGAAAGATGTCAGTCATAAAGCTATTTTAAATGGAATGGCTGATAGAGTTTCAGCTGGAGTTGTTGCAAAATGTGTCCCTCATCTTCTTGGATGTGGTAGCCCTCCTCTTCAGTCACAGATCATCCAGGATATTG
The DNA here is from genome assembly GCA_030142905.1 of Heliopora coerulea. Lineage (NCBI taxonomy): Eukaryota > Metazoa > Cnidaria > Anthozoa > Scleralcyonacea > Helioporidae > Heliopora > Heliopora coerulea. The sequence continues at coordinate 544,120 of JASJOG010000111.1, read as the reverse complement.
ATTGACAGTGGAGGTCTCTTCTAATTGATGAAACAGTCAAGAATGGTGGTTGGAAGGAAAAGAGGATCGTTGAATTCTGGAAAGGCATGTTGGTTTTGTCAAGGTTTATGCTGGAATCAACTGCTCTGCCACAAAGTACTGCAGAGGTTGAGCACAGTTTCTCAAAAATGAACAACAACAAAACAAAATTACAAAATGCTCAAGCAGTCCGTATGCTGGAGGCAATTATCAAGTCAAGTGAAGCATATCCCTCCAACTTTGAAGTGAACGAAAAACTAACCAGCCTTCACTCAAATGCATGCAAGAGCTACATGGAAAGATACTCTGAGGAAGAACAATCAAGTATTCAATCCAAGGAGACTTTAGAGTGACACTATTATCAAGCAATGTGCTCTAGATTTGATAACTTGACATTTTGTTTCGTTTTTAATGTGTGCTTATACTAAAAAAAGGTATGAACTTTTGAAAATTTTCCTTTTTTACCTGTCGTATAGGGGAAATATGACATTTGTAGGGATTTTTAGTCTTCGTTATGGGGGAAAACACGATGCCGAGAGTGGCAGCCCTGCCTGGTTCAGTTACATATTGTTTTGCCTCCACAACAGGTGTGTTGCTTAGAGCAACATGAAGAGTCCATATTAAATTGAGGCAAAATAATAGATTTTTCACAATACAAATCACATTATTAAGTTAGATCAGCTAGTGAATTATGCTAACTATTATAATGAAGCAAAACATGACAACACATAAAAAATTCACGTTATTAATGTGCCAAAGAATATAATACATTATTCATATACCTCTCTGCACTCTCTTGGTGAGAGGGTGTTTGGAATTTGCTGTGGAAAAACTATCTCATTTGTTGGGACAGCTGAACTTCTGTCAACCAGTCTCTTCATTGTTACTGCATTTGTGCTTGGCAGGTTAATATCAAACCTTTCATGAACGCAAGAACCTTCAAAACGTATGGAGCAAAGACAGGAATATGGCAAAGGTTGCCAGTTGTGTTGATGTCTTGGCACAAACTGTAGCCAGGATTTAAACAGTGAATAACCACTTTTTCATGCATCGATATTCCTGGAGTTGAAGAATTATTGTTGCAACTTACATTATTAGGCCCACCTACCTTACAATATTTGCTGAGATAAGTCTTTTATCCTTTTGGGGTTTCCAGTGATGCCTGTTGATTTGTTCTTTTGGCCATGATTGTTGTCACACTAACTACGATGTGTGACCTCACAGGACATTGTTGACTGTACAGCTTGAATGGAAACTTTTGGTACAAAATTAGCATGTTTGGCCAAAAATAGAGCACTTTCTCATGTTGCAAGGCTAAAACAAATTACACCACCAGATTTAGCATATTGAGAAGTGAAAGAATAGCTAAAAAAATCAAATCCGAAAATTTCGTTTCATAGGCACTCTTGCTTCTGGTCATGATAATGAATCTTCACAAGATGGACCTATACTGTATACATCACTATACCATTCATTTGTAAAATAAAACACCTCGCATCATAAACATTATCACATTCCCCTTGCCCTCCATGTAAAGTGTGGTGCAAGGGTACTAATCTGAGCATGAAGTCCTTTTACATGTGTGATGACTAGGGAGAAAAAATCTATGTCTGTATATATCTATATCTATCTATCTATATCTATCTATCTATATCTATCTATCTATATCTATCTATCTATATCTATCTATCTATATCTATCTATCTATCTATATCTATCTATCTATATCTATCTATCTATATCTATCTATCTATATCTATCTATCTATATCTATCTATCTATATCTATCTATCTATATCTATCTATCTATATCTATAAATATATATAATATATATATATCTATATATATATCTATCTATATCTATAAATATCTATATCTACAGCAAGTTGCAAAAATTATGGCAAACAACATATTGGTATATAAACATATCAGGTGCATTGTGGTATCGATTCTTGTAAGGAAGCAATTTGCATACTTTTCTACCATCTCTGTTCATTTTGTTGAAAAAACATGTACAGGGTTGATCTTCGCTCACGTGTTATTTGGCTTAAGTTTGGTCTGGGACATCTCCACCGAGATATACCCATAGTCCTGCAAGTGTCACTTAGAACCGTCTATCGGATACTCAGAAAATTTACTTCTATGGGAAGGTTAAATTGCAAAAGAGTTGGGAGACCTAGTCAATTGTTATTGCACATACATGAACAGTTTATACTGATGGAAGCTGTCCTGAGCAATCCCTCACTTTCTTTAAAAGAGCTACAGTTTGAAATAAACAAAGCTACTGGAACTACTTTTCACTGAGAAACCTCAAAAATTTTGGGTTCACACGGAAGATGGTAAGAAATCATTAAATCTGAATAAATAATTGCTACAGAGTTGAAGTTGTTGCCCGAATTGTCAGTAAATTGCTTTTTATGGTTTATTTTCAAATAGCTCTGTAAGATTGCTGCCCAATGAAATGAATTCTTACGAGCACACTACAGAGCCGAAATAAGTATGTACTCTCCTTACATGCTTCTCTTCGTTGACAAAACTGGATTCGTAAGTTGTTCAACCTAACTGTAATATTCCTGTGATAATTGTTTGTGGCAAAGTTAGTAGAAATCCGTACATTTATTGGTGGTTAATTAACTGACAGCCATAGTCCTATATCAATCGTTGCATGTTGTACACAATAGGATGAAAGAATCTGCAGAAAATATGCATATGGTTTCAAAGGGGGAAGAGCTAACATAAAAAGATTATTTGTTCACTCAATGTGGATCTCAGCCGTTGCTGCAATTGCTTTGGATGGATTGCGTTGTCTGAAAACATTCTCGGGTAGTGTGGATGCTGTAAAATTTCTTCAATTTTTGAATGAAGAGTTGGTACCTATTTTGGCTCCGTATGATGGTCTAAATGGAAATTCTGTTGTAGTTATGGGTGAGGATAATTGAGCATAGTTTTAACTAAAATAGTTTTATGAAATTTGACAAGTCATGCATCATTAAGTCTGCTTAATAATAATGACCTTGATAAATTATTCAACTGACTACACCGTGTCACATTTGTTTAATGGTTCATTATTTTTAACAGACAATGCAGCAATTCACCATGTCCCCGAGGTTTGACAAATAATAGAACAAGCAGGTGCCAAACTTGTATACCTCCTGCCTTACAGCCCTGATCTTAACCCAATTGAGGAAGCATTCAGTAAAGTGAAGGGGTGGATAAGATCCAATGATATCATATGGAGAGTTGTTGGACAAAATGATAAATTGCCGATGATCTACAAAGCTTTTTACCAAATTACTACTGAGGATTGCAATGCATATTTTAATCATCGAGAGTATGTGTAATTTAGGTTTCTGATGACATTCATGTATTTGTATTTGGCATCCTTTTAAAGGCGATTTTCGTTTAACTCATTGGTAGGCACTGATAAATATGTTACACCAGGCACTTTTTCTTGACCAAAAAAAATGTTCCTGACAGGTCTACATCTGACGCGTGCGACTGATTTATGTTGTTTAACCTAATTTTTCATCGCAGAATTAACTACAAGCTAGGGATGTTAAATAAGACAGTTTTTCTTGGCCGTTGCGTTTCAAGTTGAAAAGAAAAATTACCTCATGTTACCTGCTGTGAACTGAATGTTGCGATTTGACAATTCATGCAAGTTGCCACATCTTTAACATGACCTAAGCCATCAAAAGTAAATTAGAAACTGATAATGATGAACCTACAAAACCATGCAGAGTGCTTTTATAGAATGTCAGTTACAGAATTTCTGAATTATAATTGAAAGTTTCAAACATCATAGTTCAAACAACTTCCCCAGAAACTATCGCCTTTATTGTTTACATAATATACACAGATGCAATAACGGTAAATACAAAACCTGAAGAAAATTTGTTTCTTGATTTACAAAATTTTTAAATGCTCTAAAATAATTATCTTTTGTTCTTTGTACTCCTCGGTAAGAACGTCAAGGTCTAGCAGTTCTTTAACATCCCTGAGTTGCTTCAGAAGCAACCCTCTGCGATCGGCCTGTAATAAATAAAAAAAAGAAGTTTAACATCTTAAATATGAACAGCAACAAAGAGCAAATAACTTGTGTTAATTTCTCACTGTCTTACTAGGTCACTTCTTTGTTGATCGACAGTTTTCATGACCGTCATAACTGCCGCCACTGTTAATGAGACTGACTCTAGAATCCGCTCATTGGACTTTTTGTCAGCTTCACTACATTTATTTTGGTGGCTCCTCAAGAGATTGATGTGTACCCATAGCCTAGGAGAAGCAAATCAGTCGTATTTTAAATTTAGAGTGCCGTCAAGCTGAACAAAATAAAAATCTGAAAAAGTACAAGTAAATGCACGGGGGACATCAGGAAGGCCTCTCAAAGAAAATGTGTCTTCCAATACTTCCCTTGAGAACTTTTTTAGATTAATTCTGCTATGCTACCTATAATCAGTACTGCTTTCTGTGACCCAACCAAGTTCACAGTTTACATGCAGTACAGAACCTGTCCCCTTTCTAACATTGATGCAATGCATACTAATCTTTCCCTAATAATTTTGTTTTTGTTTCTCAGTGAGTCAAAGGAAATATGTTTCTGAAAAATAGTTAGGGAAAAGGAGCCCGATTTCCTTCATAACCTGTGCCACTGGCCACATTTATATATGAATTATTTATACACACCACCATTGTCGCCCACGATCTAAGCTTGTAATCTGGCCATTGACTTGAAAATTTTTCTTTTAGTTTCTTGAAGTTTCTGTCGGTATCTGCTTCCCTTTTATTCCTTTTTTTGGACGGGCTCTGCTCATCATCGGAGTCTGAACTACAAGAGGTGTCAGCTCTTGGTCTTACTGGAGCTATAATAATGGAAAATACAGTCAGTGTGAAGTTATCCTTTACAGATGCGTAGCCAGCTTGATAATTAGGGGGGCCCTTATTCATATCCTTTGAAATCGATTGCTTTTACAGTCTGTGAACACAAATATAGGAATAAGGGCCCCCCCAATTATCAAGCCAGCTACGTGTCTGATCCTTTATTGCACAAATGCAATGTAGAATTAACGTCAAAAATAAGCAGTTGATCATGCAATACTGCCTAACTGCTCAGTATCCGAACCTGCTACCTTGAATTAGAAAGTGTAAATATGAGGCAGAATGACTCATTTCACTATGCCCGTGAAACATATTCAAGATGGAACTGAAAACACACAATCTGCTTAGTTTGGCTTGCAGAAAGCTACAAAGTTAATTTAAAGTATCTTTTAAGGTTATAGAAGGATTTTTATTGCACTAGTCAGCCGAAATAATATCATCAGCAACTTGAGCACATGAAAAGTTTGGCATTTAAATTAAGCAAGAGTGAAATGCTATTGAGATTAATTAATCGTAGTTCACTTGCCTTCAGCTAGACATTGTATGGTGCAGCTGTAAAAGAAACTCAGATTAAAACTCAAAAATACTTTCATGGTCAAAAACCGCTAGGAAAGGCATGCAGAACACACGTCTTGACTAAAAACAGCATTTCATTGTTGTTTAGAATTTGTCTGAATAAAGCGTACTAAATTCCATTTAAAGTGTTTTGCAGCAATTTAAAGGACAAAGCCAAAGGAATTCATCCTCTTCATTAATGTAGTAAACCCAGAATCATAAAAGGACCTTTCAAAAACTCGCCTACCCAACAAATTTGTGATAAACAATACTCTGTCGAACACTGTTTTCCTGGTACCACACAAAATCGGCTAGTAAGATAGAATGGATAAATTAGTTTTACTTACACGTACCCGTAACGTTAATTACTTGTCTTACATGCAATCATCAGATGAGTAAGAATTCATAAGAGGATTGTAAAATTACAGGGCATTCCACTTAACATAAACTGCACTTTAATTTGCCAAGTCACTGCAGAAGAAAAAGCTTGTATAAGTAATTTCGGTAAAACTTAAGGAAAAATTTTTTACCAAAGACTTGCATTCTAAGTCCCAATGAACGATTTTAATAACTATACCCAAACCCGTTGTAAGTCATATGGGGGAAAAATACATGCACATCAAAACACATGCTTAATTTCTCACTGGTTAGGAATTATCTAGGTAATGATCTTATTGGAACAATCTACGCGATGTTTTCTGCTTCTGTGTTGTTTCGAAACAACATTTAAGTGCTGAACAATAGCTAGTTTCATTTAAAACTAACCCAAACTAAAACGGCAATTTATAGCAGAGGTGAAGACCTTACCTTTTATTCGCTTTGCCTTCCACGTCATTTCTGAACTCTGTGGAGTATGTGGGTCAACCCAAAAACTTACTCTCTAGAATATACTGTACTCTTGATAGGCTTGCTTCAGCGTTTGCTCATCCACGATATCAAACTTTTGGTTGCCACGACCTTCCACAAAATATCCAAATTTAAAATTGGTCGTTCTTGCTGGTGCAATAATATGCTGATGGTTTTCCAGTAAAAACAGCTTGAACTCTTCCGAAAGGGTAAATTGTGGGACATTGTTGATTTGAAAATGTGAGAACTTGGCTTTGCTTGTCTTATCCAAAACCCTGAGGTGCATGTCAAATGTAGCCATGTTGTCTCGTGCCAACCAAATTATTCAAATTGCTTTTGAATAACCAGTCCCACAATGCACTCGATATGTTTATATTTTGATATACCGTTCGCCATAATTTTTGCAACTTGCTGTATATATATCTATATCTATATATATCTATATCTATATATTTATATCTATCTATATATCTATATATATATATATATGTCTAAAACAACCGTACCGGCAATCAGAAGACACGGGTTTGATTCCCATTGAGGAGTTCAGAAATTTTCTGAGATAAAGCTTGAGAACAAATATTTCATAAATATATCCAAGCTTACAAACATCTACACTCAGTAAGATGAAATTTACTCATACACACAATATCATCATACAGGTATGTTCAGCTTTCAAGTACGAAAGAGGCATACCAATATTACAAACCAGGTCTCTAATTAACATCATGCTTGCCGTCTGAGACCCTATAGTCTAGTGGTAAAACAACCGTACCAGCAATCAGGAGACACGGGTTTGATTCCTGTTGGGTAGCTCAGAAATTTTCTGAGATAAAGCTTGAGAACAAACTTTTCATCATATATCTATCTATCTATATATATATATACACAACAGGTTGCATAAATTTTGGTAAACATGAACTTATAAAAAAACAGCATGTATAGGGAAATCTGTTACTATGAATACTTTAATCAACTTTAATACATTAGACTGGGCAACAAATGTACCAAAAAACACATAACATACCCTCACTGACCGTCCAAGTGAGAATAAAATGAAGATACAATGGTCTTGATATGTTTATATGTTGATATGTTTTGTGCCATAATTTTTGCAATTTGCTGTATATCTATATATAGGTATATAGATAGATATAGATATATAGATAGATATAGGTATATAGATAGATATAGGTATATAGATATATATATATATATATATATATAACTTATCACAAACCTCCTTGTCTAAAGTTTTAAAACCATTTATAACTGCCAAGATAAAACTTTTAAAAACCTTTATTTCAATGTTTCGGGGTGCTGCCCCTTTGTCAAGAATGAAATAAAGGTTTTTAAAAGTTTTATCTTGGCAGTTATATATATATGTAGATACAGCAAATCGCATAAATTTTGGCAAACCTAAACATATTGTAAAAAAAACATGTATAGGTAAATCTGCAACTATAAACACTTTAATCAACCTATAATAACCGGAGGTTAAGCAAAGCAAAATGTCAAGCTAGAATGTCTATGAAGTGTTTGAATATTTGACCTTTGGAGATGGTGGAGATTGGACTTGCCTGCTTCCCTACTGACAAAGCAGCAATAGTAACAACAGAGCAACTTTATGTTGTCATTATCTCAGAGAAGTTGGGAGAGTTCTCAAGCTGCTGGATAAACCCTCGACCTTTGGTCTCTGGTGTACACAGCAGCTGTCGAGTTCAGAATTAAAAATTGATTTGTTATATTAACAGTCCCAACGTCCCAAGTGTCACAAGCATTGAATGGATTTAGTAAGGTGGCGATTTAGTCGCTTTGCAGCGATTTTTCTTTTTATATCTATTATTGCTTATTATCACATCATACAACCATATAATCTTTGTGGACAGCTTGACAGCTTTAATGTGGTTATGTTAGATGTTGGTAGAAAGTGCTCAAACGTTGATTTCGAAGCCTTCATTCTGCCATGTTGGTGAAAGAAAGCCAAGTGTAATGCCATTTCAACTCGTTCAAAGTTGACAGTCGGTATGCATATTTTAAACCTTACTCTAGCAGCAACTCTTGTCCTTCTTTCAAATGACGTTCAGTTAAAGTATGTCTCTTACTTCTATCTTCTTTTTCTTTTGACAAAATTTGCACAAGGTTCGCTTGTTGTATTTTGTTGTATGTTTTGTATTTTCCGATTTTTGGTCAGCAATAAATATGCAGAACTCATTTATGTTTTATTTGTTTATTTTGTCAGTTTATTTTTGTCACCAAAATCTTGTACCTCTGGATGAATAGTTAGCATAAATCTTCATCATAACACTTCTAATAGACATTTGTAACTAAAGTTGAGATAATGTAGAATTTACCAGTTTTTTAAGACAGAAAGCCTAGCTATCTAATAAGAAATCTTTCTTTAAAGCAAACTGAGTGAAAAGTTTGATTGGACAACAACTCAAAATACCTCAAGATCCACAAGTATACAGGTTCTTGATACGAACATCCATTGTTTAGCAGTAGAATTGTCAGAATGGATCTCTTATCATTTATTAAACCGTTAAAGGTTATTTCTCATCAAACATTTTGCTTTAATAAAACAGAATCAGAATTTTAAATATAAAATCATTTCCAGTTTGGGTTGTTAATATTTGTATCCAAACTGTTGTGTTTTCTTTATTGCATTCTCTCTTCCAGTTACAGTAAGGACGGTTTATCTTTTTGACAATTTTGAAAAATTATCAATCATACTTGGATTCTTGAAAGATATATTGGAAGGGTGGGTGAGTGTTTGGTGATTGCAGATTTTCACTTCCTAAATCAAATAATGAACTAAGAATTACGTGCACGCAACAACCCCTTGCCCTCCTTTCCAATAAATCTCTCGAGAATCCAAGTAATGTTGATAATTTTTCAAAACTGTCAAAAAGACAAATCCTACATACTATAACTGGAAGAGGGTACTCAGTATAAGAAAAACATAAGATTTGGACACTGTAACAAATTCTGTGGAGCATGTAAATATTGAAACACTTTTGTGTGACACACCCAAGCATATGTGGGTGTGGTTGCATGAGCATTTTGTTTTTAGAGTTTTCATTAGATTGATAGAGGCAAGAAACGTCAGACAGTGAGAAGGATGCTGAGAATAAAAATGTAACAAAATATCACTCGAGAATCCAAGTAACATAGATAATTTTCCAACTTGTCAGAAAAATTGTCCTTACTATAACTGGAAGATGGTTACCAGTCAGTGATAATATTTGGTACAAAAAGTCTCTCTTGGGGAAGAATGAAGTTGGGAAGCCACTTTTGAAAGGTGTCCAAAACAATTCTGTTTGCAGAACTTGTATTTCAAAGCTACTCGATGCAGACTTACCTGTGATTGTGTATTTCAGGTAAGTGGTTACCAGAATGTGAAAAGTCTCAAGATTTATACAAATCAGCATCTATTCAACTTCAGCAAAGAATGTCATTTACACTTAGTCGCTCAGCAAATGTCCGACAGCATGCAAGTTCCCATACATCTTTTGTTCATATTTATCAGGAAGAACCAAGACAAAGTGTTGCTGGAACAAATGAACAGTTGGGAAATGCTGTTCATCTCATAAATTGTCCAGATACTAAGATGACCTCCAAAAGTGAAACCAGCTGCAAGCACCAAGAGAGCCATTTCGTTTGGCAGTCTTAAATCATTTACTGGCTTCAGTGTTCAAATGATGTAAACAATGTCTGAGAGATCCATAAAATGGAAAAAAACCCAGACCAAACCAATTTTTCAATACGGACCTAAGTACCCTAAGGTTTGATCAACAAATACCAGTCCCTGAGCTTGCACATGACCTTCTTGAGTGACTGGAATCCATGGATATATATATCTACGAGTGATTGTCCAGGCGGAAACCGTAACTTTAATATGAATAATAATGCCCAGCAGATTGTGTGAAGTATCGCCATATGTAAACATTAACAGTTGCATAAACAAAGAAGGCTAGAAGAGTTTTAAAACATATTTATTGACTGACGTTTCGTCGCTACAAGCAACATCTTCAGAGCGGAGATCAGGGATTACAACGAGATAAATTTATATTAACAAACAGTATCGAATAACAATTAAGATGACATATTTACAACAGTAACGGAAATTGACGGGAGACAGCAGTAAGGTGTTATCAGAAGAGGGAAAGAGGCATCGAACCAATATTCCCATTAAGAATTGGTTTTAATTTATTAATTATAAGACTTTCTTTAAGGAGTAGTTCAGAAACAGAAGGCGACGAGGATAATATTTTGAAGTCGGAAAAAGAAATGGGATGGCCAGTTTCAATGTGGTGGGAAAGGATACTAGTGGGAGAGGGATTAACTCTTCTGTTACCTGTCAAGGGTGAGATCCCCATATGATCTGAAATGCGTGTGTGTAACTGTCGGCTAGTTTGGCCAACATACAATGCCTTACAGCATTGACACGTAAATAAATACACCACATGCGATTTCAGGGCATCAGGGATCCTGTCCTTGACAGGGAAAAAAGAGCGAAGGCGAACGGATGGGTGAAAGACGAAGCATAATGAAACTTGAGGAAAGGCGGACGATAATAGTTTGATGAGTTGAGTGCGAATTTGAAGGCCATGTGAACCAGTATACGGTAGAGAAAAATAAATTAAAAACTTAGGAGCAATAGAAATCTTGGGAGCGGACGAAAAGGATTTATCTAAAAATGAACTTACACATTTGTCAAACAGGGTAGCTGGGAATTCATTTTTAATGAAAATTTGTTTGAGTTTCTGGAGTTCAGAGTGCAAGATGGAGTAGCTAGAGCATAAATTGAAATATCGAAATAGAAGGGAAAAGATAAGGCCTTTTTTATAGCAGTCCGGAATAAAACTATTAAAGTTAGTTAGTAAACCGGTGTAAGTGGATTTTTGGTAGATACTGGTGGTGAAATTAATTTCAGAGCGGTTAATTTTTATGTCAAGGAAAGATAAGGTGCTGTTATTCTCATCTTCATCTCATCTGTTATTCTCAACTTCAAGTTGGCCAACCGACATTTGCAGAACTCTACAGCCTACGTGAACTGTCAAAAGAAACTCTTAAATGAAGAAATATCCATCAAACATTCCCACATTCAAGTTCTTACGTCCGACTTAACCACCGCACTAAACTATCTTTCATCCTTGGTATCCTTTCTTGATCTAAACCACCTGAAATCCATATGCTTCACCGAAAATTCCAGACTTCTTAAACGTCATAAGAATGTCCAAGAGAAAAAACTCTTTCGCCTTCATAAAGATTTTACGAATTGCTCCACGATCAACCCTGATGAGGTCGTATTCAACTTTCCTAAAAGGAACTTGACTCAAGAGGAAAAAAGACTATTAGCAAGAGGCTTGAACTTCTCAATTCCACCAAGAAGACTTCGTTTTGCCGACTTCCTCATACCCTTCGAGATGCTTTATCGCAAACTCACACAAGAACCAATTTATCCCAAATCTGGCTTTGATGAAGACCTACTTAAAACCCGCCTAAAAAATATCGCTCTTTCTGGATACAAAAGTTACCACCCACCAAGTTTTATTTTCTCCAACGAAGAGTTTCAAATAATAAAATCCCTTCGCAACGACAATGACATTATTATTTTGAAGCCTGATAAAGGTAATGGTGTCGTTATCATGGACAAATCCGACTACGCTGCCAAAATGAATAGTATCCTGGATGATGAAACCAAATTCATACGCTTGAATGAAGATCCCACTAGAACCACGATCAGTCGAGAGAATCGCTTGAAGAAATACCTTCGAGATTTAAAGAAGAACGGATCTATCATGGATGCAACCTACCAAGAAATTTTTCCGACCGGCTCTTGACCTGGATTACTTTATGGACTTCCTAAGGTGCATAAATTTGATATACCTTTAAGACCTATAATTTCTTCGATTAACACTCACTCTTACAGACTCGCCAAATTCCTTGTCCCATTGCTTCGCCCGATCTCTTCTAGCATACATGTAGTTAAGGATTCTTTTTCTTTCATCACTGAACTCTCAAGTCTTAAAACCAACCCTAGGGAAGTCATTATGGCCAGTTTCGACATCAAATCTTTATTTATCAACATCCCACTTAACGAAACCACAAATATCATACTCTGTTTACTTTTTCATAACCAAAATTGTTTTCAAGGATTTTCCCGTAATGAATTTAAGAAACTTTTAGAATTCGCTGTTAAGAACAACCATTTCCTTTTCAACAACCAACTCTACGAACAGGTTGATGGTGTTGCTATGGGTTCCCCTCTGGGACCTCTCTTTGCTAATATCTTTCTCTCCTTTTATGAAACCAGCTGGCTTAACAACTGTCCTTCACAATTCAAACCCATCTTCTACCGACGTTATGTTGACGACTGTTTCCTTCTATTTCGATCTTCGACTCATATTCTACCATTTCTTAACTATCTAAACTCACAGCACGCTAATATCAAATTTACGCACGAAACTGAGAATAACAGCACCTTATCTTTCCTTGACATAAAAATTAACCGCTCTGAAATTAATTTCACCACCAGTATCTACCGAAAATCCACTTACACCGGTTTACTAACTAACTTTAATAGTTTTATTCCGGACTGCTATAAAAAAGGCCTTATCTTTTCCCTTCTATTTCGATATTTTAATTTATGCTCTAGCTACTCCATCTTGCACTCTGAACTCCAGAAACTCAAACAAATTTTCATTAAAAATTAATTCCCAGCTATCCTGTTTGACAAATGTGTAAGTTCATTTTTAGATAAATCCTTTTCGTCCGCTCCCAAGATTTCTATTGCTCCTAAGTTTTTAATTTATTTTTCTCTACCGTATACTGGTTCACATGGCCTTCAAATTCGCACTCAACTCATCAAACTATTATCGTCCGCCTTTCCTCAAGTTTCATTACGCTTTGTCTTTCGCCCATCCATTCGCCTTCGCTGTTTTTTCTCTGTCAAGGACAGGATCCCTGATGCCCTGAAATCACATGTGGTGTATTTATTTACGTGTCAATGCTGTAAGGCATTGTATGTTGGCCAAACTAGCCGACAGTTACACACACGCATTTCAGATCATATGGGGATCTCACCCTTGACAGATAACAGAAGAGTTAATCCCTCTCCCACTAGTATCCTTTCCCACCACATTGAAACTGGCCATCCCATTTCTTTTTCCGACTTCAAAATATTATCCTCGTCGCCTTCTGTTTCTGAACTACTCCTTAAAGAAAGTCTTATAATTAATAAATTAAAACCAATTCTTAACGGGAATATTGGTTCGATGCCTCTTTCCCTCTTCTGATAACACCTTACTGCTGTCTCCCGTCAATTTCCGTTACTGTTGTAAATATGTCATCTTAATTGTTATTCGATACTGTTTGTTAATATAAATTTATCTCGTTGTAATCCCTGATCTCCACTCTGAAGATGTAATATTTCAAGGATATGATGATATCAACAGAGAAATTACTACATCAACTTTATGTATGATGACATTAAAGCAAGTTTATTACAATTTAAGAAGCATTATTTAATATAAGTGGTATTGTAAAGAGGAACTGTTATAGAGCCCAACCTCATACCCAAGGAGCATAGAGCAGAAAGTCACTAGGGGTGCAATGTGCCGTCGTTTTTCAGTTCGTTAAGAGGAAGCTTTTGTTCACATAACTTGTTTACCTGTATTTAAGAAATCATCTGGCAACCCCTTCATCCTTTTAACTAATTTCATATGATTGCATGAGCATTAATGATAACGTAAACTTTAAGTAAATGACAAATTTTTTAATCATTGACATGTTTCATCAGACTTATGCCATCATCAGTACAAATGATATTTATATAGGGTAATGTAATTAAAATACAGGGCTTTGACTCATCTAATAGGTAATCTAGTAGGTGTGACAGACTGAGGTAATTACAGTGAAAAAGGTATTACTTGTCTGTAGGAAGCACTAATAGACAGAAACAAGGCATAGAATTGCTGTTTACAGCTTAAAGTCAATACTAATTATGGCAGACAAAAAGATGAAATTAGATAGGTTTGGTGGAATACAGGCTAAATATAGGGTTAATTTTGTTGATGTGGAGAGGCTAAAATTTTTAATCAGGATGGAATATATTGGTTTTACAGGGGGGATTGGTGTAAGTGTTTGAAAATATTCTTTCACCAAAACCCTGTATATTGTGTTAGTTAACTTTAATACTTAATTTTTGTAACTTTTATGCGTAAATATATTTTCAGTTTTTTATGATCTTGTAAATAGTTTCTGAAAAGCCCTTCTAGGGAGAAATCTATTAAAATATCATATCCACACTGACAAAAACTCGCCCATATTCAAACACTTCCACCAATCCACTTCTTGTAAAAATCAATATACTCCATACTGCTTCAAGATTTTAGACTGCTGGATCTACTCTTACTTTTAAACTGAAAGAAACTCTGCATGTCAAGAAAATCAACCCTGAATTCAACATTCAAGTTCATCACTTAATCACTATATTTAGCCTGTAATCCACCAAACCTATCTAATTTCATCTTTTCTGTCCACTATAATTAATATTGACTTTACACTGTAAACAGCAATTTTATATCTTGTTTCTGTCCATTAGTACTTCCTATAGACAAGAAATTCCATTATTGTAATTATCTTAGTCTGTCACACCTACTGAATTTCATATTAGATTAGTCATAGCCCTGTATTTCAATTAGTTTACCTTATGCCACTTTCAGTACAAGTGATATTTATATAAGTCTTTGTCAAAGTATGTCTGGTGAAAATATAACTCCAGAATCAATTTGAGCCTCTGTAGAAGTGTGTATTATTTTCCCAAAGCTGGGAAAAAAATATGCTTTAAAATATTTGCTGCTCTGGAGACTTTATTTTGAAAGAAGTAGTAGTAGTGAATAGAGGGGGTTTCTGACGCATTTTTGTCATCACTTGTTTTTTTCTCAAATTTTTTCAGTGTCACAGGGGATTCATACTTTATTTATATATATTATTTTTTCTTAAATGAAAGAATAAAAAAATCAATTTTATCAGTATTAAATATATATAAATAAATGGGTAACAAAGATTCTTCTACTAACAACATAGAAAAAACAGAAAAAGTTAATAAAAATAATCATAAAACAAAGTCTCTTAGAATTGGATTATCTTTGTGGAAGGACATGCACCACATACAAAGAAAAGATATGGAAAGAATGCATTTGATAAAAATATAATGCAACAACAAAATGTGGAAGAAATTGAACATTTTTAATAATTTTTTTTATTTTGGAAAAAATTTTAAAGTATTTTAACAATATATAATTTTTCACAATAACATCTTATATGATATACAAGTTTTAATCTCTCCATTATTTTTTTTAATATTATAAGATATAGAGCTAGGATTTTTTCCAAGTGCTTTTGCACAAGAATAATATATTTTCATATTCTTTTTTTTCTCCTGTAATTTTATTTATAAGAATTGTTTTCACATTACTTTTTATCTTTCCTCCACGATAATGTTCAAAAGTTTCAACTGAGGGAGATGGTTCTATTCCCAATGCTGCGTGTAACTGATTTTTATTTAGAGTCATGTGATATTTAATTTTTGCCTCTTTTGCAAGTTTTTGTAGTTCACGGATAGTAATCATACTATTTTATTATAAGTGTATTTTTCTTTCAAAAGAAAAATATAAAAAATCAATTTTATATCAATTTATGATTTTATGAAGTAGGATTCCCTATGGTCAGCAGCTTCACTGCGATCCATCCACCAGTGAGTCCCATAAGTGAGACAAAAACCAACTGATATTCTTTCATTTCATTTGATGGTTGGTAGTAATCCTCTAAAACAGGTTCTCTTGTAATTTTTCTGATTTCTTCCAAAGCTTTGTTTGTTTGATTTATGTCTGCATTCGCATCAGAACTTGTTGTCTAAGCATTTCTATTTTTTCCTTATTATTCACTTGTTCCTCATACCATTTTTCTTTTGCTTTTGACAATTTTTCCATTGCTTCATTGTGACGTTTGATTTCTTTTTCATAATCGCTGTGATTTAGTTTATTAATTAAGAATCCAGCTCCATTGAATACTCCTATAGCTAATACACTTGCCATTTATTTATTATTTATTTTTGATTAAATGGATCAGTAGGTAACCATTTTTTATCTTGTGCATATTTTATTCCAGTTGTTGATAACCCAACTGCAACTGCTAATTTTAATGTTGACATAAGATTTTCTGTTATTATTAATTTTTGTCCCAAAACTTATTTAGAAACCATAGAAACACCAACTGCTCCAAAAGTAATTAAAGTTGCATCATATAATTTGTTCATGACTTCTTTTCTATTCATTTCACCCATTTATTTATAATAAATTTTTTAATCAACTATCTAAATTTTTCTTTTTTTGTGTTTTTTTCATTTTTCAAACATTCATTCTTGTTCACTTTATGGTCTTCTTTGTTTTCTTTTAATTCTTTTTCTTCTCGTTTTATCCTGTTGGTATGCAAAGTTATAGACCACCATTTGAAGCAACAAATCCTACACCTGCTATGAAATATTTGAAATCTGTATAGTCTCTTATTTCTCTTTAGTTAGCCACTTCGTGGTCATTTTTCACAGCTACTCCTCTTCGCTCTCTTGCTTTTCTTTCCTTTGGTTCTCTTGATATTGCTGCAAGTCTTTTTCCTGCTTCTACTCTTCTAGGATCTTGAATTTTCTCACTCTTTTCGACTTTTGTAATCTTTGGTGAACTTTGAACAGGGAGTTTGCTCCCTTCAGTCACATGTGAATCACTTGTTTATTTTATATATAATTTAAATCTACTTGCAATCACAGCAAAGTAAAACTTAAGTAAAACCTAAGTTACTTGAAATCTACTTGAGTCCACTTGCAAGTAAATCTAAGAAAAACTTAAGTAAAATCTAAGTTACAACAAATACTTTGACAACAAAATTCCACCAACTGCAGCAAAAACAAAAGCAATCAGTAGATGCTGTGGAGAAGAATAATAATAATAAATTTTTGGTGTTGTTATTGACAACACTTTGTGTTTAGTTACTGGTGGACTTTGTTTACTGGTTTCACTATAATCCAAGTTATCCAAATGAGATGTTATTGCTGAATCCTGATGAATCTTTTTTGGTTGGTGTTTACTTCATTCACTTCCACAATAATTTATATTCTTATTTAAACCAAATTTCATATTTTTGGTTGCTACATGAAGCATATTATTATATCCAGGAATTGTAGTTTTTTGAATTATCATGTTAGATGGTAATAACCATAAACTTGGTGAAATTGCAGTATCAGAAATTGCTAAATTCATATTAATCCATGTGGATGTATCATAATTTATGATGGAATCTTCTACAATTTGTCTAAACACAACTTGTATTTATAATGCAGAACCACGATTTCCAACAATACTTTGTCTGGTTTTACTTTGACTTCCTAAAATTGCATAAATATAAGCTTCTATACTTTGATTTAACAAAATTAATCCCTCTTTTGTTATTCCATTTGATTTTTTTTAAATAAATTTTTTAAAGTCTCCAGTTTGATCTACAATTCTTCCATAAAAATCTGGAAAATGACCTTGTAATTTATCAGCTTTATATTTTTGTAATATGCAATTTCTTGGATCATTATTCACAGATCTATTTATTCCAACTGCATTACCAACTCTGTGTGGATCTCCTTTTCCTACAATTTCACCCACAGCATCTTGTAATTCTCTAGTTATTCTTTGGATTGTGGAATAAATATGAAATCTCAGTAACGAAGTAATCTGCAGAGGAATTTCATCAGAGGGAGTTAAATGTTCTATCAAAATCCCGCAAATGTAAGAAGCAACATAAGCTCCAACTAAAGAATCATAATAATGTTGAGACATCAAACTTATCTTGTTTTGTGTTCCTAACTTGTTGATTAATTGTTGTATCTAATTCTGGTAAGTTTGAATGAAAATAATCTAAGGAGGAAACATAAATTTTAAATTTATTAACAGGGTAATTTAAAACTTTATCCACAGGAAATTCATCCCAGAAATATTTTTTTCGGTTTATTGGATAATCAGCTTTATGTTTTCTACCTTTTGGTAGTGGTTGAATTGTTCCTATAGATTGAAATATTTTTGGAAATTTCATCTCAGTGCTATCAATAGGATTGACTGAGTAAAGATATTTAGTCATATTTTTATCATTTTTAAATGTGTCACTTTTAATATTTGTTGACAAAAATTCATTATTTTTAAAGAATATTTCAGTGCCAATAAAATTACCATTCTTATCAAAATTTGCAAAAAATTCAAACTTGGACATGTCAGCATTTGAATATTTTTTCAAAAACATTTTTTTCATCATTTCAACATCTTCTTTACTATTTTTCATAATATATTCATAGTTTTTCCATAATAAGCTTTCTCCATTTGTTCAGCATTCATTTATTTATTTTTTAATAAAATAAAATATGAATAGTGAGCGTAGCAAACAAGTTCACATAACTGTATTCATCGAAGGAAAAGAGAAAAGACTAGACTTGGATAAAACTCTAACCATTGACAAAGATAATCCAGAGATATTTATAAAGTCAGTGATAGTATACTGGAATTACAATAATGTTTTCAGTTCACAAAATGAAATATTCATGTATGATGGAAATATGTAAATCAATCCTGGATATTGGACATTTGATATGCTAGCAGAGAAATTTAAAAGTATTGGAAAAATAACTTTAACAAAGACTTCAGAAAATGGAAAATGTGTCATTGAATCTGATAAAGACATAAATCTGAAAAATCTAGGTCTTTTGCTGGGATTCACAAAAAATAAAGTCATACAAAAAATACAAAAGTTGAGAGTGATTCTATGGTTGACATCAACCATGGATTACATTATATATCAATATGCTGTGATGCAGTAGACAAATCGAAAAATTTTGATAATGAAGGAAAAAGGAGTTGTATGATTACTTCACTACCATTAACCACAGATCAAACTCTGAAAGGATCAGTAACACATTTCAGCAATGTGGATAGCAAAGCAAGTATTAACAAAGGACAGTATAACTCTCTTGAATTCTCTGTTCATACGAATACCAATGTTGAATTAATAGGAAGCATACTATTAGAAATATATACAACTCAAAAAAATAAATGAAAGACTATGAATTTGTTATTGAACAAGAATTAAGAGACATTTACTACAACCCAGATACAGGTTATCAATCTGCAGAAAGACTTTATCGAAAAGCAAAAGAAAAAGGATTAAACGTCAGTAGAAAATTAGTAAAAGACTGGTTGAAAACACAAGATACAAACCAATCGTTAGAAGACATAAATTTCAAAGAACATTTGTTAAAGATTTAGCTGACCAAATACAAATGGACTTGGTTGATATGAGAAAATATAGTAGACAGAATAAAGAATATTTTTTGATACTGACAGCTGTTGAAATTCTAAGTCGATTTGCATTCACCATTCCTGTTTACAGAAAAGATACTAAAAACACGACAAATGCTGTGGATGAGTTGTTGAAACAATTCAAAGAAAGATTTGGAAAATACCCAAAAGTCGCTCAGTTTGATGAAGCAAAAGAATTTTACAATGTAGGTTTCAAAGAACTTTTGAAAGAACACAGTGTTGAGTACTTCTCTACAAACTCAGCCATGTGGAAGTATTTCTACAGCAAGGGAACTTACAAGTGGGTTGATATCTTAGATGAACTTACAAATAACTATAATCAAACTAAACACAGCAGCATATTAATGAAACCTGCTGATGTGAACAAGTCTAACAAAGACCAAGTTTGGCTTACACTATATGGTTATGGATTAGGTGATTTTCCTCTACCTAAATTCAGAATTGGTGATAAGGTGAGGATATCTAAATACAAGAATATCTTTACAAAAGGTTATGAAGAGATTTTTAAAGTTGTGAAAGTATTCAGAGGTGATCCTGACATGTATGAAATAGAGGATCATGAGGGAGAACCAATCATTGGAAAATTCTACAAAGAGGAACTATCTGCTGTGAATAGAGAGGAAAAAATATTAAAGAAGAAAAAAGTGAAAGGTAAAAATATGGTATTAGTAAAGTGGTTAGGTTATGATAGTAAACACAATTCTTGGATACCAGAAGAAAATATTCAAAATATATAAAATAAATAAATGGCTGAAAGTGGTTTTGATGATATTGAAATGAAAAATAGAAATATGGATGAAGAAAATGAAAGAAATAATGAAGACTACAAAGTAGACACAAGTTTCAACAACGATGATCATAACAAAAGCATTAACATAATCAACACATCTAATCCAAAAAGTAAATGTAGTAGGGTTGACTATAGAAATTACATACCTGATATAAATAAAGATGCTGGATCTATAAGGAGATAATTGACATGTGATAGAAAAAAATCTTTTAAAAAGATATTTAATGTTAACCTTGAAAAGAAAAACGGTCCAAATAATAGCATATTGTTAGATAACACTGTATTTGTTAGAGATCAAAATGGAAATGTTTCCATTGAATTTAAAGGTAAAAAGATTGGTAATGTCATCAAGAACTTAGAACCCGGGTTATTCATCAAAAAAAAAAAGAAATATATTAATGAATTTAATGACATTATGAAAAAAGCAATCAAAGAATATGAAAAAACTCCTGGTGCACTTGTTGATTGCAGCTTAGCTGCTCTGAATGCTTCACGCAAACAACAACTTGGTCAATCCTATGAACGAGAACTTGTAAGTGATATCGTTGAAAATTCTATGGAAAAAGTATCTGACACCATTGACAACATTGTTGATGATATAAAACTTAGTAAACAAGATGTAAGAGAATTTGCAGGAGTTTTAGATCCAAAGGGACAAACACCACAGGAAAAAATAGATTTTCTCGAAACACAAGCAGATCACTGGAGACTAGAAGCACTTAGAGAAACAGATCAATTAAAGGAACAATTGTACAAATCATTAGAAAGAGTTACAAAACTAAAAGCAGATAATGGAAGACCTATCCATGAAGAAGCTAAAGAAAGTGACCTTGGAAGATTAGAAAGATTTAAAGAATGGGCAAAAGAAAATCTAGTAGGTTTATCAGCGGTTGCTATAGCTATCGCTGGTATTATTACAACAATAGTCATCAGAGCAAGAAAAGTAATAAAACAAGGACCAAAGGCTGTGAATAGTCTTGCAAAAGCTATTGCAAACATTGCAAAGAAACTAGGACCACTGATAGCACCTATACTGAATCTAATTGCACAAATGTTAATGTGGGGAGCAAAAGGTATTGAATTCCTTGCTAAAAATCTTTGGTTACTAGCTATCGCGATAGGTTACTTTGTATATGATCAATACAAGGAAAGAAAAAAGAATACAAAAACATAAACATAAAGGTAGCGGTAAAACACCGCTACCATCTTTTTTTTTTTTTTTTTTTTTTCTTATAAATAAATAAATAAATGGGTACAAGATCAAATGAATTAAAACCTGGTTTCAGACGAACAAAAATAGCTGAAATTAGAGGAACGAGAACAAGACATATTGTGACTTTTAATCCAAACAAAGCAAGTCCGGGTGAAGAAATCTACATCAATATACCAAAACTTGAACCATACGCTTGTTTAGTTTCAGACTCTCTTAATCTTCAGTTTGATTTCAAAAATGCAAATGCAAAATCATGGTTTCTTAACAACCTTAGCAAGCTCTTGTGGGAAAGATTTGTGGTGAAATTTGTAGAAGTTGTTTATGATAACACCGGTGAGAGCATAACTGGTGTTTACAGGGATTTATGGAAAACAAGCAGTGAAAGAGATGACATGGTTGAGTATGGGATTGCAGGTGAAAATCTTAGAAAACTAATATCTAAAGATGACTCAGGTGCATCAACTGTTAATACATCCAAAGTATCTGATGGATTAATGTTTACTGTACATGGAACAAAACAAAGAAACTAGGGAAAATCTTGGAAGATCATGGTCTGTATGCACCTCACAGCATGACTAACAATCTCCAATACATAATAACTCTACCAAAAGCTACAGATATTATGGTTGCACAGTCTGGTAGCAGCATTGGGGGATATACTCTAGTGGAACAAAGATTATAGTGGAACAAAGACAGCACAACCATGCTGTCTTTGTTCCACTATAACAATCACAAACAGTGAGGAGTATGTATATCCTAATATCCAGAGTGTAAAAGCAACCATCAAAGGAATCCCAATCTCGGTGTACAGTCAGGGAATCCTTAAATCAAGATTCTTTGAGGAAGCTATGAGAGTGTTTAAACTCTATAAAGACATGTTAATGTCAATACAGAAGTTCTACAAAGATCACTTTGCATTAGTTTTGATCTCTGAACAGTGAATGACAGTTTTACTTCCGGAAATGGTAAAAAACTAGTTAATACACAATCCGGACTTTTATTTGAAATTAAAAAGAAAGCAACAACTGCAAATGTTATGTGTAAGATCTTCCTCTTGTCAGATGGACTTGTAAACATTGTGAATAAAGACTTAATGTCCATACAATATTAAACATTAAATAAACAATGGAAACTCCTTTTAATATGATTATTGTTTTAATATGATTATTGGTGGAAAAACAAAATATCTCTTAGATATGTTAGAAAAAGAATTTCATAAACATTTTGATTATATTTTTTTAATTTGTCCAACATTTGAATGGAATAAAACATATGAAAATTGGAAATATGATAAAGATGAAGACTACATTGCAGTACCATATGATCAAGATGATGCTAAATCATATTTAAAATATGTTGGAAATTATGCTGCTGGAACAAATAGTTTAATTATTCTTGATGATTGTGCTAGTGGAAAATTTGTAAAAAATAGAACTAGCAAACTTGTAAAACTTGCATTCAGTGCTAGACATTTCAATTTGAGTACTATTGTTATAACTCAGCAATTCACATCTATCACAAAACCTTACAGGGGAAATATTTCAAAACTGGTGACATTTTATAATCCAAATAGAAAAGACATGAATGAAATAATAGATGAATATTTAGATGTCTCAGAAAAAAAAGAAATTGATGAAATCAAAACCAAAAAATATTCAAGATTAGAAATAAGTCTAAGACATCCTTATGGAAACCGAATAGAATGAGGATGTTGACAAATTATAATAATTTTTCTTATAATAAATGGAAAAAGTTGTTGAAAATTAAAACAATACCACAATTAATGATAATGTCAATGAAGATGTAAAAAAGAAAAGAGCAGAACTGATCAAATTATCTGAAGATGGAGAAATAGAACAATCTGTAAAAAATATCAAAAAAGCATCAGAAAAAATTATAAATAAAATATATGCAGAATATGAAGCAAAACAAGCTGAAAAAGCAAACTGTTTTATAACAGACGATATAATCAGTAGATTTGCAGAACTTTTAGGAGGATTAGATGCAATTGAAAACAGTGAGGAATTGGAAAAGGAACTAAAGTCTGATAAACTCTTAAGAAGAGATGTTGAAAGATTCACACCATTCCTACCATTCCTAGGAATCATAAGTGGTGGATTAACAGTTGGTAAACATGTGATCGTGCGAAGTGCTCACAGCAGCGAAACTGCTTTCAAGCATAAAGGTGTTGGAAATGAGACTGAAAGCAAACGTAGTGAAACACACTAAAGTTTAAAAATTAAATTTTCATATTCTAAAAAGATTATGAAAATTTTTTTAGTTTCTAAGTTAAGTCAACTAGACTCGTAACTGTTTTGATAGGATTTGCATTAATATTATACCATTTTTCACAAAAAAAGTTTATGATGTAACAAAATGGTTCTTTCATCCATAATTCCTTGTTTAAACATAAAAAATGCAATATCTCCTTTAAATGTTCCAGTTCCAGCTAAATTCAAATCAGAGTTAGAGAATTTATGACCACTATTAAAATTAAAAGATCCAATTTGCGTTTTACCATTTGTTTGTAAACTTATTGAAGTAAAATTTGCTAATTTCACTCCATTACAATGAACAGAACTTTTATTAGATCATGAACTATCTTTCCAATGTACGGATAAACTACACCGTTTGCTTTGTTTTTGTATGGCGCAACAGCATCATTAGCAGTACCTGTTTTAATATATCTACCTGTTACAGTGTTTGAAACAATAAGATCTCCAAGTGTTGAGAACCCCAGAAAATAATCACCTTCCCTGAAAAAACAGTTTCTCAACCAATCTATGCTTCTATCATAACCTTTCAATCTGTAAACCACGAAAATATTTATCTTTGATGAGCTAGATGGTTGGGTTAAATCTATATCTGAATAAAGAACTGATCTTCCATTGAATTCTATGAAATATCTGTTATTCACTCTGTTTGCAACATTACAAAGAGTAGGTTTTATGGTGCTAAAATTTTGCTTAGCATGATTTTCATTAAATGTTTGATCAAAAAGATAAGATATTTTTTCACTTGATCCATCATAAGTAACTTCAGAGCTTAGAGCTTTGTCAATCTTATAATATGCAAGTGAATTTTTAATTTCATTCAAAACTATTGTTTCCCAAAGCAAATCATATATGAAATTCACGTTTGTAATGTCATTATCATTAGCTGGTTTATTTATTATAATTGCTTCATTCAGAATTAATTTTCCAGTGATTTCTCCTCCTTTTTGTTATCATCATCCTTGTGATAAGCATAATATAGACTCACCTTTTATTATTATTAAATTTTTTTTGTGGGAATTACCCAACCTAACAACCGGAAGTGATGTTAACATTCCAAATATCCCTATTGATTTGAATAGCTCAATGTCAACATAAAAACTATTTTTAGTTTGACTGGTTGTTAGGGATGTTTGGTATGCTAACTATTATGTTCCACACAACATGGTACACTGCATGGTACACTAGTATGGAGACCGACACAGTTGTGGCGTGATGCAAGAAGGAACGAAGGGGGCAGGTGAAGTAAATTTTCAACAACCATTTATTTTTTACACATACTTTGAAATCGACTTACGGCCCAAGAAATTTTCATTCAACTGGGTATTCTTAGTAGTTGTAAAAAATAGTGTACAGATTTCTCATGAGTCGTTTCGGCTGATATGAAGCCTCATCAGAATGCCTAGCTTATGAAAGCAGATGTTTACAACTCCCAAAGGAGAAGGAGAAGTGATATAAGTAATATGAAACTCAGAAAACCAACAGTTCATAATTGTTATACAACACGGTTGTGTTGAATAACAAAAAAAGTCTTCTTAAGGCAGCGACTTGATTACTCCTCTTCTCAATCTTCACTCAAACAATCGGCAAGCATTCTTTCAAGTTCTTCTGCATTTCTATTAAGCTTGTGTTCAAGTAACTTTGTTTTCGAAACCCAATATGACAAAGATTCCTTCGCCTTGTTCCATTGTTTCAACAGCTTTTCTCATTTAGATTTCTTGTTGTTCCATGTCCTCCTAAGGTTTTCTTTAGGTATTGAATCTTTGTTTATGATGTTTTGAAGAATCTCCACCACTGTTTCCACTGGTTTTTGACGTGGTATGGATAGTCCAAAGCCTCCTACTTGCCTCGCTGCTTGGGCTGAGATTAGATCTGTTTCATTGAATTGCACAGCCTCACTGTGATCGTGTTCCATATTACTAATTTCACTAGCACATAAACTCTTATACTAATGTGATGCAGGAAGTGACATAATTTGATCGACTTATTCTGAGTCTGTAAATAACAACCGCTTACCATTTGATTGCAGGAAAAAGGGGGATTACCCAACTTAACAATTGGAAGTGGCGTCAACATATCAAACATTCCAAATATTCCTAGTGATTTGAATAGTTCAATGTCAACATAAAAACTATTTTTAGTTTGACTGGTTGTTAGGGATGTTTGGTATGCTAACTATTTGAATAGCGGGAAATCCCCTGTGACACTGAAAAAATTTGAGGAAAAATCAAGTGATGAGACAAATGCATCTGAAACCCCCTCTATTCCCTACTAGAAGTCAGTATAAGGTCTCATTTTAAATTTTTAAAGTAGCAAAAAATGGTGATTTTTTAGATAGTATTTTGCATCTTATACCTTGGCCTTGTAGTCCAGCATATATGTCAAAAAAATCAGTACAGTGGAAGCCCTTGACGAAATAAAATGATTTAGATATTGAGGCAATTACCAAAATTAAAACTAAACCTTTACAAGTCATATTTTGCATGGAAGCAAGGCCGACAACCGGAAGTATTATTTTTACCCCTTTTAAATAAATATAATTCACCAAAGTTGCTAGTTTCTATCTTTTTTGAAATTATAGAGAGAAACCTATACTCCAGAAAGTAATCAATGTTTCAGAAAAGTAATCAAAAGGCAAGAACTTCAAGATGAGCCTAAATTGAGTTGTCTAACTGTACATGCAGTCAGCAGAGCTGTGTGTGGAATTCAAGCCCTTTTTAAAAATATCATGTCACTGGTTGATAACAGTGCAATTGTCAGAGAATTTCTTGACAGAGTTAAGTTTTCAGAGGCAAGTGCTGTTAACATGGAAGTCAGATACGTCTTCAGTGGGAGCAGTGCAATCACCAAGAAAGGGAGTCAAGTACTGCTGTAAACATGCTTTCAAGTCTTTGAGAGGTTGTCTTCCCATCAGGTGCTACATTCTAGCAGTACGACAGAATTTTCCCAGCCAATGACCATCATCACTACAATTCAGGAGAAGCCAAAATTTCACAGAATCTGTTGACAACAGACCCTTCTTATGTGACTTAATTCTTCTGAGTGGCCCTGGTGACAGTCGTGCCACATCAAGGTGCTTGATTTATTTTGATGGAAGATGGTCAGGTCATATAGTGATAGCTTGCCAATTTACAAAAGGTCTTTCAGCTGTACTTGTTGAAACCACAATTATAGAGGCTTTTGAAGGAAAAATACTGCCTGACATCGATTCATACCAGTTTGGTCAAATGCTTGATGGCATCATTGCAGTGGCATATGTATAGGGGGGCATAGGGGGCGACTGCCCCCCAGACATTTGTCATAAAATTTGAGGGAGGATACCTTATTGTATTTTGTTTGCTGAGAAGTCAAAAAACCTTCAGGACTAGAAATGTCAAAAATTGAACATTTGCAGATCATAGAAATGATAGAATATTACAGTAAATGAAAATTTGAAACAAATTTAAACATCTTTAACCTAAACTGAATGCAGAAAACTGAAGTTTTCTTTTGAAAAATGGCAATTGTCTGCCTACAAATTAGCATGAGAAAATTAATTCCTCACAGTTCATGTTGACAAGCACCTAACGATGTGAAGTCTGACCTTAGCAATGTCAAAGTTTCCTCCAATAAACCTCAGCATTTTAATTTTGAAACAATGCATTAATAAACACACAGTGCACAGTCAATTGCAAATGCAGTAGTACAAACATAGGAAAATCGTGTAATCAAAATAGCCTATAAAATTGTTGGTAACAGTTTGTGTTCTACAAAGAAGCCAGTCAATGCTAGTTGGTTGGCAGCACCGTGTCTGTGTACTACAGCCAAGGCTAGACTGCTGTTACTAATTTTCAACTCTGACTACTAAAAACATGTTTGCCATTTCTTCAGGTAACCCAATTTACGCTAACTCTTGTCAGAAATTCTTCAAATCTCGCCCCCCATCCACAAATTGTTATATACACCGTTGCAGTTGAGTGTTGACATCATCAGAAAGGAACTAGCAAGATCTATCTACAGATGAGGTTGGCAACATGGTTATCAGAGTGTGAAAAGGATTAAGAGTGGTGAAATGAGGTGTCACCTGAAAAGCGTGAAATCTTTGCTAGCTTTGAGACTGAAATTTAACTCCAGTGTAAAAATAGTAGAACATTAGCATTATAAAATCCTAACGTTCTACTATTTTTAGAAGCTCTTTTAATCAAATTTGACACATCAAAGTTAAATTTCGTTCTCAAAGCTATCAAAGAGTTGATGCTTTTCAGGTGACATCTCACTTCACCACTCTTAATACTTAACCACATTGCCAACTTCATATGTAAATAGATCTAGCTAGTTCCTTTCTAACGATGTCATCACTCAACTGTAAATATAAAAGACTGCTGTTATTTAATTCAAGTCACTTGGTCTGATGATACATATATTCTTTCTTAAAGAAGAAAGATCAAAGAAAATTACTAACAACAGAGATGAGCATGCTACGAAAGATGTTGGGAGTGACACTGCATGATAAGATAAGAAATGAGGAGGTGAGAAGAACAACAACAGTGATGACAAGTGTAGTGACAGTAGTGGAACAAAATAAACTCCGCTGCTATGGTCATGTTTTAAAGAAAGAGAAGGAGGACGTGGTAAAGCAAGCATGGGAGGATCCAGTGAGGGGAAAGAGAAGCAGAGGTCGCCAGTTCAAAAGGTGGGAGGATGGGTTAAGGGAGGGAACAGGATGCAAAGGATAGACAGAGATGGAAGAGGGGGATCATGGCCACCGACTCCCAACAAAGGGAATAATGGTGTTGGCAAAGAAGAAGACTTTGTCTGATGATAAATTTGTAATAAATTAGAAATATTACCATTTCAACATTCCCTCTTGTTTTTTTACCAGATGGTTGTCTTTGGTGTTATGTTTTGTCTTATAAATTGTGATGACACATTGGTAAAGAGAATTAATGTGGAAACTAGCCATAAATATGCGTGGTATCGAGGTTAGAGATATGGGAATCTTCAATAAAAGGATTAGCTAGGAGAAGATTGAGTACAGAAACAAGAAATTTAGAAAGATTGCAAGTGTATGTATTGATTGGGAAGGAAGGTTGTGCTTGTGCACCTTACCTATTGACCAAAATACCTATGAATGTTTAGCTCCTTCAGGCTAAAAACCAGGTATTTTATACAGCTTATGTAACATGCACAAGCCCAACCTTCCTTTTCGATGAAGCCTTTCAGCTGTTGATACATGCTCTTACAATCTTTGTAAATTTGTTTCTGTACTCCATCCTCTAGTTGTATAGGAGTGGGGGATACCAGCGCATTTTTACAAAAATCAGCAAAATCTTTCTATCACCTAATTATTTCGCCATATATTGAAAAATTTCCCTGGCACCTCCCACTCAAAATCCTATAAAATTTCACCAAATATTCGCCATAAAACAATGACACAAAACACAAATCCTGACTTGAAGAACATTTTTTATTCACCAACACTAGATACCAAATACAACAAGAAGAAAAAAAAACGTTCAGTTCAATCAATCTGATCTACCATTATCATGTTTTGTTTATTATAGAGATTTAACCTCTAACAGCATTGTCTTCTATTTGAAGTTAACAGATTTCATCTTTCTTTTGCAATGGATTGTTGTTGAATCTTTCATTGTATGGTTCTTCTAGAAGATTTACCCTTCAATGTACGCCTGTATTCTTCTAATGCACATATGAAATTAGACAACATCAAAACTTTCGAAGTATCAACAGTTCCCAGAGTTGAGATCTCTTGAGATGAGTTGAAAGTAATACTTTCACACCCACCCATATATGCCCCTACCATGTGGATATGATCTTGATTTTTTCCACAAATTGCTTCATACTGTCTTAAAAGTTCCTCTATGCCAGCCATCTTCATACTTGGCCAAAATCAAACCAAAACCAACTTTCTTACCCTTTTGATTAAGTTATGGGTCGGTTTATATAAAATTATGATAATATCCTGGTAACATTAATTGTCTAGACATGTCACCAGGATATTAATTAAAATGCAACACACTGTGTATTACATGGGTTTAGGGTCGTTTGTTTGGCCCTCAGTAATTCCGTTTTCTTGATTTTGTACAGACTTTTTTTCGTTTGTTTGAGTTGTTTTGTTATACATGTGACGTAAAACCATAATTTGACTGCTTAGAAACCCAATATGTGGTATATATGGAGTTATAAAAAACACTAGGTTACTAACATCTCATCTTAATAGTTCATCCTTCCTCAACTCATCTTCCATATTTTCAACAGAGTCAATAGTGTCTAGACCACCCATCTGCTAAATTTTGAAATTAACATGTCTGCTAAAAACTCATCAGCCTTCCTTCTGTAATTTCTGGACAACCTTAGATGATGCTTTTTTAATATATTTCACAGTATGTTCTATCTGGCCATCATCCGCCAGCTTAATTTAGTACTCATGCTGTCAAGGCTATTAGAAATTTCTTCCTCTTTTTTTTCTTCAATAACAACCTTTTCAATTTATTCTTCAAAATTTAGATTTGCTATTTCTAATTTCTCAACTAAAAGTATTTTTATATCACCTATTTTTTTTGAAGTTTGCATCTACCCATTTATATATCAGGGCCAGAGGAACAGGGGCAGCTACGGCTGCTCCACTTTTTCGGCCAATTTTATGCTAATGTAAGCATTTTCAAAAATAAAACAACATTACCAATGTTTTCATTTATTTGAGTTCACTAACTGTTAATGTGCTACCGGTCATTGTTTAATTACAGAAGTTAACAGCGAAATTGGCATGATTGTTTGAAACATGTGATATAATCTTGCTAATTTATTAAAAAATGCATTGCACTGAAATTCGAAACTACAATGTTTTTGCTTGGGGCATTTTTGTCAGTACTCAGTAGATGAGTTCACAATGTGGCTTCAACTAGTGATGGCCATAAAAAGCTTCCAACTCCAGTAATAGGCAATAAAGTGCACCAGCCACGTTCCTTCAAGTTTCCCAAGCGTGATTTTGGCAAAATGTCAGTTATGAAGTGCTCATTTCAGCTGCAGTGGTTTGACAGATGGCAATGGCTTCACTACAGTGAAGAGAAAGATCTCGCGTTTTGTTTCACATGTATTGTTGCGTACAAAAACAACCACCTTGTACCAGATCGATGCCTTGAACCAACATTTATCTCTACTGGCTTCTGTAACTGGAAAGATGCTGCACTGAAGTTCAACAAACATGAAGGAAGTTGTTGTCACAGAGATGCTCTACTAAAGATGTGAGTGAAATGTTATCATCAGAACTTGCAAAGGAGTGTGAAGAGTGAAGGAAAGCGTTTCTTAAGTTGCTGTTGAATGTGCGTTTTCTTTGCAGACAAGGCCTTGCAGTTTGCGGTGACGGAGATGAGTCTGATTCAAATTTTGTGAGACTAATTCACCTTAGATCAGAAGATAACCCCAGCCTCACTTATTGGATAAAGAAGACAAACAAATACAGTTCGCATGACATGCAGAACAAAATGATAAAAGTCATGGCCTTGCAAGTTTTGTGTGACATTGCAGCAAGTATTCGAAATGTGCCATTCTTCACCGTGATGGTCGACAAAACAACAGACGCCTCCAATGTTGAGCAAGTGGTCATCTTACTCCGATGGGTCCATGAAAAGTTTGAACTTGCTGAAGAGTTAGTTGGCTTGTATGAAGTGGCATGAACTGGGGCCGAGATGATTTACAGTGTCATCACCGACATTTTCAAGTGATTGAATCTTGCCGTCTCAAAGGTGCGGGGACAGTGCTGCCACCATGTCTGGCAAGAATTCCGGTGTGGCAACGAGATTGCAAAGAGCTGTTTTCACCCATTGTTATGGACACCCGCTAAACTTGGCCTGTGGTGATACAATTAAACGATGCAAACTTATGTGTGACGCACTGGACATGACACATGAGATAACCAAGTTGATCAAGAAGTCACCGGCACGTGATGCCATTTTCAAGCGATTAAAGGAAGAAATGGCTAGTGATACTCCTAGTATCCATGTTCTTTGCCCAACCAGATGGATTGTCTGCTGGAGCTTTGAAAAGCATCCTTGACAACTTCGAAGTGGTCCTGAAACTTTGGGACGAATCTTTAGAATGCGTCAAAGACACGGAAATGAAGGCAAGAATTCAAGGGGTTGCTGCTCAGATGACAAAATTCGTTTTTTTCTTTTGTGTTTCTTTGGGTTTGCTGATTTTGAAGCACACTGATAATCTGAGCAAGGCTATGCAAGGAACAGATGTGTCCACTGCAGAAGGGCAGAAGTTGATGCAGATGATGGTAGCCACGCTGGCGTCCATACAAAATGACACCAGTTTCGACTTCTTTTGGCTGAAGACCAATTCTGCTGCTGAAGATGTTGACATTGAAAAGCCCTTGCTACCTTGCCGTTGCAAGATCCCCCGCCGCCTGGATGACGGTTGTGCGCCTACATTCCCTGACTCAGTAGAGGAACACTACCGAAGCATCTACTTTGAAGCACTCGACCTCATCGTATCCTGCATCGAGGATCGTTTTAACCAGGCTGGCTACAAAACCTTTTGAAATGTGCAAGAGCTTCTCTTGAAGGTTGCAGCTGGAGAACCATACGACAATGAACTACATTCTGTGCTCTCTTTTTATGGCTCTGATTTCGATGCGCTACTTCTTCCAATGCAGCTGGAGATTTTCTCACAAGATTTCCAAGTTGATGGCAAAGTCACCATATGTGAAATTGTCCGCTACTTTCAGAAGTGCTCTGATGCTCAATCGCAGCTGCAATCTCAGGTCAGTAAGTTGGTGAGATTATTGCTTGTGATGCCCGCTACTAATGCTGGAAGTGAAAGGTGCTTTAGTGCTTTATGAAGAACAAAGTCTTACCTTAGATTGACGATGAAACAAGGACGACTGAACCACTTGATGTTGCTACATGTGCACAAGGAGCGCACCAATGACCTCGACCTGGTGAATGTTGCCAATGACTTTATTTTCAGTAGCAAACATAGAAAGAACATATTTGGTGCAAAGTTTAGGCCATCTGATCTTTCATAATTATGTAGATAATTGCACTTCAAGATCTAGACTTAATCATACTGCTCGTACGTTTTTTACTGCAATACGTAAGTTGTACCATCATTTTCCTGCTTATATATTATGTTATGCAATTGTTTTTGTTGATTAGGGAAAATGTCTGTACAAAATATTCTAATTTTCACATTTGTGCCAATTTACTACGTTTCCCTTAGTGATACTTTAGTATGTTTTAATACATCATAACATTTGTTTACTGGGAACAGATTTGGTTATTGATGGTAATTGTAAATAGATCTTTGTATATAACTTACGCATGTTTCTCTGTAAACAAAAACTTGAATTTGAACAAGCAATCGAGCAGTGTACAGAGTAGTTTCACCCAAAAAATATTTCATACAAAACGTTATGCTATTCGACTCGTTTTCTTTCACGTGCTTCTTATAGCTGCCCCACTTGCAAGAGCATTTCACCAGCCCTGTATATTACAACATATTTTATTTTATTTGCAGAACAACATTGTAATTATACGGATGTCTTTTATTTCCTCATTAGAAACACCATATAGGTAGTTGTCTGCTATTGTCTTCATATTGTTTCTATTAGAATTATAAAAAGTCACTAATTTATATTTTCATTATATGGTTTTGCAGTAGAAGTCAACTGTTGAAAGATTATAGTGTCAAGTAAAAAATGCTAATCTAACTAATTCAAACACTCTGTTTTTAACACTCTGCCCTCCTGCACAATCATCTAGAACAATCAATGAATTTGTTCCTTTGTACACATCAGACACATATTTTAAAATTAAGTCAACCTGTTCTTGATCACATTTTATAGCGATTAAATCTCTGTCATTAATATATTTCCACTTGTGATAGGTCTTATTAAAATCAAAAGTTCGGCATATCAGGATTATAGAGTCAAAATAATTCACATATTCTTTTTCTAGCATATCTAGAAGACACTTTGATTTACCACATGCAGTCAGTCATACCAAGAATAATCATATTAAAGGGATTCCTATAATATACTATATAATTAGTATTGAATGCTCTTTAAATCATTATTAATAATACAACACACACATAAATAGTGCGATCTTTCATTGTTGCTGCACTTGTTAACTCAAGCAAAACATAAGATTGTGTATTTAAAATTCTTTTTTCCACTTCCATAAACACTGTTGTTATCTTCATTAGATCACAGATCAATTGTAGCACAAAAGCTGTCTTTAAAAAAGTCAAACACAGTTAAGTTTTGATCATATTTCGTTTTATTTGAAAATAATCAATGAGTCACTGTATGATCTGTTTTGTTTGAAATCATGCCTATACACCTTATTTGGAACACCTATCAAAATTTTAACTGATTTGAGGTCTGGATCTGGAAGGAATTCATTATCACTACTGTCATCCTTAAACAAAAGAATGATGGCTTTCATACTCTTTCTTGGAACATTTACATTATTGTTCTGAGTGGTTGAAGCTTTTGGCCAAGATATCTTTTAGAACATTGTGACATGTTCATATGGAGTACTTCTCAGCAAAAAACTATTCATTACTTCACTTCCAAGCTCATCTTTCATAATAGTTTCATATTCCAAATGGAGATTTTAGAGAGAATATTCAGTAGATGCTTCGCCTGTTTGTGTAATCAATACATCTGAACTACTTGGAAAGTGTGATAATATATTCCAGATTATTCATCATAGTGTGTGGAACAAACAAAACAATACCATCGAGAATTTTTGAAAGTTTGATTCTCTGTGTTGTCCCAAACATATCATACATAAGCTTATCTTGAACCTTATCTGTCAAATCACTTGTAGCTCCAGAATCATTTTTACTTGTTAATTTTCTCCAGTTTTCACTACCCAAACCATACTCAATCATATCATCTCAGTCTCTCCAGTGTATTTAATCTGAACTCGAGTTTGTAGCAATTATTTTTGAAATGATTTATGGCCTTTCCAATTTTAATATCATAGACAAGATGTAAACTCTCTGGCACCAAACAGTTGCTTCTTGACATCCTGTTAACATTTATATATTATAACATATATTTTATTTTCTAGTACCAAGATATAATATAATTCTACCCATAATATAATAAATATGATCACCAATAAATATTAGGCCTCCACCTGTTGTCTTTTAGCTACAACCTTAATTCAACCCACGGTTCTGATTTGTGTACTGGAATTTCATGTTTTAGCTTTTTAGGCTTACATCCAGCATTAATAATGTAATTCCCACTTCTCTTGAGACCAAGAGAAAGACCTGTTATTAGAGATATGACTCAAACCCACTACAGTTATAATTGATACATTCCATAAAGTTGTTTAATTTTTCTTTCCTCCATTTGTCATAAAACTCATCCATATCGAAACAAAGTTTCTCCCAATCATTGTCTGAAAATTCACTGTTGTCCATCTTGTATGTTATATTGTCAAACCATCTTGTATTACTATCATTTCGTTCGGTTTTACATGAAATTCCATAATTTGTTGCACAGCCTGATTCAGAAAGCATTTTTTTATTTTCATTCCTTCTTTACAAATTTAGGTTCTCTGTATTCAGGTGATTGTTGGAATAATCTGTTTGAAATATCTGCATGACCATTAACCTCATTAAACAATTACTTAATGGTTTTTGAGTGTTTGGATGGCCTGATCTAAACAGTTGGGATGTTGTGAGAGTTAAGAAAAGCTTGAAAACCACTTGCCTGCAGCTCGTGGTTTTCAAGCTTTTCTTAACTCTCGCAACATCCAAACACTTGAAAACCATTAAGTAATTGTTTTATAAAATAACAACACATTTATAGTCTTGCAAGTTTTATTGATACAAGTATGAAAAGCTAAATTCTCCCAAGTTACTAAAAATACAACATAGCCAATCACAAGAGAGACTGACAAAAGCAAGAATCCAAACAAGGCCGATGAACGTTTCAAGGCCGTAAACAACCAACCGTGAAACACTTTTCAATATGGATTTACAGCAAGTTTTTGTCTTTAAAAATTTATCAAAGTCACAACTGTCGATTGAAGTTCATATTAACAGTGGTGATTGAACAATTGTTAAACATTTTGCTGAAATCTGGCAATCTTTCCAATGAGATACTAGCCAACGAGGAAGTACGAAAGTCAGAACAAGCAACTGTTGTCGCCTTTGTCATGGTTAATCCTACTGCAGGTTTCTTTGCAAGTGCTTGATTATGTCCAACATGGTCACCAAGAAATTCAGAAAGAACTTCGCTTGAACGCTTCAGCTGAGATGTCAATGGTCGCTGATTGTAGTGGACAAGAGACTGCTCGCTGCGATGTCCTGAAATTGCCATAATATGGCGATTGGTCAAGCCAGCGTTGGACCACAGTGTTATAGATGTGTAAACTTTCAACAGACCTGCTGCTGAGCTGATAGTCTTTATCATATTATCAAGCTTGTTTACTCCAAGAGGTCGGTTCTTATACCAAGTGCTGTCTGTTGGACTCCACTGCTGCTTCGGGTACTGAGAGTGCTTCGCAGGAAGGATGCAGCTTCATAATGAACAGCTGCAGAGCTGAGAAACCGTTGTTTTCTGCATTGGTCTTGTACATCCTTCCCAAATTCTCAAAGCTCTCGATGTCGTGAATTCTGCCAGGATGGTTTTTGGAGGCTTCACTGTGCGTGGTAAACACAAAGAGCTGTTCTTCATCAGGTTTCATTGTCCTTCTTGTCCTCTTCGGCACCAATACAGAGACACATGAAACCTTACGTTTCTGAGAAGGCCAAGTGGAGTGGACACATTCAGTATGCCACTATTTTTTAGCTTTGCGAGGTCTTCAACTTCCAAGACAGGTTTGTGCATAACTTTTTCCTTTCCTTGTTTCTTCAAAGATACTATCTTTGCATTAAGTATGGAGTTTGACATTTTAAACGCTGGATTGCCTGACATATTCAAACCTCTGTTGTATGGTGGACAGTTCAGGTATCGCTCTATTCCATGTTTTAACCCAATTAAAGTTGACTTACTGCAGTCATCGCCTTGCTTGTTTTTTACTTCAAAGTAAAAGTGACGAAGACATTGGTCAAGGGTTTTGTCATCCATTTCATGCAACTCTTCGGGAATGTTTCGTTGTTTTGATCATGCTATTAAAATACATGCAAGTAACAGGAATTATATAAAGAAGAAAAAACATGTCAGGTAAATACTGCAGGCTATTTAATTTAAACGTTTACACTCTGAATGCGAATGTAAACATTTTGAAGTATAATCACTGTACCTTTAAAAACATTGACAGCGTATGCTGTTTTATACTTGGTATTTGTTGATTGTACATTGCTTAACAGCTCGTCAATATGTTACTGGGTGACTACAGCAAACCTTTTCTCTGTTTCACTCTTTTCTGCTCTTTCACAAATGCCCTCCAAATCAATTTTCGCCAAAAATTCGTCTTCAAACTCAGACATTTTTAAAATTCCCGTGTTTGGATGGCCTGATCCAAACACGGGTTATGTACATGTTATTTTATAAATTTGCTTCCAAAATATTTTTTTTCAGAATCAACAATTTTACCCTTATTCTGAAGCCAATCTAAATCGTCTAGAAGATAAAAATCGTCATTATTTGCTCCAAAATCGGTTTATTTATTACCCTCATCTTCTGGATTATGCTCTTTGTTGTTAATATCAAAATCATTTAATTTGATTTCTTCTGCCATATATATTAAGATTTATATAATTTATCATATTTTTTATGCATTGATTGGAGGACAAAGATTGGTTACAATGTTGTCTAAAACACCCAATTCTGTTAATGTTTTTTTCATCATAGGACATGCCTCTACAATAAGAGATCAGTTGATGTAACACCTTCTGATATGATTGATTCGTGAATTTGCACTGCTGAACTTTGTCTGCTATATGACTTTTATTAATATACCCTTAGTATTGAAAGTGCAGTGTAGTGTGTGATAGGAGCCAATCATCCACTGCCTACTATTGTTAAAGATATCGATATCATTTTTAAAAATAATAAAATTTTCTCTTATATTTCCATTTATAACAAACAGCCAACCAATGGTAAAACATGTACAATTTTCTTAGTTTTTCAATCTGTTCATTACTTAAATCTTTCAATATTGTGTTGAAAACAATAGATTTCCTGGTATGTACTAACATATACAGTGGGTGGGCAAAAAAAAAGTGGCCATCTACCAAAATGTAAGTTTCTTTGATGTATAAAGATTCTGAGTGAAAAAGACCTGGAAGAACAGGAGGTATGCGATACCAGTCATTTATTACCACTTCGTGCACATAAAGTTTTCGCGTATAGTATGAAAATCTTGTACCATAAGTATTGCAAGCTAAATCATGGTGTAACAGTTGTTAGATCATGAGAAAGTTAGATTGTTGTGCAAATTTCCAAGTTACGGAGCCGCTGAATTACAACAAATACAAACACAAGAAAAGCAAATTCAAGACGAAAAGGCAAAGAAAAAAGTCGGAAGAAACTATGAAATACTTGGCATGCTAAAGGCTGGAGTCAGTGTTCACCAAATTGGAAAAGAGTTTGGTCTCAGTTACTCAGGAGCAAAGAAGCTTTGTTCCAAGATATAAACAAGTTGGAATTGCCATCATACTCCTGGTTCAGGATGAAAGCGCGAGACCAGTGATTGAAGTGACTGATGCATAGTCAAGCATTCTAAAATAGGAACCCCAACCAAGAAACAGCTGGCTAATGAATTAGAAGCTCATATTGGAGTAAACGTTTCCACCTCAACTATTCAGTGACGTCTTAGAGAAAAGGGAACACACTGGAGAAAAAAGTCTAAGAAAGCATTCATGAGTGAGAAGAATCACAAAGGGCATTTAACATTCGCTCATAAACATGTCCATTGGGATATTGATCAGTAGAAAAGTGTTGTTTGGAGTGATGAGTCGCCATTTACTCCACAAAACAATTCTTCTCAATATGTTTGGCAGACTGATAAAGAGAAAATGGCAACTCATTCAATGCAAGGCACGGTCAAACACCAAAAGTCAATT
The DNA here is from genome assembly GCA_030142905.1 of Heliopora coerulea. Taxonomy (NCBI): domain Eukaryota; kingdom Metazoa; phylum Cnidaria; class Anthozoa; order Scleralcyonacea; family Helioporidae; genus Heliopora; species Heliopora coerulea. Next base: position 505,095 of record JASJOG010000111.1, on the reverse strand, counting down.
AACGCGTAGGATTGTTTTTCCTGGAATGGTGTTGGGGTTTTACATCGAGTTAAAGGAACAATGACTGGAGAAGTGTATTGCAAAATTTTAATTCATCATCTTGTTCCCTCTGCTCATCGATTGTGCCCTGATGGTTTTATATTTCAGCATGATAACGATCCAAAACATACTAGTGGAGTGGTATCGAGATATCTGAAGAATAAGAAAATTAATGTGATACAATGGCCAGCGCAATCACCAGATTTGAATCCTATCGAGAATTTATGGGCTGAGCTTAATCAGGCAACGAAAGACTGTAAGCCAAAGAATGAAAATGAGCTGTTTGACATACTCAAAAGTGCATGGCAGTCATTAACACTAGAATACGTGCATAAGCTCATTGAAAGCATGCAGAGTTGATGCAAGGTGATAATGAAATCAAAGGGAATGCTGATGCATGTACATGTATAATGTTGTAGTGAACTAAGGAAAATAAAGGTAAAGATGTAAAATAACTTGTGATAAGAATGATGGAAGCTTTAAAGGCAGGTGGCCACTTTTTTTTGAACACCCCCTGTATATTATAAATTTATTGGTTGACGATCAACTTCATACCAATTGTCGTAAAAGCATTTATGATGAAGCAGTATATCATGTTCAGTCATTCTATGTCTGCATAAAATAAAAAGAGCTATCGTGCCCTTTAGAGGTGCCAACCTGTTTGGATTCAGATCTCCAAATGTCATTTTTGTTGAACCTATTGAACTGTAAGATGTGAAATTAGCTAACTTCTGGCCATTATAATACATAGATGAAGCATTAGCCTCTGTCTACATCCCAATAGACAAATCCAAACAAATCCAAGTGTTCAACTGGCCTGCATCAGATTTGAGCTTGTAACATGCACAGTATCTAACATTTCTTCCACTTGTAGTTGATCTGATTGTGATAGAGTTGCCACCATAACTGACAACTAAATATTGGGCAGGGAAAGATTATATAAATTTATCGAACCTGCCATTATCATGGCCCATTAATCCATTCTGGGTTCAATAAGTGTTTTAGTGATACCCAGTCAGCTTATAGACAAACACATTAACAATATCAGGTTCTCCTGAAACTTTATTCAGGTTTATATCACTTATTCTCTGCACACCAATTAATTTTAGATAATATCTCTTGTTAACTCTTTCGTTGCCACTAGACAGTATAGGTTGTGATGGACTACTGTTTTGAACTGCATTAACACTTTTCTGCTTGAATCAAATGATACCTCAGAGGTCGACCTTATACATGGCAGTGCCTTTTTGGGTATAATACTCCCAAATTAGGGTCTCAATTAGATTAGTGTTAATATAGCTATTAATGAATGTTGACATACATATCTTACTTATACCATCTGTATCGTCTATAGGAGCCTTAAGTAATTTTATACAATTTAAATTCATATCAATATTACTACTTATACTTCCTCCTTTTGTTGATAAATAGTTTTCTTTTATTTCATCCTCAACTTCATATCCATAATATAAACTCATTTTATATTATACAATATATTTGCTTATTAGAAAACCTGAAATAGAAGACAAAGCCATTATTGCAACTAAATCATTATTATTACTGTTGTTAACAGGTTGTGGGATCTTTTGGTCTTTTTAGGTTCTATCTGGGTTTTTGTTGTCCAGAGTTTCTAACTGATTAGAGACTTCCTTATAAATTTTAGGTTAAAGAGTTTCTAAATGATTGGATGGTGTTCACTGATGAATTTTTTTTGGTTGATTAGGAGCACTTCCAAAATAATTGACACTAACATTTCTGCCAAATTTCATAACTGAGTTAGCTCCTCTTAATTGATTATTGTAACTGACAATTGGATTTTTCAAAATTATAAGATTGCTCAGGATTAACCACAAGCTTGGAGAAATCGCCATGTTTAACATGACATTAGTATCACTAATGCTACGATTCATATTATTTATCCATGTGGATGTGTCATAATAATAGAATCTTCCACAATCTGTCCAATGATTTGCTGAACTTCAAAAGATGACGCTTGATTGTTAATAATTGCTTGTCTTGAACGAGCTTGAGCACCAAGAATAGAATACAAATGTGCTTCTATACTTTAATTTAACAGTTGTAATCCATTACTTGTCAAACCAAAACTGGTCTTTGATATCAATTTCTTATCGTTTTGAACATCTCTTACTGAACCTGGACCCAGATGATTTTGAAGTCTATAATCATCCTGCTAGGTGACTCCACAATTGGGGTCTTCCATGTGTAGTAGTTCTTGCCAGGTTCATTCAGGATAATGGTCTTTAAGGAAACCAGCATCATATTTTCTCAATAAACCACCTTATCGAGTTTTATAGTTTCAAACTTTCTCATGAATATCCTAATTGTTCAATAAATATGAAATCTCATCACTAAACTTTTAATGGTTAATTGAAACTCCACGAGCATATGCAGCATCCCAAGTTGCTAAAATGGAATGAAAATATGGGTTTTTAAGATCCCATCGAGCATTATAATCACATTTTATGCTCGGTTGTGGACATTTGGAGAGTAGGTAATTGCAATTGTTTACATAAATCTTAAAATTTCTGACTAGATAGTTTAAAACAATATCAGTTGTAAAATTGTCATAATAGAAATCTACTCCATTTATCAAATAGTGATGTTTATGTTTCTACCCTTGAGCAAATCTATGACAATTCCGTCTGCTCTCCACATTTTTGGGTAAGGCATTTCATACACATAACGTAACATATTTGAACGACGAGTCTTGTATACGCCTGATTGGGGTTAATTTAACAGCATATTTACTGATTATCAGATTTTATTTTGTCGGTAAACAGAAGCTGATTGCATCTCCTTTTGAGCATTGGTTCAACATCAAGTATAAAAATTGATTTGAAGGAAAATTAGTTGGTTATTTAACAATTTAAACAGATGTTGTGTTCAATGTCACAATTATTTTCAATTTAGTATTCTGGAAGGAGAGGAATATTTTGAATTTTTGAAAACTCTTGATTCAAAATCCAGTTATCTAAAGGATACACCATTGGACAAACTTGTTGTTGTGAAGGATCCATACTGAAACAAGATTTGCAGGTTCATGGAATGTAAAAAAAACAACACAACATTGTGTATTAATTGTTTTTGGGGATTTGATCAGTTGTCATATTTCTGATGTTTACATAAGCGGTATTGAATATGTGAAATCGTATACGATTAAATTTGAACAAAAGTATGGAGAACTGGGATAAATATGAATATAACTCTGTTTAGCATGTTGTGAAAATAAATTAAACAAAAATATTTGTAATTTGTCGTTGGATTTTTTTGTTGTTTTTTATTTATTTTGTGCTGGGCTTGTACATATGGATACTACACTGGAAATTTATTTTATTAATTCCAAAGCTTTTCAGACAATTTGTGCAGTTTGTGAAAATAAAGTTATTTGTTTATTGTAGGAATTTAAGGAATGAAGTAAAAATTGGTATTTTTGATAATCATGCACCAGTTATGATAATGTATAATAAGTAGTGTCAGTATGACAAATTGGGTAAACTTCGACTTGGCAATTTTTTAAAATTGATTTTGATGGAAATGTTATTGGTTTGAGATAGCATCTACTTCAGTGCATCATTATTTGCCCATTGGAGATGATGGGAATGGTGACATGGAATGCATTATGATGATTTTTTTGGATTTATCTTATTTGTATGAAGGTCCTGTAAAATAATACATGAAGTTTGTGATATGAGAATGGATTATCAATTAGTTTTGAAGTTTTACGATCATAAAAGAGCTAAATCTTTTTTGGCGGTCATGTTTCCACAAGAAGATATACAAGAACTGTTTACAAAAGATGGTGTGTGGAAAACATGTTATTTTGATTATGAATTGAATTGTTTAAAAACAGAAGGTGACGATAATTGTGTCAGACCATTGTTATTGAGAAAGTTTGCATAGCAAGGTATAAAAGTGTTTTTGGACAGTGATTTTAAAGATTTTCAAGTGTGAGGTTGTAAAAAAAAAGAAAAAAAAAATCATATAGAAATTGTTGATATTTGTTTTTCTTGTGAACATGGTGTGGTGTGAAGAGCAGCATCAATGCCAGTGAATATAAAGTCTGAGAGAACAGTCAGAGCAAAGTGCTAGAGAAAAGATGTTTTTGAACGAATGGGTGACTATGTTTGTAATTATGACTTACCCAGCCAAAATATCACCTAGAGAGGGTAATCATAAAATTAAATCATGACGTATTTATAGGAATATTGGTGAGGGTGGTGATGTTTATGGTGGTGTTAGACCTGCAGGTTTGAATAAAGATGTGTACAAACATGGCAGAAGAGTAAAATTGGGTAATTATTTAATTGATTACAAACAATTGGAGAAAACTCTGCCAAATTCTTGTTTTGTGGTTGCGCTGTTATTGCGGCTCGGAATGTACAATAAGAACAGTTGTATTAGTAAAAAATTGATGGTGGGTAGGAAGATTGATGAGTTAATTTCCCCCGAGGATGTGAGGCATGTGTACAAAGAAGTGAATTTCACTTGGGGAAGGGTTTACGGCAGGAATTATTAAAAATTTTACGAAAACTTTTTTTATGTAAAAAAGGGTTTGATCTGATTGTATTTTCTTCTGAACATACAAAAATGGTGACATTGTCAAATTGACAACAAAGTGATTGGAATATGGTTAAATGACAAACATTGTGATCTTGCAATAAATTTTGTATTAAGTGCATGAAATATTATTCTGGTAAAGCTTCAATCCACATTTGTTTTTTATGACATGTTTGAGGAAGTTGATCGTCCAGGTTAGTGTAGTCTCGAGAAAGACTGTTGGTTGATGTGACTGACGTTTCAACAGCCTTAGTGGCGGTCATCTTCAGAGTCAAAAGGAGAGTAAATGTCAGGTTCGCCTGTATTTGTATCTGGCTCGTACATGAACAATTGGGTGACTATGTTTGTAATTATGACTTACCCTGCCAAAATATCACCTAGAGAGGGTAATCATAAAATTAAATGATGACATATTTATACGAATATTGGTGAGGGTGGTGATGTTTATGGTGGTGTTAGACCTGCAGGTTTGAATAAAGATGTGTACAAATATGGCAGAAGAGTAAAATTGGGTAATTATTTCGATGATTACAAACAATTGGAGAAAACTCTGACAACCTGACAGGCGAACCTGACATTTACTCTCCTTTTGACTCTGAAGATGACTGCTGCTAAGGCTGTCGAAACGTCAGTCACATCAACCAACAGTCTTTCTCAAGACTACACTAACCTGGACAATCAACTTCCTCAAACATGTCACGATTCTCCCAGGTTCAAACCATTTACTTTATTTACTTTGTTACACATGCTTCAGCTGTAACTCAATTTACTCTGTGGGTGCTGAAACTTTCAAAAATGCTTTTAAATGCCCATTATATTTTATTTTATGAGTGAGAATGTTATGATAAGCGTTTGTTCAACAAAGTTTTCACTAGCACAAAGTGCAGGAACAAGAAGGTTATACCTTGTCAATATTATTCTTAATATGCATGCTCTCAAGCTGTTCATTCAGAAAAACTTTCTGAAAAGTGAAAGGATGTTTTCACAAGCATGACTGTAATAATGTGCTGCGTACGCATTGCAAAAAGTATGCAAAATCACCTCATTATTGCTTTATGAATGTTTTGGATGATATGGGGGACAAAAAGGAGAATATATTACCAATTTTTTTTTTTTTCGAATTTGAAACCAAGACTGATAGTAATGCTGTGATGACCCTTTATTATTGTGTCATTCAAAAAGTTTGATTAAATTGATTTTTTAAGCAAGAACGGTGTGATTGAAACAGTTGAATGCTGTGGGGAAAGGCAATACATGTTTGAAGGTGATTTGATTGATAAATTTTCTGACTTTTTATTTAAACAAAACAATTCAAGTCTGGGTGGCACATAATGGACCACAATTTGATATGATGTTTATCTTGTGATGGTTGTTAGAACAAAAGAACTCCAAATTGCCTTACATGATCTCAACTGGTAACAAAATTATGACATTGCACTATGGGTCAATTACAGTATTGGATAGTTGTTTGTGTTTTCAAACCAAGTTAAACAATTTACCGAAATGTATGGGGGTTGATAATGTGGAAAAGGGTTATCATCCATATTTATTTACTGACATTGATTATGTGGGAGATATTGTAAGTCATGATTATTTTGATTTGAAAAGTTTGAGGGACAGTATAGTTCTTGGGAAGGAAAGACATTATCATTGTGGAATGGATGTAAATATTTTGAGAAAATGCGTTGTGAAATTTTCCAACATGATCTTCGATTCAGTGAGCATATGCCCTTTTTGAGCATAAAACCTGTGATGATTGCCAGTCTTCCATTGAAAACTTTCATCAAAAATACTGTGGAAATAATACCTGCTTTAGGCTATCAAAATCAAGTTAATCAAAGCATGATTGCAGGAAGTGGGTAAAAACAAAGTAAATTTTTATTCCAAACTGACCAGATAGGGAGAAGAGAAAATTGTCATTACATTAACAGGTATGACCCAGATAAGAAATGTGTGTATCAATTTCACAGTTGTACAAAATGTTTTGAACTAAAAATTCAGTCATCTCTTTCAAAAAACCAAACATTCTACTTCTGAATTAGAGAAATTGGGATACAACGTAATTGAAATGTAGGAGTGTGAGTTTCAAAAAGGAAATTTTGTGGAAAAAGAAAAAGTTTTATTACGTGATCCCATTGAACTCTTGAGATTCCTTGTTTGGGGAAGAACGAGCCCTGTGGTGTTGTACAAAACATGTTCTGACAAAGAAAAATGTCACTATGTCAATTTTATGTCTTTATACCCATATGTTCAAAAAGTACATTTCATATCCAATCAGTCATCCTAAGGTGTACATTGGTGGAGAGTGTGACGATTTGAATGTTTCCGAAATTTTCGGATTAATTAAATATAAAATATTAACTCTGAGGAATTTCTTGTTTCCAGTCTTACCTTCAAGAATTGCAAGTAAATTGATTTTCTGTTTGTGTCGCACCATTTGCAAACATGGTGAAGAGGAGAGATCGTGGCTATTGATTTTCTGGGCAGAAAATGTAGATGTAATATAAAAATGAGAGCCCATCTCATGATTTTTATGTGGAGAGGCATAATGACAGAAATAGAACACAAAGTATTTAAAACAACTTTACTAACATTTCATTGCGGACATGCAACATCTTCAGAGTGACTGATTACAAATGTAACTAAAACCTATATATGTATTTACACATGATGATAAGTTACATGAGAGCTAAACAATAGGATCAAAGTGACAAGATGTAGAGTGACAGGAAATAGAGATGAAATGAAGTGTAAAGAGGACCACATAGAACTAAAATAAAGAAAGGGGTATGGATGAGATGTTTTCATTGAGAGAGGGTCTAAATTTCGATATAAGTAAGCTCTCTTGTATGAGAAGCTCAAAGTTGGAGTTTGAACGACAGGCGATGATGGTGAAATCATCAGGAGAGATGTGGTGATGAGATTGACATGTGTGGGCAAGAACACTTGAAAGGGAATTCGTTGCAAGTTTCCTTCCCGTCAGAGGTGAAACCCCCATATGCTCTGAGATTCGCATACGAAAATGCTGGCGTGTTTGGCCTAAATACAATGCTCTGCAGCATTGACACAAGTATTTAAAAATAATACCATATTTATTATAGTAAACACCCTCTATCTAATAAACACCCCACACCAATAAACGCCCCCCCAACCCACTGAGATTTGTATTAAATGCCCCTCTGTTATAAGCGCCCCCCCTGAGAAGATAAAATGACAAAGTCAACACTTCATATTTAAACTTTTTATTTCATTTACATTCACTTTTAATAATGTAAGGACTTTCGTAGAGCAATGACCGTTCATACTCGAATTCAAAATGAGTGTATTTGTCTAATTCGGGTCAGTTCTTCTTGAAGAATTCTCGCACATGGTTTAGATTTGGTCCTACATAGGTAGATACCCAGAACTATTAGGCCTAGCTCTCGCTTCCTTTTCCCACAGACTTCTACTGAAACGGTTTTCTTGTGAAGCTTTAAGAAATGTTGCGATCAATCATGAAAGTTGTATGGGAACATGTCCTACCAATCGTGCGTCAGCACCATTTGCTGATTTCACACTGGTATACACACCAACTGCATTCGAGTCATACTCTTACGCTTCCACCCAGTCGTCTTTCTCACAACTTAAGACTTCACCTAATACTGGGGTCCACGTTTCTTTGTATACATGATGTCCTTGTATTGCTGTTTTAAATTTGATCTGAAACCACATTTCGTAAAGAAAAGAGCAAGTACTTTGTGCCATTGTCTTGAATGTTATAATTGAGCAATGCATTAATGCAAGCCGCACAACTGATAGTGTAATTGGAGATTGGCGGGTACCGGTAGCTACGAGGTGAAATTTAATAGTTTCGGCACAATCATGCTTTTGTCTTCATTCATTTTTCGGCTTTTCACCAAGGTGAGTTTTAGACACACACTGTCACACATCAACAGGTTCTGTTCAGATAAAAAAATATAACGTGAACAAAGATACTGCTGCAGCAACCTCTCAAAAGAGAAACTTAAAACGAAGTTTCTCAATGTCATTTAAAAAGGAAGCCATTACTTTTGCTGAGATGACAAATAACCATGACGCCGGTAGGAAATTCAATGTTGATGTTAAACGAATTCGGGAGTGGTATCAGAATAAAGCTGAAATTGTCAACACTTGTGCGAAAGCAAAGGGACAAGGAAAAGGAACGAAAGATTATGGACGAAGGACTGGAAGAGCAACTGTTAGAATGGATCCATGGGTGGCGATCTAACGGTTTAAGAGTTTCGCGTAAATTAATCATGATGAAAGCCAAATTTTTATATGACGAAACATGTGACGAAAGTGAGAAGGACCTTATTCTCGCCAGTAATGGATGGCTTCAAAAATTTATGCGCCGAAACGGATTGTTGTTAAGAAGAAAAACCACAACTGCTCAGAAAGACCCTGCCAAGCTTATTGACAAGTTAATTTTGTATGTTCTACATGTTTGACAACTTTCAAAAGCATATAATTATCAACCATCTTGCATAATTGCAATGGACGAGATATCGGTGTGGGACGACATGGCTTCAAACACGACAGTTGACGATGTTGGTGCTAAATCTATATCTTTGAAAACCACCGGCCATGAAAAAGTTATGGTGTCTGTTTGCTTGGCGGCCAAAGCAGATGGGACAAAACTTAAGCCAATGATCGTCTTTTGTGGCGCTAAACGGGAAACGAAAGCTCTTGCTGAAGAGTTTAAGAATCGCTGTGTTGTAGCTAGTTCAAAGAACACCTGGATGAATGAAGAACTCACGTTACTTTGAGTGCAACGGGAAATAGGAGCTTTTTCGTTTAACTGACATTTATTAGCATGGGATTCATTTGAGTGTCATATAATGGACACTGTCAAAGAAGCCTTAAAATGAATGAATGTTGATCAAGCCATAATTCCTGGTGGATGTACGAAGTACATTCAAGCCCCCGACATATGTTGGAATAAACCTTTCAAGACAAAGGTTACCCAAATGTACGATGAGTAGATGAGCAATGGCATTCATCAATTTACATCAGGTGAAAATATGAAGCCACCGACAAGGAGAACCATTGACCAGTGGGTTCTTGAAGCGTGGTCTCTGTTGTTGACAGAAATCATTAAAAAATCCTTCAAGACATGTGCGCTTAACCTCCCAGTTGATGGATCCCAGGATAGCGATATCCATTGCTTTAAGGAAGGCCAGCCGAGTGCAGCAGGATCAACGTCACTTCAGTCTCAGCTATCACTTCTGGACGAAAGCGAACGCCCCGACCCTTTCAAAGACATCTCCGATTCAGACATTGAAGATGCTGTAGACAAACATTTTACACTGGACGAGTTGGAAGACGATGACATTGATATTATGTAAACATTCAGTAGTTACATGTTGCTACTACTACAGTATGCTAACTGCTATTGTTATTATATTAATAAATATTTGCTCAATATATTTTGCTGCATTGCATAAACATTTGTTTGCATTTTGTCCAGATTTTGTATTTCTGAGGTTATAATTATGAACTTTTGAAATAAACGCCCCTCTCTAACAAACGCCCCCCTTCCGAAGTATTTTTAAAATAAATGCCCGGGGCGTTTATTAGAATAAATACGGTACACGACCTCATCAGCTTGGGAATTTGATATTTGAAAGAAAAGAAACCTGACAGTCATCTGCCTGACTGGAAGATGAAACGCACGGTAACGTGTGGAAAAGCAGAGGAACATAGTTTAGCAATTGGAGTTCAGATTTGTAAAGAGCGTGAGCCTGTGAAAGGGAGAGAAAAGTTGAGAACAGTTTTGTCAGGTGTGTTGGAGTTTCGTGTGGGCCGACTGAACAGTTTATCAAGAAAGACTCTAATGCAGCTGTCAAGGAAAGTGTCAGGATATCCATTGTTGAGTAACTCGGAATGAAAGAGTTGGTAGGAGGAACATATTTTAAAATAACGATTAACTAGACCACATTTGTAGGAAATGGGAATGAAACTGTCAAAATGCATGAATAAACTGGTGAAACTGGGCTTTTGGTAAACAGAAGTTGAAAACCCGTTCGAGCGATCGATCAGAATGTCCAGAAAAGGGAGAGTTGAATTATTCTCAAACTCGGAAGTGAAGGAAATGTTGGGATGTTGTAGGTTTAGGTATTCATAAAAAGGTCAAACGTGGTCAGAACTAAAAATAGCAAAACAATCATCTACATAACGGCAGAAGAAAAGCGGTTTGAACTCTGGTGGACAGTTGGCTATCCAATTATGCTCATGAAAGGATAGGAAAGTGTTAGCAAAATATGGACCTAGTCGAGAGCCCATGGCCACACCATCAATCTGTTCCTAAAGATGGTTATTAAATAAGAAAAAACAATTTTTAACTGAAAGGCAAAAGAGTTCACAAAATTGCAATGCAGAGAAACCATTGTAAAGTGCGGAATTGTTAAAATCCTTGTTAACTACGATGTCTATTGTTTCGTTGAGCAGAACGTAAGTGAAAAGTGAATTAACATCAAAGCTAGCCATGAAAACTTTATCTGAAAACTCACAACATCCCAACATTTCCATCACTTCCAAGTTTGAGAATGATTCAACTCTCCCTTTTCTGGACATTCTGATCGATTGCTCGAATGGGTTTTCAACTTCTGTTTACCGAAAGCCCAGTTTCACCGGTTTATTCATGTATTTTGACAGTTTCATTCCCATTTCCTACAAATTTGGTCTAGTTAATCGTTATTTTAAAATCTGTTCCTCTTACCAACTCTTTCATACCGAGTTACTCAACAATGGATATCCTGACACTTTCCTTGACAGCTGCATTAGAGTCTTTCTGGATAAACTGTTCAGTCCACCCACACGAAACTCCAACACATCTGACAAAACTGTTCTCAACTTTTCTCTCCATTTCACAGGTTCACACTCTTTACAAATCCGAACTCAAATTGCTAAACTATGTTCCTCTGCTTTTCCACACATTACCATGCATTTCATCTTCCAGTCAGGCAGACGACCATCAGGTTTCTTTTCTTTCAAAGACTGAATTCCCAAGCTGATGAGGTCGCATATTTTTAAATACTCATGTTAATGCTGCAGAGCGTTGTATTTTGGCCAAACACACCGGCATTTTCATATGCGAATCTCAGAGCATATGGAGGTTTCACCTCTGACGGGAAGGAAACTTGCAACAAATTCCCTTTCAAGTGTTCTTGCCCACGCACAACAATCTCATCACCATATCTTTCCACCATATCTCTCCTGATGATTTCACTATCCTCTCTTCCTGTCATTCAAACTCCAACTTTGAGCTCCTCCTATGAGAGAGATTACTTATATTGAAATTTAGACCCTCTCTCAACGAAAACATCTCATCCATACCCCTTTCTTCATTTTAGTTCTATGCGGTCCTCTTTTCACTTAATTTTACCTCTATTTCCTGTCACCCTACATCTTGTCACTTTAATCCTATTGTTTTGCTCTCATGTAACTTATCATCACGTGTAAATAGATATTTAGGTTTTAGTCACATTTGTAATCAGTCACTCTGAAGATGTTGCACGTCCGCAACAAAACATTAGTAAAGTTGTTTTAAATACTTTGTGTTCTATTTCTGTCATTATGCCTCTTCACATAAAAAGAAGAGGAGAGATGTTTGCAAGAGATGTGGACAAATATCAAGGTTCAAAAGGTGCTTGAACATGGGTACAAAATAATTCAAGTTTGTGATTTAAAAAAAGGGAATATTTTGAAAGTGAAGCAAGAATCAAGCGGTATCCTTCCTAATTGTTTAAATTCTGATGGGTTGGTCAATGAAGAATTGGTGGACAAATTTAAGAGGTTATTGTGATCATGAGGGTATTATGCTTCAAAGGGAAAAATTGGTAAAGAATCCGGGATTGCATATGATAGCCAAAGCTATATTGAATTCTCTTTGGGGTAAATTTGGTCAGAACGAGAATAATTCTGTTGTAAAGTTTGTCAATGATTATGAACAATTGGTCACGTTAAACAATAATGAACGTTTCACAATGACAGCTTTGGATTTTGTCACTGAAAAGATGATTCTGTGATACCATTGAAGACTGGGAAAGTGATCATTGCTAGTTTTGTTAGCAGCTATGTATGTTTGCACTTATTTGAATTGTTGAACATGTTGAGATAGAGGGTTACTTACTATGACATGGATTTGGTCATTTATTCTTCTGATGAGGGACAACAGGAGCTTGAATTGGGTAACTATTTGGGGCAGTTGACAAATGAGCTTGAGGAGAACAAGTGAATTGTAGAATTTTGTTCTGCTGGTCCCAAAAGTTAGTAATTTAAAACAAAAATCAAGAAATAATTAATGTAAAAAGATTTAGTTTACAAGGCGATGCCAAAAACAAATTTTTGTTTGAAAACATTAAACAATGTGTAGATGACAAGGAGCATAATATCGAGGTTCACTATAAAGAACTCATTGCACATAATGTTCAACAAATTGTGTACACAAAAAAATTCAATTTACTTTTGACAAACGAGTTGTATTGGACAATTTTACAACAGTACCATTTGGTTTTGTTTTATATGACTGATATTTATGACATGATGATCCCATTTCAACACCTGTTTATGATGATGGTCTGTGGTCCAAGTCAAAGTGGTAAAACTTATTGGATATTTTGTTTGCTTGAGAATATTGAGAGAATGGTCTCACCTGTGCCAAAACAGATAGTCTATTTACACAATACTGATTACCAACCCATTTTTGATGAAATGAAAAACGTTTACAAAAGAAAAAAGAAATTGGGACTGTTAGATTTGCTTTGATTCATTCACTGTGAGAAAGACATTCCAGAATTGCTGGGGAGTTGATGCTGGTGACAACAAGATCACATGAGAATTTATTGAAAGATTGCCGTCATTTAAACATGAGCATTATGTTTGTGTGCCACAATATATTGTACAGTGATGGAAAATTAATACACCTAAAAAGCAATAGCAAATATTTGGTCTTTCATAATGGAAAAATAAGCCAACAAGAATTTTGTAAAATAATAGATGATGTATTTAGAGACAGTTATAAATATTTAGTATTTATTTGATAATGGTCCAAAGAATCCCAATAATGCCGCAGTAAGGACAAATGTATTTCCCCACAAAAGAGCTGTATACTTAATGTAAGCAGAATGTACATGAATGTATATTTATTGCATTTTATTTTCAAAATTTTTGGACATTCTATTGTAAAAATAAATCATTTGCAATAAGAGATTGTTTTTGTTTTAGTAACTTGATATTTCTTCCCTGGCAATTTAGATATAAGTAATACAGTAGAACCTGAGTTTTACGACCACCCCTTTTGCCAGGCAAAAGTGGTGGTCATAGCACAATGCTCTGCAAGTGAAACTGATTGGGGATTGAAGGGGTTTTCTTTCTTTCCAATATGAAATTATAATTTTTATCATACCAAGATGTCTTCCAGTCAAAAAATATATATATTATTTCCCGATTTATATAAGGGAACCCAGTGTTCACCTTTTTTTTTTGTTTATCAGTATTCCAAATCCAACAACAAGTTTTCTTATGCATGGAGGGTTTGATGTCTATTGGAAAAGTACTCAAAAAATAGCAATTCAACGGTGCCACACTGAATGCCAAATAATGAATTTCATCTGTCATTAAATATCAATAAAAGAAGCAATTAAGTTTCATAATAAAGTTCAATAAGGCCTCTCTCTAAACATTCTTCTCTGTCTGAATACAGGATTTTTTGATGGTGATGGTGTAATGGGTGTTGTAGATGTCGTGAGGGTATTAGGTAAATTCCCAAATGAATATGATTGATGTAATTGAAGGTTTCTTATCAATGATGCAGGCAAATTTATTTTTTTAAATTCTCATAAAACATTTTTACGTTTGTTTTGTGATAGAGTGAATAAACTTGGTCTTGTTATATTTTTCCGTAGATCATAAATAATGTTGTTGTAATCCACATCCAACACATTTGTGGTGGGTGTGGTGATACACACCCTACCTGAGTTTCGATACCCTAATGATGTAAACACTTTTTAGGTGCCATTCTTGTAGATCTCATTCAGTGTAAATAGACTTAGTGTGCAGTAGTTTGTTTGACTTTATAAACTATTAAAGAAGTAAAATGTTACATGGTGTCAGGGGTGGGACATCCCTCCACCATACAAATGCAGAAGTGAGATGGTTTGAAGTAAAGAAGTATATGAATGATTGTATGAGATTTGTAGTCAAACCTTGCTTCAAATATGGCAATGCCTCTTGGTCTTCCACCTCCAGAACCCTTGAAAATTTCGGATGGAAATATGGCACAGAAATGGGACAATCACGAAGTCATGACTGGAATTATGGGGAAAGAACAATCCACACGAGTAGCAACACTGCTAACTGTTATAGGCAAAGAAGCAGTTGATGTATACAACATGTTTATCTGGAGTAAAGAAGGCGATCACCTAAAGATGGCCAAAGTTTTAGAGAAGTTTGAGATTTTTTGTAATCCAAGAAAGAATACTATCTATGAACACTGTGTTGTTTTCAAGAAACCAAGAAAGTGGTGAGTCTATTGATCACTATGTCACTCTTAAAAACATTATCAAACACTTGTGAGTTTGGGGCTCTGAAAGAGTCCTTGATACGAGATCAAGTTGTTTTTGGAATCCAAGATAACACTGTCAGAGAAAAGCAATTGAGAGATCCACAATTAATCCTTCAAACCGCTACTGAAAAAGTAAGATCGACTGAACTCAAACAAGCTCAGCTAAAATAGATAAGAGCTGACCAAAAGATCACTAATGAGTCTCTACACAATGTCAGATCACAGAGAAATGATGATTCCTCCCCTAACAGTCTGAAACCACCTAATAACATTGCTGCCATAAATTGTAAGTACTGTGGTCGAAAACATCCAAGAGACAAGAATCAATGTCCTGCCTATGGAGCTAAGTGTCAAAAGTGTGGCCTTTACAATCATTTTGCAATTAAATGTAGAAAAACAAAGCAAAAAGGGCAACATGTCTGTTTAGTAGAGTTTGATGAAGACCTGTCTGAAGATGAATGTCCATTTAACATGGTAACACATCATATTGGATCACTTAAAGCCAAGAGACAAGCCAGGAGCAATGTTCCCAAACAACTTTATGCAACCATGACAGTAAATAATAAGCCCACGGTTAAATTCCAGCTAGGCTGTGGAGCTACATGCAACATACTCCTACTGAAAGATTATAGCTCAGCTATGGGAAACCCTAAAAACTTGTACTTGCAAAAGAGTACAGCTACATTAACCATGTACAATGAAGATATTATATACTCTGGGGTAGTGTACGCTTAAGTGTACAAGAGGTGTTTTACAGCACATACTAGCATTTCAAGTGGTGCATGGTGATGTAAAACCACTTCTTGGTGCTGAATCATGTAAAAAACTGCAGTTCCTGAAAGTCCTTGGAAACAAAAAGTTAAATCATGAAGTTGGTTCTGTAACGCAAAGTAATCCATCAACCAACCCAGTCATTAAGTCACCATTAGATAACGCAGATGTATTTGAAGGGCTTGGATGCCTCGAGGGAGCTTACCACATAAAAATTGATCCATCCGTGAAACCAGTAATTCACCCACCTTGACGAGTACCAGTTACATTAAGAAAGCCACCCAGAAAAGAATTAGAGCAAATGGTTAAAGAGGTCTTGACACCAGAAAGTGGACTAATGGACTGGGTATCAAGTATGGTCACAGTAATCAAACCAAACAAACTAAGAATTTGCATTGATCATAAGGACTTACACAGAACCATCAAAAGGTCCAACTATTGAAGAAGTAGCCACTAAACTAAATGGAAAAGTATTCTCCGTACTTGATGCCTAGAGTGGATTTTTGCAAGTAAGTCTTGACGATGCATCCAGCAAATTGACGACATTTAACACTCCTTAGAGGCGTTTCCACTGGCTACATATGCCATTTGGAATCTCGTCAGCACTCAAAGAGTTCCAGAAGAGAATGAACCATACGTTTGAAGGCCTCAAGGGCACAGCGGTGATAGCTGATGATCTCCTAGTGTTTGGCGAAGGCAATTACATGGAAACAGCCATTAAAATCATGACCAGAACCTTATAAATGCACTTCAAACAGCCCTAGAAAAGAACCTCAAGCTAAACAAAGAAAAAGTAAAGTTAAGGCTGACCGAAGTATGATATATTGGCCATCTACTGACATGTGATGGGCTTAAACCTGATCCAAAAAGGTAGCAGCAATCAAGATGATGCTTCAACCGACAGATGTGCAGTCAGTAAAAAGGTTTTTATGAATGGTAAATTACTTCAACAATCACATAGCCTTTACAACGATTGGAAGATAAAAACGTCAAATGGCATTGGGATGAAAGTCACCAGAAAGCATTTGAAAAAGTAAAGCATATTATCACCAACCATCCAGTGCGATGCATCACAATTGGGAATTGGGGTTGCGTTGCTGCAAGAAGGTCACCCAGTGGCGTTCAAATCAAGAGCTCTAACAGCAACTGAAAGAAATTATGCCCAAATAGAAAAATAAGTACTAGCAATTGTACATGGATGCAAACAGTTTGACCAGTATGTGTTCAGTCGTGATATCACTGTAGAATCAGATCAAAAGCCTCTGTTAGCAGCTTCAAAACAACTCCAGAGAATGATGATGCGACTGCAAAACTACAATTTGAAACTAGTGTACAAATGAGGATCTGATATGTACATTGCTGACACTGAGCAGAGCTTACATGACTTCACCATGTCAGGTAGCCAGAGAGGAGGAAGAATTCATATGACCAGTAGAAAAAGTAGACATGACAAAGCACCTCCAAATCAGTCCCGAACGCCTAAGAGAACTTCAAAAAAAAAACCTCGAATATGTGACATTACAAGGCCTAAAGAAGAACATACAAATCAGATAGCCAGATGAGAAGAACAGAGTTTCTCCGGGAATGAGAGCATATTATAATTTTTGTGATGAGCTGGTGGTACAAAATGAGATAATTTTCAAAGGATAAAGAGTAATAGTACCAACAGCCATGAGAAGTCAAATGTTAAAAAAAAAATACATTCTAGCCATGTTGGTAACAAGGGGTGTCTAAGGCGCACAAGAGAAGTTATATACTGGCCAGGGATGAATGCAGCAATCAAAGAATATGTCTCGGCCTGTGAGATATCCAATGCCTACAGAGCAGAACAACCTAAAGAGCCATTAATGTCACAAACAGTGCCGGACAGACCCTGGTCAAGAGTAGCAGTTGACCTGTTCACATTAGGTAGAAAAGACTACGTCATTATGGTTGATGACTATTCCACCTTCTTTGAATTCAATATACTCCCTCAAACTACAACCTTGGGAATAGTCACCAGCATGAAGTCACAGTTCGCTAGACAATCCCCAAAAAGTCAGAAGCAACAATGGCCTTCAATTCACTTCCACAAACTTTCTCAATTTTGCCAAGGAATGAGAATTTAAACATACCATATGGTCACGAGTATTCGCCCGCCCCCCCCCCCCACTAAATTTAGCTAAAGTTGGGTAATCACGAGGTAAACGGCCCCACTTTCACTTGTTAACAAAATGCATCATTTGATATGGATAAAGTACAAATTATCTGAGGTTTACTATATGGACTACAATCGCTTTCATAGTCACAATAGGGCCGTTGATGTGACAGAAAATGAGATGTGTGTTACAGAAGGTCAGAACTGTGCATATAAATAGTATAAAATAAAATATTCAGGAGTTATGCAAGCTGTGATGCCAACGCTTTTTATTGGATACAGTCATAGAAATCGAAGTTCCCTGCCTCATTTATGCTGCATTCAAAGTAAGCATGTCTTATTTTCTTTCCTAAAGGACTATTATGTCGATACCTCATGAAAAGTCCTTTAAAGAATTCAAAATTCTTTTATCCGAAAGAGCACTTTTCCTACACGGGACAGCAAAAAAAGATTGATGCACATCTGCTTCAGTCACAAACAGAATAATAATCTTCTTAGTTTGCCATTATCAGGAAAGGTTTAAGTTCAAATCTTGATGTCGTTACATCCCTTTATTCTTTCTGACAGTAGGTTATAAGCTTCAGTTTTTCTGTACGTTTCTGGCGCTAAAAATCATCTTGTGTAATAAACATGTTGCTATTTTTGTTCTTTATGTTTGAGAACCTTGGCGCCAAACAGACAGGGCATAGCAGAAACATGCCCCGTTTGAGGCTGCATGAAAAGGCAATGACTTTGATGTATTTTGGTACAGTAGACATGCCTCGTGTATGACGTTTGTTTACTGTTCAAATAAAGTTGGAGATTGTTTGTTGGTATCAGGAAAATGGAGAGAATTTTCATGCCACCAAGTGTGGATTTGGAGTTTGCTGAAGACAAGTATGGGAATGGAACCAGAATTATGCTACTGTTTTGGCACACGAATAGGATCGCGATAAGTTTAAGTGAAAACTTAATGAAGGTGGAAAGCCATTCTCTGACTTGCTGGAAGCAGAACTTCTCCAGTACTTATTAGACAAGAGAATTGAAAGCAGAGTTGTCTCCAATTTAGGTCTAAGAGAGAAAGTGAGAGAAATAGCTAAATGGTTTCAAAACAATGACAACTTTTCTGTGAGTGCAGGTAACAAAACAAACTTAATTGTCCTCTACATCAAAATTTCTTAACCCGCCAAATGTACAATACATTCATAATTTTAATTCAGGTTGGCTCAGTTGTTGGAAACAGTGCATGAATGTCAGCATCTGCCTGAAGACTATGTCATCCAATGCGATGCATTCTGGAACGCCATTAAAGACCAATGTGAAAACCACGACTACACGGACTTCAACATCACTAAAGCCCCGTCTACACGAGGAACTTTTACGTGACAATTTTTATTTGCTCGTGTAGACAAGCAAAATTGGGCAATTTTTGTGTGGCAAATACATTTGCTGAAAAGCTGAGGTGTTAGCTTTTATGTGACAAATAAAAGTTGTCACATACGAAAAATTGGTCGTGTAGATTACTCGTCACAGAAAATGTGGCATCATTTGCTACATGACAATGGTTTTCAGGCCTCTGCTAAACCCAAATTAGGCAAAGATGGCGGCCACAACACGCATTGTGTGGTCAGATCGAGCGACATCCACACTTTTGGAAGCTTTGAGGGATTGAGAAAGCTTATGGAACACTAAATCTGATAGTTATAAAAATAGAAATGTTAAAAAGAAAGATTATGATGCAATCCTGGATATATTAAAAGATGACAATTTCCCTGGTGTTGATCTGCAATCTATTAAAGGTACATGAACATTATTCATTACACTATATCATTGTATAATCAACATTAAACAACTTAAGTTTAAAGCTAGGGTATTGTGATGTGGGGAGATAAATATTAATAAGAATCTACTTATGCTGTTTTATCATTATGTACATTTTTTCTGATTTAAACTCTCTTGGACAGAAACTGGCAGTTTTTATTATAGTAGCTTCTACTTTTCTATTTGCACATGACGATAAAAAGCCATAGCTGTATAAATGTCGCATAAATGCTGCAGTAGAATTGAGAATAATGGGCTTTTCCATTTAATATCTACCCCCTTTCAAGGGTAGGTAGAATTTGTCTGGGGTCCCCACATAATTAATCTGGAATTCTTCAGGGGTACCTTGCAATTAATCTGGAAATCTTCAGGGGTGAGCCATTTGAGCTAGAAATTCCTCAGGGGTAAAACTAAGAGAAACACCTATCCTCAGGAGGAGAAGTGGATATTAAATGGGACAGGTTTAAAATTTGACCCATTGCTTTGGTTTAAATATTTCTGCATGTTTATATTTGAAATAAATATTAGAAAATAGAACTTGATCCAGACAAGATTTTTAGAAAAATATTTCCATGTTTAAAAGAAACAGGTTGGAAAGTTTTCTTTGAATTTCACATTAACCCAGGATTAAGCTAACCTGCTTTTGAACAACCGGCCCCAGAGCTTAGCCGAGGTTTAGCAGCTGAGGTTTGGTAGTTAATATGGTATTTATCTGTATTTCCTAGCAAAGATTCAAAGTTTGCGGACATTTTACCGTGAAGAGTTACTAAAAGTAAAGAAAAGTGAGGGCACTGGAACTGGATCAAATGATGTTTACGTGTCCAATTGGAAGTTTTTTGCTGAGTGCAGTTTTTTAGAGGAGGTTATTTCATCCAATTGCCCAACCTGCAGTAATGTTGCTGCAGAGGATGGTGATTTGATAGATATTGGTGAGGAATTTGAAACAAAAAGCAAGAGCTCTATAAGTGTGACAAGTGATACCGGTGATAGTCATCCCAAAAGAAGAAAATGACCAAGTGGATCAACAGATAGCCCATTTTTGGAATCTGCCACCACAGCTCTGAATTGAATTGCAAAAGGCTCATCATCTGATGATGATCTTTAAGGGGTCTTTCTGATAAAGATCAGCAAAGAAGAGTTAAATTTGCCATCCAGACAGCAATATTTCAAAGCACAGAGCCAGAACGTAGACTGATGTATCCTATTCCTACATATAATTTTCAGGATGAACCTTTTAGCTGCACCCATCCCAGCTAAACTAGTGTGCATTATACTAACTCTTTGGCCAGACTGCTTTGCCTAATGAAATATTTGTTTTCAATTAAATGTATTGTATATATGAAAGGTTACACATTCAAAGTAATGTCTATATGTTTAATATATTATAAATTCAAATAAAATATTGATATTAACTTGAGTTATGTGTTACAAAATGAAGATGAAGCTTTATCGCAGATTTTTCTGGCTGTAATACATCCATTAGATGCAACAAAACTCTGGATAATTCACTCTATATATATATATATATATATATATATCCATACATGCTTAGACCAATCCCAATATAAGCTCCTGTATATAATAATCACACAGGCCTTTTCATGGTGAAGTTTAGTTTAGTTTGTATAAAATATTTACATATGTAATATGCAAATGAACCCATTTCAAACGACATGGTCTGAACTGAATTACTAACTTTGGTCATTTCATGATTACATGGTCTGAAATGGGTCGATTAATAGGCCTATGATATTCTTTTTATACCTTTGTGTATGACACAATATAACAAACGATGTTTTTTTAAGAAAATTCTGACACAAGGGCAGAACAGTGAGATTAGGGAAAATAGTATGGACCAGCGTGTATATAAAATGAACACAAATCTAAACAGTCTGTAGTATCAGTGCATATAAGTTGAAGATGATTAATCATTCCGTCATTTTCCACAAAAGTCAATAGCTCCTTCTTCAAAAAAATAATCATTAAGGTCATCATGAGCTTCTCTTGCTTTTGCCGTTGATGGTCTGATACTAGGGTTATTTCTCACATTACAAACATTACCATCTATTTCATCTCTCCAATTTCCTGGTGTCACATTGCCTAATTCATCTATTTTGTCCATAAAACCTGATGGCATATAGTTTTTCTTTCTTTGTCATCAGGAAATTGTGGAGAGCAACACAAGCTCACACTACTTGCATTACATTCGCTACATCCAACTTTATAGTATGCAACAGCACCCTAAATCTAGCACACAACAGGCCAAAGGCATTCTCAACAATCCTCCTAGCCCTTGACAGGCGATAGTTGAAGACCTTTTCATCACCCATGGCACTTCTGTAAGGATAAGGTTTCATAAAATTAACATCCAATGAAAAGACATCATTTCCCAATAGATAGTTTGAGGTTGGAGTAATTCGTTGTCCCAGTTTTGAAGGTGCTGGAAAAATTGCTGACTTGCACAACATACCAAGGGAACCATCCTTAAATATACCACTATCTGACTGGCTTCCAGGAGAACCCTAATCAAAAGCAATAAATTTGGCATTTACATTGTAAATAGCAAGAACAATGCTAAAGTGTTTCTTATAATTGAAGTATTCAGTGGCTGAATTTGGTGGGGCTTGTATATTAATATATTTCCCATCAATTGCCCCCACAGCATGTGGAAACTGCCATTTCAAAGCAAATTCTTCAGCTAACTGTTCCCACTGTTCTGTTTTAGTGGGCACACTTATGTAATCCACTTTCAAAACATCATAAAGTGCCTGGCAAACACTTGGTACTATTTTTGCAATGGATGAGACAGATATGTGAAACTCGTACATCAGTTCTTTATATGAAGCACCTGATGCAAGAAACCTTAACGTGACACACAGACGAGCATGAGCTGATATTGCATCTTGCATATTAGTGTTTTTCTTTTCAATCAATGGCTTGACTTTTTCATAAATTTCGTCAAATGTACCAGGATCCATCCTAAAATTATCACGAAAAGATAATCAATGGGTTGACATTCAGGTCACTATCTATCAGCAATATTATATGTTTACAAGTCCCATTTTATACGGGGGGGTGGGGGTTTTGTCTCATACTTTCATAAAAACATTACAATTTAGGGCTCCAAGCATAAATCTTACTGTATAAAGGTTTACAGTCGGCTCCTATGCCTATTCTATATGGCAAAATTAATAGAATACAAAATAAAAAAAAATACAAATACTGGAAAAAGTTTTGAAAACTGTCAGTATCAGTCAAAGAAGTTCTTTTACCAGATTTTCAGCAAAACCCTGAGCTTGTCATCTTTCTTCTCTCCCCCATGGCTGAGTCCACCATCTTCTTTTCCACAACTTCATATATAATTAAAGCCCCAACAATAGCACAAACTATTCTTTGTTTCTTTCTAAGATGAACCATTTTTGTCTCCCATATAAAAAGCATGATTTAGTGTCCGCTGTTCAAATCTACTTTTGAACAGCAATCAACAATTATTTGTTGTCTCATCCACACGATCAAATACATTTGTCACAGAAAAATTGCCATAGAAAATTTGCTTGTGTAAACGGGCCTTAATGCTGACCAAACAATGGTTTGTTTTGACATGGTCTCCAAGTACACAAATAACATTCAGTGGGAACCAAATATAAGAATTTCAAACACGGGATGTAAGTAGTAAATAACATGGGGGAAACCAGCATACTTTTTACACAGACTTTAGAAACTGATTTACATCCCAAGAAATTTACCCACAATCTTGATTTCATCAAACTTTGGAAAACACCTCATTTTTTTCCCAAAAATTGTCTAATAATACACTGGTACCCCCATGAAGTTAAACCATAATGAATTAAATTTTATAATGACCATAAGCATAACTGTCCATCCCATTGTCATGTACATAACATTTGTCATCAAAACAGCTGAGTGAGATTTTATTTATCTCATAACTTCCTTAATTGATGATCTTGACTTCTGAGTGTTTTCATTTTATGGTACATTTGTTTTCTGTAGAATAGACATTCTTTTTTATGTCTTTCGCTGTTTTACCATATTCATCAGTGTCTTATGTATGAGTACATCTTACTTCTCAAACCTATAAACTCATTGATTGGAATTCCTGATGCTTCATCTTTAAACTTTCTGATCACTTTTTTATTTGTTTTATCAAAATAAGAAGAGTTTTCTGGATAATCACTGTTATCAAATTTATCCTTATCACTCCAAAAATCTTGATAAACATCTTCAGCTTTGATTTCATAAGTCAATGTGTCTGTGAATAATAATTTTGCTTTGCTACCATAGTTATAATGAAAATCATACATTAATGACTTACTAAGATCTAAGACACACATACCCACATATGCCGGCTTAATGACAGTTAGAGTATCTTTAATCTTATGAACAGCCACCAGTTTTTCATTAAAGATTTTACTAGTCACAAAAGTTGGTTTTGATGTTAATTTTATCAGTTTTTTCTCGTCTGTTAGAAGTTTGACATCTACTATTTTTTGAATGTTTTCCATAGTTTTACCAAACACTGAATTATTCATTAGTTTGAAGAAGTCTTTTTCAAGAGAGTTTTTAGCTTTAGTTCTTTTCTGAGTGTTGAAGTCTGTGTTGCCTTAACCACGGGGATTGATTGAATTCTAATACTCCATGTACTTTCATTACTGTCAATCCTAAATCGATGTCTTGTTGTAAGTTTTATAATGGAGAACATACTTTTCTTTATTGTTTAGGGTTGGAATTAATTTATGTACTTGACCAATGTTGATATTATATTTTTCTCTTATTGATTCACAATTTAATGATAACATTTCTTTTGTCACTTTCATCTTTTCTGGTGCTAATGGGTAGTCATTATGAAGGTCATGTAATTCTTGTGGGTATTCTAGATCGACTTCTAATATCACACCTTTTTTACTATCCTCTTTATATTTAGCCAAGTCTATGTTGTTAATTTCTTTTTCTGTTAACCATCTGAAACCATCAGTAGGTAAATATTGAGACATAGCCCATCCATAAAGGTTATTAGCATCTAAATACATGATATACTTTGAGGGCACCTTCTCATTGTAATTTTTCATGTATTTATTATTTGATTTGCTATGTAAGATACTCCACCATGCATACCCTTTTCTATGAACTGAAACATATCTATGTCAGTCCTTAGCTCTATTTTAATATCAGTCATTTTTAACATTGCATCCCAAGATAATCTAGGACTTGTGAAATAATGACATGGGTCTAGTTGAAAAAAATTGCATGCAAGTCTTTCTAAAGTTTTTGAAAACATCAGGTAATAAAAGAATGTTTGACTTTATATATTCATGGTATTCTCCCATATAAAAGTATTCCATACTTTGTTTGCATGCATATATTGCTTATCAGATATATGTTCATTGTATAATATCCTGTAGAAGTCATCTTTATTTGGTAATTTTGTTTCACTGAACCTATTGAATTAATCCATGTAATCATAAGGATAGACACCTTTTTGCTTCATAAGATTTAGTTTTTCATCATTTTTGATTTCTTCAGAAGTATATTTGAAAGCATCATCTTCAAGATTGCTTCCTAACTTGTCTAGACTTGAACTCATGAACTGAAAACTATCGATAAAAACCAAATGTTTTCCAAACACGAAAGCCATGTATTTTTCCATATTATTTGGGATGGCATTGATATCCATCTGTTTATCTTCACCTTTTTTGTTCTTATATGTATGCTTATTAGTGATTTCATCAATTGTCTGCATTATAAAGTGACTATCATATCCTCTCAAATTGTGGAAAATAACAGGTATTTTATCAGTCAACCTATAATTAATATTACAGTCTTGATGACCTGTTCCTCTGTATCTTCCAGTTATGTGACAATGATCTCTTACACGAATATCTTTTTCAGAATATTTTTTATTACAAATATGACATTTTGCTCATCATCTATATTAAAATATTTGTATTTCATTTTTTTGCTCCATTTAACTTCTAACATTTTTTCCATGAATTTATAAACAGTATTCTCTCCTCTATATATCTTAATTGGTTTACTATGTTTATCATCATAACGACAGACAACCTTATAGCCATAACTACAGTCTTTATGGTTTTGATATGATTCAGTGTATGATTTATCATTATTTGGTTGACATCCATGTAATTTTTCTGTGATAGCCTCAAAGTCAGTATAGATTACAAATGGAGCTGCTAGTTATTTGTGATTATTTAGGACTTCTTCAGAGATGAAACACTGGAAACAGTACATGCAAAAATGCTTTCTACATTTGTGTTTTGTTTGGTTGTACATGAACTTATTGAAGTTTTTGATTAGTACATAGTGTTGTTTTTCTCCATTTGTGATTAACAGTAGATTTAAAGTATCATTAAATTTCTCTTTTGATATGTAAACTGGATATGGTTCTCATTTTTCATATCCAAACACTTTGATATTATTAATTTTCTGTATTTCTTGGTAATCTTTTTGTGCCACCAGAAAGCTGACAGTATAATCCAAATTTTTGATGTATTCTTTTTCACATTTTTTGATCCTATGAGGATTTTTTATTTGTAGGTTCAAATGCTGAATATGACACCATCTAAAGCATTCATTATCATTATTCTTAAGGTTAATTGATCCTTTAGCAGGGTTTCTGAGCTCTGGTGGTAGTTTGATACATGATGATCCTTTTAATGGCTTATATTTTACAACGTTGACATAATGCTTATCAATTGATTCTATGGTCCATCCAGAACCTTCTGATAACCAAACATCAATGATATTTAATATCTCTTGTTTTGATATTTTTATACTTCCATTTATTTTATTTTTACTTATTACAATATGTTGTTTTAGACTCTCTTGCTGACAATGGTCTTTTTGAATGTTACTTTTAATGTTTCAATGTGTTTGATTCCTATAATTTCATCCAGTTGTTTATTTAAAATGTGTTCAACTATATATATAGTGCTATTTTGTTGTATTAATGGGTCATTTTTATTGATTGCAATTTCTAATGATTTTGTGTAATTTTTCAATGCTTTTTGTGATTGAGATCATAACTTATCATAAACTTTTTTCTCTATTATAGTGTCTTCATGTATTTTGTGTTTGTTGATAACCTTTCTTTTAAGACCTGTTCTTTTTGCGATTGGGTTTTTGATGGGTTTCTTGACCACACTGATCACTTTAGGTTTTTTGACAAAAATCCTTTTAACATCCTTCCTTTTGAGTCCTGTACATTTTGCAATGGTTCTAGATATTTCAGCAATCTGTCTTCGTATAAAGTCTATCGTTACTCGACATGAAAATGTTATATATACTATATTATATGGTATATAAAAAATTCTTTTAGCCAAAATGTAGAAAAAAAAATTAAATCATCTTTTCAAAACTTTTTTTATGGTTTTTGGTTCTCAGATGTTTGCTTTTACTTGCCATATGATACGTATGGTCACAGACATTGCAATAAAAAGGGTTACTTTCCATACACTTATTAGCGTATTCATTATTTGTTCATTTTCTTTCTTCTTTGGTGAAGTATTTTTTAGGCCTACCATGACCTTGTTTGGGTTGAACAATATTATTAGTTTCAGTCATCATTCTATATATATACAATAATTTTTAAGTGATAAACATGATTATTAATGATTGATATACTTAAGTGTATATTGAAAGCGCCAATCATTTGCATCCATGTAAAATTCCATATCAACTCTGAAGTCTTATTATTGTTGCTTCTGTTGATTCATCCCATAAATTTTTCATTTCTATTATATATATAAGGTCTTTGTCATCTAGTGATTCAAAATATTCATCATAACCATCATACGCAAATATATGTTTTTCCAACTCTTATTTTTGATGGTACGGTTTCTATTGACATATTTTCTACGTACCTAGCAAATAGAAAATAATATTTAACTGATTAACATATTTATTATTGATTTTCTTCCCACTTCAAATAGTAGGGACACTTGCAGTTCTTGTTCCAGCCTAATAATGGGTAGACTTGACCAAATGCATCCCTTGTTTCACTATGTGTTAAGTCAG
This sequence comes from Heliopora coerulea, assembly GCA_030142905.1. Lineage (NCBI taxonomy): Eukaryota > Metazoa > Cnidaria > Anthozoa > Scleralcyonacea > Helioporidae > Heliopora > Heliopora coerulea. The sequence continues at coordinate 477,136 of JASJOG010000111.1, read as the reverse complement.
TGGGTTTTTTATTAGTTTTGCACCTATCCTGCTGGCTAACCTGATAATGTAGTAGTCATATCTGGATATGTTTTTATTAATCATTCTGTGTTTAATCATTATTTCAACAATCTCCATAAAATCAGATACAATGGAACTATGATAATTATCATGTACATATTCTACTCTGGCTGTAATGTGTCTACTTCCTATTTAGCCAGATGTTTTCAACCCATTCTGGTACCATCTTATAGTCTCCTACTTCCCCACAATTAACACATACAAACATACCACTAATACATTCATATTCATTTTCACATTCAGTACAAATATTGTCTTTAGTGTGTTTCTCATTTTTGTATAGAGAGTCCAAATTGTCTATGTTTTTGGTTATTTCATCAAAAGTGAATCTATAATCTAATGCTTTGAATGCTTCCATATACTATATTATTACATACAATATGCATTTATAATATTTTACTCAATAGGTAACCAGATCCAATAGTAATATACTGATATTCTTTCATTTCATCACTTGGTTTATAAAAATCATTTAATTGGGGTTTTCTGTTAAATGTTTTTCCATTATATTGTATTGATTGAACCTGTCTTAACTGTTCAAAAGCTCTGTTTCCCCAATATCCTTATTGGCATCTGTTAACTGTTGTCTTAATTGCATGATTCTGTCATGCTGTTTGACTTCATTCTGATAAAATGCCTCTTTTGCCTTTGCCAAGTCTTCTAGTGCTTTATTATGTCTTTTTATTTGAGCTTCATATCCATTTCTGTTGAATGATTTAAAAAGATATCCTGCACCAGTGAAACTGAAGGCAGCAAAAGTTGTTTGAAGAAATGATCCAACTTAAACTAGCCATTGTCTATATAATAGATTACATTATAAATGGATGAACCGGAAGATACTTTTTATCCTGTGCCCATTTTACTAGCAGCAACTCCAACTGCTAACTTTGCTGTGTCCTTTAAAGAGGATGCATCTGTTAACTTTTCACCCAGGACCTTCTTGGATGCCATTGATAAGCCCACAACACCTGTGGTTACTAGAGCAGCATTATATGCTTCATTCATTAACTCTTTCTTGTTTATTGTTGACATGTTATGTATATTATAAATGATATTTAATTTTGTTCCATGGAAATATTTTTCATGAAGTATTCTTTTAATGACACTATATCTCTGATACTTAAAGAATGCATTTCATATAATTTTCTGAAAAATTAATTTGTAAGGCAATGATTTGGAACATGTTTAAGGAAACTTTTGATAGTAGGCTCGTGATCAGTTTTAGGGAGTATTTTTAGAATTAATGGCTCATTCATTATTTTATGATTACAGTATTGATAATCTCTGATTCCATTTAATGCAGTCTCAATCATATAAGCTGTTTGATCTTTGGGTTTGACATATTTTATATTTTCAGGATTTTTGTTACAATGATTTAATGAAATTGATGCATTTATCTGCTTCTCTTACTTTTTCGTGTTGTATCAATTTCTTTTTGGATTCCAGTTCTTCAATTTCATTTTGTTTTTAGCATATTTTTTTCTTCTATTAATGACTTTGTCTTTTGTCATTTTTTTTAATTATTGATGTTCTTCTCTTAGTTTCTTACATTTTGACTCCAAAATTTCATATTCTGACTTTATTTGTTCTATATTATTGAAATCAGAGTATTCTTTTCTACATATTGGACATTAATCCATTTGTTTTAACCATTCATCAACACAATTAGAGTGGAATAAATGATTACAGTTTAATTGTGATTGAGGTTTCACTTCATTGGTCATACAAATACAACATTCAAAATTAATTTTATATATATATATTATATAGATAAATATTTTCTTTTAAACCTGTGTTTCAATGTATTCTGTGGAAATACTTAACATGTCTAAATAATGTCTTCTTGGATATGAATTTCCGTCTACAGTATTTACATGTGATACGAATATTATGCATATAGTCATTTGAGACAATGCATTTATACCCATTTTCTTTATATCTCTCTATTAGCTGCTTCTGTTGGTCTGTAATAATACCACTACACCGAGGGGTTTTGAACTCTATTCATAGACCATTATAATGCTTATGAAGGTTTTGAAGTAGTAGATCAGGTTGTCCTTTCATGTAACCCTTTTTAAATGATTTAATGTGTTTATCTTTTGTGTCTTGGTTTTTTCCAAGTCCAGCAGTATTTAATATTTCCGGGTAAAATTGCCTAATGAATTTGACTACTTTAGTATGTAAATCATATTCATCTTCTAGTTTAAATGCCAATGTATTAGTGTTGTTGAACGTCCTATAGTATCTATACTTCCTAATCGATGGCAGAACTTTAGAGAAAACCCAAGTTTTTAATTTCTCAGCACTTTCCAACTTGGAGGAGAACATAAGTCCATACAAACTAGGCTCATTAATTAGAGTTACCATGGTTTTGACCACATAACCGTCCTGGTAACATGATTTTTGTTGGACTTTTTTCCTCTCATGTTAATGTTAGTGACATATTATATGGTGTTATATAATATATCCCTATATAATTTTTATTATAAAAATTAATAGATCATTTTCTGATGGTTTTGACCATGTGTGCTTTTTGAGTGGTAGTTGAAATTCGTTTTGTACTATCCCTTTGTTTCTTCTTATGAAAATAGTATCTGGGTGGGTTTTTGGACCCCTTTAAGTCCTCATATTCTATGTTTTTAATCAAATGTATCGAGACTATTTTTTGGTGGTATGTAATCAATTCTTTCGATTTTGACGTTTTTAGGCTTTTCCTCCTCTTTAATAGTCTCTTCTTGTGTAGTACAGTGAACCAATGGCGACTGCTCTTCCTAAAAAGCCAAATAAAACCCATAATTGATTCCTGAATTATCACCACTACCATTCTCCTGATTTCTTTCTGTCTCTATTTTTGTATGCATTAGAAATGGCAGATAATCGCTTACCAGCATCTACCCTTTTAGGATCTTTTTCCTTTTTTGTTATTTTAGGCGAATCTTCACTTTTAACTGTTTCTATTTTAGGTGTTTCTTCACTCATCTATATAGTAATGTATATGTTATTTACAGATAACCAACCAGTTATTTGTGAGAATACTATAAGACACCTATGAGGTTGTCTATAAGTCAATTGTAAGATCATCTATAATTTACCCACCATCTTTATTATTACTTGGTTTGGGAGGTTTTGGTTGATTCTCTAAATGTATTCTATTGAGATCATCTAGCATACTGTCTATCTCTATAGTTGTTTTTTTACAACAACATACAAAATCTCTGACCTTAATAAACATATTCTTTAATTTCGGATTCATTATATATTACCTTATATATCATTTTTTTTCTACTGTGTAAATATATCAATCAACCACCAATTATTAAATATGAATTGTCACCAATGAAAATTAAACCTTTACCCAGAGGCTTCTTCTATATCTGTCCATGGTATGACATCTCTTTTCTGCAGGTGTTAATTTTTCTGCTTTCTTTTGTTTAAGTTTAGCATTGCATACAGCATCTGAACCACTGTGCTTTAGACCAAAAGATAAACCAGTAACTAATGTGATGATAGATAATACAATTGCTGTAGCTATTCCTGATCTTTTCAATACTTTATCTCTCAGTATTTTTTGCCAATTATTGTAATGGTGTAGTATGTTGTCAACTATTTGATTTAATTCGTTTGGATCAGCTGACACCATCAGTTCTCTTAAATCTTCTGAATGGTCGGACTTTTACATCATTTTTGTTATAAAAAGACTCACCATAGTATTCGATTTCTTAATTTGTTACATTTTCACTCAATGTTTTTTCAATTGTGAAATCTTGTTTTTCCATCCAATACTTAATGAATCACCTACTAGCAGATACTATCTCCATAATTAGAACATCTTCAATGAATAAAGCTATATTTCTGGCATCATTTAAGCAATCTCCAAAAATCTTATTTAATGGTTCATTTTTATCTTCTGCTTTGTTTAATGGTAAACTTGAAAAATCTAATAATTCAGTCTCTTCTGTTTCACCACCACCAAAATCTTTCTCCTCTTCTTCTATTATCATGATCTTGTAAATCATATTCTTCAATTATATTTTATTGTATATTTTATATTTTTTACTCATACCATTAATAGGTGGGCATAAAACAGTAATGACATCATCTATTATTTTTTGGATCACTCAGAAATATCGATTCATCATATGTCATACCACATAAATATGATTTAAACTGTGTCAGAATTTTTTGATATGATGTATCAGCATATCTGCACATTTCTGTCTTGATAAATATCCTTGTATTAAAATACCCGGTCCACTAATACATCCTAAAATAATAGGATTCAAAATGATACCACCAGCTATTGTACCGGATACTGTTAACCCTAAACTTACCATATTCAGAGACAGATTTACTTTCTTGAGTTTCTTGTACTTCCATTTGAAGCAAGTGTAAAGCTTATGGTAGTACACATACCATTGCTTAAGTTTTGTAATCTCTTCATCTGATAAATTGATACTGTTGTTCTTCATATATATTATCAAACCAATTGCAAAATATGTGATGATGTAGTAGAATGTCTTTTTCAGCAATCAATTTGTATAAAACAAAAAATGCTATATCACCATCCAGAGGAGCAACACCATTTGGATTTACGTCACCGAATGTCATCTGTGTTGAACCAGTCATACGTTTACTTTCAAATTTAGCAAGCTTACCATTACAATATACTGAGCTGTCATTACCAGCTGGTGTTGTATAGTTATCCAATTGTTTATCTCTCCAGCATTTGCCTTCATCTTACAAGCAGCAATAGGATATTTAAGTGCAACAGGGTTGCTACCAATAATATTGAAATTATTTTTATCACACGACACAATTAAATCACCATTTGGACTGGAAGATATAAATTTATCATATCCTCCATTATTGTGTCCAGAGACCTTTCCTCACCCAATAGTTATTTGCAAAAATAAGATATTAATCTATGTACGATGAAGATATTAACAATTTCATTTGATCCACTAGCTGGATTTAAATTGACATCACTAACCATACGATTTGATCCATCAAACTTTAGAAAACATCTATAATTAATTCTTTCAGATTTTGTACTGAATGTAGGTTGTAAATTTGTGGTGTTTTGAGCAGCATCATTACCTTAGATACTTTCCTTGTTGTGGCATCATAAATCAACTCACTATTATTTATTCCTTTGTCAAACCTATATACAGAAGAACTATATTTTTTAAAATACTCCCATAGAAGAGTTTCAGATAGTTGTTTTCTGAAGTCAGTTATTGCTACAAACTTATCATCTGTATATTTCTTTCTAATAAGCTGATCATGAAAAATAGGATCAGGATTTCCTCTAATGGCCCATAGACTCATATTTATATCACCCTTCATAGTTCTTCCATTTATAGATAGCTAATCAGTGTCAAGTGTTTCTATTTCTTCTTGTGTTTTATCAGTATAACTATAAAATAAAGATGTTTGTATATATTATAACATATACATTGCTATTCCCGATATAGTCATTATTGTGGTCATCTGTCTTTTCTTTACTTTGCCATTATTTGTTTCCTTCTTTCTCTTGTTTTGGAATATCATCTAGAGTTTCTAAATGATGTGTTGGCGCTTGATCCTGATGCACCTTTTTTGGTTGATTATTTGTGTTTCCAAAATAATTAACATCTTTGTTTAATCCGAAATTCATACTTTCATCTGATACTTTTAGCTTGTTGTTATATCCTACAATTGGTTTTTCTAATATAATTAGATTGCTAGGTATCAACCATAGAGTCAGACTAATGGCCATATTAAGAACCATATTAATTGATATAAGTGCCTGGTTCATATTATTTATCCATGTTGATGTTTCATAGTTTATAATAGAATCTTCTACAATCTCTGTCTAAAAACCTTTTGTGTCTCTAATGCTGATGCTCTAGACCCGTAAATACTCTGTTTTGTCCTAGCTTGAGCACCAAGTACACTATAAATATATGCTTCGATTGATTAAGTAGTTTGGTTCCTTGAGTTGTCAACCCATCTGATTTCTTTGGAATAAATTTCCTGTAGTCATTTTGTAAATCATGGATAAAACCAACACTGGGTCCATGAAGTTTTGTAAATTTACTCATATCCACCACATCTCATCCTAAATGTTCATTCTTATAACCCGAAACTTCTTGCCATGTCCACTTAGGTGTACGATCTTTTAGGAAATTAACCTTATATTTATTTATTATGTAATGAATTAAATTTTATGACATTGTTTTAAATTATCGCATTATCCTTCTAACTGTGAAATATAAATGAAATCTCATGAGTGATGTAATTTGTTAAGGGACATCTGGTTTGAAAGTCAAGTGCTCTACAGATATAACTGATGCATAAGTTCCTATCCATGGTCCTACTAAAGATTGAAAATAAGGCCCTTTAAGATTCCACCTAGAATTGTTTTTAGTTGTTATATTTAGTGGAGGAAGATTACTCATGAAATAGTCTGTGTTATTTACATATACTTTGAATTGGTTTATTGGGTAAGTTAATACATATTCAGCAGGGAAATTATCTCAGTAGTATTCCTTTCCGTAAAAACCCACATGTCTTCTACCCTTTGGTAATATCCGAACTGTCCCACCTATTTTCTATATTTTTGGGAAAGTACTATGTCTAACTTTAGAATCAAGTTGTTTAGTCATTGATTTATCATTAAGGAATGTGTTGCTTTTTACATCCGAATTCTTGAAATATATAGCAGTTGACCCAACTGTTCCATCCTGATTGTCTACTTTGAAATCGAATTTACTAAGATCAGCATTTGGATACTTTTTAATGAGATTAGTCCCCATTTCTGTTCTTTTCTTTTTAGCATTTTCCATAGCCTTATTGTAGTTCTTTCCATAATAGTTTCTTAAAATTTGGTCCATATATAATATACTATTTATTATACAATCAATGAAGAAAATTACAGTGTTTATAGAAGGTGATAGCAAAGAACTTAACCTCGATGAGTCATTAGTTTTAATTCAGGATTCATATATTTATGTAAAAATAGCATCCATATATTGCAATTACAACGTTTTTCTGGTTATAATGGCACAGTTGTGTATGGTTCCACAACTGTAAAATTTGAACCAGGATATTGGACTTTTGATTTAATTAAAAAGAAATTAGAGGCACTCAATGGCAATTTAACAATTAATGCTAACGAACACTATAATACTTGTACTGTAACAACTGATGCCAATCTACAGTTAAAAAGATTTGGTGAACTTCTCGGTTTTGATAATAACACAACAATTAATTCTGGGGCTTTGAAAACTAGTAAAACTATTGAAATTAATAGTTATTTAAGATATATTCAAATTAACCTTGATACTTTTGATCATACATATAATATAGATAATAATGGAAAACGAAGTGCAGCACTTTTAACTCTTCCAATTACAACAAAAGAAACATTAAAAGGATCTGTCAGTCATTATATTGACATTGAAAGTAAAATACCAATAGACAAAGTTGTTTATAATAAATTGAACATTAATTTGCTTGGGAATAATTAAACTCAAATTGGATCAATACCATTGGAACTTTATATAATGTAAAATATATGAATATTGAATTAGAACAAGGGCTACGAGATATTTATTACAATCCTAAAATTGGTTACCAGTCAGCTGAAAGATTATATCAAAAAGCATTAGACGAAAGTATCCCTGTTACTAGAAACCAAGTTAAATTATGGTTGAAATCACAAGACACTTATTCTCTATGAAAGCTGTCATTCTATTGTTCACTAATACAACAAGGAGAGATAGCAAAGAATACATCTACCCAAATATCACCAAAGTAAAACTAACCATTGAAGGAGTGCCAAATGAAGTATACTCACAAGGAATCCCAAAGTCTCGGTTCTACAACAAAGCAAAGAGACTACCTGGGTTAAAACTTGGAATGGACGAATTCATGACTCCTGAATAGTACTATAAAGATAAGTTTGTACTTGTCATCAGTCTAAGATCCAATGAAGAGTTGGATAAGACAGGACATGGCAAAAAGATTGTAAACACCCAAAACGGTATCCTACTGGAGATCAAAAAGACTGCCCACACAGGAAATATATACTGGAACATCTTTGTGGCATTTGATGAACTCATCAATTTGCAAAGCATACAGTACTAATTATAATGTATTATATAGATGGAAACACCTTTCAACATGATCATATGTGGGAAAACATTTTGATTATATAATTTTAATTTTCCCTACATTCTCATGAAATGAAACATACCAACAATGGAAATATATCAGATTCTTATTTATTTGCCATAGAGTGTGATCAGGACAAAGTAGACAAAGTACCACATATTGCACAGGAAATCTTTACAGGAACCAATAGTTTGATCATATTGGATGACTGTGCAAGTAGTCAGGATGTCAAAAATATAACCAGTTAGTTAAATTGGCTTTTTCGGCTAGACATTTTGCGCTATCCAAAATAGTCATTATCCAAGCCTTGTAGAGATAATGCAGCAAAAGTTGTCACTTATAATCCAGATGAAGATGATATGAATGTCATTTTCTGTAGATACTTAGGTCATAGTTCAAGAAGTGAAAGAAACTCCATGATAGAAAAACTAAAGAATACCAAACACTCTGCACACTGGAAATCAACTTACACTATCCATACAACTATAAAATTGTTAATCCGCAAAAATAAAATATGTGTTATTATATATGGAATGGCACAACACAAGGTTCCAAAACCTGAAACCATTGAAGAAGTTAATGAAGATATTTCAACTGCAGAAAATTCTTTCAACAATGAAATCAAAAATATATTTGGTGATGATAATTCTAATGAAAAACCAGAAAATGTTGAACCTAAAGAAGATAACTCTAATTTAGAAAAAAAGAGAGATGAATTTTTGAAATTAGCAGAAGATGGTGATTTAAATAAATCTGTTGCCTACGTAAAGAAAGCCAGTCAAAAGGTCATCAATAAACTATACACTGAATATGAACATGAATGCAAAAAGCTAATGAGTTCCTAACTGATATATTAATAAGTAGATTTGCAAATACTTTAGGAGGTCTTGATGCTATTGAGTCCCCTGAGGAATTAACCAAAGATTTGAAAAAGGATGAATTGTTAAAAAAAGATGTTCACTCATTAGTTGAAAGAATTACCCCATATATCCCATTTTTGAGATTTTTGTCAGGTGGTATTACTACTGCTAGGCAAGTCTATGGTCATAAAACCAGCCAACAGGACGAAACTATTAAAGAGGTTGAGACTGAAAACTAAAAATATTATTGAAAATTACCATATGGTTTAACTTCATGGGGGTACCAGTGCATTATTAAACAAACTTTCGAAAAAATGAGGTGTTTTCCAAAGTTTGATGAAAGTGAGATTGTAGGTAAATTTCTTGGGTTGTAAGTCGGTTTCCAAAGTCTGTGTAAAAAGTGTGCTGGTACCCCCATGTTATATATTACCGATGTTCCAAAGTTGGCTTCATGGTAATGCTTTCTGCTCATGCATCTGGCCATAAGGATGCTGCTTTAATCGTCTTCAAAGAGCAACAAGGAGAAATTCCTGGAAGAGTACTTGCTTGGCTGAGGGTGCCAGATAATGTTAAAATCAGTGGATGACAAATGAGAAGATAGCAGAACGGTTTAGGTAAGTCTGGGGTCAAAATGTCGGTGATGTACGTCTCCTTGCGCCACAATACATACATTGCAGACTACATAGGACAGGGCTCGCGAGAATGAAACGGACATTGTGCATATCCCTGGTGGATGCACTCATCTGTTGCAACCGGCAGATCGCACTTGGTGCAAACCATTTAAAGATCATCTCAGAGAACAGTGTCAGATGGATGCAAGAAGATCAATGCACCACATAAGGAAATATAAAAACAACAGATCAACAACATGTTATCAACTGGGTATCGACCGCCTGGGAGGGAGTTTCAGAGGATGTTGTTAAAAAATGTTTCAAAATAGCAGGAATATCCATTAACATGGATGGATCAGAAGGTCATCTTATAGATGACCAAATCCCATTGAAAGATGTGAAAGAACTATGATGCAAGGCAGTTGAAATACAATTTGACAATGAAGGAGAAGATTCAGACCTTGACTTTGAAGGATTTTGTGATCCAGAAAATGATGAATAAATATGGCAAAAATATATTGGTAGCTTGACTAAATTTTAAAATGGTGGTTTGCAGGATTTAAACCTTGGTAGCAAGTGAAATTGACACATACCTTTGTGATTATGTTCACTGTTTACTGTTTTGTTTTAAAACTGTATCCCGTGGAAAAAAACGTTTGGTTGTTTCAGACTCAACGTTCATTTCCGTGTATACTTTTAATTATCAGAGTAGTAAATTGGTTTGATTTTTTGTTGTCAATTTATTCTATTATCCTACACCACACTGACCAGGAATGGTTCAGTTTACTTTTCACCTGGAGGCATATACTCAGGAAGGTATGGGGTAAATGCCCCCAACATTAGTACCCAGGTTCACTCTTAACATGAGGGGGCATGTATCTGCGATGGTACAGTATCACATCATCACCACATTTCCCACAGTCAAATGGGAAAGTTGAAAACGCTGTTAAAACAGCCAAAAGGCTCCTCAAAAAAGCACAAGCAGACAATCGAGATCCATATTTAGTGTTATTAGATCGGAGAAACACACCAACTGAAAGTCTTAATTCATTCCCAGTTTAGAGACTGATGGGAAGGAGAACCAGAACTCTGGTTTCAACACTTTTGCTGTTATTGGAAGCAAAGCTTACAAACAATGTTCAAGAACTGCTGACCCAAGAAAAAGAGCTAAACAAGCCCGCTACTACAATCAAGGGGCCAAGCAACTACCAGAACTCAAACAAGAAGACGTAATCAGGATGAGACCAGAATCCAACAACCAACATAAATCATGGAAAAAATGAGTGTGCAACAAAAAAGTCAGACCACAATCCTATGAAGTGGCATGCCAAGGCCACCCGTACAGACAAAATCGAAAATACTTAGCAACATCATCAGAAAAAGCAGACGAAGAAAATAAAATCACAAATGAGCCACCAAAAGTACCTGCAAATCTTGATTGTCACCAAGACTCACCATTGGATGAAAAGGAGCTGATGAGTGATGACACATTCGAGGAATTGCCTTCAACTTCATACCAGGAAAATGAACATTCAGCAAACTTATCAAATTCTAACAACATTCTGGAAAGATCATCCAGGGGGCGATTGATAAAACCTTCAGATTACTATTACTAGTGATACTAACAAAAAAAAACTGTTGATATTAACAATTTAAATGTTGAATTGTGGACATGACCTACTATAGAGAAGTACCAAACTCAACATTACAATATTACAATATTACAACGTTACAGTGGGAAATACAGTTATGTGCTTTGTTTTCTTTACACCTTTTTTTTTAAGAAATTATGTAAATTTAATTGTTCTGTTTATAGATCTGCTAATTCTTCTCCTTCTTAGTTGCCGACCCAATTCTTGATTTTTTCAAACAATTAATTAAATCAGCATCTTTTCCAGCTGCATCGCTGTTCTGTGATCATTCGAATTTTTCTTTACTTTGAACTACATCTGTTAGATTGGGATCTTGCAGTTCTAGCACGGTTTTGTTAACAATTCCAGTATTTTATTCAAGTTTAAATCATATTTAATTTTTTATGTTGTTTTAAATATCTATATGCTTTCTTTAATATCTATAGAACTCTAAAATTTTCAACCAAAATAATTTTCAAGTCTTCTATTAAAAAGTAACCTAAATCTGGTATTTTTATGGGGATGTGTTTGTTTATAGTTCCTCTAAATAATTTTCTTATTTTAACAATGTGTTATTTTTTAATTTTTTTCATAAAACTTGCTTTCTCTTTATAATCATAATTCTGATCAATTTTGAGTTGTGACATAACATTTAAGTTTTTCTTTTTTGCTTTCTGTAAAAGTCCCTGAATTAAATCAAGAATTCATGTCTGGGTTGTGTCATCATCATCTTCATTGTTAGTACTATGATGTTCCTTATAATCATATTCTTTTTTGTTCAATGTTTTTAATTTCTTTTTTTTTTGCTTATTGAAATTGTCATCAATAGCAGTTACATCACCATCATCATCAATTTTATTTGAAATCAAATATTGTTTTATTTTTTCAATTTCTTCATTTAAGAATTATTTTATTTTGTCAGAAACGGTTTTTTTATAGTGATAACGTTCTTTCTGTATGGTACAAAAGTAAATGGTTTTGTTTTATTGTTTTCACCATGCCAAAGTGATGTTATTTCGTTCTTTGGAGGCATTTTATAAATATACTTAGTAAGAAGATCATGCTTGAACACTTAGGCTACCGATTTTGGTAGATTGCGGTTACTAGGGCTGTATTCTTGGCAGATAAAAGTAGAATCCCTTCCTTTTACACCCAAAAATATAGTTACATCATTTAACCACTACCAATGTATATAAACCATACTAAATCTTAAATAGCTTGAATACACTTAGTGTGTCTTTGATGATCCAAGCTAAGAGGAGTATCAGATCCAGGAACCTTAGTGCAGCAGTTTGCTGCATCCAATACTGGCCCAACGCTACAGTTGCTATTAAATGTAGGCTTGATATAAAGAGATTAAAAGATAAGAAGTATGTTAGGAGAATAGGACCAACAGGAATGAAGAATTTTGAAATTACTGAAAACAAAATGTTCAATATCTGAATTGATTTCAAATGAAACACTCTTCATTTAGCCAATTATAAAGGGTAGTAATGCAGTTTTGCACTTCACCCATATAAATGCATTTAATTTAGATTAGTTATATATCAATCCAAAGCTTATTACCCAAGGATTACAGAGATGCCATGGTATCAACTACTCACTCAAAATGTGGAGTAATGTAGCAAAAAAAACATCCCTGTTACTGAGATAGCAATGCAAGTGACATGCAAACTTTACGGGCTTCAGTCCTTGGTTCATTTGACATTTTTGACCTTCATGACCTTACATGTGTCTGTTAAATTGTGAACAGAGGGTACAAACACTTTAATAATTAGACAACGACCCAAAGGTAAGATTTCCTTTGATTTCCAAGTATGGTTTTTGACAATGGGCCAAATGGGAATAAAAACTTAAGAAACTAACCTGGAATGCCATTGACTACAGAGATTGTTTTGTGATCAGCCAAGTTTGTCAAGGCTCATGTCAATTTCTGTCAAGTCACTTCTGGCTTCACACGTAACATTCACAAGACAATTTTGAAAGTGATTTGAAGATTCAGCCAATAATTCTCTTGTTCATTAAGTGGACAGCAAGCTACAATGTAACATGTGTTCTGTTGTAACTCGGTGTACCAATCTGCATGAAGCAAAATGTGGCTTAAAACTTTGTCCAAAGAAAATAAATCAACATTGTTTTGTTATGTATTAATGCATACAGTTATTACTGAACAAGAAATTGCCAAACTGCAGAAATGCAATAAAATGTTTGATAGTGATCAGCCCAGATTTGAATGCAAAAACTGTTAGAAAGAGCCATACTGGTAAATAGTTCAGCTGCTCTAGCAAAATTTACAGTACAGTGGAACCCCATTAATACGACCACTGTTGGGCCAAAAAAATTTGGTCTAATTAAGGGGATGGATCAGATATGTAACAAATGTTTTTTTTAAATGACGTCATGGCAAATGGAGTCAGATTTCAATTAGCATAACGGTAAAACCACAAAATAATCCACAAATAAATTTTATTAACTGAACATAAGAAAATTAACCAAATGAGATGAATAACCTTGATAATAAGCCCCTATATTAGTTATTTGAATTTCTTTAGGATTAAAAAAAATCAGCAAGCTTCCATTGGTTTGAGCTTGGCAGATCACTCTGGCAAGCTCATTTGCCATTTTTGAATTTCCTTTCTGTTCGAGAAATCCAAAGCATCCTGCATTGAGGATATTGCTGCTCGATACAAGGATAGTTTTGGTGCTGCCGGGAGTTCTTCAACCTCATCATTACTGTTCTCATGATTTTCTTTGCTTGCAGTGGTTGAATTGACTTGTTCATGTCCTACTTGAGGAAAAAAGATGTCTTCCAAATTGTTTGGAAATTCTAAACAAAATGGTGCATCAAGACATCCATCTACCACTTGTCTCCATTTGTTTCGTTTGCCAAGTCTTGAACTGCTACAACTTTGCTTTCAAGATCTGCAAATGGATTAATGTCACTGCCTATGGAATCTACTGTATTGATGTTTCCTTTGGAATCCAAGATACCTGCCTTGATGAAACACTTGACAACTGTTGTTTCAGAAACTTCATTCCACACCATGGCTGTCCATCTAATTGCCTGAAGAATATCAGCAGACTTGCATACTTCCCATGCAGACATACAGCCATCCACTTTACGGAAAATGTGTGTAAGCAGGCATTTATAATACTGGAGCTTAAAAGCTTGAATAATACCAAGATAAAGTGGCTGCAGTCTTGATGTCGTGTTTTGGGCAAGCAGCATTGTCCATAAACAAGAGAATTCTTCTGTTTTCTCATCTCAGTCTCTGATTGAGTTTTGATAGAATTTCCGTCATGATGCTACCTTCCATCCAGGCTTTTGGTTGGTTGAAATATTGGCATGGTAAGTTATCTAAATCTCGGATGCCTTTAAAACATCTTAGTCTTGGTGATTTCCCAATCACAATTGGCTTTTCTCTTCCACCACTAGTGTTGACATAGAACACACATGTAATCCGATGCTTTGGCTTTTTTCCACCGGTGCAATTCTGGGAAACTTTAACCAGTGATTTGTTTGGAAGGGCTCTGAAAAACTGACCTGTTTCATCCATATTCCAGATGTTGTGAGGTTCTTGTCCTTCCAAAAATTCCGAGAGTCTTTCCTTCCACAAATCTGCTGTTTCTTCTCTAACATCCCCTGACTCTCCTGAAATGACCTTTGCTTTGATGCCACATCTCTTTTTAAAATGATCCAGCCATCCATTTGAAGCATTGAATTTCTCTGGAACTTCTAGAACTTCTGCTATTCTTGTAGCCTTTTCTTGAAGCATTGGTCCTGTAATTGGAATAGGGCTTTCCACAAGATGCTCAGCAACATTTTGCATTCTGAGAAATTTCTATATATTTTGAGAAATAAGAGCAGCTTTGGCCTTTGAGTACTTAAATTGTTCTTGATTCCTTATTTCACAGTGGTAGTTCTTAGATCATTTATTTCCTGTGCAAAAGGGAAGTTGGTCTTGCTAGGCTGGTCAGTGGTTTTTTAAAGAAAATTCAAAATTGCTCGAGTGAATCATGCAAAGAAGGTCGATTGAACTCTAAAAAGACTGGAATGATACCTGCAAACTGTATTTTGAAGCCATCGTGGAGACTGACATGTAGATCAACTTGCAGGTCATCCCAGTCCCCTATGCAATAAAACACGCAATCTATTGTGAAAAACACATCACCCAAATTTCGGATTTTTTGACAGTTTTTATTTTATCCATAGTAAGTAGAGGAAAACATTGGTAGGGCCGCATATTTGTCAGAATTAACTGTTAATGAAAAGTAAAGGTTCAATACAACTTCCCCACGCATGTTTTTGACCTATATGGCTGTCCCCATGTCAGTTTCATTCAATCTTGAAGCCTGGTATTATGAGGTATCATTCCAGTATTTTTAGAGTTCAATGTGAAGGACCGGCAGATCCTTTGAGGATAACAACAGAAGCAGGAGCAAGGTTGAGTACTCCAGAGAAAGCGGCCATTTTAAGAAAATGTAAAGTGCAGACAAATCCAGCTGAAGAGAAGCAAAATGTCTGTGGCACGGCCAATCCAAATGCGAGTGCTTGGGATAGATTAAATCGATTCAGAGGAGAGCATCTTACTGTTGTATCGGGTAAACTCAGATGTGATGCTTGCAAGGAAACTGTGTGCGAAAAGAAAAGCTCAGTTAGTAAGCACATTGCATCCCAGAAACATATTAAATCAAAGAAAGAAAAAAGACCAGAGTATTGTTGACTTTATGAAAAGAAACGATGAACAAATGAATCCCAAAGGATAAACATTACCCAAAGATATGAAAGTGTATCGATACAAGCTTGTGGAGTCTGCTGATTACAGGAATACTCATATCAAAAGTTGACAATCTGAGGCCATTTCTGGCAAAATATGGCCACCGTCTTATATCCTCAAGCCATTTAACAGAACTCATACCTCTCATTGTCATGAGAGAGAAGGACTGTGGTAAACCTGAGATAGCTACAAACAAAAGTTGGATTTGAGGACAAGTTTACTTCTTTTTAGCAACTCTGATTGCAGTTAAATTGCATGAAAATGGTTAGAGTTCTTCATGTGTAGCCTTAATACTCATAAATACATTTTTTGGTTTTAATTGGGGACAACGTTATTTAGCAAGCTGGTTACACTGCAAAATTACACGAAAATGCTTAGAAATCTTACTTTTGTTGTACAATTTGTATATTTTTGCTTCATATCAAAGGAAAGAGAGCAAATTTTGTTACAGGAAAAGCAACTTTCGGGCAACTTGTGGAAAGCCCTAAATTGGGATGTTTTTTGTTCTTGCTTTTTGAAACCAGTCAAGTAAAACATTGTCAATATCTTCTTGCTGGGCACCTCTTGACCGTTTAATAGTGCCCCTTACATTGGCCTCAGTTTTTAACAATCTCATCTTTCTTTAATAAAATCCTTTGAATCTGGGTTTTCCCCACAATTAAAGTGCTCTGCAATTTTTCTTGCACTGGCAATAGGGTTCTTTTACTTAAATATTACAACTTCATAATGTTTTTGTAAGTCAAGTTCCTGCCGTTTTCTCTTACAATTTGAAGACATGATGACTGGCCAAAGTGCTTATACACAAAGTTGTGAAGCATGTTCTGACAAAAGGTAATAAATCAGGAATATCCTTGAGACGTGTGAAAATATTGCACTGATTAAATTAGAAAAAAGTGTGAAATATGGATTGATGACAGATTCGGCGCTTTTCATAGCCTGTTTGTTCATACACTCATGTTACTGGTGGTAATGTCAAAGGAGTCATGTCGGGCCCAATCAAAAATATTTCTAGCACAAAAGTAATTGAAGTTCCTTCTTAGATAAGGGAATATCATGTTTACAAAGAATACTGGAGAATCAAGATTGATGAGGTTCTTGAACTAAAGCATGAACATGACAATGAATAAGACAAAAATACTATTGTGGTGATTAACCCTTTCTTTACCAGGCTTTCTGGCAGTGCCCAGGCCCAATTTACCAGCTGTATTTCAGGATTTTCAATCTCGGCAGAGTGCAAAACAAAATATACATGCTCAGTAGAAACTGGAGGGGTGTTTCAACACAAAAATTACACAAAAAGTGTCAGTGATAACCAAAAAATAAATTTTTACATTTAGACTGATGCTTTTGACAGAATAAGTACATTTTTTATGATACATTGACAACAGTGTGTTTGAATTTAGCACCATTGTGAATACACCAGTCAGAATCAAGCCATCTGTTTTGAACATTTTACACTATAAAAGACTCAGATAATTAAATACTATTTCAAAATTATTTCAGAAAATATATCTACAGTTAGGTTAACTATGATGCAAAAGAAAGCAACGGATCTTTACAAAATGCCAAGTCACATTGCACGCACTTGTAACTGGTCTCCGGCCATTGTCCTTTCAGAGTTTGTCTTTCAACCTTCTTACAATACACGCACTGCTTCTTCCTTCCTTCAATTTTCACGGTGAAGTGTTTGTTTGCATTCTCTGAAGCAACGGTTGCACAAGCAGCTGCTTGTAAAGTCTGCTTAACAACAGAAGAACGACTACAAAATCCACCAATCAAATCTTTTGCCAATTCAACCCAGAAATCCAGTGATGATCTCGGGTTTTGTCTTTTAAGTTCCTTTTCCAAAATATACGCATTACCAATGGCAAGATCCAACAAAAAATAAAACATATACTTGTACCACTTGTGTGAAGTATGTGCAAGTGAATAATATGAATGGAATTGATCAGAAAGATCAACACCATCCATATTATTGTTGTAGGTTACAACTACTTGTAATTTATTTACAACTTCTGGCTCAGGGGTGTTCCTTTGCTGGCACTGAATGGGAACATCAGAATCCTTTGGACAGGCGTTGGTTGAAAGTACTCTGACATCTCGTTTATCACACCACTGGGTATAAACCAGATTGATCAGGCCTTTCTGAAGAACAACCTTTTCTCCTGGCTTCAGTTTACTTGATGGAGGTGGTGGGAGTCCTTTGCGCTTTGGTTTGACTGTCCCACATACGTATGTGTTTTTGTTCATCAAATCGACCAATAATTTTGGTGAATTGAAGAAATTATCAAAAAACACATGATGGAATTTGTTCCAGTAGGGTTTGGTCATACTCATCATGACATAGTAACCCAAACCATTCTCCATAGAGTGTTCACCGTCCTTGTCCTTCCCCAAATACACCTCATAATTCAAGGCATATCCGTTAGCCGAATCAGCAGCCATCCAAACTTTGATGCCATATTTAGTTGGTTTCACAGGCATATACTGTTTGAAAGACAGCCTTCCCTTGTAACCAACCATAGCCTCATCGACTGACAAGTTCTTTCCAGGACTGAACAACTCTTGGAACTTTGTCTTCAAGTAGTCAAGAACCGGTCAGATCTTGTACAGATGATCATAACCATCTTCACCACATTTTGGCTCACTTGTGCTGTCACTGAAATACAAATATTTGCTAATTTCAAAGAAGCAATTCCTCATCATGATCTTCTTTATGCCTTCGTTACCGAGAAACACGTCAGAAGACCAATAAAGGGCTACTCGCGGGAGATAGTTGATGGCCATCATGATCATAACACCAAGGTATGCTCTGATTTCCTCATGTGTGGTGTCAATCCAACAAGCAAGATTCTCGGCATTGTTTGTCAACTTTTGATGAGCGTAGCAGTTTTGTCTCTTGAACTATCCTATTGATAATCTCATCACCAAACAATTTCTCAAGTAAGGATAGGGCAGACGGATTTTCTGGCGGCTGGAAAGTAGGTCCCGTGGGAGAAACAAACACTTCAACTCTGATGTTGCTCAAAGATGAACTCCAAGGTTGAGATGTGTCTGATCTTTCACCATCACTTTTATTGCTTTCTTCATCATCTGACTCAGAAGTAAGGCCTTCAAAATCTATATCAGAGATATCCCCTGGATTTTTGAATCCAAAGAAGTTTTCTTCTTTGTCAGATTCACCGAAAACATTGTGTAACTGTTGTTGTTCGATGACTGCCTGTGCAGCCATGGCAGGGATGGGGCGTGAAATTATTCGTGCGAAGGAAAACCCTCACAGAAGCTTTGAAAATATACGTAATTATGTGCACAAGCTGAAAAGTGATTGGTCAATACTCTTATAATTATTCAAAACAAGGAGTAGGTAAAGCAAAAGTTATGATATTTTTGTGGCCAGTTTAGGGTGGC
Source organism: Heliopora coerulea (assembly GCA_030142905.1). NCBI lineage: Eukaryota > Metazoa > Cnidaria > Anthozoa > Scleralcyonacea > Helioporidae > Heliopora > Heliopora coerulea. The sequence continues at coordinate 457,631 of JASJOG010000111.1, read as the reverse complement.
ATGGTAAATAAAGGGTTAAGGAAGGAGACGTAGTTGGTCACATTCCAATGGTACTTAGCTTCTACAAATTATGGAACTGGGATAGTTCGAAATTTTTTAGCAAAGAGCGGCAGTAAGAGAACATTGACTTGCTAAGCAAATTGCTGGACATCCCAAATAACCTATCCATTAGAGTCAAAATGGAATGCAGCGAAAAGAGAACAGAGGAAAGTGGCAGAAAAAAGATGGCAAGAAAATGATAAAATGACCCAAAAACATATTTAATCACGTTCTGTCTGTTTAATAATAATTAAAATGAATATTGAAAAACGTTTAAGTGTTAATTATTTGTTGTATGTGTAATTGATCAAGATAATTATACCCTGCATATCAGAATTTTATATAAAAAAGGCATTACTCAACACATAGAGTGGTCGTATTAAACAGTAGGGGACATCAAAATATGGTTGGTCATATTAACAAGGTTTTCAGATAAGAAAAAAAGTGGTCGTATTAACAGGGTGGTCGTACAGTGGGGTTCCACTGTAATCTCAACAAGTTTAAACTTATCAAAACTTTTACCCTCCTGCAAGAAATTAATGATGCACTTATTGGGCAAATAATAAAACTGTGCAGAAACTGGAATATTTCTAGTAATTGCTGTAACAGTATTAGAAATAGTAGGCAATTCATGTTGATTATACATTGCACTAATTAAGTGCACTGTTAATTTCCCAGGCCATGATATGGTACACACTACAAAGAATATATAGCAAGTCTGAGTGATATAATAAAATGTTTTGGCTATTTTATGTTAAAACTGTTCCAGACATTTGCTCTGCAATTTACACAATATACAATTCTGTAGCAATCTAATGCCAAAGTTTGAAAAAGGTTTGTTACCCAAACCTTTGTACCCAGATGAACTCCACCAGGTAATTGGCTATCACATCTTGGTTTGTTGGACCATTATGAGCTTTAAGTTTGTTCTTTGCTCACATCCACATTCATTCGAAATGGTTGGTGTAAATGCCTGTTAAGGGGTCGACAAAATGGTAGGTGTGATTAACTGTGCCATGCTGATACCCGATGTTCATCAGTTGGTTATATGCACCCCACATATCAGAATGGATGGTGGTGCCTGGTGCTATCCACTGCTGAATTATTGGAATGACCCTAGTAGCATCTCTTGAGGAACAGGAATAAAAAATCCCTTTGTTTTGACTGGATCATAACCTCCAAAAACCCATTCCATCTGTTGTATTTTCTTCAGGCAAATAAACTTTTGTCAATCTCAACCAGTTGCTCTGGATGACTGAAGAAATATTGGAATCAAACATCCCTACAAAAGTACTTCCAGTTGACAATTGTATGTTCTCCACCAATCTCCAGTTCTTTAGATTTCAACATGGACCAAAATATTGCGTTGCTGGCAGTCCAGCCAATTTACAGGGGGAATATCTATGCATGAGTTCCCTAGTAAAGAAAAAGACCAGAAAGGAAGAGAATGGGTGTACCTTGTCCATAAGCACAGGTCAAATTTTGTACCTTCATTAAAATCTTACCTTTCTTCAGCTCACTTTGAAACTTCAGCCTTCTCAGCCAACCTGAGTGCTGGTACGTTCCTTGCAATGAAAAGAAAACTGAAGAATACTGCTATTCTGACTGTTGATGTAGCAGAAATTTCAGATCTTACCTCAAGCACAGACAGGTATTTCCATATGCATCCCTAATGAGCCTTACTATTCATAATGCAAATGATTTCAGTTTTAAACTGATGAATAACGACCTTCCTTAATGTAGATTTTTTGCTGAAGACGGGTAATTTATATGTGATAGTGGAGGATTTGTATGAAGGCAAAAGCAAAACTTCGACTAGCTCAAGTAACACTGGTAATACACAGTCTGCTTACTTGGAGCATAATACTGATGGAGGAGAAACAAGCATAAGCTCTGAAGAAAAAGATTTTACAGCTTAGGAAAAGTAAAGCCAATCTGGTTAAAAAGCTACATCCAAGAAATAAAGACAACACTCAGAGACCTCAGAGATCGAAGTAAGTGATGAATCTGGATCTGATGATATGATGTGGAGTTAAGTGATGATGAAACCAGCGACCAGAAGACTGATACTAACCAGTCTACGCAGGAGGAGGACAGGCAGTATACAGAATATGAAAGTGAAGAAACCCAAGAATTTCCACCATTGCATTAAGTGGGGAAATGTGAAATACATGTGACCAGATTCAAATACTTATTCCAACAATAGAATAATTATAATTTACATTGTGTCCCTTTGTTTTCTACAGGATAGATCCAGAACCTCAACCACATGCAAAGCCAAAATTCATTCTTTTTTATGGTATGCTAATGAGGCTGTTCAACATGTTTTGTTTCAACTGCAAATCCACTTCACCAAAGGTACAGATGAGAAGAAATGAATCTCTGGTCAGTGTGTAATCCAGATTTGTCAATCTCGAAAAATTCTTTCAGTGCAGAAGCCAGCCTTCTGTTTTGGGGCAACATCCTACAGGCAATGTGATTTTGATGTCTGGAATAAATATCAGCCAAGCCATGTTGTTTCAGCATATGAATTTAACTGCAATCTCCTTAATGATGTACTTTAAGACACTACTTAAGTTCTTGTTTCCATCCATCCTAATGCACTGGGCGAGTTATCAGTCTAGCATGATTATTGAATTAAAAAGTAATAACACTCCAAGCACATGGTCTGGTGATGGGTGTTTTGACTCCATGGGGCACAGTGCTAAGTATGGGATCACTGTTGCCAGATGGGTAGCCGGCAAACCAGCCCAAGCTACCTTAACAAGTAGCCCAAAAATAGCCCAATTATGCATGAAAATAAATAAACTAGCTCTATTCTTATTAAAAATATTTAAATCGAAACCAAATTTCACAGTCCACAGTGAAATATCTACCACCTTTTGAAAGTGGTCAAAATGTTTAAATATTTTCATTTGAAAATGTAACACTTGGGTTTGTGACTACAAATATTTCATAATGGTAAGAAAACTAGCTTATTTGAAGTCTTGTCTTTTGGGGATTGATTTAAATTTCCTTAATTAAACTTGAGCAGGACAGATATGACTTTATTTATGACTCTATGACTTTAGTTTACACATCAAAGTAACCTTAATTAATATGAATGAAATGAAAGTCATTCGTGGAATATTATGATTTACCATACAACCAATGCCAACTGATGCAATTTTAGTGCAAAAGTTAATCATTAATATCGTACATTGCATCGTTTTCTCCTTCTGTGCTTTCACACATATCAGTAGTAAACCTAGATATCATTTCAGGCTAAGGAGTGAAATTGCTGCAGCAAACTTTGTGTTGCCATATGTGATTTTACGTGCAAAAGATTCTCAAGTAGCGGCTGTTTCATTCCATTTCCTAGTTTGGTCTTCAGCAAGGCCATCTGAGAAAATGCTCTTTCAACTGCTGCGTTGCTTAATGGAAGAGCCTAAATAGAAAGTGCAAAGGTTCCCAACTCTTGACAATCATGATCCCCAGAAGCATCCACATGACTGAAATCGTCAATCCAAAATTGCTCAACTTTATTGTCGTTGACATCCGGCCACTGGATAGCACCAATGCGGCTATATTGTTGGTCAAGCTTACATAAATCTCCGTTGAATAATGGAATAAGGAACAGGTCTTTAAGAGGTCGTTTCTGTTTGCCTGTAACAACAGTGGGGCTTAGATCAGCAATAGACTCAAGCCGCTCCACATTTGATGGCAACCTTTGCCTCATTTGCCTGAGCAACTCAACCAAAAACTGTTGGCATCTAGATTTGTTTGCATGGGCCTTTCCAGATGTTAAGTATAATTCTGCCAATCTCACCCAAAATAAAATGCCAAAGTCAACCGCAGAAAGAGGCAAATGATTTTTCTCATCCTCTATGTCATATGTGAGAGTGGAGTGCCAACACATATTTAGTCAATGCAGTACACTTTGTTCTGTGGAGTTTAATATCTTTCCCTGACACATCTTTGAATAACTCACCAAGATGATCCACGGTTTCAAGGTAGAATGACAGCCGACGTGGGCAGCGATCTTTATCTCTGTAGCTTTTAGAGAATTGTCCACTTTTATACTTTGGCAACCCATGTCAAATAAGGTTCTTGAACTGGAAAAACGTCGCTTGTTGCACTTATGTTTCTCAGTTTTTGCATGAGAGACTAGATCGCCATGATGTGCACAAATTTCAGTTTTGCAATACTTACAATATACTTTCTGATCGTCTCCTGGTACACTCAAAATTCTTTCTTAAGATTTCTTCCTTCTCCCAATCTTTACAATACTTTTTTTCGGTATTTTGCCCACTTTCCCATGATATGTTATAGCAAAATATCCTCTAAATGCACTCTGTTTGCTTTTCTACCAGTGCAGTCTACCATGGCAAAAACACATGGAAGCTAGGACGGCGAAAATTAATTCCAGCCCAAAAGCCCTCAACCTCCCGAAATTTCCCGCAACCAGGCTTCTAAACCAGCCCAACTGGGCGGGAAAACCGCCCACCTGGCAACACTGTATGGGATGTACACAATGTTTAGCCAAACACTATGCATGCTGGACTGCTAAAAATCCACACTCAGCATACAAGCCTCAGAATGCACTCTCGAAATCTGGCATCAAAAAATTACAAAACTTCAACCACAAAATCCATGAATAATACCACCTCATTGCAAAATAAGCTAATCTCATATAATCAAATCATAACATAGCTACTATTCAAATTCGACCATCAATTTATTTTCTCACAGATAGATTCATAATGTCTTGCCAAAAACATAAACAAAACCAATATATTAGCCAGATGGTTAATTATGGGTCGATTTTTGATTGGTTGAAATTAATCATTTGACTCTCATGACCCAACATGTCTGGGTTCATCAATTGCTAAAATCAACAGGAGATTCATTAAAAAATCTAAAATATAAATATATAATCAGGATTTACCCTTTTCTGAATCGTTCTTTTGAGATTTTTCCTCTGATACTTTATTATACATAAGTTTTGAAACATGTTTCCCAACTGTTATACTGCCTGAAAGAAGGCTAATATATGGTAAAAATGGTGTTAAGGATGATATATTTTCAACATTTCTTCGTAATAATTTATTCTTTGAGAGTTCATCGTCCATTTGTTTTGGATCTTTGATGGCATCCAATCCGCCCATTAAACCTGAAAACTTACTTATCAGCAAGTCTGCAAGAAATTTGTTTGCTTTTTCATCCATCTTTCTTCACACTCATAATGTAGTTTCTTAATGATTTTTGATGAAGCCTTTTTTTAAATATTTCACTGACTAAGTGAGTTCACCATCTTCAGACAATTTTATTGACTCTAATCTCTTTTTGTCAACATCATTTTCAATTCTTTTTAATTTCCTCAACCAAATAATCAATATTTATATTTTCTTCATGTATTGTTTTTAGTTTGCATTTACCCATGATATATATAATACGTTATATTTTGTTTTTGTGGAATTGTATGGATGTCTTAAATTTATCTTCAATCTAGCATATTTATTGTCTCTAAGTGTTTCAGTTATATTATTTATCTTGTCTTTAGTTGATCCATATAGGTAGTCATCAATAATTGTTTTCATATCATTACCGTTTGGATTATAAAAAGCTACCAATTTAATTATATTTTTATGACAAGGTTTTTATATTGAAGTTAACTGTTGAGTGATTACAATTGCTGAAAGATTAAAATGTCTGGCACTAAATGCTAATCTAATGAATTCAGAAACTTGATTTTTTACATCTCATGATGATGCACAGTCATCCAAAATGATGAGATTTGGTTCCTTTATATATATATATATATATATATATATATATATATATCAACAACATGTTTTAATGTAACATCAGTGTGATCCTGTTCACATTTAATTGCTATAAAATTGTCATTTCTATATTCTCACTCTTGGTATGTTTTATTCCATTCAAAAGTAAGGCATATCAGAATTATATAGTCTTTCTCCAGAATATTTAAGAGATAACGTGCTTTACCACAACCTGTCATTCCCACTATAGGCATGTTAAATGGCCTTTCCATATAATATACTACATAACTTAATTAAATTTGGCATTGGATACTTTGTAAATCATTGTTGATGAAATTAACCAATCCATCAGAAACAACATACATATAAATGGTATAATCTTTTGTAGTGGCAACTAATTTTGTTAACTCTAAAAGAATTCCACTTTGTGTATTCATAATCTTTTTTCCTGTTCCATACACCAATTGATTATCTTATCTGAATCATTTAATTTGACTTATTCTGACATATATAATCTTCTATATTTTTTTATTTCCCTCTTGTTAATTGGTTGACATAAATCAGTGATGATTTCATCTAGCAGTTTCAGATCAGATAAAAGCATGGCTTCATCATAGCTAATTCCTCTTAAGTAAGATCTTAGTTGGATTAAAATGCTTTCACATGATTTATACACAAACTTGGAAAATTAAATTTTCTGGGATATGTTAGTTTCTGTTCTATAACCTTGTGTAACTACTCCAACTGCTGTTATGCACAAAGTGGATAAGTTGGTGAAAGGTGCCAGAATTCTGCCTGCCCCTGTGAGTGTTACAGACATATTTAAGAAAAGCAGGAGTTTTTTTGAACCTTTTGTACAGTCGAACCCCTATTAAACGGACACCTTCGGGACTTCACTGCAGTGTCCGCTTAATAGGGGTTTGCAGAAAACACAGCAGGAGGCAAATTTGTGTACGTAACTTGAGTATCAAAACAGTTAACAATTTAAGACAGTTCATGTGTAGCGCCTCTCAAAGTCATTTAAAAAAGGAATCAATACATGTTTGCTTTCGAGGCTCATGCAGATGATAGTCCCTCAAAATATCATTTACATTCAAAAGGTCTTCAAGGCCACGAAATTCTGCAAATCAGCCAGCTGCTCAGCAACCTTGAGGGCTTTGGAGGAAGATTTAATGACTGGTTCGTGAAGAGAGCAGTCAAATTCATCTTCGTTATTGTCATCAAGGATCTCACATATATCTTTTGGCTCCTTGGCGGGTGGTTCACTGTTCTTGTTTGTCATTTCCTCAATAATCTATACTCCGATGTCTTCATGCCAAGTTGTGTCTTTGTCAATGAGGTCTTCACATGTTGAAAGTTCGTCTTCAGCAACCAAAAATTTTTGGGCTGATGTGTGTTCTGGTATGTCTAGCATGGAACATAATTCCTCAAGGCTTTGCATATCTTCACCTTCAAAAGGATCGTCGTCATCTGTTGTAATGACTTCATTGGGAAAAAGATCAACTTTCTGGAAACATTTTTTTATAGTGTCCTTGCTAATTTCATCCCAGGCTTGTTTTTCCCACTGTATTGACATCAGTAAATGAACAGATTTGTTAATCTCACTTGCCATCATTATTCCATCTACCTTACTACAGCAACTTCCATAACTCAACAACATTTACTTCGTCTTCACCTTCCACTGCTTGATAATTCTGGCATCAAGAGGTTGGCTTCAGGATGTCGTGTTCTTTGGCAGGAAGGCGAGTTTGATGTTACTGAAGTGGCCTGAAGATGATGGTGGATGATATTGTGATTCTGACGTTTCATGCGCCGGTTCAGCTGAGCAGCAATCTCTTCAAATATTTCTGTCATCCATGCTTTCTTATTGACAAAATAATGACAACTGTAGGGTCAACCCTTATCCTTCAAGCTCTTAAAGCATCACGGTTTCACACTTTTTCCGATAACAACTGGATCTTCTTTACCACCACTTGCATTCACAAAAAATGCCCAGGTCAATCTTTGCTTCACTTTCCTTTTTCAGAGAGACTCTTCTCAGGCAGAGCTTTCCAGAAGAGGCCAGTTTCATCTATGTTCCAGATGTTTTTAGGTTGATATCCTCTTACTAATTTGCATGCACTCTCATCCCAGCTTGTCATAGTTTCTTCACTAATGTCTCCTTCCTCTCCAGCCACATTCATGTGGATGACGTTGTATCGTTTCTTCCATCTATCCAACCATCCATTCGACGCAGCAAAATCTGCAATGATGAGTGCCTCTTCCTGAAGCATAGGTCCACTGACAGGTATATTCGAATTTTGGCAAAGGACATACCACTTCCACAAACAATCATTCACCTGCAAAATACTTCTGTTGGCGGCCCCTCTTTTTTGCCAGACGACCTTTGTTGCTCTCCCATTCTGCAATGATACTTGCGACCTCCCACGTCCAAATTTTTCTTACAACTTTCTGATGTATAAGGTTGGGTTTTTCTTGTGAAATATGAGGAGATCAACTCGTTGCGACAGGTTCAAGTAGTGGCATTAGTTTTGCCACATGCACTTCTGGTAGGAACTGCTTTTTTATGATCCACGTTTTTTTAAGCACTACTTGAGAGGAGACTTTCATTGCACTTTATACAGTTTGTAACATGGGAACCTGCTTTCCAATCTTCTGCTGTTTCAGGTGTGAAATCAGAACACTTTTCAGACTTATTACAGACTCTTTACATGTTAAGCATTTGTAAACTGTATCTATGCCACGTTGTATGCATTTATTTGACATGATTGTACTCTAAAAATGACAGCTGTTCAAAGTGTTCACTCCTCTTTGAATATGTTAGTGTACATGTGTGAAATGTGAAGTTCATGTTGGCCTTCCCTCAAGTTTTAACCAATCAGATATATTTTCCCACGATCTAAATTTAGCTGTTATATTACTGGGAGTCTGATAGGTTAAAACATGAGGGAAGTGTTGGTTTCAAAACGGAATATCAAAATGCAAGGGATGTTTTCGAAATTTCTTCTTACAAAACAAACAACTTATTTTCGTCAAATGGTAAATTTTCCCATGAGAAAAACGCGATTCTTCGTCAGTAAGTGTGCAATGCGGTTGCCTAATCCTGTCATGCTATGTCTCTAAGGAAAGAGTAGGTTTCTAGATCAAATATAAACAAACTAAACATCAGGAAGCCTGATTTGAACTTCACAGTTCAAATGTGAACAATTTGAAAAATTTCAAATACTGTAACTAAATGTCAATGGAAGTCATACTAGTGACATAATTTGTTCGTGGACATCGTATATTTGGATATATGGGAGCCTAAAATTGGTGATGAGCATTGCCTCAAGTGGGAGCCAAATAACAAAGAAGATAGTAATGCGATCACTGTTGTTTATGAAAAGCAAAGCTCAAGCGTGTCCGAGAGATCTACCAGATTACAGATGAAAACAATGAGAGCTTTCGTTCATCCAAATGAAATGACAGATGATATGGAAGTTATTGGTCATATCCCTAAGTTGATGGCACAGTGGGTAACAAAACTCTTGAAATGCACAACTAATTCAGCAACTGTAATAATCAAGGGTAAGCGTGTCAACAGAGGGGCTGGTTATGGCATGGAACTCCCCTGCGAATTTAAATTTCAAGGACATAGTTTCTCGTGTAACTGGTTGAAAGACAAATTAAAGAAAGAAAAGTTTGACCTTGAAAACAAGATCAGGCTTACATCTTTTTTTATCTTAGAATACTGCTGGATGTTGATAATATATACATGTCTTGAAAATTACTTTAAATTGTTATTTACAGTTGATTGTTGTGAAAATCGTATCAGACAATCTGTTGTCGGTCTGCTTGAGAGGTTGATTTCCCCATTGGGACCTCTAGTAAAGTGTCCGCTTCCATCTAAGAGGGGTGTCTGCCTAATAGGGGTTATGATAATAGTATTTCATTAAAAAAACGATTGAAACCTGAGAAATGTGTCATAATTCAGATACCTTTCTTAAACTATCATAACTCACCTCAGAAGAATTAGAATAATTGACTCTATGCATACATTCTGCCTTCTCAGTCATATATTCCCAGATTAAGGTCTCTATTAGATTACTGTGAACATAAATGGTGATAAATATATTTTTTACTTACAGCATCTGTATCATCTAGAGGGCCAGAAATGTTTTTTATAGTGTTGAGTTTCATATCAATATCACCATTCATCTGTCCACTTTCTAGAGGAAGATATTTCTAACTCCTTCTCAACCTTATCTTTATATTATATAATATATTTGCTTACTAAATTCCCAGAAATACCAGATATTACTAATGAAGTGAATAGATCATTATTGATAGATTTTGTTTCTTGATTTATAGGTTCTATTTTTTTTATTATCAATTGTTTCTAGATGATGTGATGGTGCTTGGTCTTGATGAACTTTTTTTTTGGTTGATTACCACTACTACCAAAATAATTCACATTAGTATTTGATCCAAATTTCATAACAGATGTTGCTATCCTTAACATACTGTATGCAAAGATTGGTTTCTCTAAAATTATCAAATTGCTTGGAATTAACCAGAGAGATGGAGATATAGCCATATGTAGAATCACATTTGTGCTTTGTATGGCTCTGTTCATATTGTTGATCCACGTGCTAGTTTCATAATTAATAACAGAATCTTGAAATTGTCTGAACTTCCAAAGATGAAGACCTGATGCTCACAATCGATTGTCTAGATCTAGCTTGAGCACCCACAATGCAATATAAATATGCTTCTATACTTTTATTTAACAATTGTAATCCATGATTAGTGAAGCCATAACTGGTTTTGGCTATGAACTTCTTATAATGGTTCTGAACATCTCTTATTGAACCTTATGATCATCTTGTTTGGTTACATCACAATTGGGATCATTTGCATGTAATAGCTCTTGCAAAGACCACTTAGGGTAACGACATTTAAGGAACAATGAATTCACTCATTATGTTATTTATTTGATTCTTATCCATCTCCTCATAAATCTTCAAATTGTGAAATACAGGTGGAATCTCATCAAACTTGTGATTTATTTTGGAATATCATCCCTGAATTGTAAATGTTGTATCAATATACCACAAGCATAACTAGCAATCTATGTTGCCACAATTGACTGATAATATGGATTTTTAAGATTCCATTCAGCATTATAATCACTGGTTATATTCAGTTTTGGAAGACTGCTAATAAAATAATCTCTATCATTCACATAAATCCGAAAATTATTTACTGGATAATTTAAAACAATCTCAGTAGCGAAGTTATTGTAGTAAAAATCTACCCCATTTATTGAATATGCTTCAAACCTTTCAGTATAGGCATAACAGTATCACCAGATCGCCATATTTTTGGATATTTGCTTCTGTATAAGTATGACATCCATTTAGATTTTGGATCGTTAATACTCAAAAGATTATTTTGCACCTTATTTTCACTTTTGTCTGTATTATATCCGAAAACAAACTTTGAAGCATCACCATTAGGGTATCTCTTGTAGAGTAATTTTTCACCTTGTTCTTGTAATTCACTGTGTTATAAGAGGGGGCTTCAACAATCATACATTTACAAGAGTCTGTATTAACCAATTCTGATTCTTATATATTGCTTAAAAAAGCCATGATGTTTTGGGAATACAATAATATAAACAACAATATTGAAATCACATATAATAACATTAAAAAGGTATTCAAGAAAGGCTATTGGACATTCGATTTAATTAAGAACCAATTTGAATTCTTGGGAAATGTTACACTACTACAAAACGAATATGATTGCAGTTGTACTTTAAATTTAAAAAATCGTGGTCCAGTATTGGGGTTTTCTACAAATAGAATATTATCACAAAATACACCCACACAAACTGATGAATTAGATATTAATCAAGGGTTGCAACATAAAAATCCACTGCAATCTGATAGATAGATCAAATAATATATTTAATGGTCGCAAGAGTGATGTGTTGGTTTCTCTTGGTATAGCAACTCAAACATTGAATGGTTCAATACAGCATTTTTTTGATATTGAAAGTAAACTATTGATAAAAAACAGTCTTATCAAGATAATATCAGTATATATGTGGTAAAAATACTTCTTTAATTCTATATAATGTAATTTATATGGAAAATGTTATAGAGATAGAACAGACACTAAGACAGATATAGTATAATCCACAGACTGGCTTCCAATCTGCTGAAAGACTATCAAAAAGCATTAGAAGATGAACTGAATGTGAGTTGCTAAAATGACAGGACATGTATACTAGGTATTAACCATTTATAAAGAAACATAAATTTAGACAAACATTTTTGAACTACCTTCATGAGGAAATACAGGTAGATTTCATTGATATGGGTAAGTATAAAAACCAAAATAGGGGCTACTATTGGATTCTGACAGCTATTGAAATGTTTTCTAGATATGCCTTTGCTATACCAGTTTATAGAAAAGACACAAGTAATATGATGAAAGCTGTATCATAGCTTCTAAATAAATTTAATGATCGGTTTGATGAATACCCTAAGTTAGTACAATTTGATGATGGCAAAGAGTTTTATAATGCGGGGTTAAACACATTATATTAAATACTTTTCTATGAACTCCAATAAAAAAATGCTGTTGTAGAAAGATTTAATAGGACTTTAAAAATTGCTATGTGGTAATATTTCTGGGGTAAAGGGACATACAGATGGATTGATATTCTAGATGAACTGGTGTATAATTATAATGATACTAAACATAGCACCATCTTGATGAAACTGAAAGATGAGATTTGGAATAGGCTATTTGGACATAGGTATGCAGAACTACCACTACCAAAATACAAAGTTGATGATGTTGTCAGGATATCCAAATATAAATCCACATTCACCAAAGGTTAGGAGGTGACTTTTGCTGAAGAGTTATTTACAATAACTGAAGTCATACAAGGTGATCCAAATGTTTATGGATTAGAGGATTTAGAAAGGGAGCCAATCATTGGAAAGTTCTCTGAGGAGGAGTTATCATCTGTTGATAAAAAGGATGATGTATACAAAATTGAGAAAATATAAAGATGAAAGAAAGTAAATGGTAAAAAGATGGTGTACATCTAATGGCTTGATTATGGTAATAATCACAACAGTTGGATTCCCGTACCATTCACATACCATTCACATACCCCCCAATGAGTGAAGACCAAGTTAAAGAGATTGTTACTGAGAAAAATAGAATATAGAAAAAAAAAAACAAACTGTATATAATGTGGATATATTAAAAAAAGAATTAGAAAGCTTAAAATTTGACAACTTGGAAAACCTATTGTTTGAACCAAAGGATGATGAAATAAGAATAGAAGATATGCCTGATACACATGATTATATAATTGATGATATAGTTGAAGAGTCTATAGATAAGATACGTGAAAGGCTGTACAATCAAGCTGCATCTATAAATTAGAGAATATACTGGTTTGTTAAATCTCAAGGGCCCCCAGATATTAAAATAGAAAGCCTTGAAAAGATCTCAGATCAATATAGATTAAAAGCTCTTATGGAAACAGATAAAAGAAAAGAAATGTTGTATAAGATAATGTCTGATACATGTAAATTAAAATCTGACTATATACGGTTAACTGAAACAGATTAGGAACTACAGCATCGAGAATCTCAAAATATAATTAGAAATATTGTAGAAGACAATGAAAGTATACATGATTTATCAAGACTAGACCGTTTCAAAGAGTGGGTAAAGAAAAATGGATTAGCACTAGGAGGTATAACAACTGGAATAGCAAGCATTATTACTACCATTTCGATATCGGCAAGAAATGCCATTAAAAAAGAAGCTAAGGCAACAGGTAAATTTGCTAAAGCTGTTTTTAATTTAGGTAAGAAATTATCACCAATCTTAATCCCACTATTTAATATGCTAGCTACAGTTCTCTCTTGGAGAGGAAAGGGTTTATCATGGCTTGCAAGTAATCTGTGGGTCTTAGTATTAGCAAAGAAGTAAATAGAATATCTTGTATTTATATGAATCAGAAGATAAGAAATTTTCTTAATTGGTTGAGGAATGTTTTACTCTGTTGTAAGAAAACTTGTCGCAAAAGCATACAAAGTCCTTCTAGCCATCAACTACATTTCTCTGTTTTGTCTTGAATACAGGAGGGATTTGCAGTGCTTCTGCAAGCGAGAACAGATCTTCTTTGTGAAAACGAAATTCAGATACACATTCATCTTCTTCCAAATCATCAATATCAAACTTTGGATAAGAATAACATATGGCAAATCAAGATTTTCAGATGTGTAGGAATCGTATAATAAAAAGAACTCCTCATCACTGAGCAAACTTTGGTCATAAGCCACTACTAAGAGATCCCTAGTTACCTTAAATGTAGTCATTGCGTACAGGCTTTGTTGGTGTGCTTAACATGTATTTTGCACGGCAACGGTGTTCAAAATTGGCGTCCTAGTGCCATTCCTCCAGCACTCTGTGGCGTAGTGAAAACTGCCGTAACCGTGGTTGCTTAAAGTCCCTCATTACAGGAGGAGCTGTATGTTTAAGCATGATTGTGAAGAAAGTAGCTGGGATGCCACTAGGTACACCAGAATCACTAAAAGGAACAGCTAAATTGGCTGGTACTGTTGCTCTATTGACTATGGCAGTAAAGTGGGCTAAGGACAAGAAATATCTACCGGTTGACCCCTTTAAATGTGCTCAAATATATAAAACAATGAGTTTAATAACACCGGCCAACACACTTTTTGCTGACTTAGGTTTTTGGGTTGTTTTTAACTAATTTTTATGTGCTGATTTCAAATATGGGATTCATTTTTTTCTAACACATCAGATTTTTATTCTATAGCATATCCATATTTTGTGATATAATGCTTAATAATTCCTTGGTCAGCATAGTTTACCAAGTCCTAGACCTTAAAACCATAAGTTTTAATGTCAATAGGATCTGAAATGATAAGTGAAATATAAGATAACATCTCCTTTTATTGAATACATCCACTTAATTCTCAAACATAACGGATAAAACAAGCACGATTGTACATGAACCACACATTTATGGAACGAACTTCCGCTTATGAGAGCGTCTGGAGTGTTCCATGTCTACACAGTCTCTTTGAATACTCCAACAGTAGTCGGCCATCATATGTGTGTTCCATCGACCTTGATATCTCTCCTCCATAACCTTTATATCTTGATGAAAACGCTCACCATGTTCATCGCTCACATCTCCAAGATTAGCAGGAAATTCATTGAGATGTCTCATGAGGAAATGAACCTTTATGCTCATGTTGCAGCCTAAAACATGAAAGCTATCAAGCAATGTCTCCACCAAATCCTTGTAGTTTGCAGCCTTTGTATTCCCTAAAAATCCTTTCACAACAGCCACAAATGCATTCCATGCTCTTTTTTCTACATCAGTCATCAAACTTGAGAAGTTTTGACATTTCATTAACTTTTTGATTTGTGTCCCATCGAAAACACCAGCCTTTATTTTGTCATAACTTAGGCCAGGAAATGTTTTACATATGAATTGAAAACAGTCACCTTCCACATTAAGAGCTTTGACAAATTGCTTCATAAGCCCTAGCTTAATATGAAGGGGTGGGAAGACGATTTTCTCTCGCTCAACAAGTGGTTGGTGTATGATATTCTTCTCCCCAACAGTCAAACTTTTTCTAACTGGCCAGAGTTTCTGTTCCCAATGTTTGTCTTTCGCTCGGCTATCCCATAAGCATAGAAAAGATGGATACTTTGTATACCCTCCTTGTTGGCCAAGTAAAAAGTTGACCATTTTCAGATCCACGCATATGACCCATTTGTGATCATCATACCAGAGTAAATCTAATACAACTTTTATGTGTTCATGCTTCTCTTTTAAATAAACAGAATGACCAATAGGAACGGCTCCAAACAAATTTCCATTATGGAGTAATACGCACTTTAGACTCTTCTTCAAGCTATCTATAAAGAGTCTCCATTCATTGGGATCATACTGAGGAACACCAATAGCTATTAACAGTCTGGCCACATCACAACAGTAAACAAAATCTTTGTCAGTTTTAAAGAATACCAAGAGATCTTTTTCTCTGTTCCGATAAATTGTTACATTTGTTTCTTTCTGCAGCATGTTTTTCTCTTTAAGTCTAGAAGCTAACAGTTCCAATAGCTCTTTTGACAGACCTAAGTCTCTTACTAAATCATTGAGTTCAACCTGGTTGAAGTTTTCATGTTTTTTGGTTGATGCATCCACAAAGTCTGTATCACTGTCATGCCCATGATTTTCATCTGATTCACATATGTCATTCTCATCTTACAGTGAAGGCAGTTCGGTGAAAATAGGTATTGGTATTTCATGTGAGTGAAACACTGGACAAATTGCTGAATCCAGATTTGGGTAACTTAATTTCTGTCGAGTTTTCTTGCTATACCCAGAAGTTTTTGTGAGGCAAAAGTAGCAATCATCTACATGGTTCTTCTGCTCCTGCCACACCATAGGAATGCCAAATGATAGTTGTTTCCTTCTGCCCTTTGTCCATTGGCGTACATTTTCGACACATGGTTTATATACGTTGTGTGGAGCCCATGACTTATCCTGATCACCAATTTTGAGCTTGAAATAAGCCAAGTATGCTCTTTTCACAAACTCACTAATGTTCATTCTCTGACTTGGCACTGTAAAACTTCTGCATATATAGCAAAATGAATCAGGGGAATTCAAACACTTCCTATGTATTGAGGCCATAGTAGTGAACTCCTGAATTATTTCATGAAATCAATCTGAAAAGAGAGAAAACAGAATAATTAGATAAAATATATTTTTGCTTCTAAATGTGGATGAATATATACCTAAACAGATGTCTAAATACGTGGATGAAATAACGTATCAACATAATTTATTAGCAGTAATATCCCTTGCGGCTACAGGTGAGGCCAATATGGACCAGCCCATATAAATAAAAATTGATGTGATAGAAGAAAGCCATTGTCATTTTTAAACTCAGTGACCCCAAATTACACAAGGACAAGTCTTAAACTTGAGTCAGCAGAAAAAAAATAAAAATTTGTTGGCTTGTGTAATAGGAGGCTTGTTTAATGCTTTTGCCTTTTTGGGCACAGCATTTTGATTTTCCAGATTTAACGATCATGACTATGGGGAAGAGATCAAGCATCATAATATAGCCAAAGAAAAATGGTACAAAAACAAAATAAAAAATGACAGAATACAGAGATTAAGAATGCAGTTGTCTAACACTAATGAGAATATAAACATAAATAAAACACTAGATGAATTAAGAAGTGTTCAGACAATAAGATATAATGGTCGTCAATTCAATGAAGAACTAAAATTATCTGATTGCTATAAACCGAGTGATGAAATGAAGGAGTATCAGCTTAGTTTTGTTTGAGCAGTGGGACTGGGTTCTGGTTATTTGATTTATGAATTGGTTTATATGTTCTTAAAAGGTAAAGAAATATCTATTACATAAATATATAAAAATTCAATTTTACACTTATTAAATTATGGATATAGTGTGGACAAACTAGAAGAACAGTTAGAAAACCCAAAAAAGGATTACAGTAAAGAATTTTGTTATGAATGTAATACAGAGAGACTATTACATGATGAACGCTATTTTGCTTGTTCAAACTGTGGTACAGTTGGTGGATTTATTAACCAGAATAATTTTATTTCCCAAATTTGGCTGAAGAAGAAGAGCATTCATAAAAGAAGTAAGTGGATTGAAAAAGTGTCTATAAATTATATTAATAACAAATAGATTAATTAAGTCAAATATATAATCATATGGATACTATATAATTAGGTTGGTATCAAGAAGAAATGTTGAACTTATAAAAAAAAAAAAATAATGATTTGAAGAACACAAGAACAAAAAAAATATTTGACAATTGATTATTTGGCATTGTATATAAGGAATTAGGGTGGAATATAAATTGCAAGTCTCCATATTATCTTAAATGGAAAGAAAGTTCTGAATGTGAATACACTTTTTGATAAGTACATCTAGAATGATTTATAATACATTAGATTTTTTCAAAGACTATATACAATATTTTAATACATGGATGGGATTACTAAAAAGTACAATAATGGAAGTAGGTTAAACACACATTTTTGAAGACAGTTGAGTTATCCATATAAATGGACAATTTAGTTTATAACCATTCAGTCACTTCTATTAGGATTTTCCATAACAATACTTCCTGTTATGAATGCTTCTATAATGATTTTTCATATTCTTATTACATTTGAGACAAAGATAATATTTGTTTTTCCATTTTTTTTTCTCCATCACTAACTTTTCTTGGGCATGTCTTGGATGATTTATAATAGTCCTTAGGCAATCGTTGTTCTGTAATATGTGAAAATGTGTGTTTATATCATTTTTTTTAATTTGCTGATTTACAATTAATTAAACCTTCACAAATCATTTTAACAAGTCCTGGATTAATATTTAAATGTTGATTTACAGCATACAGACTGTTGTGTCCTTTTCAAGTTGTATGATGTATGAATATGAACTGTATTGTCAGCCATGTTGTTTTCTCCCTCCTGTCGCTTGTCCTATATGCATACATGGACTGGAAACAATGCTGAATAATTATTAACATAAAATAACATCCCTCTTTTCCCAATAAAACAGTAACAAAATGAAAGTAAGATGTTGTCAAATAACCTGTTCAAGTTTTATTGGTTCGAGCTTTAGTATCATAGGGTGCACATAGTATGTTCTTAGTATAGATATTGTGGGGGCTTTATGGTACACCCATAACAAGTGGAATGGGAAGAAGATGAAGCCACTGTGTCTTCTGAGGTAGCATCTGAACAAGGTTTTGGTTGCTGAGATTGAGTTGGGGGTGTCAATTTGGGTGGTGACTGCATTCCATCAGTCTTGAGAAGGTGTCGCCTGTTACATCATAAAACATTGCCTGTTTGGGTTTTAATGTGATATGATCGTGGATTTTTGTCAAGTGCTATTACTTTACCTTTGTTTGACCACTTTCCAGCTGCTCTGAGGCATACTGTCACCAGGATGGAGATCATTTAAGTTGCGTGCTTTGGAGTTGTACTGGGAAGTAGTTATCTTCAATATCTTTACTGGATTAGTGGTCTTGAGATAGTGCTTCACTCATGGTGGTGTTGTTCTTAGGGTATGACCCATAAGCTTCTAAGCAGGAGATAGATAGTTGGTCCTTGCCAGGAGTTCTTAAGGCAAGAAGTGCTAGAAATGGGTCTTTGTTGCTAGTCATGGCTTTCTTCAGGATATTTTTGACTGTTTGTATGGTTCTCTCTATAAAACAGTTGCTTCTGGGGAAATTATAGGCTTGTAGTGTTATGAGTGAAGTCCCATTGCTGTGAAAATATCTTGTATTCCTCAGATGTAAACTGCGGTCTGTTATCGTTGATCACAGTCTTCAGAATACCAAATCTGGTGAATACATTCTTGGTTTTGGATACGACTGTTGATACCAAAGTATTGGGTAGTTCAGTGACTTCAAAAAATTTAGTGTTGTAGTCTGCAACTACGAGGTAATCCTTGTTGCGAAGAGCGAAAAGGTCAGTGCCAACCTTAGACCATACTTCTAAGGGTATGTGGTGGGGAATCAAAGTCTCTTTGTGGTGTTGGTTTTGGAACTCATGGCAGGTTGGACAACTTGAAATAAAGCCTTTGAGGTGCACATTGATTCCTGGCCAGTATAAGGTGTCTCTGGAACATTGTTTGCATTGTTCAATACCAATGTGTCTGCCATGGAGTTTTTTTATCATTTCTTGGTGCATGGAAACTGGGACGAAAATTCATTGATCTTTGAGTACAAGATTATGCAAGTAGGATAAGTCTTCTCAGATCTTGTAGAATGGTGTTACTGTGAATTCAACTTCATTGATCGACTTTGGCCAGCCATTTTGAATGTAATGTTTGACTTGTTGCAGGATTGGATCTTTTTCTGTTTCCTTTTGGAACTGTTCTAGCTTTGCAGTACTGTATCTCTCCATAGCAGTCTGCATATTTTTTCTGAAAATGTAGGTATAGAAGAAGATATTTCCTTTACACGCTTTATTAGGTTAAGATTCTTGCTCGTCTTTAACCCAAGGATAGGTGAGGAGGAGGTTTCGGCTACTATAAACAATACAGGAACAGATTTGTTCTTGAGCCTCAAGTAAGCAACACATTTTCCAACAACAGGGATGTCTAAGCCATTGTATGCTTTAAGTTTAACAGTTGTTGATTTCATGCTTGGCTTGTTCCTCAAGGAATTAAGGAGCTTCTTTGGTAGAACATTGACTTGTGCACTACTGTCTATCTTACATGTAATGTTGGTGCCATTTGTGTTAAGTATTGCATTCCAGTCACATGTGGTACAGTGATCATCTACTGTCATTACGTTTGCTTATTTAGCAGCTATAGTGTCAAGGTTGAATTCACTGTCACTACTAGAGTCTGCACTGTGAGATGGTTGTTCCACAAGATTCACCAAAGTCTTGGAACAGCAGTTGGCAAAGTGGCCAACTTGACTGCAGGTCCTACATTTCTTTGAGCAAGCTGGACAATTTCCTCTGTTGTGTGATCCACCACAAAATTTAGTTTTTAAAGAATGTTACTTTTTCAGAACAAGAGGGTGGCTTATTATTTGGTTTGGTGTTTCTTTTAATGGCATCAATTGACCTTCGCTCAGTTTCAAGTTGGTGTTGTAATACTCTGGCATGCTGCTTTGTAGCATTGTCGAGGGTTAGGTCAGATTCCCTTAGGAGCCTTTCCCTGAGCTTTTTATCTGAAAGTCCCATTATGATCACATCTCTGATAAGGGAGTTGTGCAGCTCTCCAAATTCACATTCTTGACTCAACTTCTTCAATTCAGTCACAAACTGATCTTCTTTTTGGTTACAAGTGAAGAACTTGTATTGTTGGAATGTTTGATTATCTCATATTTCATCTTGTCTTCCTCACTATTGAATGTAAAGGTATTATAAATTTCACATCCTTTCTTACCACTACATGTTAGAAGTATACTTGATCTGGCTTGATCACTTTTCCTGTCTTTTTCTATGGCTGTGAGGTATAGTGTGAGTTCCTGTTTTGATTTTTGCCATTGTTCGGAAATATTTCCCACAAAGAGAAGCAGCTCAGGTGGAGTAAAGTGATCCATCTTGTTACTGGTAATTTAGGATATTGTACGAATCGTAGTAAAATGCTTATCCTGACACCATGTTATGTTCTTTTCAAGTTGTATGACGTATGAATATGAACTTTATTGTCAGCCATGCTGTTTTTCTCCGTCCTCTCGCTTGTCCTATGTGTATACATGGCCTGGGAACAAGGCTAAATAATTATTAACATAACATAACATAGACTATTAAAATATAAAAACTCATTAGTTTTAAGATTTATCACTCATATATTTTCTATTTTGATAGTTTTTAGCAGCAAATGAATAATCTTTTTTCTCAGCTGATTTTTTACAATTCTTTTGTGTAACCATTTGTAAATTATCCAATCTGTTGTCAGTTTTAATATCATTTTTATGATCAATGACTTTGTTGTCAGATATAATTCCATTGAAACATTCCCATATGAACCTGTGGACAAAATAATTCTTTTGTATTTTTTCCTTGTATTTACAAACTGTTATCTTTAAATCACCATTATGAAGAGAGAAACCATTTGCAGGTTGCTTTTTGAGAATGTGTATTATTTGTCCATCTTTTAATGCAGCATATAAATCATACCCTGGATGAACCTTAAAAATATAATCATTAATTTTAAGTTGACTCATTTCTATATTATTAAACTATATGCTAACAAACCTTTATGTCAGTTATATAAAAAATTGTTGCTTATATACAGCCCTCGAAATTTTTGACGGCAAAACGCAATTGCCGCCGATAATGCCGCCGAAAATGGAATTATTGACGGCAATTTTTTGCCGTCGAAGATTTTTGTGCTTATTGCCTACTGAATCTCATCAATTCTTCTAAGAAACTCAAGTGCTATGTTATGAACAAATGATTACCTACAGATTTACTGAATTTTATTCCTCATCATTGCTCGACGATAATAAATGTTTTCATGGCGACGTTAGATACCATTGTTTACTAACAAATGGATCTTACGCATTGCCTTACATAAAGTACTGGCGATGAGTACTGAGAAAAGGAATCCACAACTATTGAGACGGTTGACCCAAATTTGCTTCCTGATTCTCATTCTGATTCTGAATCTGAATCAGAATCTCAAACAGATGAGGATTAATTAAGATCGACTGATGTTTGTTCATTGACATTGTTCTTTTTACTTGCGTATTTGTTAGTGATAACGTTTAGTACGACTAATTATATATTAAAATGGGAAAGTTTTGAGTTGTTTTTTTATTATTCAGCTGCTTATGACATGATTTAGAGTTCCTCTTACAATAAACCCGAGGGAAAAAATTGCCATTGAGTTGCCGCCGAAGATTTAGAGAAATTTTGAGGGCTGTATATAATATACAAAAAATAAGTTTATATAATGAGTAATAAAAATTTTAATCCATTTTGAGATTTCCCAAAAAAGGGAACCAAAAAGAACAATAAAACTGTTAAGACTCAAGTGGGTGAGCATAAAATTAAATCATTTGAAAAAGTCAAGAAAGAGTTGTTTAGGAGTCTTTGATCTGGTCAATTCACACCTGGATGGCCATCACTTTTAAAGAAAAACTTAAAATATGAATTACATAAGGCTAACAAAAAAACAATAAGTTTACAAATTAAATAAAAAGCTTGAAATATATTAATGAGGGAGTTTATAATGAAATGCTTGCTAATATAATATTGTTCCAAAAAAAGAGAAGGAGCAATGGGAAATTGATATAGAAGATCTTAGAAAACTTGATGAGGAGGATAACAATAATAAAACATTTTCTATTGAAGGAAGTATCAATCCACAAATTTTTTAGAGAAGAACAACATTTGTACAATCAACTCTGGTAACAGTAGTAAAATATGTCCTTTAACCATTTATTTACAAAAAGGATTATTAATATGAAAACTCTGATGGTCTCAATTAAAATTAAAGTGTTAATAAAAAATGAGAATGAAAATTGTAGATTATTAGAAAAAGGACTATATCAAGCAAAAATGCCTTTTGGTATTAGTATTGATGATAAGTATAAGTATGCTGTTAAGGTATTGTTAGACAATAGTTTCACTACCTAATCAGGTGAAGTATTAGAAAAAATAGGATTTTCATACAGCATTCTGAAAAGGAAAAAGGTAGAAAAACAGTATGAAAAGGGCTCAAACTAAAATAATTTTATTAAAGAAACAAAACAGTGGCAAAACTGTAATGAAGCATGAGAATTGTGTGATTGACTATATATGGTCTCAGGTAAAGGGTCAATATAGATTCAAAAGATACACTTATGATAAATTAGAAGAGGTTTTACACTTTGTAGATAATCCAAAAAGGGGAATCTCTACATTTGAAATCATAAAAAATATAAGAGAAAGCAAATTCTGAAAAAGAAAGCCATCTTTTAGCTTAAGATATTTAACTAAGTACTTAGTCTGAAGATGATTTTGCAATATAATCGAAATATCACTATTTCACCATTTCATCTTTTATTAACTTATATCTTAAGTTAAAAGATGGCTTTCTTTTTTGAAATCATAAATTGGGCAAAAACACACCCCCATGTATCTGTACATGTGTTTGATCCAAGATATAAAAAGTTAATTAATCATAACACCCCCAAAGAACCAAACTTGTTTTATGCTATATTGTGAAGGATCATCATCTCCATCCAATTTTAAACAAAGACCTTAAAAGGGCTGCATGTGAAGCTAATCAAGGTGGGGCCAAAAATGTATTTAAAATTTTAGTAGAAGTGAGAATATAATTAGATTAAATTATATAAATGTAACAATAGTGTTGTAGTACTGTGGGAAGAGAATAAGATTGAAGAAGCCGTAAATATGAAATATATGTTTAATATCTCCACTTGAACAATAATGGAAAATTGGATGGTTTTATTGACCATAGAAACAATATGTTTGTATTAAATGATGACTATGACAAGAGGATGGTGACTTCTAACAAATTATTTGAAATATATCGTTCTGAGGATTTTAATTGGAAAAATCAATCTATAACATCATTTGCCAGTTCATTGTCTAAAATTCAAAATGGTTGTCTTCCAGAGTCTTCATACAATTCAAGAGTAAGAGAAATATTTGATAAATTTGAGCCACAAGCTTTGTATTTTGATGAAGATGAAGATCAGCCATATAAACACTTTGACATATGTAAGAGTTACCCAAACGTTTCAAAAATGAACAACCAATACCAATATATAGTATCCACGATAATATAACAAAATTCAATGACATCTCTGATTTAAAAACAGGAGAATTTTAACTTACATAGATAAATATAATTGCAATCTTAAGACAGAAGCTGGTTTCTACTCCAACTTTTATAAAATATTTGGTTCATGTTCTTAAAATGGACACATCAAATATAAAATACAAGATTACTACTATCCAAGCATTAAAACCAGATATTTTTGACAATTTTGAAGAGAAACAAGTTAAAATGTTGGCAAGTTGCTTTATAGGTTGTTTAGGAACTAAATATGTTAAAACCAACTATGGCTTCACATGCCGAGACTGTGAGATGGCTATAAACATTTGGACCTCTGGATTAAATGAGGGGATGAATATCACAATTGATAACTATAACGATTTATATTTAATTAAAGAACAAAGGATAGATAGATTGTTTAGTGACACATGTAGTGTTAATTGGTTTGTTGTTTCTGAAGCTATTTTATATGCTCTTAATCTAATACAGACTTGTTATGAACCTGGTAAAGGTCGTCTATTGTCTGTTAATACAGATAGAATATTTATTATTAATCCAAAAAGGACATTGAAAAATAAGAAAGATATTAAATTCAGTACCAATCGAATTGGAAAAGTGTTTGAGGATGATAAAATAATAACATACTTTAAGAAAAACTTCAGAGAAAATCTTAATATTCATGATTTTAGTCTTACCAAAGGACAAGGATTTCCTGGATCTGGGAAAACCCATAGGTTGATAGAATTATTTACACTAGAAAAGAAACCATTAGTTTTGTCATTTACAAATAAGGCAGTTCGGAACATAAAAGAAAGGTTAATAAATAGGACAAGACAAGAAGAAGGAAAAAATTGATTTTACTGAAGATGAACTAAACAATATTTGTAAAACATCTGACGGCTATTTTTGCGAATGGAATGATAGTAATATCAAACACATAAAAGATAAAACAGTCTTCATTGACAAATTCAGTACTTTGTTATTTAAATTATGGTTGCGATCCAAATCAGTGTAATCCAGTTGAAGGAGGAAGTCAAATTATTTAAAAAATATATTGGTCCATGAGATATGTTCAAGTATAAAACTAATTGTGGTAGGTATGATGAAAAAACTTACAAATCACTAAACTTCTTTTTAGAAAATGGGTATATAGCTAAATGGAAAATGTTTTATTACAACCAAAGGAATACTGAACCAATTAACCAAATCACATAGAAACATTTGTTATTTGAATAAAACAAGAAAAGCAATCAATAAGGAATGTTGCAAACACTTTATTAAAGAAAAGAAACCTAAAACTGTTAACAAAATGAAATTCTATTGCAAAAATGACGCAGAAGTGTATTCCATATGTGAGAAAAATCCAAAAGACAAATATTTATAACAGAATGGAGTTAATAATGAAGCTTTTAATGAACAAGAATTTGCACAATCATTAGTACCAAGCTTTTTGTTTAACTATTTGTAAATATCAAGGTGGTGAGATAGATAGTTATTACAACATTTATGACATTAATAGAATGGATAAAAAACAGCTTTATACAGTATTGAGTAGGGCAATAAAATTTGAATACATACATTTAGATGAAAATATGCTACTCAAATCTTATCACAACAGAAAATTGCCTGAATTGGAATTGATTAATGCTAAACAAAATTCTTTATTCAAAAATAGTAAAATTTATAAAGTAACATTTGATAATGACATGGTTTATGTTGACAGTACATGCGATCATCTCAAGAGAAGACTGTCTTGGCATGAAAGCACCAAATGAAGCCAAGTTTTCAAATACAAGAACAATAAACCGAAAATTCAATTAATAGTTAACACTCCATGGAAAGATTGAGAATGAATATATTAAGGAGTACTCAACCCACTATGCTGAAATCGAAGTTGAAGATAAACTAAGGATAAGAACAGGAATGTAATGGACTGTATTAGGGTAGCAACAAAATCTAAATTTAATGAAAAAGAAAGAAGAATTAATAAGTAAATTGATGGTCGAATTTGAATAACACACCAAAACACTAAAGCCATGTTATGATTTTATTATATGAGATCAGCTTATGTTACCATGAGGTGGTATCATAAAATGAATCGGATAGAATTCTGGTGCCAGATATGAAGAGTGCATCCTGAGGTTTGTATGCTGGGTGTGGATTTTTAGCAGTCCAGCATGCATAGTCCAAACCTTGTCCACTTTGAACTCCTGCAGGTGAAGTCCATATAACAAATTGTATGTGGAAGAAAAGTTCCAATATACAATAATTTTACAAATTGTTTAATTTGAAAATGATTTTCAGCAGAATTTTGTTCAGGGATTATTTTGAAATCTGTATTTAATTACAACCCTACTCCAAAGAGGTTGGGTGATCATTGGTGAAATATACCATATTGTTTTTGATGTACATAGACAAACCAGTCTGGAAGCAAAAAGGGGCTTTTCACTCCTGAGGCAAGCAGGTCTGCAAGTCGATATATTTGTTAGTGATAGCCTAAAAGGCATTGGCAAATGGATTCAGACAGAACTCAAAGAAACCCAGCATTTCAATGACATTTGGCGTGTAAATAAGGGAGTCAGCAAAGAATTATGAAGGGCAAGTGGGGAGAAAGTCAGTGACGTACTTGGAGATTGGATCAAAGGCATTAGAAACTACTTGTATTGGTGTAAGACACATTGCTAACAAATGTGTCAATCATCCAGATGCATTTTTTCCTAACTGTAGCCATGAAGAGCATGAACTACGTAGATGGATTCAGATGGGTAAGTGTAACAGCATCTCGATAATTTTTTCCTAATTCTAACTTAGTTTCACAGTATTGGCACTGTTCTTTTGTAGGGACAACTGCATATGACAAATTTTGCCTTGTACTACTAAATAAGGCAAAAGTGAAGCACAAACAAGTTGCCTTGAAGGGTTTCAGTCAATATTAAACATCCGCCATCAAAGATAACCCATTTTACTGGCTTGGGACCTACTGCAGGTACTTGATGTGGTAACTGGCTATTAAAGGAAAGCAGAAGCTAATAAAATTTTTCTATTTATTCTATTTTCTTGTAGGCACTTAAGTGCCATCATAAACTTACTTATCCAAAACATGGAGAAGAAATTGTGAGGGAAATTCCTGTTAGTCCTACCTATGGTAGGTTTGACTGTTTAAAGTAAATAATTATTTCAAGAATGACCATGTATTGCACATTTTTTACCTGCAATGTCAATGAGATAATGGAAAACCTTTTTACAATCCCATTCGCTAATTTGGTAGAAGTGCTCAGGAGGTACCGTAGAACGGGGTGACTTTGGACAAGAACAAAAACAAAGGTGTTATCTGTAATTGTTGGCTCCAATAAGGTTACATGGGAAAACCACTGTTGTTGTTTGAAAGTATAGCCTTTTTGCTGAAAGTAAACATCATAATTGTCTAATTATCTGTGACTGTCACAGGATTTGGGCATCAGTATGAAACAACATGATTTTTCAAGTTTTTATGTAGGGTCAAACTTTTCTATATATTTCAGGTACTATTCCATTATTTTATAAAAGGGTATCAATGGTCTCAGAGTATTGAATGCATCTGAATACTCGTTGATTTTGTGAAATTTTAGGTGTCTAAAGACACCTTGTATTTTCCCATGTGTGATGGAGTGACTTTGGACACCAAAGAAGTGCATATCATCTGCTTGTTTTTTTAGATTAACTAAAAAATAATGGTTCGTAATTACAAACGAAAATTGGAGGCAAGATCATGTAAAGATTATACAGATGAGAACTTGAAAAAAGCTATAAAAGCATGTAGAGATGAAGGCTTGAGCATATGGGAAGCTTGCGATTTACATAGTGTTAAGAGAGGGACACTGCACAATGCCCTTAAAGGGAAACATCAAAATGGTCCAGGAGGAATGACAGTTTTCAGTCAAACAGAGGAGTTAGCTTTTGTTAACCATTTGATGGTAGTTAGTGAATGGGATTTCCCTGTGGATGAAATGGATGTGCGATATTTGGGAAAATCCTACCTAGACAAATAGGGTCGCCGTGTTCCACAGTTCAAAGAAAATTTTCCTGGAAAAGAGTGGTTCAAATCATTCATGCACCGGCAAAGAAATTTTGTGAATGAAAGATTGTGTCAAAACATAAAAAAATCAAGGGCTGCAGTGAGTGTTGAAGAAATTGAATAGTATGTTAAAAACTTAAAGGACATTTTAAGACTTACCACCTTCCAACATCATATATTTTGATGAAACTAATCTTATTGATGAACCAGGAAAATCAAAATGTGTCTTCAAGTGTGGTGCCAAATACCCTGAGTGCATTATGAATAGTGCCAAATCTGCTACAAGTATTATGTTTGCAGCTAATGCAGCAGGGGACACTATGCCTTTGTATGCTGTTTACAAGGCAGAATATTTATGGGACACATGGATGGTAGGAGGGCCGAAAGGGACAAGATACAACTGATCAAAGAGTGGCTGGTTTGACACAACATGCTTTCAGGATTGGTTCTTTACACTTCTACCATACTGTAAGAAGCTTATTGGCCCAAAAGTCCTTATTGGGGATAACCTTTCCAGTCATATTTCCCTGGGATGTTCTCCAAGCATGTCAAGATAATGACATCAGATTTGTCTGTTTGCCACCAAAGAGCAGTCACCTTTGCCAACCTCTGGATGTGGCCTATTACGGGCCAATGAAGACACACTGGAGAGATATTTTGATCAAGTGGAAGAAGACAGACCACCATAAAACTGGATCTTTACAGAAGGAGATATTTCCTTGACTGCTGAACGATCTTGTCTCAAAACTACAAGAGTAAGGTGCTGAAAACATTATGAATGGTTTTGTGAAATGTGGAATACATCCCACTGATAGCACACCTTTTCTGAATAGATTGCCAAGAAGGAAAAGTAATGAAATGCAATGTCATAATGCCCAAGAAGCATCCTTCAATGTTTCTACTTCTGTATTGGATATGCTTGAGACAGTGAGAAATGGATCACCATCTAAAGGCGAGACCAGCAAAAAGAGATCAAAAGTTCTAGTGTCACCTGGTAAAAGTATGAGCATGGAAGATCTTAAAGAAAGGGGAAAAAAGGAAAAGGAAAATGAGAAGTTAAAGAAAGCAAACAGTACTAAAAAAACATCAAACACCATCACTTGTGACAATGAAAGCAGTGAAGATGAGCCAATGATTTCAAAAAAGAAGACTACTGAAGCTGATTAGGTGCTACAGTGGAACCCCGTTAATACGACCACCGTTGGGCCGAAAAAATTTGGTCGTATTAATGGGGGTGGATCAGATACATAACAAATGTTTTTTTAAATGACGTCATGGCAAATGGAGTCAGATTTCAATTAGCATAACGCTAAAACCACAAAATAAACCACAAATAAATTTTATTAACTGAATTACAACTCAACAAAATTAACCAAATGAGATGAATAACCTTGATAATAAGCCCCTACATTAGTTATTTAAATTTCTTTAGGTTTAAAAAAATCTGTAAGCTTCCGTTGGTTTTTCCGACACTCAAGCCAATCGGTTTGAGCTTGGCAGATTACTCTGGTGAGCTCATTTGCCGTTTTTGAATTTCCTTTCTGCTCGAGAAAACCAAAAGCATCCTGCATTGAGGATATTGCTGCTCGATACGAGGATAGTTTTGGCGCTGCCAGGAGTTCTTCAACCTCATCATTACTGTCCTCGTGATTTTCTTCGCTTGCAGTGGTTGAATCGATTTGTTCACGTCCTACTTGCTGAAAAAAGCTGTCTTCCCAATTGTCTGGAAGTTCTTGACAAAATGGTGCATCAAGACATCCATCTACCACTTGTCTCAATGAAACTGTATTGTCTTCATTGGTTTCATTTGCCAAGACTTGAACTGCAACAAGTTCGCTTTCAAGATCTGCAAATGGATCAACGTCATTGCCACTGGAATCTACTGTATTCGTGTTTCCTTCGGAATCCAAGATACCTGCCTTGATGAAACACTTGACAACTGTTGTTTCGGAAACTTCATTCCACGCTATGGCCGTCCATCTAATTGCCTGAAGAATATCAACAGATTTGCATACTTCCGACACAGAAATACACTCATCCACTTTACTGACAACGTGTGTAAGCAGGCGTTTATAATACTGGAGCTTAAAAGCTTGAATAATACCGAGATCAAGTGGCTGCAGTCGTGATGTAGTGTTTTTGGGCAAGAAGACGATTTTGATTTGCTCATACATTTCATCCAGGTCTTCAGGGTGGCAAGGGGCATTGTCCATAAACAAGAGAATTCTTCTGTTTTCTCGTCTCAGTCTCCGATTGAGTTTTGATAGAATTTCCATCATGATGCTACCTTCCATCCAGGCTTTTGGTTGGTTGAAATATTGGCACAGTAAGTTATCCAAATCTCGGATGCCTTTAAAACATCTCGGTCTTGCTGATTTTCCAATTACGATTGGCTTTTCTTTTCCACCACTAGCGTTGACAAAGAACACACAAGTATTCCTATGCTTTGACTTTTTTCCGCCGGTGCAATTCTGGGAAACTTCGACCAGTGATTTGTTTGGAAGGGCTCTGAAAAACTGACCTGTTTCATCCACATTCCAGATATCGTGAGGTTCTCGTCCTTCCAAAATTTCCGGGAGTCTTTCCTTCCACTAATCTACTGTTTCTTCTCTAACATCCCCTGACTCTCCTGAAATGACCTTTGCCTTGATGCCACATCTCTTTTTAAAACGATCCAGCCATCCGTTCGAAGCCTTGAATTTCTCTGGTGAACTTCTAGAACTTCTGCTATTTTTGTAACCTTTTCTTGAAGCATTGGTCCTGTAATTGGAATGTTTTTTGATCTTGCTTTTCCAAACCAGTCGAGTAAAGTGTTGTCGATATCTTCATACTGGGCACCTCTTGACCGTTTGATAGTGCCCCTAACATTGGCCTCATAGTCTTTAACAATCTCATCTTTCTTTAATAAGATGCTTTGAATCTGGGTTTTCCCACTATTAAAGTGCTCTGCAATTTTTCTTGCGCTGGCAAAAGGGTTCTTTTGCTTAAATATCACGACTTCGTAACGTTTTTGTAAGTCAAGTTCCTGCCGTTTTTGCTTACAATTTGAAGACATGATGACTGGTCAAAGTGCTTATACACAAAGCTGCAAAGCGTGTTCGGACAAAAGGTAATAAATCAGGAAAACCGTCAAGACATGTGAGAAAATTTTGTACTGATTAAATTAGAAAAAGTGTGAAATATGGATCGATGACAGATTCGGCGCTTTTCATAGCCTGCACGTGCATACACTCGTATTTCCGCCGGTAACATCGAAGGAGTCATGTCGGGAATTTGATATCAAAAATGGTATTATTCAACACGTTCAGTGGTCGTATTAAACAGTAGGGGACATCAAAATATGGTCGTTGGTCGTATTAACGAGGTTTCAGATAAGAAAAAAGTTAGCTCTTATTCGGGGAAAAAAAAAATGGTCGTATTAACGGGGTGGTCGTAAGGCGGGGTTCCACTGTAGTTGAGTTTGCAACAAAGTGATGTTATTGATGTTAGCCAGATAAAAATGTTTTTGCCAAACATCAAATCATTTGATGTTTGGCACAAGTACAAGGTCTGCATTTGTCTTCCATATTGACTTTAACAAGTTTTAATGGCAAGATTTTTTAGACAGTCAAGCCAAACTCTGCAATATTTTGTTAATTTTCAGATGTTTTAAAAATACATTTCTTTACACAGTATTTTGATGTTTTTTTGTTTTATTTCTAGGGTTTCTAGAACTAAAAAATGTCCAAAGAGCCCCTACCATAGGGTGACATTGGACAAATTTAAGTCAAAAAACAAAATATTGCCACAGACAAGTTGACACCAAAATGACTTTTTCATCTAACAGAACTAATGCTTTAGCACTGCTTGACTTGGGCTTGGCAAGCTTTTTAAAGTAACTGTTCTACAGTACTCGAGAAAGGCTTCTGGTCCAGTAAATAGGCAGTTTACTGAAAAAATTGGCAGACAGGTAACACAAACTGAGGCTGTTCCAAATGATAAATATGTGATATAGTATTTATAGCTATCTAGTAATGGTTCAAGGACAAGTACAATACTTTCATATAACCAGTTTAGATATAATCTGACAAAAATGCTTTTTTTCAGTTATGGAACAGCAAGCACAGCAACCACAGTTAGTACCAGTCAGCATGCCACATCATCAACCAGAAGAAAACCAAGATGCAAAAAATGCAATCAACTAATGAAAGGCCAGCCAAAGGTTACTGTGCCATTATACAATCAGCATAAAACATCAAATTTGCAATTTATGCAATACATACCAACAACAACAGTCGTTTTACGGCCATTTTCCCTGCTTACACAGGGGTTGGCCGGTGGCTCTACACAGCAGCCTTTGCCTCTCTTTTCAACCTGCACACTCTGTCCTTTTCCACCACCTGGCTCCATGTCATCGTCAGCCTTCCCCGTCCTCTCTTACTTTCCACATCGAATGACATGATCTTTTTCACCCAATCATCATCATGCTATTCCATTTCACAGCATGAGACACTGACTCAATCCCCATTCTTTCCCTCAGCGATACACCACACATCCATCTCACTATGTTCCAATCTCCCACTCTGCCATCATGGCCCACGTTTCACAATACGTACCAACACATAGATTTACATATTCTTTTCTATGCAAGCAAATTAGCCTTTATGAACTCATTTTGAGGCAAAGATTTTTTTAAGAATAGGGAACACAAACATGAGGATCCAAAGGCTAATTTACATGCATAATAGTGTAGCTAAATATTTGAATTGGTCATGATTACAAAAAATTGGCCTATTTTTATAAATTTAAACTCTTTTATGAACTGGAATGTAACCTTCTAGTTCCTTAGCCTGGAATCCTGTCCATATCTTGTGGTAAACACAGGCAGGTAATGGCCTTGCTTTCTTGCCACCAGTATGCCACAGTTCTAAGAAAACTGATTGGAAAAAAATTATATTAATTAGCAATGACCACATTACATAACTAACTATTGTAATAAATAGCTAATTTGAAGGATAAACAAAATGCAAATATTGCATCTAACCTTTAAGGGATTTACAATGGCTAGTAACAGCAATATCAAAGTAATGCACACTATTCCGTAACTACCTATTAGTAATAGACATTATGCATTATGATGTCACAGGCCTTGAAGTGTGTGCTTACTAGTCAAACAGGTGAGAATATTTTCAATGTGGCTACTGTCAAAGGTGAATGTGTTAAACCTTTTTGTCGTCTTTCAGAGGTTCAAATGAATGAAGACCCAAGTTATTTTGACAACTTTTGCCCAGGTGTTCAAACGTTTGACAACCCTGAAATGAACTGCAATACTCTGCATTCTTCAACAATTAAGGTGGCCATAAGAAGGGGTGTTGCAACAACAATAAAAGAAATCCAGAGATGTCATTACAACTTTCCTAATGGAAAAAGAGAGGAGGTAAAGGAACTTTGAAAGAAGTGGATAAACTTTGTTTTAAGAAACGTTTTTTTTTCTGCACATTTTCCTGGGGGAAAGAAACCTACAGGAAGAAGCTGCCAATGATTGTTCCAAAGACAATTAAACCTACTCCAAAAAATCCTTGTCATACAGTAAAAGTTAGAAACAGAACTCCTCTTCCATCGAACACAAGTATGTTGGCTGTTTTCAAAAACTGATAGTGCTCAGGATGATATAAATACTGTGGCACTTGACAAGCAATCACAGGCAAATGAAAATACAGCTCCTGCAAGAGCAAGTGGCTGAACTTTTATCTGTGGATGCAAAGCTAAAAGCAGAGAATATATGGCTCAAAGAAGAAAATACAATCCAAAAGGCTGAAATAAAGCTATTGAATGAACAGCTGCAACAGCAGGTAAAGTAAAATTCATTTTCAGTTGATTGTTTTAAGGACAATGATAAGCATTTTTGGTTCTATGCTGGACTGCAAGATTATGTGACATTCAAAATGTTAGATTCTTGAGTACTATGGTACAAAAACAAATTGTGAACAATTAGTTTCAGGTGATGTTGTGGTACTAGTCTGGCTACGGTGGAGGCTTTTAGAGGGGGATATCACAGTGACACCAGGGTTGCCTCCCTGGTGTCACTGCAATAACCTTGATCGATTTCCTTTATTTGAGGCTGCAGTGCTTCGCTATATGGCCATCCAGAGCATCTGTAACTGTGTGATTTAAAGATGCTAATCCTTCGACATGAGTCATCACTGACTGCACATAAATATTTCTTAAGACACCCAGGTCATTTAAAAGCCAAAGTGTGACTTAGATGCAAAATGAAGATGAGAGCCCATCACATGAATAAAGTTTAATAGAAGTTTACTGACATTGTGTTGTTGACACACGACATTTTCAAAGCAATTAATAGATCCAAATATTAACCTAATTATATTTACAAAAGGTATCAGATTAAGATTTAAGCCAATAAGAATAAGGGAGATGAAAGAGGCGACAAGACAAGTAGAGGAAGGATAGAATTAAAATAAGGTATGGAGAATGGAAGTAATGTTTTCATTAAGAGAAGGTTTAGGTTTATTGATGAGGATACTTTCTCTGATAAGTAATTCAAGGGGTTAGTAGCAGCTAGTTTTGGTTCAATGTGAAACTCTTGCCAGTCAAAGACGAAATTCCCATGTGTTTGTGATGGCATAAGTAGTATAGGAATGAGAGGAGATTATTCCGCCAACTTACCAATGAGAGAGCCGGATTGGGGATTATCGTCGGGGGGAGTGACCTAAGAATTTCCTATTAACGTCTAGACCAATCGGAGCACCAGATTTATGAATACTCAAATAGGCCTGTCCGGTTTTGGGGTGGGTTGGACTTAGTGTGTGCGGACCTATCTAGGGTCGTCTCAAAGGGGAATTTTGGTAACCAACGGCCATGCAAAACCCGAAACACCCTCTCCTCTCCGACAACTCTTGTTTTTGGACAGCAAGAGCTGCTTTGCTTTGGAGATGATCGGGACAACGAAGCAACAAGAAAACAGCTTGATACGGGACTTGAACCCGCGACCATTCGATTAAAAGCCGAACGCTCTACCAACTGAGCTAATCAAGCTTTCTTGTCGAAGAAGCGATAAAAATCGCTAGAGTATTCAAGACCCCTTGGTTGCCGTTTGGTTTTATTTTGCGCCTTTTGTGGGGAGAAAAATCGTGATTACAATCACGGTTTTGCCATTTTGTTTTTGACGCGGTAAGAAACGAGAACGACCACTAGTAAAATACAACAAAACTACACTGTGTATGTAAGAGTATTCACAACGCAATGCTTTTCCGATTGAATTCGTCAATAGAAAATATAAGTCGCTCTTACCTTACGGAATACCACGCTTAATATGATTTTGTGAAACAATACAGACAAACCAAGTTTTTATTTCATTTTTATTATAGGTTTTATCGTGCTGTAAGAAAAAAAGGAAGAAGAGGGGTTATAAAATGAGAAATGTATC
This sequence comes from Heliopora coerulea, assembly GCA_030142905.1. Classification (NCBI taxonomy): domain Eukaryota; kingdom Metazoa; phylum Cnidaria; class Anthozoa; order Scleralcyonacea; family Helioporidae; genus Heliopora; species Heliopora coerulea. Next base: position 421,979 of record JASJOG010000111.1, on the reverse strand, counting down.
GTTCTGGAAAGCGTTATTGAATATTGAAGAATATCGTGACGAGTATGGATTTGTGGTGTATGAAATGACTGATGAGTCATTTGTTGAAACATGCGAGATTTATAAAGAACAACTTTTGCTTTCCGATAATTTGTTTAATGGATATTATATTACACACTGGGATCATATTGAAGAATGTTTTATTCCGTTTGTTATTAGAATGAGATATATTGCATCTTTCGCCGCTGCAGGATAAATAAATCGATTTTACCTTTTTATTGTGTTAATAAAGTGTGAGTTCGTCTTCTTCTGTTGAGGTTTCCAGAACCTCCTTGAACTTTTTTTATTACTTTGCCAATTATCCATTTTGCTGCCATAGCTGGTAAGAGACCAAATCCTCCCGTTTGGTTGAATCCTGAACCTTGTTGTTTGTATCCTCGTCCACCTTGATGAAGTCTTTTTGCCATATATTTCCATCTGTTTTTACTTAAATGAGCCATAGTTTGTTTTGCTTTGTGTCCTTCTCATATCACTCTCATCCATGCGTGTGCCATCCCTATTCCGACTCCCATCTTGGTGAAGAAATGCGGCGGTTATTCGGGGAAACTTGTTGAAGAGAGAAAATTAAAATAAAAACGTTTATATTTTCGCGGGTGGGTTGAAAAACTTGTCAAAAGAATCGCTTGAATTTCAGGAATAAAATAATGTAAGATTCATGGCTTTGTTTGAAATAATTTTGAAAATATGTTATGTTTTGTATGTGGCATACTTTTGAAGTCACGGCTTTTAAGTGGAACACCGTTCATTCTTCGCAAGTTGCGGGTATGTTTTTGTTCTCGTTATTGTCGTCGGATTTGATTTGTTTAAAATTGGATATATTATAAGAATTTTACAAGTAAAGCGTTTTTTATTTATAATAAATTTGAAGATTTTATTCTGTTCTTACCTTGTGTTACTGCTTGTCTTCTGTTGTTAGAACTTGTGATTGATGAATAAATTACTGTCAGTTGTGCTTCATGATTTTTTGACTTGTTTGAATATTAAATGATGATATAAAAGGGATGTGGTTCATCATTTGATTGAATTGTCGTTAAGGTTCTCTGGAGTGGTTCGGTGTTTGATTTAATTACCGTTGAGGTTCTCTGTGTTGGGTGTTTCTGTGATTAAATGGCGTCTGTTAAATATTTGAATGAAGGTCAAATTAAAAGTTCGTGTTTTTGTTGGAAATTGTTTAGGAAATTTTATTCACAATTGGATGAGCTGCGTCGTTATGATGTGTTGGTGTGTAAAGGTATTGATAAATTAAGTATTGAGGAGGATCTTTTTGTTTGTAATTTTGAAGTTCAAGAGATGGAAGCATTATATGAAAGATTACAAGGTTTTGCTTTTTTATCCGGTGTGTGTGGATGTGGACGGAGATATGAATTGCCTTCATTTGAAAAGATTCGTCAATTTCTAAAAAACTTAAACGGGATTGATTACATTGAAATAACGACGTAAGTTGCTAAATAATTTGAATTTGAAGTGTTGGCTTATTTGCATTTTTGTTTGTATATTTAATGTGTTTGGTAACTAAGTGAAAATTAAAGATCAAACTGTTGCTACTGAAGTTGGTAAGTTAAAGATGGAAACTTTTCAAGAGAAGAAAATTTTACATTTCGAGCGAAGGTCCTTTGTTGGAAAGGCCCTTCGTTCAAAACGCTAAAAGTTTTTTTTTATATGTCTTTATGGGAAAGTTAAGTGATTGAATTATTTTGATATTTTGATGTTTGAATATGGTTGTTAGTTAATTCTTATTTTGTGAGAAGTAACTCTCATCCATATTTTAATGTTAACATGTTAACACGTTTGAATGTTTTTATGAAATGGTGAGGAAAGCTTCCAGTGTTTTCACTGGGAGCGTTGCACACCATTTTGTGAGAATGAATAATCAATGAATTTGTTGAAGATAAAATTTTTCTTGTGTGATTGATATTTGTTATCGTTTACTGGAGATGGCTGGTAAATTTCTTTAATCAGCCCTCTTCTGTGAACCATAGTATATCACTTGATCTCTAAAGTAAAGCAGCTCTTGCTGTCCAAAAACAAGGGTTGTCGGAGTGAATGTCGAATTCATGGTGAACGTTTCGTCTTATTTATTAAGACGTAATGTTCGCTTATGATTTGATGTTCATATTTGACATTATGAATTGATGTAAGTTTGAAATGATGTTTTTTTGTCGATTGATTAATTCAGGGAAGAAAAATATCAATTTTTAAAATGGATTTTTTCTTCCTTGGGTTTGTTGGTTGAATATGACAATTGTGGAAAATTTTATTTTTATATTTATTGATATATGCTGGCTGGTGCTCTTTTTGATCATCAGGCAGTATGTATCAATTGATGTAAAATATTATTTCTAGTTGAAAATTTTTATGTGATGGAAAAGGAACAATTGGATATCGCTTGGAAAGAAAAAGAGGAAGAAACATTCATCGATTGGTATGCTTGTGAAGGAACTGAGTTGGCAGAACATGAAGTTGAAGATATTGAAGAATTTTTTAACGAAGTGCTAAATGATGAAACTTATTTTAAAGATTCAGATGCTTGGGTGATGCAACTGATGTGGTGTTTGAAATTTTGTTAAAATTAATTAATTTGTCCCATTATCAGTTGTTTTTTTTCAATGGATAAGGGACAAATTAAATTGTTTTACATTATATTCTATTTTGATCGAGTTATTTTGGGTTTTTTAAGAAAATGAAAGACGTTTTTGATTCCGAATTACTTTTTACCAATTCCTTCAAGTGTTCATAAATTTTTTTATGTACATTGAAGGCGTTGGTAGAACGTGTTTTGGTTTTTTGTCAATGTCAATAAGGAGGTTGATGTCAAAATTTTATTTTTTTCTGTCTTTTCTTTGCAATTATTTTTGTAATTGCAAAGCAAATGACACGAAAAAATTAAAAATTAATCAAACAAAAAGAGGAAAATACAATTTTAAAACAGGTGTTAATGTTTTCCTGGCTCATTATTCGCTTCTTTATATTTTGAAGCGAATGGTGGACCAGAGAAAATGATAGCATTAATGATATAATACTTTTATGATTCAGATGTGGATAAAATGAATAATATTGACAAGACTGTTAACAAGACTTGTGATCGTAAACTGGAAAGAGCTTATTGGATTGGTGTCATTTTGACCGATGACTGGAATAAAGATGATTGTGTTCGGAAATTGTCACATAAAGTTCTTACTAGAGAAATTTTAATTTCGAAGCCTGTATATCAACCTGTTTATAAAAAAAAAGTTCGTTATGTTAGTATGTCGTTCTTCAAAACAGCGACTGCAAGTTACATGGGAAAGACATTCATTTTGGATAATGATATTGTTCCTGTGATACGATCGACTCCTTGGATAAGAGGAAAGCATTGGCAGTATAACACATTGATTCGATCGTTGGGACAACCTGATTTTGAATATGTTGCTGGTGAAAGGAAAAAGACTTATAATTATAAGACAAAAAAAGAACATGAGAAATATTTGTTAATAATTTGTTTTATATGTCAAAGTAATTAATATCTACTTTATATTCATAATAAGGTAAACGAACTGACACTGCTTGGAAGAGAGTTGGTGTAACAACAAAGTCTGCGTTAAGTGAATTTAAAAAGGTGAATTTTGGCCATAATACTAAATCTTCTTTTTTTTTCAAAACCCATGAAAGATTGTCAATTTCATAAGGAAATTCTGAATGATGAAATTGACCGGGTTTAAATAAAGATTCGTTGTTTAATAAAGCAGAAAATGTTTCAACGTGTTTTTCCTTCCATTGTTGAGAAGTTATTTTGTAAATGTTGAATCCTTGATAACCACCATGGTTTAATCTAAATGCATCAATTCGGGTCTTGTAACTATCTTCTGTTGGTGTGGCATCTTTTGAAGTTGATAATTGTAAAATCGGATTCAATATTCTGCCCGAATTTACATTTGAAGTGCAAGTTACTTTTAGTTTTGTTATGACTCTAACCTTATTCAAATCCATGGCTGTCTGTTCTCCAATTTTGAAGTTTGTGTTTGTGGCAAAAGATGCTGATATGGTCATTTCTGTACCGGCCAAAACACTGTTGTTTTGAAAACCTGATGTTTTGGCGTAAAATGTCTTTGGTCCTCTGATTTTCGGTTCAGCAATGTATCCAGCTGAAGTTGTCCATGTTTGATCTGCTGATATAGTCATTTTTCTTTCGACATTTTTCAGTATCATTGGAACTCCATATGAATTTATGGGAAAATCTCTATTACTTACTGCATCTCTGTGGGCTATCCGTAATAATTTTGTTAGATGATGCTTTCGTTTTCCTTGTGACATTTTGGAAATTGATGAATACACGTTGAAGTTGAGTTTTGTTTGCTTACAGTTCTTTCTTTATGAATAATTTTACTTGTTTTGCATTATTTTAAGATGCCTGTCAAATAAAAAATTAATCCTCTTGAAATACTTGAGTTTGGAATTTCTTTCGTAATTTCTTGCGGTCTTTCCGTATTGTGTTGAAATTGATATCAAAATGATCGCTAGACTCAAGCGATCATTTAGATACCAAATATGTTGAAATTGGTTGGATAATAAAAATTTTATTAAAAAATTGTGGTTTTGAAAAAATAATCTCTCTTGAGTTTGGAATTTCTTTAGTAAGTTGTTGCAGTCTTTTCCGATCATGTTGAAATTGGTATCAAAATGATCGCTTGAATCTAGCGATCATTTTGATACCAAATATGTTAAAATTGGGTGGATATTGAAGATTTTATTAAAAAAAATTATGTTTACGGAAGTGAAATTTATTCAAATTGTTGACCGGATTTGCGTCAATGAGAATCATGTGAGTTGTGAGATTGAATATCGAGTGTTTGTTAATTAGCGTTGTGTGGTGAAGGTGAACGGGTGATACGTTGGAGTTCTGTGTGTGATTTTCTATAAAGTTTGGATACTTTTCGTCTGAGGTAAGCTGAATTGAAAATGTCTGATAAAGCTTGTTATTTGAGATTGCTGAATGGCAATTCAAAGAGTATGTTTCGTAATGTTTTCTTGAATATGTTGACCATGGAATTGGAATTTGATGCTGTGTTTGAAGTCAAAGTTTTTGGTTGCAATCACACAGTCATGAATCATGATGATGAAACCGTTGGTATTTGCTATATTGAATGTGAATCTGATTCTTCGTATCGTTTGATGGAATCTATTTTGTATCATGTTTTTTCTGATAACGATTTTGAAGTTGTTTCACCTTCAATATCCTGTTTTAATAAGGAATTTAGCGATGGATTTATTCTTTGGCAGATATGATTGGAATTATTAATTATTCTAAAAATGAAAGAATTTTGAAGTTATGGAGTGAAAGATGTACCAGATTGAAGTTGAAAAATATTAGACAAGTTTTGTTCTTTGATGGAAGGCATGCTCAAGAAAACATTGACGATGATGATGCATGGTTTCTGTTGGAAATGACAGATGGAGAATATTATGCACATCTTGAAATTCAAATCAATACATCAGCGGAAATGGGACCAAATGCTTTTAAAGTTTCAACAATTTATGAATATTTAAAAGATTTGATGTTTGTTGATAAAAGTGAATGGGATGACTTTTTCGATTGTGTTATACATTCTGAAAAACAAGGCGAATATTATATGGTTTGTGAAAATTGTTGAAAATGCTAACAAGAATGGAGGATTTCACTTTGCGTGTGTTCTTAGCGGTGTTGGAATATATGGGAAATGATCCACGCATGTATTCTCTGTATTTTACTTGCAAGACGTTGTATGAAAAATATTTGGTAAAAAGAGATGCCAAAATAGCAATGGAAAGATACTTGAATTTGGGATGTCGTTGGGATATTTCTTTGTCCTGCTTACAAGAAGCAAAAGTTCAAAATTTTTTCAAAGTATTGTTCGACGGGTATATTGTTTGTGACATGTTTTCTTTGTATGCGATTTTTAATTTGTGTGATAAGCGATATTTCAAGATTCCTTTGCCTTGTGTCAGATATTTTTATCTTGTTAAATATGAAGACGGTAACATCAGAGTGAAAAAATATCCATTTTACAACAAAATGAATGTCATTTCTGTGAATGATTCAAATGCTTTGGAAAATTCTTCAGAAATTCAATGTAAAACGTTCATGTGTGTTCGCGATGATTATGAGATACATAATGATTCATTTATATTAGGGTGTAAATTTACGAAGGAGAAATTGATGTTGACTTCACATTTTTCTTTGGGTGCAATCAATTTTTTGGGAATAACATGTTATCCATCTTTTCGACACTGGGTGAAAAATAGTGTGGGGATGAATTATCCATTGATTAAACGTTATTTTTGTTATCCTGCGTTTAGAAATCAAGTTATGGCAATGTATCAATGTGTGAAATGTTTTAAAATTTTAAGAAAAATGCTATTGAAAATGTCTATAAGTGGTTCTTTGCCAATAGGTTTGGACATTTTTCCCATCTTTAAATCAAAAGTCGTATTTAATCCTAATAAATTGGTAAAAGAAATTAATATGAGCAATGATTTTTATGATTTTCACTCGTTTGTTCAACCTTGTGAAATATTGAGACCATTGAATCATTTGCATAATGGTGAATTGTTGCATGATTGTTACTATGATGTTGAAAATTCGGATTTGAAATTGGTGTTTTTTAATTCATTCAAGTGTTTTAAAATTTATGGAAATAAAAATGTTCTTTTGTCACCTCATGTTTATGAATATTCTAATGCTTTTTTTCATGATTCGCTTCGTATAAATTTGGTCAAAGGAAACAGAGATTCACAATATATTCGTTTTTTGAAACAGACGTTTGATTGCTATACAATATTTTGAAAAAATATGGAACTTTATCATCGACAAAGTGTATCTCATATCACAACTGTTGCTGTATATGAAGATGATAGTGTGAAACAGATATGTTTCGATCCAAATACCAGAGAAGTACAAATATATAGAGCTTCTCCTGATGTGGTGGATGGTTTGAGATTTATGAGAGCGTCAAAATTCGTTTTCGATTTCAAAGATTTGCAGAGTGTTATAAACTGCATGCCTTTATTGAAAGATAGAGAAGAACCTCTTGTGGAAATTGCTGTTAAACAAACAAAACGATTGGTATTTTTGTTGAATGAGCAATTTGGAAATTGGGAAATGGGTTTTCAGAAAAAAAGAGCAATTCAAAAACGTAAAGCAGTTATGGTGGATTTGATTAATGAAGATCTCGATGAAAACCCAGTCTGACCCAATTTGCGTGTTGAAGTGATGAAACCAGATTATGAAGAGGAGTTAAGTTGTTTTGAAAGCATCAAGTTTAAAAAACATGAGGATTTTGAAAGTTTAATCGATAGATTAAATGAGTTTCAAAGAGATGTGCTGGATAGTTATCCACATTTGAGATCTGAGACGAGGATGTCTTTGGAAGGTGATGGTATGGATGAAAGATTTTTTAAGAAAAGTATAGAACTTTTCGAATATTTGACTTTTCAGTTGAATATCGACAAAGAAGATCGATCAGTGTCAAGAATAGCAATCATTCGCCAGTATTCCAATGATTTGAAAGCCGTGGATGAAAATTTCGATGCTGATTATTTTGTGAAGAATGACAAAAAAGTTCACGAATTGTGTAGAATCTTGAGAGCCACTCGTTCTGGTGCGGCTGATCAGCAATCCCAATCTTCTCGTGGTTCATCTTCCCCAGTCACTTCTGCTGGAGGTTATGGTAGAGGTCCTCCTAGTGAAAAAAAAACTGTGATGTGATGGCCAGTAAGAAGAGGAAAAGGATTGATGATTCTTTTATTGAACAAATTGCAAAACATATCAAATTAAAAAAACAAAAAGATGATGTTGATGATAGAGAACAATTGTTTTTTCCCACTAAAAAAAAATACAAACGCTTAAAAGTTGATGTTAAATATTGTAATGAACAATGGCAGATTGATTTGATGGATATGACATTTATGGAACGATATAATTCTCGCGTAAAACATTTGTTGGTTGTAATAGATGTTTATAGTAGATTCGTTTGGGTTAAAAAATTAAGGAATAAAAATTCAATTTATGTTGCTGAAAAATTCAAAGAGATAATTGATGATGAAAATGTTTTGCCAGAAGTTATTCATAGTGACAAAGGGGGAGAATTTTCTGAAATAAAAAGAATGTCAAAAAATGGTGATTTTGGACAGCTCATAAAGTATTGATCGAATGAAAATTATGAAATGAAAAGCATGATCGTTGAAAGGTTTATTTGAACGTTAAGAATGATGTTGTCTAAGGTTTTGTATGGTTTGTATGGAAAAACAGAAGGGAGATATACGAACATTTTGGATAAAATTATTGATAGGTATAATGATACACCTCATAAAGGAGTGGATTATAATAAGCCATCTGATATATTTTATAATAGGGTTGAAATATCTCGGATTTTCAAATATAAAAATTATTTTGATTTTAAGCCATTTTATAAGAAAGGGTCTATATTGAAAGAACAGGACAGAGTTAGGGTTGCACAATTAAAATCCAAATTTGAAAAAGAAAGTACTTTGAAATGGAGTAAAGAAATTTTTTTTGTGAAAAAAGTTCGTTTGACGGATCCTGTAACTTACATTCTTCAAGACGAAAATAAAGAAACATTGTCTGGTGTATTTTATAGGGAAGAATTGTTAAAAGTATAAAGTTTTACATCAGAAATATCAAGGTATGTCATCATCAATAATATTTGTGTCAAATCAAAAAAGTGAAAGAAGAAATAACAAGGTCAATGATTTTGAAATTGACGTGAAACCTGAAATAGATGCAAGATCAGGAAAAAAAGAAATAGTGGTTGAAGAAATTTTATATCCAAAAACAATATCTAGTATTCACCCTCGAAATAAAGAAGAGTTCAAATTCAAGTTTAAATTGAATTTGAAAAGATTTTTTAAACATAAAACTACAGGTTTTGTTTTTTCAAATAAATTCACATGTGAACATGATTGGATTTATATTCCTTATGGACATCATGACTTGAACGTTTTGTTGCAATTTATTAATAAATATCTGAGTAAAGTGAATTGTTCTGTGGAAAGAGTGATGAAACAAAAATGCACTATTATTTGCAATAAGAATATTAGTACCTATTCTTCAGCTGCGTTATCATTTGATAATTATCAAAACAATGTTTATATGGAAAAATTAACAAACAGATTGAATGATAAAGATCAGTGTGATTTGAAAATCGAAATAACTTTTTCTTCAGGATTGGTGCATGTTTTGGGTATTACGGATGACATCATCACATTTGCATTCGATCATAGCAATACCACTTCAACTGATATGATTGAATATAAGGGGTTGTATGTGATGGATCCTTCTTATGGATTGAATTTCATGTCAATCACTTGTAATCAAATAATACCAGTGAAAATGGGATTTGAATTTAAGGAAAGGTTACTGTTGTGTCCCGTTGAATTGGGAAACACTGGTGAAGTGACGGTATCTTTCACTCCAAAAAACTGTGTCAGGTTGTTACGACCAGGAATTATCCGATCAATACATTTTGTTGTGGAAGATTTGAATGGTGAAAAAATATATTTTAATGGGGGAAAAATTGTTTTAATATGTTCTATTCTTTGAAAAGAAGACGACAAGGACATTATTACCTGCAAAAGGGGTAGTGCGGAAGAAATAATTATGTTGGATTGAATACTCTGTCAAAACAATTGATCAAACGTTCTACTTTTGCCAAAACAAAAATTATGAAAAAATGAATAATTGTGTTTTTGAATAAACATTGAAGATTGAATAAATATGAGAAGAAGATATATAAAGTATCAGAGAGGAGAAGGAAAAAAAAAAAATTACATGAAATATCAACGGGGTGATGGATTAAGAACATTGTTAAATCCTACAGGAATTGTGGGATTACGCCGAGGTCGTCCTGCAAGTTTTATTCAACGTAAAAGAAGAATAGTTCAAAGGGGGAGAGGATTTTGGAATAAAATTAAAAATGGTGTGAAAACAGTTGTTTCTCATCCTATAGTGCGAAAAGTTGCAAAAGATGTCGTTATCCCTCTTGCCATAGGAGCAATACACAAAAAATTGGGGAGAAAAGCGCCAGTGTGATTGAAAAAAGATGTATACTTTACAACTTAAATTTAGGGGAACTAATGAACATTCTGATGTTTTGAATATTGAAAGTTATACAGTTGATTCACATTTGAAACAAATGTATTACGGTGAAAAACAAAATGATGTGAATAGTGTTGATATGAAACTTGATAATGTGAGTGTTGAATATGTGTCTGCATCATTTAAAATCAAATATGCAAGATATATTGCTTGCGATAAATCATATAATGGTATGACAAATACAAAAACAGGAAGTTTTGCAACAAAAACGGATATCATTATGCAAAAACAAACATTGATTCATGTGTTGTTGAATTTTGTTAGTTTGTCTTATGGAAATGAATTGGATTTGTCACAAGATACATATAAAATTCCTGTTGAATTTTTTATGGGAAAAAATGAGTTAAATGAAAATTTTAAATTTTTCCTTGAATACGATGATGGATCAAAATTGACTAATCAGGATAATATTGATATTATTTTTAGAACCACTTTTTGAGTGAGAATAATGTCAATTAGGAATTACAATTCCACAAAACCAAAAAGACGTTTTCAAAGAAGAAATTGTTTTAAGCAAAGTTCAAAGCCCGTTGACTATACAGAAATGTATAAATTACATGGTGTTCCTGTTCATAATGCTGAAGCTGTGAAACAGTTTAATGAAAAACGTGAAAATTATAATCGTTTGCAAGCTATGAAAAAACGCAAAGAAATGCATAAGAATCTTGTGAAAGAGAAAAGAGAAAAATCTATAAAGACAAATAACGAAAATAAAATAAAACCAAAATATACAGATGTGGAATTAATTAAGAAAAAAAAATAAAAATAAAATATCTCAATGCTTAGTTTAAATAAAAACATTTTTTTTATTTTTTAAGTTATTTTTGTAAAAAATGTCGTTTTCTCTTGGAAATGTGGGAGCAAGAGAATTGACTGAAGAAAATGCTGGAAAAGAATTGGTTCCTTATTTGAACAACGAAAATCAAGAAATGATTTATGATGACGATTCTGAAATGTATGTTTCATCAAAAGAAATGTTTAGAGAGATACCTATTAATGATGATGTTTGGGAAAATACATATTTGAAAGTGAATCACACCGAAAGTTCTGATTCGGAAATATTGACGTTTGAAAAAGGGGATAGTGGGGGAGGAATTATAAAATTGGATGAAAGTAGGATGGAAGGAACATTGAAAATCAAATATGATGGAGATGATTTGAATAATGAGACTTGGTTGGATTGTATGCCTCGTCCCTTTCACACTTTGTGGAAAACTGTTGATATTAGTGTGAATGGAGTTAGTGTTACAAATTCACACACGGAAAATTTGTTTGTGACAGATATTTTGAATTGATTATATCAACATAGAGAAAAAAGTTCTGATTTGGCAGGTGTTACTTTTGGTTATTATGACAAACCAGGACAGCGAGGATATCTGTCAAAAATTCAATCAGTTGCAACTTCAACCTCAGCAAAATTGAAAAATGGCTATAACAGAGTCAAAAATTTGAGTGGAGGGAGATATATTGTTGACGAAATGTGTTTTGTTTTTTTCGGGGTGGGTCCTCAATTTTTGCCTGTTAACAATAGAATAAAAGTGAAATTCACGAAAGATTCCAGTAGAAGATTTTTCACGGGGAGTGAGATGGAGAGAGATCTGACTTTGGCTGGCACTGATAGTCATTTTCATATAGCAAATGCTCATGATAGTGGCACACCTCATGCGAATTTTACCGCACATATCACAAATGGTGGACAATCAGCCGAAAATTTGGCAAATCTTGATAAATTGAAAACTGTGATAGATCAATTCAAAATTTTTTACAAAGTTGTGACTCCCAGTGCACAAATACAAGAAGACATAAATAGAATGCTTGACGTTGAAGGAAAATATATCAATTTGTTTTATCAAGAAATTCATGCCCGGGGTGAAGTTCATAAATTGTCAAATTCGAAATATCAATGTAATAATGTTTTCGGATTTAATTGTCCTGCTGTGTTGATTCTCACAGTGGTGAGAGCTGATTATGTCAATGGAGATTTTTTTAGAACTCCATCTCATTGTACATGGGAAAAAATCAAAAAAGTCGTGGTGAAAGTCAATAATATTCCTCTCCCCATGAAAATTGAAAGTAAACAAGATGCTTATTATCACACTCAAAGCATTGCATTTGGGAGATTCTGAAAACATGTTTGTTGATTTTGATAATTACGAAAATGGAGATTGTATCATGGTTTTTGAAATGAATGCTAATTGTGATTCTCATTTAAAAGTTTTGCCAAAAGAATTAAAGAAAACCGTTAGTGTTGAAATAGAATTTGAAACGACTCCGAACGTTGAAGTTTATATTTATCAAACAGGTTTGATGAATCAAGTTTTAAAAGTTGCAACTATGCAAACTACATTTAAACAATTGGCAATTTGATTTTTTTTTCTTTTTTAAGATGAAGTCTTTGGGATATATAAAAGGAATAAAAAAGAAACAGAGGAAAAGTCAGAATGTTTCACGCAATATTATATCTCAAGTTTACTCCAGACGTTCTTTTTCAAGTTTGCCACAACATGTTGAAGTTGTGACTCCTGCTTCCTTGTTTCCAAACAAAAGTTTTTTGAAAACAGTTTACAGACTTCAGCAATGATTGAAAATCAGCTTGAAATCATGAAAAAAAACATGTATTTTTTTTCGCAGATTTGAATTATAAAAGTATGAACAAAAATGAAAATTCTGATGAGTATGATGATGATGATGATGATGGAAAATATGAACATGATAATTATATAAAACCTTGTAAAATAAAAAAAACTTCCAATAAAATTAAGGAAACTTATAGTGACGATGATAGTGATGATTATTATACTGAAGAAATTTTGAACCATCGTAAACCAAAAAAAAGAGAAATTGATTTTGAGAATGCAGATTCCGATATTGAAAGTGATGACAAATTGAGTTATATCGTTCATGCTGTTTTGGAAGAATTGAAAAATGAAAAATCATATAATAAAAGTCAAAAAAGAGGAGAAAATGAAATCTCATTTAAATTTGCAAAAGAAATCGACAGATATTTGTCAAGTGATCACATAAAGAGAAATAAATATTTGGCTTCTCATATTGAGTTTCAACGTAAGTTGAGGAAATTGATAAAGTCAATCCACAATTTGGATTGTCACGATGAAAGCATTCCGAAATTCACAGAAACCGAAAAAACTTTGATGAAAATATTTTTTAAGGAAAAACAAGAGCAACATGATAGACGATTTATGATGGTTGAAAATAACATATTTTTAAATATATTGAGAAAAATTTCAAAATATTTGAAAAAATTTTGATTTTTTGTGTTTTTTCAGCTCCTTTGTATACAATAATAAAAAAATGAGTGGAAATAGCATTCAAAAATTACAAGTGATAGATCCAACCATTTTGAAATCATTGTTAGAACAATTAAATGCGAATATGAAAAGACAAACGGTTGCAAATATTGTCGATGATCAATCAGGTATGGCTGAATTAATATATGATTATGATAAATTTTTGAAACAACCTGCAAAAAGCTCCTTAAAAGATAGTTTGAGACAAAATTTGTATTCTCGTATACAACATAAAGACAGCAGAAGGAAAAAATCTCAAATTCCTGATTTGACACGCGAAAACCAAACCGGAAATCAAGCTGATGAACAGATTGACAATCAGAATGATGAAGAACAAATGACGCCACACGCCACTTGTGTTAGCGCAAAATTTCATGCACAAAGTGTGAGAAATTTTCAAAAACGAATGGAAGTGAAAGGAATTAAAAGCAGTAAGGATGGTTTTTTAATGGTAAACAAAAAAAAAAAACAGTATACCTTATGATGCTGTTTTAAACGATTTTGGTAGAAATATAAAATCCAAAAACAGTTTTAAATTGTCTGAGAATGAAAAACGAAGAATGATGAGAATACTTTCTGAACAAGGTTTTGCTCAATATTTAATTCCAAATCAAAAAATGAAATTGGCTTATGGAACAAATTTACCAGACATTAGAGAACATTTGATTACAACCACAAGTCCCTTGAAAAGGAGAGTGAAAAAAGCCGAAAAACGAAGAGGCAGCGAAGCCAGCTGGGAAAAAGTGAAGCACCAAATTTATGAAACAACTTGACATGCTAATTAATATATTAGAATACACTTCACTTTGTTTGTTTGATTTAACATATAAGCCTGTGAGAAGATGGAGATAAAATATATTTTGACAATATGAAATTCAATGAAGACGTGTTTCGACATGAAGTTTTGGACACCACGACTTTGGATCACTTTTTGACGTTGAAACGTGATTGGGATTTTTGTAATGGTGATTCAAATCCATTGATGTGTGGCGTGTTTCCCGCCGATGAAACACCAAGTGAAAATTTCGATTTTGTCAATCCACAGCAAATTTCGTGGATATCAAACACTGATCCTAGTCACAAACCTGGTATGCATTGGGTATCTATACTACGAAAACCAGAAATTGTGAAAACATCGGACGATGAAATGGCGATTTGTCGTAAGATGCTTTATTATGTGGTTGATAGTTGGGGATCGAAGTACAACGACATGGTTTGTCGAGAAATAATTGAAACTCTGGAAAATAACTATTCAATTGCACATTTGAATCATTCCTCTCATATGCTGATGAACAGATTGCATTGTAAATGTGAATTTGAAATAAATTTCCCGGTCATAAAAAGGATTCAACATGAAACCTTTGAAAATTGTGGATGGTATGCTCTTAGATTTTCTTGCATGAATGAACAAGAATTGATTAAATGGTCGAATTCCAATTTGAACGATTATGGGCAGATCAAACCCAATTACACGAACATGATAGATTTTTTTGTGAAAACTTTTTTTCCAGTTGTTATACAACCGACATGTCTAGATTACATTGATTACAAAGTGAAAACCATCTGTAATTTGACTCCTTGTAAAAATAATCAAAGTTGTTGCAATCATAAAGCTGCTTGTTCACATCTTTTGAAATAAAAAAAGAATTTATTCAGTCAATTTATTATACACATACAAATATTCGTTGGGAAAAATCCCCTGTCTTATTCTTGCATGGCTTCTATTCATCATCCATTTTCAACTCGTTATTTGACATGTTGGTCTTCACAGGATGAAAGGTGATATTTTTCAACAAATCATCGTCAAGATTCCCAAAATTGATAAATTCTGCCATATGCAGGAACAAGACGTTTTTCAAAGTATGTCCCTCATTGATATGAGAAAAGTATTTTATAAAATTGAATATCCAAGTCGGTTTGCCTGTTTGACTGGGGCCGACCATCAATATAAAAAAGGGGAAATTCATGCCAATTGTTGGATTTTTTATTCCTTTTTGTTTCTAAAAAAAATAAAAAAAATCAATTTTGCTTATAACCCCATGGGACGGTTGTGAAATCCTCGTTGATTTTTCTTTTGTCAAAAGTGAATGACAATTTTTTTAACGTGTTCCTTTTCTGAATATGTAATTTATTGTCAACGTGAAAAAGATCATTTTGTTCATAATTTATTACCGTTTCTTTACAATCCAATAAATCACACAAAGAGTCGAAATTTATTTGTTTTTCCTTTTTTAAAGTTTTGCAAAGTTTGAAACCTTTCACATGTGTTATTTCCATCAGATCATTTGTGACGTAGGAGTAACTTTTTGGTCCTGTCGAAACAAATAAGTTGATATACTGATTTTGGTCCAATTGCGAATCCAAACAACCCAAATCTCTTTCAATGTCCAAAATATGCCCGCAATGTTTTGAATAATAAAATATAGAATCAGTATCATAGTATAACACGCTTTTTTCTGGTAGCTTGTTTATGTATTCCAACAATTTCAATCGTGAATAACACGTTATATAACTGCCAATTGAAACGCACACTTTGTTTATTTTGTAATTATGTTCTTCTTTACAATTACACCATGCGTGCCGTATTGCAATCCAATATGTCAAAATAAACCGAATCATATTGCTTATCTTCGATATAATGGATCAGTTCTTCATAATCATTAACAAAATAAACTGACGCTTTGTTTGGATTTTGACATAATTTACCCCATAAAGAATTTAAAATTAATTTCATTACATATCTCATCGCTTCGTTTTTTCCACTTGGAATGTCAGATGGTTTGACATAAATCCCAAAATCTTTTAATAGTTTTTCCGATAATTCTTTTTTTGCATTTTCCTCATCTCTAATTTTTTCTTTTGGTATTCCTGAATATTGAGTTTTCAAAGTGTAAAATTTTGCAACGTATTTTTCGAAAATTTTCATTTTTTTTTCATAATAAATCAATTACATAACCCTTATTTAATGCTTCATAGATTTCATGCAAACACCATGTCCCAAAAAGCAATTTCTTTTCCCTTGTATGATTGCATACGGATTCATTTTCTTTCAAACGTGCACATTCGAAACATAAAGGAAAACACAATTTGTCATCGATTCTTATGGGTAAAACAGGAAAATACAAACAATAAGGAGGAACTATTTTACATTTGATAAAACCACAACATCTGTCACATTTTTCTTTTTTCATTTCATTTTCCAAAAATTTCATATTTTGTTCTTCAACAAAATTAACTGTGGGAACACCGACAGGAAATTCATTAAAAAATTGAATGGATGGATACAGAGAAACAAAATCGACATAATGGATTCTACCCCCATTATAGCAATCTTTGTAAAGAAATGCAGGAGATGTTCTTCCTCCATACAATGAATCCCTTATTTTTATCGGAGTTTTTTCGTAATGTTTTTTGAAACCTCTTTCTTTTTCCATTTTCAAAAATTCACATTCTTTCATCGTCACCAATTTATCCAGTCTTGACGATGTTTCCATATTCAACTTTCGAAAACTTTTCTTGCATTTTTTATTGAAATCTTTCAAATTATAACATGTAGGACAACCGTGAAAAAAACAACCCAAAAATTCGTAAATTGTTCTTGTGGATTCGTCATATCCATCAACATAAAAGTTATCTATTTTTTTTTCTCCCAATTTGTGATATATCCATCTGAAATTTTCGGTTTTTTCAATTTGTTCATTGATTTCATTCAACCATCGAATTGCAGCTTTACTTTGATTTTTCAGTTTTGAGAAACCATTATAACCCAAAATAGGTTCCACTCCCAAAAGATTGGGAAGGGGAAATAATCGATTGAAAACGTTTAAGGCAAGAGAAGAAATAGTCATGATTTCTGGATCGAATAATACTTCTGTATTTGTATGTTCAAAAATTATTTTATGAAATTTCAACAAACTTTTTGTCAAAATAAACATGTCATTTTTACAATACTCCATCACTTCATTTCGTAAAATATACGTTTCATTTTTCTTCCATTCGTACCATTTCTCAAAATCTTTCAATTCCTTTTCATTCATATTCTTGACAAAATGAATCTTATCGGGAATAACACCTTTATAATCCAAATCTGTAAAATCAGGGATAGTACCCTTTTTTGACATGCGATCCAAAATCAAACATGTTAACCAAATTTTTCAATGACGTGGGGCAAAACAGCATGCTATCCAACACTTCTGCATTTTTGTAAACCAATTTCAAAATTCTGTAACCATTCATAATCACTTTGGGAATCAAATTACGTTCACAAACCAAATACCTTAACAAAAATAACGTGTCAAATTTTGAACCGTTATGAGCAAACCACTTACTTTTCACATTTTTTTCAGCAACTTGCAGAAAGTATTCACCAAATGACTTTTCTGTGGATTTTCCCTCGAAAGTCACCCAGGTGTCCAATTCACAACAACGATATTCGAGTTTCCTACTCATATCGTTCATACAAACATTGCAAAATTTATAAACTGCAACAAAATAACCCTGGAATATGCCTAGATTTTCCGGATTCGCATCTGTTTCATAATCAAAAATATAAATTTCACATTTTTCATCAAAATTTTTTGTATAAAATGGCTTTTTTATATTTTTCTTGACAGGGAGAAAACAATTATGAGAAAAAGGTCTTTTCGTTTCACATATCTTACAATAAGAAGTCGAACAATTATGGTTTTTTTTACCACCTTTTGAATCCACATAATGAAATTTCCTAACCACCGAACAACATTTTGTGCAAAAGAAATACAAATCGCAAGGTGAAAGATTTTTTTTCCCTACGAAATTTTTAATCCCAACAACCAATGACTTTTTATAATGCGATTTTAAACAAAATTCACTGTCAAAAACACAATTACATAGTGAACATCTTGTATGATATTCAAATGAAATATTAAGAGGGTGTGATTGTCTACATTTAAAACAGTTCCTTTGGTCATAACACAAGTGATTGTTGGCATCTTTGACGTTTTCAAAACATCTTTGACAAAAATTCGTTTTTCTACCATATAAAAACAAACCCAGATTTTGAATCACATCAAAATGATTGCCATTATGAAACAACATAACGTTATTTAATTTACGTTGGAAATGAACTCTTTCAATTTTTTCCAATTTTTGTGAATAAACCACAAGACCAAAGTTTTTTTCTTACAAATTATTTTGCAATTTTTTCACGTCATTATTTTGGGACAACACCTGGCATGAATTTTCAATTTCAATGAGCTGATCTTCCACCACCACCTTCAAATACCTATCATAACCGGCCATGAAAGCTTGGTATAATTCACTTTTCTCATTCAATGACATACTTAACAAAACGGAATGACCCAAACAATGGTTTTGAACTTCAACTTCGAGCAATCCCAACTTTTCTCGATAATTCTCGATTTTTCCACGACCTTCAAGAATTGCGTCATCGTCATCATGATTGACATTTTCCACGATGTGATCTCTATCACGTCGATTATCCCTTCTTTTCCTCCTTCTATCAACAACCAACCTTGAAACAACCATATATCCATTTCACACACCCTCGGTTGCAATTTGATCATTGCTTTGTAAATGTTCATTGATTTTATCATACATTCTATCGACGGTCAAATCATGTTGCGTGATAGTGGGAGTGGTGTATTCCGATTCTGGAAATTTATCGAAAAATATTCTAAACAATTGATTTTCCGTCGTCAAAGTACCAAAGGAAACCATCAACAAATGAGTTATTCTTCTTAAAGTCAAACGGAACACAACGTCAGGAGAAAGTTCAGGAGCATATCGCATCATCATTTCTTCTATATCGAAATTGAAATTGAATATTTCACTTACGATGCCGAGACGAGAATATATTTCGGTTCCTCTATGTCTCACGTTTGCATCATCAATAAAACTTCGATTTCTTTGATTTTCATGTGGGACATGACTTACAATTCTCTCGATTTCTTCTTCTGTGAAGTACATTCGACGTGGAAGACTCATGATGTTTTCCACGAGCAGATCGAAAGCGATTCAACCACCTTGGAATTCTAAAATTGATCCCACAAAACAATGTTTCGACAAGATCTTCGTCTTTTTCTTCTTTGTCTCTTAACCCGTCACTAAAATCTTCCGAATCGGAATCAAAACTACAAACAAAAAATCGATTTCAAATATATCAACAGACATAACACACAAACATAAATTTTCATGTTCTCTTACCTAACAACAATTCTACAAAAGCAATTACATCTATTTTGTTGACAGATTACCATGTCAGACAACGCAGTCATAGAAATATTTATCAAAACGGAAAATGGAAAATCCAAAGTTGGAGCTACGTTTTCCGATGATGACCCAAACGTGTCATTCGTCAATAGGATTTTTCAAGAAGCAATGCTGGATTTTATCACCACTGATGGAGACCCCGTCAATGTTGCGGCATATGATCTGAATACAATCAAAGAAAGGATAAACATATTTAAATCCCAATACATTAACGTCAGCGGAACTGTTTTGTCAAGATTGGAAGCGATATCAGAATATATTGAAAATAACCAGACAATTTATCAAGGTGTTAAAGTATATATTTAAATTTTTTAGACAAATGAAATGCAAGACTCAAATTCCCATTGTCAGAACAACTCAATGCAAAGCAACAACAATAAAACAAAAAAGATGCAAAAAAATGACACGAAAAACCAATCAATGTTGGATTCATCTTTTGAAAAATCGAAATCTCAGAATAAAAAAATCGCTGATACCAAATGCAGGCTTTGGATTGTTTGCAGGTAAAAAAATGATCAAGAAAAATTCATCTTTGGGATTATACACAGGAAGAAAGATAAAAAAACAAAAAATTGGACAAATATTATCCCAAAACCAATTTAGCACCGTATGCAATATGCGAAAGTGGTAGGAAAAACGCACGTTGTATTAATGCAAATTACAGCACAGATTCGGCACCTCGATATGCCAACGACATCATGTCGAAAAAAAAATCCAATATGGACATAAAAAACGTCGGGAAAAGAAAATACCTTCCAAAAGCTTACGCAATCAAAGACGTCAAACCCAACCAAGAAATATATTATTATTACGGACCTCAATATTGGAATTAAAAATTCATAAATTTTGCATATTGTGTGTCTATAAATTTTCCCCCAGTTGAAGAACATCATCGTGATAACAAAATTCTTATGACAATGAAGTTCTTAAATTGAGAAAATTATCGTTTATATAATCTGTTTCTCAATTCCTCCAATCTCCAATGTATCATGCATAGATTCAACCTTTCCAGAACGACATTGCAATGTCAACGATGTAACATGTCAATGAAGAATCAACAGCTTTCAATATTGGGAAATCTTTAATGATCATCTACAAATCTTTTCACTGTCAAACACCTCATCAAAAAAATTGACGAGGAGGAGATTGGCAGTGAAATAAGTGTGGGGTAAAATCCATCTTGATTCTTCTTCTTTCAAAACAATACCAATGATTATGAACAAATTTTTTCGACCGCTAATCACCCCACCTTCAAAAAATTTTGAATGAGTGAGATGATTGGCGGTGAAAAAAAAAAGTCAAATTCGTCTTGATTAGTCTTCTTCTTTCAAAATCCAACAACAAAAAGTTATCAAAAAACAATTTTATAATTCACAACATAAACACAGATAAATTATCATAAAACCCCATAACGAATAAGAACCTTTTGTAATAACAAGAATCAGCAGTTCGTACATAATTATCAGATAAAACCACAAAATCAAATTGTCACGAATCCCCGATGAATCATTTTGCCTCTTAATATTACGAACAAACAAACAAGTAATTGTAAAATAAACAAGAAAATCAACATAGCAACAAAAGTCAACAGCAACGGCTGGATATTCGCATGACATTTTATTTCCCATCTTTCTTTTGCTTGAATTCTTCTTTGTAGCAGACAGTGACTTTGACTTTGGGAATTCCAGACTTTTTTTTTTCCAATTTTCCCGTTTCACACAACCCAATGACAGTTTTTTAATAGGGAATAGGTGATACGGTTTCAATGGAATTTCAGGACGAAGACCTTTGGGACAATCTGGTAAATTAATACAGCATAACTCTCCGTTTCGCAAAGCAAGATAACATGTGTGTTTTATCTTCCGATATTCAGCAATATTGGTTATTCTTTTTCCCCATCCACCACACGAAAGTGTTCCGGTGAAATTCTTTTTCGATTCTGATACCCCTCCATTTCCACTGGTGACATTTTCTCTCGCAACAACAGCAATTGACCAAAACAATAAGACCAAAACACACAAAGAAATTTTGAAAACCATGACTTGAAATGAAACTGCAAGCAATCAAAACAAAACACTTATTTTCAAATGTAAAATGCGTGAAGATCGAACAAAACAAACAACATTTAAATACCTTCATATCATAATTAAATTAATGCAAATGATACCACTTACACAATCAATTTGAAGTACATGGAAATTTCAAGGGTATTCAAATGATGCATTAAACACGTAATCACTTATCTTATAAAAAAATTTGTTTCATCAAACAATCAACAAATTCCATAGAAGGAAAACAAAAAAGATGCCGAAAGTTTGCTGTAAACTACACTGAGTGTTGGACTCAAAACAGTTATCCAGTTCGATAAAAGAAAAAAAATTTGAAGAATTCTGCAAATTCGTTCAACAATCATGGTATAAAAGATCAAGAACCACCATCGAATACGAAAATCCAAATGATATGGAAATTTACATCTATTTGTTTGCTGGGGCAGGAACCAGATACCTTTCAGGATTGGCAGGACAATTCATAACATTTCAACCAGGAAAAAATTTAAAACAAGCAATCAAATGGTATCCTGTATTGGCAACAAAAGTAATTTCCAAAACAAAATCATTATCGTATTTGGGTCAGACAAAACTTCCGATTGGTCTATTGTTGTTGCTAAGTTATGAAAGAAATTATTTATGCAATCACATTCACTTTAATCTTCAATTTCATATGACCATACCTCTTCAAATACAATGTTTACTTTTTATGTTATCCATTTCACCCGACACAGACTTACACACCATGATTGGTGAACGTTTGACAGCTATAACATTATGTGATGACAACCCGGTTATAAATGTCTTCACAACACCAGACAAAACAGAATCATTACAAACAAGAACAAACGTGACGATAAGAAATTTTTTTCCTGATTTTTTGTGTGTGAATTGCAAAGACTCGACTCAACCAAAGACCCAAAACACGCTTGACTCATGGAATTCAGCAATGATTTCAGTACTGATGAATCACAATTGGACAGAGATATCAGATCCATCCTTGATACCCCAGAATCAAATGAACGAAATACAGATATCCAAAGACTCGTCTCAATTTCATGGGAAAAGGTCTCTAATTGCTCAAACAATCCAAGAGACCAAAAAATCACGACCAGCACCGGTAATTTTATCAACAACGACATCGACATCACAAGATCACGGAACACAAGCAACAACAATTCAACCATCGATGGAAATGGCAGCAGCAGCAACACTTCTACACAATCCCATAGCGAATTCGACGACTCATTTTTCATTCCCGATGATTCAAGACAACTTTCATCAACTTTTGCAACGCAGCAACCAACAAGCCCAAGCATACTTTCAAACTTGGCAACCCAATTTCCCGGACAATCAAAAATCGATTCCATAAACAAATACTGTTGCAAGAATCAAGCTGTGGCAAAGAACTTAACAGGAATATCTTATATTGAATTTTTAAATCAAAAATCAGAATTTTGTCGAATTTTGAAACAAATTTCCATAAAGACAGAAGACAATCGAATGTATTTTTATATCATTGATAGTTCAATTCATATGAAAACAAATTCCTTAATTTTACAAGTTCAGAACATAAAAAAAATGCAGTATATAATTTGCGAAGGTTACAAAAACAGCTTAATTTTTTGTGATTATCTTTTAACAATGGAAAACTTTATATATTTTCCTTTATTGTCTCAAGTTCAATTAGTTTCATTACACACCGCCGCAGATTTATGTATGAATTATTTGACTACGAATAGATTACCTCTGTATATGTCTTTAAGTCTCACTAACGAATCGAAATTTGTAAGAACTTTCATAAAATTAACTAGATGTGAATTACACTATAATAGCATCAAACATATAATACCTGCAATAATAAAACATGCTGAAAATTGTAAATCAGAACAATAATCGAAAATAAATTCTATTTTTTTATACCTTTTACAAATGTTTTGTCAACTCTTCTTCAATCCAATAAGGAATATGTGATTCTTCTTTTATCAATCGATGCCCTGAATTGACAAGAGACACCAAATGAGGAATTATATCCTCATACTGAAACACACTTGGATAAACAATTTCACCTGATGCTGCATATATCCTCCTAACATATTGCATGAAAGGAAGATTACTGAAATACGATTTTTTCTTAATTTTTTGCTCAGGTCGATCTTTTTTATACCAAATGAACAAGTGAAAATAAGTTAACTTTTGAACAGTTTCATCAATGATTTCACATTCGACGGAACCATCATGATACAACAACGCCCAATAATATTTGAGACCACGATTTTTCAAATATTCCATAATTTTAAAAGAACATTTTTCTTTCATATCGATTTCGCGAACATCCCATCGAAGATCAACAGAACTTGACACTTCCATTTTATGAAACAAAATTTTCAACACAACAATAAGTATCAGACAACCATCATTTATATAATAAAAAATTTAATTTATTCATTTATCAACATCAAATTCCACATAAAAATCGTAATTACAATTCAACAATTCAGAAGCGATGGAGCAAACCACGAGGTAAGTAAACTTTAACAAATACATAATATCTTTGTTGGTTACAATTCACTCTCACCAAAATCCCATTTTGCTCAAAATCGAATGCATTACACGTCCTGGTTTAAACTAAAGTGATTCCGCTTAGATCCTGTGGATTAATGCAATGTCAGTGTCATAGTCTTGTCGAATCCTCAAAAAAGTTCCGGTTACTTGTCTCTTCAGTTCTGCACCAAAAAGGTCATGTTCAGTTCTGTTCGGTCCTACTTTCAGATGATACTCTAACAAAAATATTCTCAACACCTCTTGCCTCTTTTTCGATCTGCCGATTTCTCGAACATGATTAGAACAACAAAACACTCAGCTGACTTTCCATAAATTATGTCTCCATATAGTGTTTTGGTATGATTTGATAAAAAAAGGCAGATCATCATCTTTCCGCTTCACAATCTTTATCTTGCACTTTTTCAGTAACATCCTTTTCTTCCTCAGATGAATCCACAAACACATTACCACAGTAATTATAATATGTTTTAAATTCATCAATATCTTCAAAAACATTTTCTTCCGTAATAAAATCTTTCGAAACATAAATGGCCGATGCAATTCCATCAATCACAAACCGATTGCTTTTTCTAAGACTTCTGAGACCAAAAAATTTCAAAGCAAATCTAATTTTGTCATTCACTCCTTGAACAATTTGACTCATATCATGTGAAGTTTTCAATTCCATTGTTGAAAAACGCCATCCATGCGAAGGAAGATAATCTTTACAATAATATTGAATATCATCCCCGTTGACAGTCGAAGTTTCGACACACAATTTGTTCAAAAATCTTGCACGATGACCTTCTATAGAAAAATATCTGTACAAATGCATTTTCACACAATTTTCTTATAACATGTTTGCATAACTTCAAACGACGAAACCATTTGATCAGAAAAAGGAATGAAATAAATTCCTTTACACGTCTTACATATATAGTCACCAAACACGTCCGTATTTACATACCCAACACATTCGATAAAATCTTCATAATGCTGAGTGAATAAATCAAAATCAAAATCACGAATAAGCACGTTATCTTGATAGCTAGGAACAACATGTTTCCCAGTCACATTACCAATAGCATAATATTTCAAATAGTCTTCACGAAGAGTTTCAAAACATTTTACACACGCGCAATCTGACAATTCCACAATATGATGCGTTAACTGCTTTGGCACGATCAATCCCTTTTTGGTTTCCATATATACAAATAATTTCAATTTCAAACGTCTCTTCGGAGACACGACGCGTGGTGCAAAGCGTCATACCATCTGAAAACCCGATTTGAACCGTTCAAACCTTCACCACACCAGGGTCGAAGTGAGTAATTGATTCCGTAACAAGAGTTAACCAAAACTTCGACCCGTCATTTTATTCGTTTTTCTTTGAATATTGTTTCAGTCAACCTCACAAGTTTCAGTCAAGAAACTTGTTTGGTTGACATAAATAATTTCAAAACAAATCTCTCCAAACTTAATTATTCACCAATGTTTAACGACTTAAAATACCTAGAAACGCATTACCTTACCAAGAAATTCGCTTAAATAAATAAGATGCTTTGTCCTTTAAACCTCTTGAAAATAATGGACTTGAATGAATAAGACGCCTTCTCATTCAAACCTCTTGAAAATTCAAGTACCATTAATGACAGTAATCATATTCCAATTTATTCATCAATCACGCAAACCACGAGGTGAAGCCAAGCGAAGCGATCCCCCAAACCAACAACAAGGTAAGTGTGTTTTTTTGCTTTTATTTCAAACAAAACCAAACAAAACAAAGTCAAAAACACATGAAAACAATTATAATCATGTACCAAAACAACATATCAAAAAATTTCAACTAATTCTTTACAGACAAACAAAGAATCATCGAAAGTAAATTTTCGACACGTCATCATCAATGGCAAGAATTGAAGAACATTTCAAACCCGAACATAGGTAAGTTTAATTCTTATTTTTTCAAATCAAAACAACTCCAATCCATCATTCAAACACACCACAAAACCACAACTTGCGAAGAATGAACGGTGTTCCGCTTAAAAGCCGTGACTTCAAAAGTTTGACGCATACGAGACACACCACAAAACCACAACTTGCGAAGAATGAACGGTGTTCCGCTTAAAAGCCGTGACTTCAAAAGTTTGACGCATACGAGACATCAACAACATAATTTCATAAATTTTCAAAACATTAATGTTTTATTCTGTTTTTGTTATAGAGAAAGAACAATCAATTACAATCATGATCGAATTCAAGAACACAAAATCAAACCTTTCAAACACACACTCACAAACACCAACAGAAAATTATTTACCAAAGACAAGGATAAACCATTTTCACACAACCGACAAACGGAAATCACATACAATTTACGGTCAAGAATTGTTTTTAAAAGACAACAAAGACCGACCAAAGAAAACTCTTACAAAAACCGAAGATTTGGTAGCATTGACGTATCGCAATTATTAAGAAATGTGAAAGCAAAATCAAAAGAACGACAATAAAAGGCCAAACAAATCATGTTGTGTAGAGGGTCGTGGTATTCCATAAGGTAAGAGCGACTTATATTTTCTATTGACGAATTCAATCGGGAAAGCATTGCGTTGTGAATACTCTTACATACACAGTGTAGTTTTGTTGTATTTTATTCAGGATCGTTCTCGTTTCTTACCGCGTCAAAAACAAAATGGCAAAACCGTGATTGTAATCACGATTTTCTCCCCACAAAAGGCGCAAAATAAAACCAAACGGCAACCAAGGGGTCTTGAATACTCTAGCAATTTTTATCGCTTCTTCGACAAGAAAGCTTGATTAACTCAGTTGGTAGAGCGTTCGGCTTTTAATCGAATGGTCGTGGGTTCAAGTCCCGTATCAAGCTGTTTTCTTGTCGCTTCGTTGTCCGACAAGAGGGTGTTTTGGGTTTTGCATGGCCGTTGGTTACCAAAATTCCCCTTTGAGACGACCCTAGATAGGTCTGCACACACTAAGTCCAACCCACCCCAAAACCGGACAGGCCTATTTGAGTATTCATAAATCCGGTGCTCCAATTGGTCTAGACGTTAATAGGAAATTCTTAGGTCACTCCCCCGACGATAATCCCCAATCCGGCTCTCTCATTGGTCTATTCGAAATTTCTCGTCTTCTCATTGGTAAGTTGGCGGAATAATGTCCTCTCATTCCTATACTACTGCATATTTGCCCAATATAGAACACTTCACAGCATTGACACTTAAATTGATAAACTACATGCAATTTCAGAAACTTGGGAATAGGGTCTTTGAACTGTAAGTAGGATGAAAGACGTTTACCAGGTTTTAATATGACATGGAGGTCTATTTGAAGGAAGCAGGAAGAAAGAAATTTGATGAGCTTGGTTTGGATTTGGTGGGTTGAGTTAAGAAAAAGCTAAGAAATAATGATATCAATTGTTTCATAGAGAGGGACTTTATTAAAAAGTGAAAATATGTTGAAACTGGTCATGAAGATGTGATTAGTGTCGAGATTTAGATGATATAACTCATCAGTAAACAAAAAATTTTCTGAAATCATAAATGGACTAAAAGAGATATCATGAAGTCAAACAAGATATTTAGAAATATTGTATGAGTGCATACCTATGGTGGATAGAATGGGAAGGAGAGGGATGTTGGCTTTGTGTAATTTTGGTAGTCCATATAAAATGCCTGGTCTATTGGAAGCCACAGATCTGTTCTCTTGCTCGAATGTTGTCTATCTTTAAACAATAGTCAGCTTTATCTAGGATAGTGATGCCGTTACCCTTGTCCAGTTTGATCCTTCAGTCCCTTCAAGATTTTATAATCATTTTGAGTCAATAAAAAATTAGGCGGTGAAAAGTTATTGTATCCAGAAAGAGCAATATCTTTCAATCTGCTTTTGAAAAACTCTTCATTGGTACCATGGTTGGTCTGCATGGTTTTACATTTCAGTATCTTGAAAGGAACCAAATTGTAGTAACCGAGTTTCATTGGCAGGATAGCGAAGTTTAAACCTCTAGCTAAAATGTTCCTTTTTTCAGTGATTTGGTCACAACTTAAAGAATTGAAAATAATATCAGCAGGAATGTCTTCACATAACTGAAGTAGTTTCTTTTCTTGGGTCTTTGATGACACTAATTATATCTTCACTTTTTAGTAAAGTCCCTCTTGACTAAACAAGTGATATCATTCTTTCTAAGGTTTTTTCATAACTCAACCCACCATCTTGGTTTTGCTTGTGCACTGTTTAACAAATTATTGTCATTTTCTTTTTAATGGCCACCTTTACGAACAGGTGGATGGTGTTGCCATGGGTTATCCCCTTGGTCCACTGTTTGCTAATATTTTTTTATCTTTTCACAAACACACTTTATTAGACAACTGCCCACCTGAATTCAAATCTCTTAGTTTCTGGTAATATGTTGATGATTGTTTTATTATCTTCAAATCCCAAGAGCACATTTAATATGTTGTCTATCTCTGCCTGCCTTTTTTTTACTGGTGCTCATTCTTTACAAATCCAAACCAAACTCATCAAACTTCTTTCTTCCTGCTTCCCTGAAATAGACCTCTGTGTCACATCCTTCCAGTTCAAAGATCCTATTCCAAAGTTTTTGATCAGTTTAAGTGTCATTGCTACAGAGTGCTGTATATTGGGCAAACACACCACCTACACATGGGGAATTTTGTTTTTGACTGGCAAGAAAGTTTCACATCTTTCATGTTCTAGTATTGTCACACATCTAACCAAAACTAGCCACTCCATATCCTTTCTTCTTGCAACTCACCCCTTGAATTACTTACCAGAGAAAGTCTCTTAATGAAAACATCACTTCCATTCTGCTTACCTTATTTTAATTCTCTCCTTCCTATACTTGTCTTGTTTCATCTCATCTTTCACCTCCCTTATTCTTATTGGTATAAATATAATTAGCTTAATATTTGGATCTATTAATTACTTTGAAAATGTTGCATGTCAGCAACAATATGTCAGTGAACCTCTATCAAACCTTACTCATGTGTTCCTAATTCCTGAGTGTGATGACCATTCTTTCATTGGCAAAAGTTCTTGACATAAAATCTATTTTTGTGGCGGCATTTAGAGATTATTTCTGTCCGTTTGTTTAAGAAATTTCTTTTGTTGGCATTCAATATCATCAGCTTTTCTTCCAGACAGAGGTTACATTGTTCTCCTCCAGCTGAGTACGTTGCTGCACATTTCAAAACTGACCAAGTTAATGAAAATGGTTTATTTTTCATTTTTAAGTCCCAAATGTGTTTATAAAGTTCTGTTTTGTTTGCATATTTCTCGTTTTGAAAAGATTTCAAATGGTTGCTGTATCATTGTTTGAAGTTTTTGGCAGTCATTCCTATACATTGTTTTGTTTTCATTCTGTTGGTAGTTGTTGAGTTGGCTTGGTAAATGATTCCTTTGGCTAAGCAGTTTCCTTTCAGAGGGCATTTTGCTCTGTCCCTACAGTTAAATTTCGTTTTTTTCAATGTGGTTTCCTTATTTGAAAGCACATGAAAATTGTGTTTTGAAATAATCCTCTTGACATTTTCCATGGAACTGTAGCTCACTTTGATTGTATTTCTGTTGAAGATTCTATGTAGGATGGTAGATTTGAATTGGTGGTTGATTAGGTTAATGAATTTGCTTCTTTACATTTTTATTATAAGGTGAGTTAAACCATATGATATTCCTTTTCCTCTTTCATTGTATTGATGTTGTTTCCTGTGGGGTGTAAGGTTTGAAGTGCAGGTTGTTATCGAAATGGCTGCTTTTTAGTGTGTCTTCGTAGATAGGAGCTGCAGTGTTGAATGATTGTTCATTGGATGAAAACATCAGGATCTAAAAATCTTTGGTTATAGAAGGGTAAAAGTCCACCATGTCAAATGATAAAAATGAGTGTCTGTTTTTGTTATTTATCAAGTTGAACCATTCGATGACTGTTGCTGAATTTCTCCATTGGTTTAATTTTGTTGTGGAGCTAATTGTGTTATTAATTTGGTCAAGAATGGTTTTACTCACTTTTCCATTTATGTAAATGTTTTTAAGCAGAGAACCTAACCAAAAAATGCATAAACATGTTAAAAGGAAGGAGACTGAAAAAACTGTGTAGGTGAGCCCATGACAGACACTGATCGATTTATCTGACAGCCATATTGGCTTTCTTCTTTTTTACCACTCGATGATAGGAATTGGCTATTTGGCTTACTGTGAAATCGATCCAGAAGGATGTAAAATGCATTACACATGAACCTTAAATTTTCTGTGCAATCATTTTGCTTTATTTATCTTGCTCCATATTGAAACTTATCAAGGACTAGCAGAGCTCAACCTTGGGTTAGTCATATCTGTTGCCACCCTCACTCCTATCTATAGAATCAGAGTCGATGCATTCAATCCCAGGTAATGATAATTTCATTTGCCATAAAGAAAATACACATAGTAAAACTGTAGAATGAACATCGTTATGCTGTAATCCGACCTCCCTATGGGTAATATTACTAATGTTCATCGACATATGTGTTACTAAGGGCAGACTAGTACTGTAGTACTGTTTTGCTTGTGAAGACTGTTGTCAAGTTTTTAATAACTTTACTGATTCATTCATGTCATTTCTGTTCGCATTCCATATAGCTCTAAAAATCTTATCGATGACATTTAAAGCTGAAGCCCTAAAAAGAGAGCTGATCTAGCTGGGATTTATAGGGCCTTAATGTTTTAATCCACCACTGCCTGTACAGTATTGTCTCTCTTTGCATGTGGGCATTTCACCTTGACACAGCCAGCTGGAATGCCATTCTGGAACACAATCCCATCAGGACTACAGCCAAGCCATGGCCATTTCAGACTAACAATCCACAGTATTTAGTTATTAGATTCTTGTCCGCACATTTCCCTTTGTATATTTTTAAAGCTTGTTCCTCATTGTCAATACCCCATTTTAGTGAGGCTAGTGTACTGAGGAGTTTTACTCTATTTGTTATTGATTCCACCAGTGATTTTGAAGGTCGATTTCCCATGATTCATGACTTTTCCAAAGACAGAAGAGGTAACTCTCTTAGAGAGCTTAGTATACCACTATGAATTTTGGCTTTGTTGCATGGTGCTTGAGAAAGTATTTTTGGTAGTGGACACAGCCACACCAACAGTCTGTGTCGACAGGTCTAATTGTTCTTGGCTGCAATTTGATGGTGGAGTGTAGTCACTTGGGACATACTTACACTTCATGGAATGATGGCTAACATATTCGTCAGCAAAGTTATCACATTTTCTCTACTTGAGTACATGGTGTGTGAAATACTTCATATAGTTTATAATTGTTTGATTCTATTGCTTCACAAAACAATGATGCATGGTTAACATTTCTAAATGCATTAGCCATGAGTTTTACTTCTTCTGCAGTAACAGTTTGAGCAAAAGATGGTGTAACACAATATGACTCTGTAATGTCTCGTACACAGTGCCTCTTGTTTGGTTTGTTTACATCAGCTTTTACAGCTTCCCTGAGGGTTTTAGAGCATCCAGAACGCACACTCGTCTTCCAAGCCATCTATGTGCAGTTTAGCTGTGCAGGTACTTCGTTATTGCTTGAATTCACAAAGTGCAGCAACATGTTTGTAGCATCCCCCTTGATCTGCTTTACAGCAACAATTTGCATATTCAACTTCTCCATCTGCCTAATTTAAATGGATATAAACAGTGTAGCAGACACTTTGCATGGATGCACTAACCTGGGCTTTAAAGGGGCACTCCATCCAAAATACAAGTTGGGTTCATATGAAAGATCTCACCAACAATAGGCCATCAGCAAAATTTCTTTGGTTAACTTTATTCAGTTAAGTTAAGGAGATATTGCTTGCCAAAGTTCGAAATTTTGCCAAATTTGCAATGCCATGTTGTCTTTCCCAGGCAGATGTGGATTGTCAGTGAGTGCTCTCCTGAGGAAGGTTGTTGTAGTTCAAGCTTATCAGTTTCAACCTGGACAAAATTCATAAACTGGGGAATTGAGCTAATCTGATTACAGTGATGTGGATGAGTTGGTCAAAGCTGAACCAAGTTCTGTCATTTAACTGGATAACTTGTTCTGGTAAGTTATAATTTAATTTCTTGTTACTTTTTTTAAGTAATGGTTTTGTATAATGATTTCCGTAAACTTTTCTTGCCGATAGCACAAGAATACCTCAAACCAGTCTCACAGGGATTCCAAACATTCTCATAGCCACTTGAAGCAAAACAACAGCTCCTTTCAGTTTCAGGTGTATGTGCAAAAACTGCTAAATAAAGGACAGAGAAGAGGAATGCATTTGCTGCCAGAAAGTTCATGTGGTGCAAGATAAGAACAAGGTGTATGAAGTTGAAACCACAAAACCACTACTGTTGTATAACAGATAATCCTGTTTTTTATGCTGTTTGTTTAGATCAATGGACCTTGCAGGCTGCCAAGTTTCAGTGTAAACAACAGTGTGGGTCAAAGGCATTTGAGGGACCAGAACATAAAATCCTCAGACACCTGGCATATAGACAGTTCATTGGTGTTGGGGTGTTGTTGGGAAAGAGATACAAGTCATTCTGCCATCTTGCGCTGTCAGTTCCAAGTAATCTTAATTATAATCATGCTAACTTGATAATGTTTTGCTAGTCAAAGCTTGTCAAGTTCACTTTCAAAAACTTTTTTTTTTTTCTCCAGGTGTTGGCATATCAGCATCTTCATAGTCACTGTCAATACTCTCACCCATGCTTGCAGGACTTACTGGAGAATAATCTGAGCTATCATCAGAAGGAATACCACAATACTCACAATCACTATTGCCATTCTCAGCTTCATCTGGATCTTTATCATCTGGTTTGGGAGACTTTACTGGATAATTTTGGTATTGCAGATAAGTAGGACAGCCCAAAGGATTTAAATCTTCAGCTGATTGGTTGTTATTTTCTTCACTCTTAGCATTTTGAGTTGCTTCAAACAACAAAGAATTGTCAGTTTGAGTTTTGACTGACCTAAAAAAGCATTTTATAGTTTGTACAGCAATTTCTTTTTTATTGGCTTTCAAAGCCTTGACATACATCCATCTCAGTATGCTGCACAGAACTGGTGCAAGGCACTACATCTTCCACTTGGCCTTCTGAATTACAAATGGTAACCTTGCAACCTAAAATGCAAAATAACATCTTGTTATACATTGTGAGACAAAGTATTAAAGGCGCATTTTCATTGTTTTGATGTTATTCGATACAGATGTGTAATAAATACAACATAAATGTATTTATCTTTTAATCTGCACCTTGCTCTCACAAGCTTTGATTTGTCTTCAACTGGATGGGCAAAATGGACTTTTTTATGCTTTGGCGAATGCAAATAACATTGGCAGTGCGGATCTTTTCAAAGTTTTTGGGTTTTTGTGGCCACAAATTTCAGTTGGCTTTAAAGTGAACACTGCAGACAAACAACTGTGCTGGCTTTCGCTGGTTGTCTCTCTTGATATTTCAAAGTCAAATGCTTTTCAAAGGACCACTAGGAAGTCTGTGCTAAGTAATATCTGTTCCTTTCATTTTTGTTCCTATAATAAAATCAAAAAAGAAGCGGAGAAAAAAATTGCTGGCAACACATGTGAGAGATTCCAGCTATTGAAGACATCATGTGTTCCATGATCTGATGTTAATTGTGACCGATTTTAAAGAAAATCTACAAAGACTGAACAATTATGCCACGATGGATTGTCATCATCAGAAAATGAGTATAATGTTTGTATGTCAAGATTTAATGTACAGGAATGAAAAAGTATGCCAAGTAAAAAGCAATAGTATGTATCAGGTTATCAAAGAAACTTACATTATATTTTTCACAATGAAAAAATAAATCAACAAGTTTTTTCCAAGCTCATCCAAGATGCATACATATATATAGTTTGACAATGACCCGAAGAACCTGAACAAGACAAGAATAAGAATGCAGGTGTTTCCAGATGAGAAAGTAGAAGTATATGTAATATAATTAAATAAATTATTTACATTTTTGTTTTCCTCTCTTATTTCTACACTTTATTAATCTTACATTTCAAATATTTTTAAGTTTATGTTTTAAGAAGTGTTGGTTGCCTTATTTTTGCAGTGAAAATTCAATGTTTACATTTTTTGTGCAAATAATAAAGACACCACCCACCACAAATGACAGTGATTTCTGATTGAAGTTGTTGATCTATCCAAAACTATTAAAAAAAAAAATCATTGAGAATGGTTTTTAAAATGGCAACCCAGTGTTCTCCTTCATGGTCACTTTCATCAGTATTCCAAACCCAACAGCAAACTTTTTTTATTTTGATAATGTGGCTTGACATCTGCAGGGAAAGTTCAAAGAAAATATTTCCTAATATATTTGTTAGACTTTGCAAATATGAAATTTCATCAGTAATTAAAAAAACAAGATAGATTAATGACTTAATAATTGCAGGCTTGTCATTGAACAGCTTTGAATGCCCTGTGTATGTTTCTTGTAGCTTGTGGTGAAAGGGAAACAACTGGTGAATGTGATAAAGTAGTAGGTGAGATTGCAATCATTGCTATCCTCTAAGGTGAATGTTTGAATTGAGTTAACATTTGTTGTTGCTGTGTTTTACATAAGCTGTATAAAGCAGGTCTTCAAATATTTTTTCAAAAATTATGTAAGACGTCTTCATAATTTATATCCAATGTTTTCCCACTCGGGAATTGAATTTTTCTCCAACTAGTTCGTTTTATGCCTTTTTTAAAAAATAATCTGCAAATCTTTGTAGTCCTGGAGTAAGGTCGCTGAATCTGCAAAATCTTGGCTGATAGAATTATTATTTCTATTTTGTCTTGCCATTTTAAATGCTTCTTTACTTGTATGTATATCTGTGAGTTCGGGTAAAAGAAGCTCTTCAGTGTCTCACTGACGTTCAACTTGTTTGGAAACAAGATCAAAGATATCATTTAATGTTCCTGCATCAACAAGTTGAAGTTTTTTTTTTAATTCATTTGACATCTTTTCTTTTTTGAATTTACAAAGTAGTGAAATATTTTTCGTCTTTTGATTTAAATTTCTTTTGGCTTAATTTCTTAATCAAATGAGTTTCATACGTTTGTAATAAAAAGGGAATTATTTTTGATAAATTTTCCATGATGTTCATAGTCTTTGTTAAGGTAATCATGAAGTTTAGATAAATTTTTTTTCCTGTTGTTTTCATTTCTCATGATTCTTTGCAATACTTCATACAAAATTGCATTTTTATCATTTTCTTCAGGTGACAAGGATGATTGTTCATGGAAGTCATCATCATTATCATTATTTATTTCCTTTTTGGCAAAGAAATTATTTTTTCAAGGTCTTTTTGACTTAGGGCCATTATAGTCTTCTATTTTATTGGGAATGGTTTTCTTATGGTTATCTGTTTTCAGATTGGAATTAAGGAGAAAGGTTTTGTTTGTTCACTTGAAAAGGACCTGTTTCCCATTGAATGGGTTGTTTGTTTTTGGCATGATTAGTAAGTGTAAGTCAAGTAAGGAATTTGTCCAAGATTTATATTTAATTGATTTCAAAATTCTCCAATATAGAAACAAATAAGATTCATGTTGTTATCTTGTGAAAAGGTAATTTCACAGTTCAAGTTTCCCTCAGGTTTATTGGAGAGAACTTTTAGATGACCAATTTCTGTTGGCATAAAATCAATTCCAATGATTCATAATCATTATAAGAAAATGGCATTCGGTCATGAACCCTATTTAATATTTGATGAAGTATCCAGTAAGCTTCTTTTGTTTATTTGATAGATAATTGAAAATCAGTAATTCCTTCTCAATGCATGTTGTTAGGCATTTCTATAGTAATTATCTCTTTGAATACAGAAAAAATGTGGTATGGCACAGATGCATTGAGAATATTTGTGTCTTGATGGTGAGTTGTAGCTTGACTATGCTCTTTTGTCATGGTACAAAATTGTGTAATATAAAATTGTGATGTGTCGAACAGATTTTCCATCATTGTTCAGTGCAGCTATGATTTGTATGTTTGGAGTTTTATATTGAACCCACCATGTAGAATTGTTGATGTAATAGTGGTAGCTTAGTAGTTATAATGTTCTTAATATACACACTCTCAAGCTACCCTCTCAGAAAACCCAGTACATAAATGTAACCTTTGCTCACCATCTGAGTCTGTGTAGTTCAATTCCTGTCAGGGACTCAGTTTTTCTGAGAGAGTAGCTTGAGAGCATGCATATTAAGAACATCTTAAATTATAAATGCTTGGATTTAAAGCAGCATTATGGAATTGGGAGTCATTTGCATTAACTTGAGGACCTTGGCATTCATCAGCCATGAAAATTTTATGATTTGATGCATACACATTCTAATTTCAGTTCATTTATTATGGATACACTTAAATAATGAATAATGAATCCACATTTTTAAGTGTATTCTATTGGGATTATAAAAAGTACTCAATTTACTTATATTTTCTCTGTATGATTTACTTATACTTGTCAATTGTTGGGTTATTATTATTGTTGAAAGACCATAATGTCGAGCTCCAAAGCCTAATTTTACCAATTCACTGACTCTTTTCCTAACATCTGAACTACATACACAGTCATCTAAAATTATTAAACTGTTAGTTCCTCGGTATATTTTTGAAGCAAATCTAAGCATATTATCAATGTAATCTTGCTGACATTCAATTATAATTATATCTGGGTCATTTATGTATTTCCAATTGTCATAAGTTTTATTGCAGGAGAAAGTCTGACATATTATTATAATTTAATCAAAGTGGTTCTTATAATTTTTTTTTATGAAATTAAGAAGATAATAAGTCTTTCCACAACCTGTCATTCCTGTAATAATCATATTAAAAGGTGTATCTTTTACAGACATTTATATAGTAAAGTGTGTATCACACTCTCTAATATTGAATACTTTGGAGATCTTTATTAATGAAATTAACTAGTCCATCAGAGACAACATTGTGACGTCACTCGTACGTCATTTATTGATAAGGTTCAGCTCCGTGTTGTTATGGCTTATTAATAAAAGACACTAAAACGTTACATGGTGTCAGGAGTGAACTGGATCTTAGAATGTCGAATCCAGAGGAAACCCATCAAGATGAGATTACTGATGAGAATCCTGGAGCAGCACAACAGCAGCCACTGAGTCGCCAGATGTTTATGTCCAACATACCACTTCCGCACAAGGTTAGCGTGAAAGGCAATCTCGCAAAAAACTGGAAGCAGTGGAAAAAAGTATGGACTGTGTACGAAACCGTAACGGAATTAGCAGAGAGAAAGCCACTATCGAGTAGCAACGTTCATAACCTGTATTGGACCCGAAGCGCTCCAAATACATATGGGATTACCGTTTGCAAACGACAAGAAGAATGATATCGCCATAGTGATGAAACTATGGGCTGATTATTGTCTAGGCAAGACCAATGTTATCTATGAGAGATATAAATTTAACAATCGTTCACAAGAGCTGCATGAAACGATCGATGAATATGTCACTGCTTTAAGAGCACTAGTGGAGACATGCGAGTTTCAGACTTTAAAAGATGAGTTAATTTGCGACCGACTTGTCTGTGGCATTTGAGATAATAGTGTGTGCAGGAAGCTGCTACAAGAATCAAAGTTAACCCTTGAACGTTGTGTTGATGTCTGTCAGGCAGCAGAAGCAACAAAGAATCAACTTAAAGATATAACCAGCTTGCAGGGCAAAGAATCAGCTGAAGAAAATGGTGTTGCTAAATTTGACACTTGAAATCCTCGTAAGAAGCGTGATTTTAGGAAAACCAAGGGTAGCAATAATAACACACGCATGGTCAAGGGATGTAAGTACTGCGGAAAACAACTCGAGAACAACAAAGAGAAATGTCCGGCCTTCAGCAGGACGTGTGCAAAATGTGGTAAGCAGAACCATTTCGCCGCCAAATGCAAAAACAAACAAGCGATGAAGAGACCAAAGGATCCAAGAAATGTGAATACGCTCAGTGAGAGTTCTGAAGAAGAATTATTTAATGTGACTGGATGCGACAACAAAGGAGGCAGATGTGACAACTTTGACAAGAAGATTTATGCAACCATAGAGATAAATGGAAAGCCAGTGAAGATGCAAGTTGACTCAGGCGCATCTTGTAATATCTTACCGAAAAGATTCTTACCAAAGAAAATAGAACTTCAGAAGAAAGACAAGGAGCTTGTTATGTACTCCAAGACAAAAATGGCGACTTTAGGGACGGCGAAAGTGAGTTTTCAAAACCTTAAAAATAATAAGAAATATCGAGCTGAATTTGTGGTCATTGAAGGAAATTATATACCAATCATAGGAGCCAGGGCTGCTCAACAAATGAACTTGATTGTTGTTGAAAAGCAGAATATTTTACAAGTAACCTCAAAAGATGTTACACGACCACCTAGCAACAAAGTCTTAGCCAAAGAGGACGTCCTAAGTGAGTATCGCGATGTCTTCAGTGACAGTGGGCTTGGAAGGTAAACTACATTTTGAATTTGACGCATCTGCCCTACCAGTGGTCATGCCCCCGAGGAGAGTTCCTATCGCAGTGAAAGAAAAGCTGAAAGCAGAACTAAAGCGCCTTGAAGATATGCAGGTCATTACAAGACAAGAAGGACCAACGCAGTGGGTATCCAGTTTAGTGGTCACAGAGAAAACCAATGGTCAAGTAAGAGTTTGTATCAACCCCCAGCATCTTAATAAAGCAATAAAACGTGCACATTATCCCTTGCCAGTCATTGAATAAGTTCTGCCAGAGTTAGCTGATGCCAGAGTATTTAGTAAAGTAGATCTGAAGGACGGATTTCTACAAATCGAACTTGACGAGAAGTCGAGTAAACTAACGTTTCAGACACCATGGGGACGCTATCGATGGCTCAGATTACCATTTGGAATTGCACCGGCTCCGGAGAATTTTCAACAGAAGCTTGACCAGAACTTGGAAGGATTAAGAGGAGTATATAAGATCGCGGATGACATCCTCATCACTGGTCAGGGACCCAGTCCAGAGAGAGATCATGATATTAACCTGATGAATCTGCTGCAGAGGTGCTGCGAGAGGAACATAAAACTGAATGCAAGGAAGTTTGAGTTCAAGTGTACCCTTCATCGGACACATTGACCCAAAATGGTTTAAAGCCAGACTCATCTAAGGTGGCAGCGATCACCAGAATGAGAAAGCCACAAAACATTGAAGCAGTGAGGAGACTCGTTGGGATGGTGATGTATTTATCAAAGTTCTTTAATGGACTATCGTCTGTTTGTGAACTGCTGAGAAGATTAACCCGCAAAGATGCAACATGGGCTTGGAGAGAAGATTAAAGAGATGGTTTCCACTGCGCCGGTACTTAAATATTTTAATCCTAGTGAGCCGACGCAAGGCCAAGGTGATGCTTCTTCCACCGGGTTGGGTTTTGTCCTTACACAGAACGACCAGCCAGTGACATTTGCCAGCCGTGCCTTGACCCAGGCAGAAACCAGATACTGTCAGATCAAGAAAGAACTTCTGGCGCTGGTATTTGGTCTCGAACATAACCACCAATATGTTTATGGAAGGAAGATTGTTCTATGGACAGACCACAAACCACTTGTTTCCATGTCGAGGAAACCACTGACAACCGCCCCGAAATGATTGCAAAGACTACTACTCTGAATGCAGCAGTATGACACCGAAATCTGTTACAAGCCCGGGAAGGAGATGTATGTGCCTGATACTTTGTCAAGAGCCCATCTGAAGTCGTGCAAAAGATCGGAGGTTGAAGAAGAAACCAAGCACATGCACACAACATATTTCCTTCCAATGTCACACCATCTGTTCAAAGAGTTGCAGAAAGAAACATGGAATAATGCCACAATGCAGTGACTAATAGCGAAAATTATAGAGGGCTGGCCAGAACAGAAACACGAATTACCAAGTGATCTCCACCTGTATTATAACGTGCGTGACAAACTGTCTATCCACGATGGAGTTGTTTTTAAGGGACAAAGAGCCGTCATTCCGCTGGTGTTGCGATCGAAGATCAAGGAAAAGATCCATGCAGCCCATATTGGAATCCAGGGGAGCATGAGGTGAGCGCGAGAAGCTGTTTATTGGCCGCAAATGAACAAGGACTTGACAAATTTTATATCTAACTGTGACATTTGTGCGAGCTTCCAGAGGGCACAACCTAAAGAACTGATGATGGCCCACCCGGTCCCCAATCGACCATGGGAAAAGATTGGTGTAGACATTTTCACGTACAAAAGCAAAGATTATTTGTGTACCGTAGATTACTACTCGGATTACTTTGAAGTAGATCAACTCAGCAACAAGACAGGTGAGGGCCTCATCAAGAAGTTAAAGAAACATTTTGCAACCCACGGCATACCAGATGTGGTGCAGAGTGATAATGGCCCTCCATTCTCTTCGAAAGAGTTCTCGTCATTTGCAGAAAAATATGAATTCAAGCATACCACCAGTTCTCCCAAACATCCACAAAGTAATGGTAAGGTGGAGAATGCAGTCAAGACAGCTAAGACCTTGCTGAAGAAGACCCAAGAATCCAAAACTGATTACCAGTTAGCATTACTTATCTGGAGAAACACTCCTACAGAAGGGCTAAACAGCTCGCCAGCTCAAAGACTATTTGGCCGCCGCACTAGAACGCTTTTGCCTACCTCCAGCAAGCTTCTAAAGCCTAAGTTCATACCTACAGTCGGAAGAAAACAGGCCAGGAAACGACGACAAGAGAATTACTTTAACTGGAATACAACTAAACTACCAGCCTTGAAGCAAGGTGCCACTGTTCGAGTATTGTTAAATCCTGAAAGTAAGCCCACTAAGTGGCACAAAGCTAAAGTTATTCAGCGAGTTAATCAACGCTCCTACAAGATAATAACAGAAGACGGTAGAGTAAATGGTTTGAACCTGGGAGAATCGTGACATGTTTGAGGAAGTTGATCGTCCAGGTTAGTGTAGTCTTGAGAAAGACCGTTGGTTGAAGTGACTGACGTTTCGACAGCCTTAGCGGCAGTCATCTTCAGATGACCTTTTGACTCTGAAGATGACCGCCGCTAAGGCTGTCGAAACGTCAGTCACTTCAACCAACAGTCTTTCTCAAGACTACACTAACCTGGACGATCAACTTCCTCAAACATGTCAGAAGACGGTAGAGTTTTCAGAAGAAATAGAGTACATTTAAGGTCAACCACAGAGGATTTCAGTTGGCAGAAAGAACAAGATACCGAAAGTGAATATGATACTATTCCTGAAGTGCCGACCCCAACACCACCATGTGAAGAGGAAGTTGAAACTTCAACTGCATCAGCAACAACATCTCCGTCTAACGAGCCACCGCCACCAGGTTTAAGACGATCACAACGAACTGTCAGACCACCCGGCCATCTTAAGGAATTCCTTTTGAGATACTGAACCATTCAAATAGGAGAACAAAATATTACTTGTAGTGTGTTAGTAATTCGTCAGATGACTGGAAGTTGAGTTTGTATTTTTATTTGACATTATCTTGTTCTCTCCTCATAAAGAAGAAAAGGTGTGACGTCACTCATACGTCATTTATCGATAAGGTTCAGCTCTGTGTTGTTATGGCTTATTAATAAAAGACACTAAAACGTTACAAACATATATATTGCAATTATCGTAGATGATATTTCTGTAGTTTTGTAATAGCATAATAGGAGTCATGACATAAATTATAATTAGATCTCTTCCACTGTACTGAAGATGGCATAAGTATGCCGAAACATGTTTACGATTAAAAAATTTGTTGTTTATTTGAAATGTCTGACTAATATTGCAATTAATATTTCCAGTATGGGCTTTCTTTTCCATATCCAATAAAACACCATTTTGTGTATTCATAATTTTCTTTCCATGTACAGTTTTATTCACTTCTTCATGACTTTGAAGGTCAATAACCAGAGCAAATTTATCCTTATAGAACTTTTCCACAGTCATAAATTGGTCTTTTCCTTCCTTTTCTCCAAATAATGTTCTTGCTTCATCATAAAATCAATTACTAGGTATTCCTTGAGAATACACACTATTTGGAACTCCTTCAATGGTTAATTTCACTTCAGTTATATTTGGATATATATACTCCTAACTGTCTACTCTACTTTGTTTAACGAACAATAAAACAATTGCTTTCGTGGATTTTCTTTGGATATTTATATTTTCATTAAATAATGTACTAGCTGCTGTCCAAATAATGGTCTTCATAAGTGTAATATGCTTATAAGATAATGATCTATAAAATAAAGTAGAAAACATACTCCGAAAAATAGTTCCATCTTGAACTCAAAATTTGAGAAAAACAAGCGGACACAGTGTTCAATAGTAATATTTCGAATTTATTACAAATTCATCATCAGACTAATTTGCAAAAGCTGAACCTAGGTCAATATATAGGCACAAGCATGGTGACATCATACAGGAAGAATGCGTAGGTGGAAGAAATTAGAGTGTGAATGAGTGATGTGTTATGTCAGGTCAAATAATGAGAGTTCTTTGCTGGCTTTGAGTCCTATGTATAGTTCTGGTTTTAGAGATTTGATGAAAAGTGCTTCCATTAGTAAAAGTCTGTTTTTCTTAAGTGAATTATTTGCATATAGTCTTTTGTTGTTGTTAACGATGAGATTTGTTAGCTTGGAAATGTGTATTTGTGGAAGTGTTTTGTCCGTTAAGTCGGTTATGTTTTGTGTGACAGTGTCTTGTGCGTTCTTGCATTCTAAAAAGTGTTGTCCTACTGCACTGGTATCATGTTTGGTGGCATGTTCATGAAGTCTTGTTTTGAGGCACCTTTCGGTTTTTCCAATGTAAGAATAGCCGCATCCAGGACAGATTATTTGGTAAATGGCATTAGAACGGACTGAAGGAGGAATTTTCTCTTTGTTGGATGTGAAAAATGCGATCTTTTTAGTGTCATAAATTACTACAAATTTGACCGGTCTTATAAAACATCGGCGTAATTTCTTTAGACATGACTTGACAATATTTTCTCCTTGGGTTCCAAGGTAAGGCAGGCGAATCCAAATTTTAGGCAAATTGTCATAATTGGTTTGCGATTGAGATGAAGAACAGGTTTTAGCAGAAGTACTAACTTTACATTTAAACTTGTTAATCAGGAAATGTTTCAAAGAGTTACAATATCCATTTCACGACATAAAAGACTTAATGTTTTTAACTTGACTG
Organism: Heliopora coerulea; assembly: GCA_030142905.1. NCBI lineage: Eukaryota > Metazoa > Cnidaria > Anthozoa > Scleralcyonacea > Helioporidae > Heliopora > Heliopora coerulea. The sequence continues at coordinate 378,419 of JASJOG010000111.1, read as the reverse complement.
TCAAATAAGTTTTTAGTGCTGCAAATTTTGTGAGCACGATCAAGGAGTGATCTTATCCATGCAGTTTTTCTTTGAAATGGTTCGAAACTTGTAAAATGGGTGTATTGTCCAGTGTGCGTAGCTTTTCGGTAAATATCGGTTCCATCAGCAGATATTTTTATATCTAAGAAGTGGACAATGCCATCTGGAAAGGTGTCAACTGTAAAGTTTAAATTCTTGTCAAAATTGTTGAACAATTTGAGTAAGGTCAGAATATTAGAAGGTTTGATTAATAAAAGTGTGTTGTCTACGTATCTTTTATAAAATTTAATGGTACCAGAGTTGATTAAGTTGGAAATGACAGTTTCTTCAAATTCGGTTAAGATTATATTAGCGAGTACTGGCATGAGAGAGGATCCCATTGAAACCCCATCGATTTGTTTGTAAATTTCATTGCCAAAAGAAAACGGAGTTTTGCTGCAGCAATCTTTGATGAGTTTTTTAAGTGTTTGCTATTTCAGAGTGGTATCGATTTGCTTAGATTCATAAATACGCTTTAAAATGATGTTGATGGTTCTAGTTAAAGGGACGTTGGTAAACAATGATTCTATATCAAACGACACAAAGTGGTAACCTTCTTGAAACAAATCATTGGGAATATTTTTAATGCAGTTTATGGTATCAAAAGAATCAGAGTGAACTCATTCAACGTTAAAGGGTTCAATAAAGATGCAAGAAATTTGCCTACATTGTAGTGTGGTGTATTATTAGTGTCTACAATTGGTCGGAAAGTGGGAAGATTAGAATAGTTCTTGTGTGTCTTAGGCAAGCCATGTGCACGTCCGAAGTGTGCAGCTGTCGGTTGCATGAAGTCATAATCTGATTCAGTAATTTCGTTACGTTTCATTAATTTGTGTAAGTAAGACTGTAGCAAAGAAAGTATGGCAGGTGTTGGGTCAGTAATTAATTTAGTGAATTTCTTATGATTGGTGAATAGAGATTTAACAGACGAGAAATAGTCTGCATGCTTCATAATAACTATGCCATTGCCTTTGTCCAGTTTTAGAATGGAAAAGTTGAGTGTGATTTCGTTTAGGATTTTGATCTTGCATTTATCTAACCTAAATTCTTTCAAGTCTAGGTCTATATAATTAAAAGTGAAAGCACGTAGAGAGTTTTTAATCTTATCTGGTATGTATTGTCCTTCCTTCATCAAGTTCTGTCGAGAGATTTGCTCCCAAACATCTTCAGCGATGGTCATAACTTCAAATTTGTTAGGTCTACAAACAAATCGATGGGGTTTCAATGGGATCCTCTCTCGCGCCGGTACTCGCTAATATAATCTTAACCGAATTTGAAGAAACTGTCATTTCCAACTTAATCAACTCTGGTACCATTAAATTTTATAAAAGATATGTAGACGACACACTTTTACTAATCAAACCCTCTAATATTCCGACCTTACTCAAATTGTTCAACAATTTTGACAAGAATTTAAACTTTACAGTTGACACCTTTCCAGATGGCATTGTCCACTTCTTAGACATAAAAATATCTGATGATGGAATCAATATTTACCGAAAAGCTACGCACACTGGACAATACACCCATTTTACAAGTTTCGAACCATTTCAAAGAAAAACTGCATGGATAAGATCACTCCTTGATCGCGCTCACAAAATTTGCAGCACTAAAAACTTATTTGACAGTCAAGTTAAAAACATTAAGTCTTTTATGTTGTGAAATGGATATTGTAACTCTTTGAAACATTTCCTGATTAACAAGTTTAAATGTAAAGTTAGTACTTCTGCTAAAACCTGTTCTTCATCTCAATCGCAAACCAATTATGACAATTTGCCTAAAATTTGGATTCGCCTGCCTTACCTTGGAACCCAAGGAGAAAATATTGTCAAGTCATGTCTAAAGAAATTACGCCGATGTTTTATAAGACCGGTCAAATTTGTAGTAATTTATGACACTAAAAAGATCGCATTTTTCACATCCAACAAAGAGAAAATTCCTCCTTCAGTCCGTTCTAATGCCATTTACCAAATAATCTGTCCTGGATGCGGCTATTCTTACATTGGAAAAACCGAAAGGTGCCTCAAAACAAGACTTCATGAACATGCCACCAAACATGATACCAGTGCAGTAGGACAACACTTTTTAGAATGCAAGAACGCACAAGACACTGTCACACAAAACATAACCGACTTAACGGACAAAACACTTCCACAAATACACATTTCCAAGCTAACAAATCTCATCGTTAACAACAACAAAAGACTATATGCAAATAATTCACTTAAGAAAAACCGACTTTTACTAATGGAAGCACTTTTCATCAAATCTCTAAAACCAGAACTATACATAGGACTCAAAGCCAGCAAAGAACTCTCATTATTTGACCTGACATAACACATCACTCATTCACACTCTAATTTCTTCCACCTATGCATTCTTCCTGTATGATGTCGCCATGCTTGTGCCTATATATTGACCTAGGTTTAGCTTTTGCAAATTAGTCTGATGATGAATTTGTAATAAATTCGAAATATTACTATTGAACACTGTGTCCGCTTGTTTTTCTCAAATTTTGAGTTCAAGATGGAACTATTTTTCGGAGTATGTTTTCTACTTTATTTTCTGAAATTATTGGCTGGAAACAGATAATGATCTAGCATTAGAGTATTTTTCTGCTATTTCATTAGCCAGGTCCATGTTTTCTATAGTCTCATATTCCAGTTGTAAGTCTTCCAGTGTATATGTACCATGAGTTGGACCATTTTGAACAACCATTACTTCATTTCATTCAGGTAGTGTTATTACATAACGGAAATTATTATTTATAAAAAATGGTGTATACAGACCACGATCACGGATTATTTATTCCAAACAAATTTTCTGTTTATTTCCATAAATACTTAACATTAATGCATCACTTTCTGTGAATCTCCACTTGTTATCAATTTTCTAATATTTTTACTTGCAATTCCATATTCAATCATATCCAATCTTTGAGAATTGGTTTTCCAAAGGTCTTTATACCCCTTATGCATATTTTCTGCATTGTTATCATAAACTGTCTCTCCTGCAAGTCTTATTTTTAGTCTTTTTTTTGTAACATTTTAGATAAATTATTAAGAAACCATGATTTTGTATTACTAACTTTAAATGTGAACAATAGATGGAAACTTCCAGGTACCAAACAACTGTCCATTTTCATTTTAGGAATGTCAATATACAGTTCTTCTCCAAGACTTGCTTTATTTGGATTAAAAGTGACAACATGTTATTTCACCTTTCACAGTAGCCATTTTACTTTTTCTAAATCTGGGAATTAATTCTGTTTCTTTCATGTTCACATAGTATAATATATATTTTATTTTATTTGTTTCCTATATTCTCCCACTAAATATAATGTAAATGCTACTACTAATATCCATAAATTACTTGCAAGCCCTGCCAATCCTTTAGCACCTAATAAGATAGCTTGTGCTAATATGTTAAGTAAAGTAGCTGCTAATGATCCTAAATTTTTACCTAAATTATACAAAGCTTTAGCAAATTTTCTGGTTGCTTGAGTACCATGCAAAATGGTCTTTCTTGCGCTAACAATAATAGTTTTTATAATATGTGCAATTGATAATGCTAATGCTGATAATCCAACCATGTTTTCTTTTGCCCATATTTTATAACGTTGTAATCTTGATATGTCTTCCTCCTCCTTTTTCCAGTTGTTCCTCTTAAACCATTAATTCTTTCTTCTATTTCAATTCTTTCATCAATATTTTTTGCATTATCTCTTATTTTTAAAAATTCAGGTCTTGTTGTCATATCAATGCTTTCTGGTGGGTTTAATACACCTTTTAATTCTGTTAGTCATTTAATTCTATCAATTTTATCCATTTGTTCTTGTAATGGTTCTCTTTCAACCATTGGCATATTTCTAACAGTTTCATCTCTATCTTTCTGAATTTCATTTAGCAATTGTTTAAACTGTTCAACAACTTTCTGTGCACTTTTTGCATTATTGTACTGAAATACACCATTAGAATCTCTTTTAATTACTATTTGTTCTTTTCCATGGACATTTCTACTAGTTAATGGTTTAAAAGTTATGTTATTATTTGTTTTATCAACATTCAGTAGTAATTCAATTGCTTTATCATTGTGTAATGTACCAAGCCTAAAATTTCCATCATAGTTTCTTCTTATAAAGTCTTCAACAGCAAATATTTTTTTCATTTTCTGGCAGCTCCAAAGTTAAGTCTAATTCAGTAGCTAAAAGACTTGTTGATGGATCTCCTTTTCTTTTTATAGTGACAGTCTTATCATTTTTATCAGTGAAGATTGTTTCCCTTATCTTATTTTCTTGGATTTTTTCAATGTAATCCATCCTTTCATTAACATCAACAAATTCATTATGTTTAGGCTCAATATCATCTCTTAATAATTTTAAATGCTTCTTCGTAAGACTATCATACTCATATTTTAACTGTTGTTTATTATAATTGTCATATTCTGGGTACTTTCAACTCAAGTCTTCGAATCCTTCAGCCATTTATATATTACTCTATGTCTTGAATACTACTTTCTGAAATCCAGCTGTTATGTTTACTATCATAACCCAACCATCTTTTTCTCTACTCTATAAACATCATCTTTCTTGATAACACCTGATAACTCCTCTTCATAAAACTTTCCAATAATTGGCTCACCTTCCAAGTCTTATATTTCATACATATTTGGATAACCACGTATAACTTTAATTACTTTGAACAATTCTTCTGTGAAGTTAGCCTCATAATGTTTCGTAAAAGCAGACTTATATTTAGAGATCTGAACCATATGTCCTATCTTAAATTTGGGTGATGGTCACTCAGCATTAACATAACCATATAGAGCTGTCCACACTTCGTCTTCATTCTTTTTGTTAAAATCCTTTGGTTTCATTAATATGGTGATATGCTTAGTATTATAATTATACACCAACTGGTCCAAGATGTCAATCCATTTATAACTTCCTTTACTGTAAAAATATTTCCACGTAACAGTTTTAAGTGTTCTGTTAAATCTTTCTACAATAGCTGCCTTTTTATCCGACTTTGTGGAAAAGCACCCAATTTCATGTTTTTCTAATAATGTCTTTACACCAACATTATAAAACTCTTTTCCATCATCAAACTGTGCTATTTTTGGATGGACATCAAAACGGTTCTTAAATTGTTTTAATAGCTCTGTAACTGCCTTAGTCATATTATTTGTGTCTTTCCTATAAACTGGTATAGCAAAGGCATATCTGCTAAGAATTTCAACAGCTGTTAGTATCAAATAATATCCTTTATTTTGATTTTTATACTTCCTCATATCTACCAGGTCCATTTGAATTTGTTCACCAAGATAATCAACATATGTCTTTCTAAACTTATGTTTTCTAACAACTGGTTTATACCTAGTATACATGTCTTGTGATTTTAACCATTCTTTTACAAGTTTTCTTTTTACATTTAATTCATCTTCTAATGCTTTTCTGTATAATCTGTCTGATGATCGATAGCCAGTTTTTGGATTGTAATAAATATCTCTCAATCCTTGTTCCAGCTTAGCTGCCAGCTTTATGTCTTTATCCATATAAATTACATAATGTATAAATCCAACAGAACTTTACCAACATTCTTTGTGACTTTAAAATCAATTTTACTTATAACTCCTTTGTCTATCAGCACTCTAGATTCAATATCAAAATGTTGTACACTACCTTTTAATGTCTGTGTACTTGCTATTGGTAATGTAAGTATAACATCACTTTTCTTTCCATTTGAATTGACATTTTCTTGCATTTTAACAAGACTACATGTTATTTCTATATATTCCAATCATTCTTGCTTGTTGTTTTCATATTAGCATTTATCACTTGGTTTTTATCGAATCCTAAAATAGGACCTAAATTTTTCAAGTTTATTATTTTATCAGAAGTTATACTACATGTTCCATTATGTTTATTTGCTTCTAATGTCACATTTCCATAACTTTTAAGCATACTGAATGTCCAATATCCTTCTTTAATAGTCTTTTTAATGTTATTATATGTAATTTCTAAATCATTTGCAGCCGAGCTGGTAATATTATAATTCAAAAAAACAGTTGTCTTCTTCATTAATAAATACGGATTTTCATATGTAAGTCAATTTCCTTAGTTTGACCTTCTATGAATTCAATTAGTCTTTTTATGAATATGTAATACAGCATATTATATATGGTCAGTGAGAAGATAAAAAATGATTCAATTAAATTATTCAAAAAAGGGTATCCTTATCCTAATACAGATAATTTTGCTTTTGGATATAATTTAGAAAATGATGAAAAAACACTTAAATCTATAGATATTTATTATAAAGTAACACCGAAATACAACACATGGATAAAAATAACAGATCCAGGATTTCAGAGGTATAAAAAGGAATTATATGGAACAACAACTACTACTGTTATACCACTGGAAAATATGGTTATCAAATGGAACAATACAAAAGTTACCAGAGTTCAAATCAATTGATGACACAGATGGTAATCACATTCCTCAGAAATATCCTAATTATCCAATAAATAACTTTAAAATTTATGTCTAAATTACCATTATTACCAGATATAACAACTACTTACAGAAAAGGGACATGGAATGATGATGAGATTTATTATAAAATCATATTCTCCATTTATTGTACTTCTTATTGCTGTGGTATATCAATACACCATCTCACACAAAAAGAAGATATACATCCAATTATAACATCTTTAATGCATTTCCATGTGTACTTTACAATAAGAAGAATACTAAGAAGATGGGATGGAAATGAGAAAATGTTGAGTATATCCGTGGAATTCTCTGCTGGTGAAATATATAAGGAGAATAATCTATAATGACAGAAAGAAAAATTAAAGAAATGTTTCCTTGGGAGACTTATGACTCTATAAATAACAGAGGTAGTCCCTATATAGCTAAATTTAATAAAAAACCACAGTATATTCTTTTTCCAGACAGTGTATAAGAAGATTACAAAAGATATATTCCAATAAAAAGTAATGGATTTACCAAAATAGGTATTCAGTATATAAATGAGTCAATAGAAGCATTTATATATTCCATCCTTGGTGTTCAAGCAAGAACTTAACAGTCTATTTATAGCAATAGAGCAAGTGCATTAGAAATACAGCAAGAATTCCGCTCTATTGTGGAAGATAGTGTGATAAATTACAATACATCAGCATGGATAAATAATATAAACAGAGCAATTACAGACACTGATATCATATTAAATCTAACAATATCACCCAGTTTATGGTTAATGTCAAATAATTTAATTATAATTAAAAATCTTATTAAAGGTTTTAATAACAAATTACAAGTAGCAACAATTAATATGAATTTCAGTGTTAATGAAAATTTAAATAAAATAAACCACAAAATGTAATTAAAAAGACAACAAAGGAACATGAAGAGCTGAACAAATCAAGTCCAACAAAGGAACATAACAGAAGAGCTGTTCATCATATTAGTATTATCCTCTTTAAGTGGATATATTGTCAGTGAATATGTTCTATAGAGTGTGTAAGAAATATCCCAAATGTAATTATCAACAGCTTAGCTGCTAAATGAGTCTTTTTTATGGATATGAAGACCCACATAATAATGGCGGATAACACAATGTGCGGTACCTACAAATAACAATCATTTAGTTAATAAAGGTTGATTCTAAAATATTAATGTTTTCATTTAATTCTGATGGATATTATCACCCTACAAGAAATCCATTTATACCATTAATTTGTAATCCTACTGTTAACACTAAATTACAAGTTGAATATATGTTTATTGGTTTTTCTTTGAGTGATAATGATATTCAAGATAGACAAATTCAAATATTGTTAAGAGCAACGAAGGAAAATGGTAGTACAAAAACAGTAACTTTAAAAAAAGTTAATTTGAAAGATAAAAACACTATATATGCAAGAAGTGATAGAATGTATAATATCAATTATTCATTAAAATTAAGTTATATTCTTGGTTCATTATACAATGAATATAGGATATTTGATGTGATGATACAAGCATTAGGTAACACACCACAGATTCAATATGAATTAAAGCTTCAAGTTTCTTTATCTACAATATGAGGTATTATATATTATAATGAATCATCACTGTAATGGTATATTTATTATAAAAGCCTTAGAGACTAATTACTGACCATAGACTTTTATAACAAAAATATATACTAAGAGTAATGATTAACAATATGTAAATATAGACAATTCTTTAGATTTTTATTTTCATCAACATTTTCATAAGTGTCATCATAATACTTTCTAAATACATTGTTATATTTTTTATCTTTTGTTAAATAGTCATCTAATCCATAACAATTCAATTGCTTCTTTTATTGCTTCAGCTTTCATTTTTTCATATTTGAAAGCTCCACTTTCTGACTTCTTTGAATATTTTTTAAATTAATTAAATTTAAACTTTTTTGGTGTTTTATGATCCTTTTTATACACTCTAACAATACTTCTTTTCTTTCCAGCAGCTAAGCTGTTGTATGTGTCATTTTCAATCCATTCAATTAGTTGGGTTTTTTTTTTAACTGTTTTTCTACTTTTATTTATTAATTAGTTCACTCCATCTTTATTTAAAAAGTAACAAAGATACCTATTATCTTGTGAATATGGTTTATTTTTATTTTGTTTAGACACATTCTTTTGAATTACTTATATCCAAGTAATAAACAATTATCTTTTCCTCGGATCCATATTTCAGAACTTTTAGATTTATATTCCAAAGCATAAAAACCCAACTTGTCATCTCTAAAAGATTCCATTAAACCCTTTTATGAATCATCACTCTAATGGTATATTTATTATAAAAACCTTAGAGACTAATTACTAACCATAGCCTTTTATAACAAAAATATATACTAAGAGTAATGATTAATTATAATAGATCTTAATGTAAAATATAGCATACTATATATAAATGAGAAAATCCATAAAAAATTTAGACATCCATAACAGCTTAGCTGTTGGCTCAGCTGTAAATGAACTAAAAACCTTGTATTCATATTACCATAAATTAGCAACTTGTTATAAACGGAAATATAAGAAATTAAAGAAACAAAAAGTAGCATTAAATATGCCCTTTATAGCACTTACAGTCATAGGAAGTGCATTGGTTCCATTAACACATTTCATAAGTTTATCCATTACAGGAGTTGGTGTAATTATCCAAGGGTATATTACTAAAAGTGATATAAATAGGCATATACAAGTTATAATAAAATCTTAATACAACTTAAAACATACTTCAATGATATTCCATTTGATGAAATAGTGTGCTAAAGTACTGGATGATGTAGTGACTGATTTATCTTCAACTATAAATGGAATGGCTGAGAAATACGAGAATAATTTAACTTATAGATAACTTACAGTACACTTGATAGATCTATTGATAGATTACTGTTAGATAATTATAAGACTGTTGACAACAACTAAATTGTTAGACTGACAGATAAAATATAAGATGTATTATAAGATGTCTGAAGAAACACCAAGTATTATAATAGGTTTTGTATTGAGTTTAAAACATCTAAAAAATAATGGGCAATTGTCAGATTCACAAAGAGAATTACTACAGAAATATAATTATAAGTATTTAGTGTCTAGTGATTATGATGAAATTATCCATCAAATTACAAATTACATGTTAGAAACAAGAAGTTTAGAAATAATCACACTCTAGATAACCATAAAATTAATTTCCATAGAATTAAAATATAAACTATTATATATAAAATGCAAGACAAAGAAATTGTGAATGAATTAAAAGATGCAACATTGGTAACTGTTGGTGTTGTAGGATTATCCATGGTTAGTAAAAAAATATTAAAAGAAAAATTGATGCAACAGATTTCCATGATATAGCAAAACTAGTGGCTGGTGTTGCAGGAAGCACATTGTTAGTAAAATGGTTACAGAATAAAAAATATATTCCTGTGGATCTATTCAAAGGAAATAAAAGTGTGCATCAAGATACACACTGTTATATAAATAAATGGCATTTTTACAAACAACATTTGCAGTTGTTGGATATTTATTTAAATTATTTGATGGTAGTGGTTATGAAAAGGAAATGAAACATCATAAGTTAGCACGAGAAGAATTCAATGAGAAGAGAATAAAAAGAAATGGTTGGATTCAAGAATTAAGACAAAAATTGTCAGATGCAAATAGAGATATAAATGAAACTAATAAGGCAATAGACGAACTGAGACAGATTCAATCAACAGCTCTGCTGTCTAAATATAAAGAACCACAATGAAGTGATTTTTATAAGCCAAGTGAGGAAATGAAGGAATATCAATATTTAACTATTGGTTTGATGGGTATTTCCTCTGGTTATTTACTTTTTAAATTTTTTTAATGGAACAGCTTAGTTGTTTTAAAGAAATAATTATATACATATAATATATGAATACTGCATTGTATTGTAAAGATTGTAATATGAAAAGAATTGTCACTGATGGATATTATACTTGTCCAAAATGTGGTGTTATAAGTGATAATTATTTAACTAATGGTGGAGGATGGATTGAAAATATATGGATAAAATATAAGAAGTCTGTCCATAATAGAAGCTAATGGATGTATAAAAGACTGAAGGAATGTATTGATAGCTGGTATATTAACATTATTATAGATGATTTTGAGAAAGGAAAAATAAAAAAAACGGAAGGAATGTATCTAGGTATAATTATTATATTATAAGGCTTTGTAGTAGAAGAGGAATCCCATTAAATTTATCCAAGACGAAGAATAAATTTGATGACTGATTATTTGGAATTGTGTATAATAAATTAGAATGGGATAAAGATTGCAATTCTTTATACTATTTGAACTGGTCTAAAGAGGCTTAAAGAAATAATTATATAGTATAATAGATGGATTCATATAATATAGATATCATCACAGTTGCAGATCTTAGTAAGGAATTTCGATTTACTAATAAAAATACAATTGAGTTTATTAGAAGCCCAGATGTTATAGGTAGGAAATTTTTAGTAAGAGTAAAAGTTGCTTCTTATGTAAATAAGAAACTCTGGAGAAGAAAAACTTTTAAGAGTAGTATAAAATACATAAAAAGCAAATCATCTGTGAGAAAAGTACTAACACAAGCAAATACAGAGATTCTTAGTAATTTTGATTTTTATGGAAAATATGAGATCCTAAGTCATAAGATTAAATTAATTTTTGATGAGACTTCCAGCTCAGCTGCAATTACCAAGAAAGAAAAAGCATTAAAAGGTTATGTAGAAACTTATAATATTGCAGTATTAAATGATAAAGATCCAAGGATTCAATTCAAAGAAGTCCGAGAACCACTAAAAGATTTATTATCCAATAAAACACAGCATAAATACATTCAAACACTGGTTGTAACATTTAAGAAAGAAAGTAAATCCGCAGCTGAAAGCACAGTTTTTATATATAAAACCGCACATTTTAACAGTAAAACAAAAACCATATTATCTGCACACTCTATAGGATTAGATAAGGCTAATTCAGATATCCTTAATTTTATTGATATTTGATTATCAGAAGGATCTGGATGGACAATAGAAAGGATAGAAAAACACTTTATTAATTTTGTTAAATACCAACCATTAAAAGGCAGTTCTTATGTAAAATTACCAAAACAATTACAGAATAGTTTAAAAGGATTCAGGCGTCGGTAAAACATTTCAAAGGGAGCGAGAAAGTCACAATAATCAAGATGGCTAGGTGGTAACGAGAAGTTCAGTCCTTTGCTTAAAATTTCTTTCTCTTCATCGGTTAAAAGGCACTGGGAAAAATTGAAGATAACGTCAGGATTTAATGAGTTGGTGGTTTTCGATTGGGAACAAAGACAGAAAAGTTTTTGGTCCTGAATCTTTTGATGGCGATTGAGAGTATGGATGTTTTCATGATCGGAAAGGGTCTTGAGGTGAATCGAGTCCAGTGAGGATACCAAGGAAGACAAGCGAAGGCTAGCAGCATTAGACTGGGATGACAATATACGTATACGCGACTGTTTGAGATAAATTTCTTCCTGTAAAAGTTTTCGTTGGCATTGGCAGTAAGCAGTGGAATTCTGTAGACGACGGTTGGCAACTTTGAAATGTAGGAAACGTATAACCGATTGTTTCTTGTAGTTTTGCAGGAAGGATAAATCTAGCTTCGCTTTTCCTAGTTTCAACTCAATCCGTTGAAACATTCTAAAAGCAGAAAGCAATCCATTGTTGTAACGTTTCTTCAAATTTCATCTATTGTTGTAAAGTTTCTTCTTTGTTTTCCGCCCTTCCCTCCGATTGTCTCACTTTTTTGTCTTTAAGGACAGGATTCCCAAGGCTTTGAGATCTCGTGTCCTTTACCGTTTTAAGTGTCAACGTTGTAGTTCGTTGTATGTTGGCCAGATGAGTCGGCTTCTCCACACATGAATCTCAGAGCACTTGGGCATTTCTGCCCTTACTGGCAAAAAAAGAGTCAATCCTCCTCCGACTAGCATCCTGTCATATCATTGTGACACTGGACACCCTCTCTCACCTGATGACTTCACTATCTTGTCTTCTTCTTTCAACTCTGAACTTCTTGTCAGAGGAAGTCTGCTTATCTGCAAACTTAATCCATCGCTTAATGCCAACATGGGCTCTTTTCCACTTTCTTTATTTTAAGACCTTTTGTTTCTCGACCCTTCCATTACATCTCAGTCTGCTGTTTCCTTGTGCCCTTCCCACTTCCGCTCCTACGCCAATATCTCGTTTACTTATCATATAACATACCATTATATATCATCACCTTGTAATATAGTTTTTCATTCATTCTCTGAGGATGTTGCGTGTAGCAATGAAATGTTAGAATTACATTTTAAACCTTTAATATGCCTATTTTGCATGTTTTTTGCTGGGCTGTATTATTTCTTCTCCGTCTGCGATTCCTGCCTGGTACCTCTGTCGCCCGTATTTTGAAGAAATGTTACAACAATGGATCGCTTTCTGCTTTTAGAATGTTTCAACGGATTGAGTTGAAACTAGGAAAAGTGAAGCTAGATTTATCCTTCCTGCAAAACTGCAAGAAACAATCGGTTATACGTTTCCTACATTTCAAAATTGCCAACCGTCGTCTACAGAATTCCACTGCTTACTGCCAATGCCAACAAAAACTTTTACAGGAAGAAATTTATCTTAAACAGTCGCGTATACATATATTGTCATCCCAGTCTAATGCTGCTAGCCTTCGCTTGTCTTCCTTGGTATCCTCACTGGACTTGATTCACCTCAAGACCCTTTCCGATCATGAAAACATCCGTACTCTCAATCACCATCAAAAGATTCAGGACCAAAAACTTTTCCATCTTCGTTCCCAATCGAAAACCACCGACTCATTAAATCCTGACGTTATCTTCAATTTTTCCCAGTGCCTTTTAGCTGATGAAGAGAAAGACATTTTAAGCAAAGGACTGAACTTCTCGTTACCACCTAGCCATCTTGATTATTGTGACTTTCTTGCTCCCTTTGAAATGTTTTACTGACGCCTGAATAACGAAAACATCTCCCTCAAATCCGGACACAACAAAGACTCTGTTCGAACTAAACTTAAGGACATTGCTCTTTCTGGCTTCAGAAGTTACTCTAGACCTAACTTTATTTTTTTGAAACATGAAGTCGATATAATTAACAACCTAAAAAACGATAATAATATCTTCATCACTAAACCTGACATGGGGAATGGTGTCGTTATCATCGACCAATCGGACTACTACAAGAAAATGGATGACATCTTGTCTGATACAAACAAATTCAGAAAACTTGGCGTGGACCCCATTACACATTCCATACGACAAGAAAATCAAGTGAAAAACTTTTTACGCGAGTTAAAGAAGAATGGAACCATATCTGAAATTATTTACGATAATTTATTTCCATCGGGCTCACGCCCAGGTATTTTGTTTGGACTACCTAAAGTTCACAAACTTGGCATCCCCCTTAGACCTATCCTCTCATCCATCGGTACTCACTCCTATGGTCTTGCAAAGTTTCTAGTCCCTCTTTTACGCCCTATTGAAATTGGTACACACATGGTAAGCGACTCTTTCTCTTTTATTCAGGATCTTTTTGCCTTGAACGTAAACTCTGATACTTTAACCATGGTTAGCTTCGACATAAAATCACTTTTCACTAACATTCCTTTAGATGAGACCATTGATATTGTTTCTAAGTTATTTAATAATTCCAGTCATTTTCAGAACTTTAACCGCTCCGAATTCACCCAACTTCTAAGCTTTGCAGTTAAGAATTGCCATTTTTTCTTTAATGGTGTTTTGTTTGAACAGACCAATGGCGTTGCCATGGGTTCTCCCCTGGGTCCTACTTTTGCTGATATTTTTCTTTCCTGGCATGAACGCTCTTCGCTCTCTAACTGTCCCACTCATTTTAAGCCTGTTTATTACCGTAGATATGTCGATGATTGCTTTTTGCTTTTTGCTTCCTTTGATCATATTGCACCTTTTCTCAGTTATTTAAATAGTCAACATCCTAACATCAACTTCACACATGAAACTGAAGTCAACAACTGTTTACCCTTCCTTGATGTTCTTATAACATGATCCAATGGTTTTTTGTCTACTTCAGTTTTTCATAAACCCACTTTTACTGGCTTATACACCAACTACAATAGTTTTATTCCATCTGTTTACAAAACAGGATTAATATCTTCCCTTCTTAATCGCTATTTTAGTATTTGCTCCTCCTATTTTATTTTTGACTCACATCTTCAAAATCTTAAGAAAATGTTTTCACTTAATGGTTATCCTATTTCATTCATAGACACATGCATTCGCCAGTTTCTTGATAAGATTTTCTCACCCTCCCCCAAAGTTTTCCTGACCCCCAAGAAAATCATTTACTTTTGCCTTCCCTACACTGGTCAACATAGCCTCCAAATTTGCACTCAGATTCGGAAGTTATGCTCCAGTGCTTTCCCTCACATTAACTTCGCTTTGTTTCCCACCCTTCCCTCCGATTGTCTCACTTTTTTGTCTTATGGACAGGATTCCCAAGGCTTTGAGATCTCGTGTCGTTTACCATTTTAAGTGTCAACGTTGTAGTTTGTTGTATGTCGGCCAGACGAGTCGGCTTCTCCACACACGAATCTCAGAGCACTTGGGCATTTCTGCCCTTACTGGCAAAAAACGAGTCAATCCTCCTCCGACTAGCATCCTGTCACATCATTGTGACACTGGACACCCTCTCTCGCCTGATGACTTCACTATCTTGTTTTCTTCTTCTTTCAACTCTGAACTTCTCGTCAGAGAAAGTCTGCTTATCCGCAAACTTAATCCATTGCTTAATGCCAACATGGGCTCTTTTCCACTTTCTTTATTTTAAAACCTTTCGTTTCTCGACCCTTCCATTACATCTCAGTCTGCTGTTTCCTTGTGCCCTTCCCACTTCCGCTCCTACGCCAATATCTCGTTTACTTATCATGTAACATACGATTATATATCATTACCTTGTAATATAGTTTTTCATTCATTCTCTGAGGATGTTGTGTGTAGCAACGAAATGTTAGAATTACATTTTAAACCTTTAATATGCCTATTTTGCATGTTTTTTGCTGGGCTGTATTATTTCTTCTCCATCTGCAATTCCCACCTGGTACCTCTGTCGCCCGTATTTTGATAGTACGTTGTAATGATGACCAATACAGTAAACCAGTAGAATTATATAGAGGGCCTAATGCAGTTTATAAATTCCTGGAAAAGATATTAGAAGAAGGAAAATGGTGTCAAGAAACATTGAAAAAACATTTTAATAAACAACTGGAAATGATAAAAGCTGATGAAAAGAATTTCAGCTCTGCAGACAGTTGTCATATTTGCGGTATTAAATATAAATCATGTGATATCAGCATTAGAGATCATTGTCATATCACTGGTAAATACAGAGGTTCTGCACATCAGAAATGCAATATAAATTATAAATTAACAGAGAAAATACCAGTAATATTCCATAATTTATGTGGATATGATAGTCATTTTATAATGCAAGAAATTGGCAAATTCAAAAGGAAAATAAATGTTATGCCAAATAACATGGAAAGATACATGTCTTTCATGTTAGGAAACCATCTTATATTCCTGGATAGTTTCCAATTTATGTCCAGAAGTTTAGATTACCTCGCAGGTTGTTTGCCAGAAGAGGCATTTAAATATACTAAAGAAGCATTTCCAATAGAAGAACAGTTTAATCTTATGAAGCAGAAAGGTGTTTATCCATATGATTACATGGATAGTTTCCATAGATTTGAAGAAACAGAATTACCAAAGAAAGAACAAGTCGATAGTATATATTGAATGATGAACATATTACAGATGAAGCATATAAACATGCTCAAAATATGTGGAGTACTTTGAACATACAAAACGTAGGAGAATACCATGATTTGTACCTCAAAACTGATATCCTTTTATCAGCAGATGTATTTGAGAACTTTAGAAAAACCTGTATGCAGTATTATAAATTAGATCCATACCATTACTTTACTTCTAGATTAGCATGGGATGCTATGTTGAAAATGACTGGTATTAAATTGGAACTATTTACAGACGTTGATATGTTCCAATTTGTTGAAAGAGGAATGTGAGGTGGTATGTCTTACATTGCAAACAGACATGGTTCTGCAAATAATATATATATGAAGAACTATAAAAAGAATGTTTGTGACATAGTTACCAATGGATATATGGTTAAATACAATAAACAGAAATAAATTTTGAAGGAAATGGATTATTTTTACAACAAGGTTGTAAATAAAGCAGAAAGTCTTGTCTCCAATTAGCCAAGAATTGAAACCAAGTGTTCATCACTTTATACTTCAGTGCACATCTAAAAAGTAAGTCAATTGAAATTTCTCTTGAAGCTTCTCCTATCTGTTTTGCTTCAGAAGCTTGCAGGAGTAAAGAATGAAGTTCATGAACTTGTTCCTCCATTTCATAAATATCTTTGTGTAATTGTTCATTGAATGATTATGAAGTACAAATTCTTCTTCTTTCTGCTCTTTCTCTTGTGCTGGAAAATAGCACTACCAATTATCTTTTGGGAAAAAAAGAAAAAGCATAAAAAGGCAAAGGTTTGCCTTCTACATTCAATCAGTAAATTCAGTGTTAGTCATCATTTCATCAAATTCAAAATATATGAGCAATTGTTTAAAAACATTATAAATATTAATTGATTTCATGAATTGAAATAGTCGTAGTAATATGATGAATATGATGACCAAGAACAACTTTCTTGCAAAATCCAATTGCATTTCTTTACCATAAATTCAAGCTGAAAAAAATTTTGTTTAAAAAGGACCCGATTTCTTTTCCATTTCAGCAATATCTTTACGCAACTGTTCATTTGAATAATTATTAAGTATAAACCCCTTAAATGCATCCATGAAATAACTTTTTTATTGAAATAACTTCAATACTCTTGTTTTACATATTAAAATAGCTTAATTTTCTTGATCCACCAAAGATATCCCAATAATTAGATGGCACATCTCACATCATCAGAATGTTTTTAAAATGTTCAATTTATAATGAAAACAAACAAGAAGTGCATGTCCACTCCTGCACATCCTCAACAAATTCATCACAATACTGTCTTTTTAGTGAGAAAAAAAGATTGGTCATTCTTGTTTTCAAATCCATCCCCAGCAAGATATACAATGTTCGGTTTAGGTTTATTAACACGCATCCCCACATCCCCAAGCAATTTATCAGTATCAAAACTCATAACTTTTCGTCCACTCTCCATGATGTCTTGAACAAACACCAAGTCGTACACACACCATTCTTAATTTGGATTCAAAAACAGATCGTTAATTTGAACCGAACATCAACATTTTCCCCAATCAAATATCACATTCACATGTTTCATCAACATCCATACATATTTCCTGAGGATCTTTTTTACTTTATGCTATCTACTCTGCTTTTTTCGGTATACTACCAAGAATCAACAGTGTAAGAAGCCAACCACCATGCTGCATCCACTTATAAATCAGGGCAAAACGAATCCTTTGCACAGTCTGTGCTTGGAACCTTTCTCTTACAATGACGTAGTTGACACACCCCAAACACACCTCCAACTTACCTCCACTCTAGCATCCCCTGCTTTTTTTTAAGCAGATTAAAACATCCTGCAATCTGATTGGTTGAAAAAGTATCCCCTGTACTCTTACTACTTACTTGTTTTTGGTTACCAAACTACGCTTTGATGAAACAGTTGTCCACTTCAGTCTTTCTCACTTCTTGGGTGCCTTGTGGATGACAAACTTTACCTTATTCAAGCAGTAATACTTTCATCGGGGTTTAAAAGTTTAAAGCAGTCTTCTTTTTGCAAATTCACCGCTGAATGCTTAATTGAAAATGCGTAAGGGTTGCAGGTTTGTATGCTGTGCCATTTCTCTCTTTTGCAAAAGTTTTACAGATGAAAAAAGTACATATTTTACTTTTCTATACTTCTTCTTTCGACCAAAACTTGCAGAAGGTTTGCTTGTTGTATTTTTCTGATTTTTGGTCAGCAATAACAATTCAGAACTTTTTCATGTTTTCTTTGTAATTTGTTTCATCTTCGTCATGAATACTTAGCATAAATCTTTGTCATAGCACTTCTAATAGACATTTGCTGCCAATTTTGAGATAACCAAAAAAAAATACAAAAAAAAAATAAAAATTTTTCAAACATGAGCTGCCCATAATGCTGGTAACCCTTAAGACAGAAAGTCTGGCCGTCTAATAAGTCTTTCCTTAAAGCAAGATGAGTGAAAAGTGTGACTGGAAAACAACTCGAAATACCTTAAGATTGCAACTAATTCAGGGTCTTGATATGAACATCCATTGTTTAGCAGGAGAATTGTCAGAACGGATCTCTTACCATTCATTAAACCATTTAAAGTTATTCTTACCAAACGTTTTGTCTTAATGGAAATTTTAATCAAATATGATGACAAGCAGTTTAAAATCATCCAGAATAATTTTTCTGACATGTTGGAAAATTATCAATCTTACTCGAATTTTCAAGTGATATTTTGGAAGGGTGGGCAAGGGTTTGTTGGATGTTTGTGCTTCTTATAACTGTTTATAAGGCAAAATCTTTATCAAATATAAGTATAAGATGAACTGATAACAATTTAATCAACTAGTAGTCTTCAAGTCTAATATGATTAGTATCCTTTCTTGCTAGAAGCTCTGCAAACCCCTATTTACCCTCTTCTAATATTCACATTGTGTAAAACATATATATGTTTGTATGTATATATATATTAAACAAAGGATATCAGGTTTTTTAAAAGTGATGTAGGCTGTCAAAACTTATGTTTTATTTGTTGTGGTCAGGGATGTAGCATACCAGTCATGAAAAACAAAAATAATGTAGCTCAACAAAAAACTCAACACAAGTACAGTGTACTATTTTCTATTAACTGATTGATTTGTGAACAGAGGTTTTGTTATTCTGTTGTTCAACATCACCAAATTGTAATATTTAAACAATCTTGGAATATGTCATATATAAATCCTGACTGTGTTTATCTCTTTTTATAGTCTGTTGATTGAAAGAAATACTTTGAATTGGTTGTCCACTAACTGCTGCACTTGACATGTTTTAAAAATGGAAGTAGTGGTCTGAGACATGCATAGGCACGGCACTGGAATTTGCCAGAGGAGATGGTTAATATGGAGCTTGAAAATGTTGCCTTGTCATTTGTTCAAGTGATTGACTCATGTATTCAGCTATCTTTTCCACTGATAAACTTATGGTATTCATTGTATACTCAAAAACGAGATTTGATTCTTTCATAGCTTCACACATTTGCTGTCAAAACATGCTATCTTCTCTTTTGCTACTTTCATGAGCAAACAAACTCTTTTCCAATTTTCTTCTCATCAATCAGTTGTTGCTCTGGGCTACGTCGTTTACCAGTAGCAACAGTAGAATTTTTAGAGGACTGACAAAATACATTGATCTCTTTGGTGAATTTTCATTACCAGGATCTGGACTATTTGGATCAACACTGTTATCACTAGCTTCAGATAAATCATTTTGAAGTTCGTCATTTACCGCATCTTTCGCTTGTGTTGCTTGCTTGATATTACAACCGACCAACTGCCCACCACAAATATCATAAATCTCAAAAAAAAAAGCCTTTCAGAACCACTTCTACTGCCCAAATTAACTCCATGACAGAAGTTTTGTCTGAGTTCTTTGATCTTCTCCATCACTCGTTTATAACCTATTTCTACTTTCATCTTATTTATTTCTGTCCCGAAAAAGTGTGGTTTATCTTGTATTACCGACTCATAATACGACACACTTCTTCATATTGGCATGGTTTATCGGCATTAAAGTCAAAGTTGTTAAACACCATGACACTCTTGTATTCACTGAGTGAATCCAACAGATCTTCTACCACTTAGTTTGGGTTTACTATGAGCACGTGCTTCCTGATAGTAAGCTAGCCTAGTTGCCATTTAATTGCATTATTTGGTGGGCTGGCCCAGTAGCCAAGCCAGTTTCTCTGATGTAATTAAGGCCTAAGGTATTTAAATTAGTAACTACTACTGTTTACATTTGAAAAAAAATTTAAAACTTAAAAGATTAAGAATAATATAATCTAACTTTGGACTTAAATAAAAGCAATGAATATTCTTCCTTAAGTTCTTGTGGAAGCTTGTTAAAAACATAGCTCCTTGGTAAGCAAATGACTTATTTCCAGCCTCCGTCTGTATCCTTGGAATGGCAAGACTTAGTTTATTTCCTTGAGTATTTTTTATTTATGGTTTAGTCTTCTAAAAGTATCGTCAAATGGTGATGGAAGGAGGCCATGGATACATTTAAAAACATTGGTCATACTGATCATTTGCCTTCGATCTTGAATGGGAATCCAAGTGTTTGTATTCTTTATTTCAAAGACAATTTTATGTGCACGATCTTGAATATCCTGCAAATTTTTGCAACAATGATGTTCATCCATGAGAAAAATTGTGCTACAGTAGATGATTACTGGCTCAATCATAGTTTTATAAATAGTTTCAGCTACATGCAGAGGAATAATTAAATGCACAGCTGACAACAATTTCACTCTTGTTGAGCCTTTCTCATAAAGCCTCTAAAGCCTGTTTTTCACTAGTGCATAAGCATAAAAAAGTGTGTGAGTACAGCAGTGACATAAGCATAAGGGTGCACGCATGTGCATTTAGCAAAAACGATGTGTGAGATGCCCTGGAGACGAGGATGGAACATTGAACGGAACGTCAAGAAACAAAATGGTGGACGAAGAAGTCTTGAATCTTTACGTGACCTTGTTACTAGTAGTCCGTCTTCTTCACCTCAAAGGGAAGCAAAATGAAAGAAGAAAGAAACGATTTTGGGTTAGGGATATTTATCGTCATAGACGAGAACAAGGAGAGTTCAGTAATCTTGTCCAAGAACTACATTTTGGTGATAGGGAAATGTACTTCAGGTAAGTTTAGGATTAATAATAAATTATTTTATTAGCTTGGTTAAAATACACTGTATCCAACATCAACATTTGAATTTTAATAATTCTATTTATTAGCAAAGTTTCTCATAATGAAGGACAATGTATGTAAATGTACATATATTTCAACTTCGATTCATATGCTCTCTTGTTCTGCTTGCCTCATCTTCTCTTATTTAACCTTTGGCATGCATGGCTAGACCTCTTTCCCTGCAGTCTGGATATTGTCGAGTAATTCGTAACCTGAGAGAATCCGGAAATGGGGGTAAAGGGTGTAGACATGATTTTTGCAATGAAGGTCACATTCTTTGGCAGTTATATGGACAAAGTATTATTTTTTGTTTGTTTTTGTCTCAAAGAAGGGATCACATACAACTGAGATAACAATCTGGCAGAACTGAATTATGAATTGATTATAATTGTAATTTTTATAATTTGCTTAAAATTTGTCATTTTTTTAGGTACATGAGAATGTCCCCTGAAAGTTTTGACTTTTTACTTTCAAAAGTGGGCCCACTAATCAGAAAAAGGACAACAAGAATGAGGCAGGCCATTGAACCCTCAGAAAGACTAGCTCTAACCATAAGATATTTAGCATCAGGGAGCTCGCTGCAAACCATGTCATTTGCATACAGAATTGGAAGGACAACAGTGAGCAACATCATACAGGAAACATGTTCAGCCATTTGGGATACTCTTAATGAAGACTATCTGAAACCACCAAGTTCAGCTGATGAGTGGAAGAACATTGCACAAGAGTTTAAAGAACTCTGGAACTTTCCCCATTGTATAGGTGCCATTGATGGCAAACATATTGCTATAGAATGTCCAGGAAACTCAGGATCCCTCTATTATAATTACAAGGGCTTTTACTCAATTGTACTAATGGCTGTTTGTGATGCACACTATGCATTTTCATTCATCAATGTTGGGGACTATGGTAGCAATAATGTCAGCGGTGTTCTACAGAATTCTCCTTTGGGAATTCCAGATCCAGAGCCTTTACAGGGGTGTCAGATTCCATTACCATACTTTTTAGTGGGAGATGATATTTTTGGCTTGAAAACGTGGATGCAACGGCCATTCCCTGGACGAAATATTCCAGAAAACCAGAGAATTTTTAATTATCGATTGTCTAGGGCAAGAAGGGTAATAGAAAATGCATTTGGTATATTGAGAGCAAGATGGGGAATATTTAGTCACACAATAAATGCTTCAGTGGAAACTGTTGAGCTCATAACAAAGGCTACTGTGTGTCTACATAATTTTTTAAGACAAACAAACAGTGCAGGGTACTGCCCTAATGGCTTTTGTGACAGTGAAGATAACAGTGGAGAGATAAAGCCTGGGGAGTGGTGCAAACTAGTTTCAAGAGAGGGCAATGGAGCAATGGGAGCCATTGCACCTTTAAGGGGTAGGAGAATTGCCAACTCTGCAATTGAAGTAGGAAATGCTTTGATGAATTTTGTTGTGTCTGATGATGGATCAGTTCCATGGCAATGGGACAATGTAAGAAGTAGGGGGCAGCTGGATTAACAGGAGTCTTCAACTTTTACAAAAACTAAGTAAACTTTAAAGAATTTGATTCAAGGCTATGGTTAAATGAAAAATGAAGTTGTTGTGACATGAATCAATATTTAAAGATGCTGTGAAGATTTGTTAGTATTTTTAACTGACATTTTGTTTGTGTAATAAAACATAATGCCATAAATGCTAAGACTCCAACTTAAACTATGCAATCACATTACTGCATTGATTTAATAAAACTTTGTGTTTAAATATGAATAAATAAACTATTCATGCAGGTTTATTAATGACAATTTATACCATGATTTTGAAATGCTTCTATAATGTTGCAATAAGAGGCTTGATATTTCTTTCATCTTTACAAAAAGGATGCCTTGAATGATTCATGTGGAAAGAAGTCCAAAAGCATTTCATGATTTGCTTGTACAAATTTCCCTTAGGCATATCTGGTGGTTGTCTCCCACTAAGGAGTGTTATTACTACCTTTGATTTTCACTATTCAAAATAAAAAAAATAGACAAATGTTATTATGACTTGTGTGTATATGTAGCATACATCCTTTTAAAAGCTTTAGTTTTGATATCTGAAATGTCAACCCACAAGGAAAATTGCTTTATTCAAGCTTTTACATTTTAGTCAAATGAAAACATTTACAACAGACTATATGTTTGACAGTATAAGATATACCACCATATGCCTTTACAGTTTAGGCCTCCGAACATTGAACTTTGTCATCCTTGAACACTAATGCTGGGAGCTCTAAATGCATCCCTCTTAGACTCCAATTAACAATGACAACAAAAAACTAACTTTGGTACTTCAATCAAAGAAGTGCGCTGACACCTTACTTATGAAACAGTAAAAAAGTTAAATATCACAAATTGTGCAAATTCCTTTGTTTTTCATTCAATTAGTGCTATAATATTATAGCAAATAATTGGTTCATGGGTTAGGTGTGAACACTCTTATTATTAAGTGGTTTAATTTTTAAGTTGTTCAAAGAAATATCCAGGTGGATATGTTTGAGTATTGGAACCAACGACTGTGTTGGTCATTCTTAAGGTTTCCTGGGGCTGATTGGTTGCTTGAAATTGATGATATGGCTGACTGGACTGAGTCATTACTAAAGGTTGCTCCAAATTGGGATAGTGATATTCTGATGCACTCTTAACCATGAATTTGTACATTATTTGGTTTATCTCCATCTTAGCCATTAGTCTATCAGGTAAAGGCAACTTTTTCAACTGAGTTCCAATCAGTTCTGAAAAAATAGTCTCTTTATCTTTATCTGTCTCCTTTTGGTTTTGATCAATTCTACTTCCAATGGTTTTCATTAATTCTATACCTGCTTTTTCAAAATTGTCTTTTCTTGGTCTTTTCATGTTTTTTGCCTTACCAGTGGTCTTGGATTTTATTACTGAAGCTGTTTCACTACAGTCTGAATCACAGGAAGGCTCTGTTCTGTCATCAGTACCAGCTTCATCCTCTTTAACATTACTACATTCTTCTGACACGCTTAGTACTAGGTTGTTTGATGAACGATGTGGTTGTATGTAGCTGTCCAACCAAGTTAAATATGTATACAAGTCACTGGTGTCAGTCTTTACATCATTTAAAGACTGTGTGCCTATACCACTTTTCTTTACAGCTTCAATCCTCTTCTTGTCTCTGGTATAGCAATTGCATAAGTTCTTAAACGCATTTTCAGCATCTTTCCCTATAATGTCCAAAAGTTAGTATGTTCCCTGACCATGAAGCAACTAGAAGAGGTTGCAAGACGAGAGAAAGAGTGAATGAAACTTATGAGAAATTAATTGTAAATGTTCGGTAAAAAATTAAACAAAAAGAAAGCAAACATATGGCTAATAAAAATGAAAGAAAAAAACAGAAATAGTGGTACACTTTACTGTTTAAAATCAGGTATTCAACAACCATTTACATATGCTAAATCTGATTTCATCAGCCCGATTCATGCCCAAGGTTTACATAAGTTATTTGAATGAATGCCCTAATCCCAAGAGTTTTCTCTTTCTTGCTCTGCTGTTATTGCTTATCGGTGTAAAAATACATCATTTGAAATCTAAAATTGAAAGAAAACATCTGGAACCAGGTCCAGCATGTCGAATGAAGTTTGTAAGTAAAGAAGATCAAGTTAACTTGTTTACCTGATCCAAACCCAACAATTTTTGCCACATCACTCTAAGCCAAGTCTTTTTTGTTCCTGTCTTTAAAATCCTTGATTGATTTATTATATAGAACAGGAAAACTCCGCACTGCTTCTGCCAGCTTTTCGTCCATATCTAATACACTATCTGCCATTTTGTTTGCAAGATTCCCAAGGAAACCCTGAAACCAAGTGTTCTGTGATTGGTTGTAATGCTTGTGCTTATGCTTGTGCTTATGTTGTCCTTGTCCTCACTTGGCACAAGCTGACATAAGCATAAACATAAGCACAACGAAAACGAAAATTTTCGTTCTTATTGTGCTTATGTTTATGCTTATGTCAGTGCTGTTCTCACTAGCTTATGCTTATGCTTATGTGCTAGTGGAAACCAGCCTTAAAGGTGTTCTGTAAAAAGTAAATTACAATCCACTATCACTCCAAGGTATTGATACGATCCTGATTCATACTTTTATTTAAGTCAACATCAGAATCATGTGTCTGCTGAGAAATCCGTTTTGCTGTTCTATACAGAACAAATTCAGTTTTTTCTTCTTCATATTTACAACCAAATCGTTTTGATTAAACCACTTTGATAGCTCTTGCAAATCATTGTTTAAGACCTTCTGAATTTCTTGAATATTTCTTGCAGAATTAAAAACAGTATCATGAGCATGTAGAATTAATTTTGATTTTTGAAGAACTAGATTCAAATACAGTCAAACCTCTCTATATGGACACCTCTTTAAAATGGACACCTCTTTATTACAGACACTTTGTTTGGTCCTGCCAAAATGCTAACTTATTTTCTTTAGAAAATGCCTCTGTAACACGGTCACTCTAATACAGAGAACGAACACTTTATCACGTCCCCAGAAAGAAAAAAACCTCTTTAAATAAGGACACTCATATTGTGAGACACAGCAAACATTTTCTGTTAAGCGATTCAATTGTTACATTTAATAAATTTTGACACCTCAGGCCCAGCTTCTGTTTATGTTTGCTTACACATAGGCATTTCTACAGTCTTCCAAAATCTTATTTATCTAAAGAGCATAGTAGTCTCACAATGCAAGTGTAGTGTAATGAAGGCTTATGCTTGAAACATTCCCACGAATACTATAATATTTGAATTAGAATGTGTTAAAATAACCTTTTTCAGAATTCCACTGCAAACTGGGACAAAAATTGCCTCGTGTGGCTTGGACTTAAGAACAACAGCCATACAGATGAACTTTTACCAAAAAAACTATTAAAACAGAACAAATGCAGTGCAAATTAAAATTCTGAACAAGAATTGCTCTCATAAATGTAAAAACATTTGGGTCACACTATAGTCCACAAAAGTGTTAACATGACTTAGTGCTTTTTTTTTGAAGGCTTTGCCCTTGCTGATGGTTTTCCACATGCAGCTCTCCTTCACCGTCTTGTTGGTTCTTACTGCTGCATTTGTGGAAAGTTTAAATAGACTTTCTAAACATTCCATAAGATTTTTTTGCCCACCAGCTCTGTTGACTGCTTTGCCGCATACCTTGACATAACTTGTGGTTTCCTGCTTTGATAAAAAATGCTTTACTAAACCTGCACCATCCTTGGTGTTAGCCAGGCCTAAAGGACTGATATTGCATTCTTATCTTTTGGATTTTTGGCTTCTCATTCTAGATCAAGTTTGTCGCTGAAGCATGGAGTCCACCAGTCTTTGTAGACGTGAAATTTTCATATCCAGGACAAAATTGACAGAGTCTGGCTATCATTCATTGCTTGTACCTGTTGGTTTAGAAGTACATAGACCTAAGATCTCTTTGCTCAAAAGAGTTAACAACACACATGTTTGTGTGAACCACCTGGATCCCTGAAACAAAAGTTGATAATACACACCTATATTTCACACTTAACTCTGCTGATAAAATACTGCTTTTGGTTTGTCATATAAAGCAATTTCAGAACATCAACACAGTTGCCAAAATTACTTAGCCATGCATGCCCTCTGTCAGTTGCGTCTTCACTTTGAGTATAGTCATCGCTTCTAAATGTAAAAGGAAATAATTGACTTTACGAGAAAATGTAGAATAGAGCTTAAGAAAAACAATCCACGAGCTGGCATACGTGCAATAGCAGAACATTTTAAGTGCAGAAGAACTCAGGTACATACAGTTTTGATAAATCAAGAAAACCTTCTAGAGCAATTTGCAGGCAACAGGAATGCTGATGGAAAACGGGTAAGTGAAGTTAGATTCCGTGACATCGATTCAGCAGTTGTGGAGTGCTACAGAAGAGCTCAAAGTAAGAATATACCAGTAACAGGGCCCATGTTGCAAGAAAAAACATGTCAAGTAGCGGATGGAATGGCATTGATGAACGAGTTTAAGATTTGTTACAACAAAAGCATGACATTTTGTGGCGAGTCTGAAGAAGTAAAGGAAGAGACCATAAAATCTTGGAAAGAACACTTGCCAGCGACACTTACAGTCCCCGAGATATTTTTAACACGGACGAAACTGATAAATTCTTCTGCGTTCTACCGACTACGTCACTTTCTGACACAGGAAAAAGGTGTACTGGTGGCAAGCAGTTGAAAGAGAGACTGATGTGTGCATTTTACGTTAACGCAGCTGGAAGGAAAAGAGAAGGCAATCATGATAGGAAAGTCAGCAAAACTTTGTTGTTTCAAGGGCATTAAAGATTTCACTCTGTTTCCATGCACTTATTTTCATCAGAAAAAAAGCATGGATGGACTTTGACATTCATGATGACATCTTGTGCAAAGTAAATCGCTGGCTAATGCGAAACGATTGTAAAATTCTTTTATTATTGGATAATGCCCCATGCCATCCATATGACATGAAAGGTCGCAACCAGAACATCAAGATCGTGTTTCTGCTGCTAGATCTGGGCATCGTACAACCTTTTCAAGGTGAAATATGTCAAGTTGATGATGACCCATGTGGTGAGCAAGATTGATGAAGTGGACACAGCAGCTGAAGTTTGTCGGTCAATCAATGCTCTGCAGGCTATAAGATGGATTGCACTGTCATGGGAAGCTGTACATTCCTCCACAATCGTCAAATGCTTTGCTAAAGCTGGAGTTTTAGATGCGACAGGAGATGTTGTAGAGGGTCAAGCTTCACCTCATGACCAAGACCTGTTTGCTGATCTTGATGAGGATGTCTCTTCAACTGACAGTTTGCTCCAACAATCATGTGACCCTGAGACAATATCTGTGTTAGAGTTCTCTTCCCCCTTACTGTGAACTTGAACAAAATTGGGAAGATAAATTTTTGGGAAGTCTGACAGTTGGCTCTGCAAGCGATAACAACAAAGAAAGTGATGACAATGACATCAAAGAATTGTCTCTTTTAGACGAAACTAAACCAGAGCCAAATATTAAATCTTTTGGACAGGCAATGAACCAGTTGGAAGAAATTTCGGTATTTTTGACTGAGAGCACAGGTGCCTCACAATTGGCTGACAAACTCTCAAAAATTATTTCTAGCCTGCAGTCTTTATCTGTGGAAAGAAGGTGCACGAATTTAGTGCAAAAATCCACAAAGGATTTTTTTAATTCCCAACAATGATGACAGTCTTTAACTGCATGTGTTTATTACTTTTAAAATAGTTTTGTTAAAGCGAGAATTGTATAAATACACTTTTGTTTAAATGAACTTTAAGATTAAATGTTTCAAACAACACAACTTTCAAAAAATATCTTTGCCAGTAAGAGCTTATTTTACAAACACTTTTAATTTAATGCCACCGAGTCCACAAAAGTATGTGTTATATATAGTAACACCCAATAAAAACGCACTGGTGTCATATTTTGGGGTTCCTCTATAATACAGACATTTTGCTCTGTCCCTTCGATGTCCATATTAGACAGGTTTGACTGTAGTTTGTATGAAAAATAAATAAAAGTAGTCCCAGGATTGACCCCTGCAGTACACCACAAGTACTTTTCTGTTCCTCAGAACTGATTCTGTTATACCGAACAAACTGTGATTGGTTGAACAAATAATTTTCAAACCATTTTAATTCATTTTTGACAGTAAACAACTGTGGTCCACTGTGTCAAATGCCTTCTTAAGATCAATATATATATAGCTCCAGTTAGATTACTTATGTCTATGTTTTTCTATATCCATTCAGTAAGGTACATAACAGCATGAGATGTACACTGTCCTTGACAAAAACTGAATTGGCTTGATGACAATAGGTTATTGGTTTCCAAGTATTCAGACTATTGCAGATAAACTAATCTTTCCATAACCTTTGACAATACTGGCAAAATTGATATAGGTCTAGAATTGTCCAAAAGAGCTCTCTCCAAACTTATATAATGGGATGACTTTAGCACACTTTTCAGCAGTTGGAAAAACCTGCAATGGATAAGCAATCCCCTCTGATGAGAGGTCATTCAACAAAATGTGCCCTGTCAAGATGAACGCTTTAGTCTGCTTACTCTCTGAAAGTGACATGCTAAGGGAAAGAAAGTGTGAACAGCTGTTATTTTGTTTTGTTATTTACTTAAAGTGTATATCACCCCTAATTTTTCTTTCAGTTTTTTAAATTAACAGTTTCACAACAATTCAAATATGTGCCACAATGTGTACAACCATCTCATTTAGTTCCAAAACCAGTAGCATCTATGTGGTAACATAGCTTTACTTCCGCCTCATAATCAGTTCTGTGTTATGCACAATTTGAGGAAGGCTGAAACTTATTTCTGATATATGTTGACATCAAGTTCAGAATCAGAGGATACCTCTTCAATTTCTCTTTTGGAAACTGAATATGAAGTTGAAATAGAGTCCCAAACAACTGAAGAGTTGAAGGATGGCAATGATATAATACAGCCACACTTTGATGAACCTATAGGAAATGAAGAGTGCCTTAAAACGTATCATGAAAAAAAAAAACTGTTTAAAAGCCCAATTTGATGGCAAAATTGCAGTTAGAGATTGGTAAGTTATCCTTCCAGCTGCAGGCCGTAATAAACAACTCTTTGTAATGCTTAGTATGTTTCACCTCTATGAAGGAGTACATGGAGGGTGAAACAATCTTGGAGTTTGGAGATGCAATGATATGATTGTGTGTGGAATGCAGTTTAAGAAGTATGACAACAAGATAGTGACGTATTCATCGGGTGGATTGAATACCACAGTTGACTACCTGATGATACATAAACAGGATAGGAAATGTCTCTTGGATGCGAAAGCAATATCACAACACCATCTGATACTGGCCGATATGAAGGTGAGGGGTGCAGTGAAAGCCCAGAGGAAGAAATTCCAACCAAGAAGGGTGTGAGACTGACTGATGAAAATGTGCGAAGGCAATTGCAGGATAAAGTGGTTCTGGGTGAGGGTGATGTGAATGTGGTATGGGAGAAGACAAGAGATTGTTTATGGATGGACAAAAGGTCCACCAAGGCATGTTGAGATGGTGGTGTAATGAAGAGGTTGAGAAGAAGGTAAAAGAGAAGTCAAAGTTCAAGGTGTAGTGTCGGGCAAAGGGTACTGCTGCAGAAAATGCAGTGTTGAAGGAGCATGTAGCAGCAAAGAAGATTGCAAAGAAAGCGGTTGCTTGGGCCCAGCAGTGTGAGAGAAAGAGATTAGAAGAAAAGTTCAAGATAGCAAAGCAGATGGCGAAGGAAAGGCAGGATATGGTTTAGTGAACTGCTTGAAGGGTTATACTGGAGATGATAAAGAAGAGATGGAGGAAGTATATGGAGCAACTATTGAATGTAGAAAATGGTTGGGATGGAATTGTATAATGGGGGATAGTTGAAGGACCAAGAGAGCTTATCACAGAGATGGAAGTAGAGAAGGCGATAGGGCAGATGAAAAGTAGGAAGGCAGGTGGTCAGGTAGGGGTGAAGAAGATGATGGGGATCTGCAATATGGTAGTGGACAAGGAAAAGATACCAAGGGACTGGGAGCTGAGTACCCTTTTACCCATTTACAAGGGGAAAGGTGGTCCATTGGAGTGTGGGGCACACAGGGCAATGAAGGTATTTGAGAGGGCTCTGGAGAGAAGGTTGAGAGGGAAGGTAAATATTAATGGCATGCAGTTTGGATTTATGCCAGGGAAGGGGATGACAGATGCAGGAGAAATTTCTGGAAGAGACCATTGTATTATGAATTTGTGGATCTGGAGAACGCATTTGATAGGAATACCAAGAGAAGTGGTTAGGTGGGCATTGAGGAAGCTGGAGGTTGAAGAATGGCTCGTGAAAGCAGTGATGATAATGTATAAGAAAACAAAGCATGGAAATAGTGAGGAGTTTGAGGCAAAGGTTGGGGTACATCAGGGATCAGTCCTGAGTCCATTACTGTTTGTGGTTGTGATGGAGGCTCTGGTGCAATATGTCAGGGAGGGCCTGGTATGGGAGCTGTTATATGCTGACAATTTAGTTCTGATGGCTGTGAGCATTGAGGAACTTAAGTGAAAAGTGCTGCAGTGGAAAGAGTGCATGAAGGCAAAAGAGTTGAAGATGAACATTGGTAAAACAAAAGTGATGGTATCAGGGAAGAATTGTGCTGATGTTGAAAGACTGGGGAAGTGGCCATGTACTGTATGTGGGATGGGTACACAAGCGATGCTCAGGTGTGAAGGGCTGTCTGGTTACAGTTGAGGACACATTTGTGTGAAAGAGTAGGTGATGAAGAGGATAGGAATGTGGAGGAGAGCTTGGATCTGGGAAATGGGGTTCACTTAAAGAATGTTGGAAAGTTTTGTTACCTGGGTGACATGCTGAATGGGGGTGGAGAAGCAAATTCTGCATCTGTGGCAAGGGTGCTTTGTGCATGGATGAAGTTTAAGGAGTTATCAGGGATTTTGATAAGGAAGGAAGTGTCTATTAAACTGAAGGGGAAGGTGTATGTGACATGTGTGAGGAGTGCTATGGCATATGGAAGTGAAATGTGGGCCATGACGGCAGAGCAGAGTGGAAGATTGGGATGTATGGAGATGAGGATGGTGAGATGGATGTGTGGTGTAATGCTGAGGGATAGAGTGGAGATTGAGTCAGTGTTTGACGCCATGAAACGGAATAGGTTAAGATGGTTGGGTGAAAAAGATCATGTCATTTGAGGTGGAAGTATGGCCAAGGATGACATGGAGCCAGGTGGTGGAAAGGGACACGAGAGAGTGCAGATTGAAAAGGGAGAGGTGGATGAGGCTGCTGTATGGAGTTGCCAGCCAATCCCCGTGTAAGTGGGAAAAACGGCTGTAAAATGACTGTTGTTATGAAATTTTGGTTAGGGTTGTTGAGAAGGACAGAGATTTGTTTGTGATTTTATTTTGTGATACTGACAATACTTCCATTGTTAACAGTGGAAAGGAATGTGTGTTTGAACCGATTGGAAATCCACTTTATCATCAGGGTTATAAAGTTTTGGTTCAAGAAAAAATGTCTAAATCACAGGTAAGGAAAACAAATTTGGCAGGAAATCAGAACCAATGGAAGTGGACCAGACGTGTTTTTGTGATGGTGACCACCCATGTGATGCTTGTCATCACTTCGATTGGTGTTGATGCACTTCTTTTTTTTTTTTTTTTGGAATGATGAGAAACTTAATCATAAATTAAGAAGATTATGTGTATGATTTGGCAGATGTTTGCAATGATATTGATTTCATTTTCTTTTTTCGTGAGATAACTCTTTTTCTAAAGAAAACAAAATGGGGTCAATTTTTATACATAAGTTCGATTTGTCTTATTTTTCTTTGAAGAATTTGGCTAGATTGACAACTCACGATGTACACGTGTTGTCGGTAGCTTATGTGAATGATTTTAAACTTCAACTTCGTTTAGTTGAATCCATCCCAGTACTTGTTTTTAATCATACCTATACATGATGTAGATTAGGAATATGTAGATTTGATATTTATACAAAAGTGATTTATTTGCATATTTGAAAAGTGAATGGGCAAGTGATTGTTGGAGTACAACTCCAGAGAAGAAATATCTTGGGGTGGTTTATTATACTGATTATGTGAAGAACTTTATTCATGTGGAACATGTGTTAGATGAGATTTTTGGTTTGTTTGCATGTGACAATTATGTAATTGTGAAGGAATTAAGGTGCGAAGAGTCGTTTCTCAGTAAATTTATGTATGTTTATGATGTAAATGAAATAAAAAAAAAATAGACAATTTTTACCTTATTATAAATTAATGGCTAATCCAAAAAATCGAAATGGGATTAATGATTTTATACCAACTAAATTGTTATATATGTATAATAAATATGATCTGGGAGCTTTTCAAAGAGGAGGGGGAGGAAGGATTTGTCAAAAGAAGAAGGAATTAAGTTATTTTGAAGTTTAGTTTAATTCACCAAGTCATTACTTAAGTAAAAAATATGATAAATACAAATATCATTGTGAGGAGACCTTTGGAAACCATAGGGCTTTTTTGAGGGAGGTCACCTCATTACAATACAATGAAGGAAGAAACTAATCTATATGATTAATTAGTAGATTGAACATTCCCTTCCTATAACAACGTAGAGTATCTGAATTGGCAATATTATTTGGTAGAGAGTTCCAAATTTTTGGTCCCTGAAATAGGATAGTAAATTGTTTTATGGTGGTTCTACAAGGATGTGTTCGATTATTGACTGCTGCTTTTGTGTTGTATGTATTTCATTGCTTTTTATATACAGTGTAGAAAATGGTGATGGTCGTAAGTGGTTATGATAAAGAAACATGAATTTAGCCAGGTAAAAAGAGTTAATTTTGAAGATGTCAAGTAATTTTAACTGGGAAAAGTGGTCTAGTATGAGCATGATAATTGGAGTTTAATATTGCTTGCACAGCATGCTTTTGTAGGAGAAATATCCTATTTAAGCTGGTTACATGGGTGGATCCACAGATTATATTACAATAACTTAGATAAGGATAACTAAAGTTTAGTACAGTAATAATTTTGTTGTGGTAGATAAATAAAAGTGGGATCTGTAAATTATTCCTACTGATTTAGAAATCTTTTTACAAATGTAATTTATATGCGGTTTCCAGGATAAGTTTTTTGTGAAGAAATACTCCTAGAAATTTAACAACTTGTTCTTGTTTAAATTTAAAAACAACATAGTTGGTTTTCTTTATATTAACAGATAACTTGTTAGCTTTCATCCGAGTCTTAAATTTAGGCAATTGCTGAATATTCGAGTGAGAGTAAAAAATGCTGGTGTCATCAGCAAACAATATGGTTTCAGTTAGGTTTGAAACATTTGGAAGATCATTGATATAAAAAGGAAAGAATAGCAGCCCCAAAATAGAGCCTTGTGGCACTCCACATTTAATAGTTTAAGGATGAAGAAGTGTTATTGTATTGTACAAATTGTTTGTGATTGGAAAAATAACTTTTTATCCATTGTAGTGCCAGCCCATGAATACCATAGTGTTCAAGTTTAGAAAATAATATTTCATGATTTAAGTATTGAATGCTTTGGACAAGTCTAGAAAGACTCTAGTAGTAATTTCATTGCAGTCAATTTATGATAGTATCTTTTTAATAAGGTGAACAAATGCAAGAGGGGTTGAGCGGTTTTTACAGAAGCCAAATTGATGGCAATGTAAAATATCAAATCAATCAACAAAGTTGATCAAACGGTTATATGTTATCCTCTCAAAAAATTTTGAGAAGTTAGGTAATGGCGAAATTGGTCTATAATTGAATAAAAGTTCAGGATCATCCATTTTATATATGGGAATTAATTTAGCTATTTTTAATTTATCTGGGAATACTCTTTTTATAAAAGATAAATTAATGATATGCACCAGAGCCTCAGAAATATATGCAAAAGAGTTCTTTATTATGAAGGTAGGAATATTGTCAAAACTGTAAGCTTTACTCTTTTTAAATGATGTGTAAACTTGTTCTAACTCTGCTATATTTGTTGGTTTTAGCCAAATAGACTAATTTGTTCTAGTACCTAGAGATGTACAAAAAGAAAAATCGGTTAAAGGTATTTTACTCGCTAAATTTGGACCAATATTTGTAAAGTACTTGCAAAATTTATCAGCAATTTCAAATTTATCAGTGATTTTCTTACCATCCGCTTTAAAGGTTGATGGTAGGGTGTGTTTGATCTTTTTATTATTTAGAACTTAATGTATTAGTTTTCAAGTTACCTTTATATTATTCTTGACATTTATGAACCTTTCATCATAGTAATTTCGCTTTGCAATTCTAATTAAGTGGTTTAATTTATTTCTATATTTCTTGTACAGATCATTATTAGCCTGATTTGGATTATTAATAATCTTTTTATATAATCTATTCTTTTTCCTGATGGAGACCAACAAGCCTTTGCTAATCCAGGGTGTTCTAATTTTATTAAAGTTGTTATCTTTGATCATTTTAAAAGGAAAACAAGTTTCAAAGGGCTTACTATATTCAGGCAAAAAAGTATTAAATAAGTTGTTGTGGTCATCGTGACCACTTAGGATATTGTGCCAGTCTATCTGACTAAGGCATGCTCGAAACTTATCCTATTTCATCTGATTAAAGTCTTGTATTATTATATCCCTAGTTGTTTTGGTATTTACTAACTCACTGCTAAAGATAGCAAAAATGGGTAAATGATCAGAAATATTGTTTAGGATAATTCCGCTACAAAAGTTTTGTGCAAAGCAGTTTGTAAATATATTATCAATTAATGTAGCAGAATATGAAGTTAGACATGTGGGTCTATTGATGATTGGATAGAACATATGCAAAAAGAAAGAATCAATAAATTCTTGAGTTGATTTATGTTTATCATATTGTAGGAAATTAAGGTTAAAATCACCCATGAGATAGCAATTTTTGTTATCTTTTGAAATGATGGATAAAATTGTGTTAAATTTATCAAAGAATATATCTAGGTTTTAATTGGGTGGTCAATAAATTGTTCCTACTATAATATTTTTCCCATTAGGGATGTGGATTTTGACAAATAAAGACTCCATTGTATCAGGATCGGAAATGGTACAATCAGAGCGTATCTTATATTCAAAATGTTCCTGCAAGTAGGGTCCGGTTCCACCACCAGATTTATGTTTACAATGGTTAGATACAAAGTTTTAACGTTTGATCATTTAGCCATGTTTCAGATATTCAAATGACAGGGAAAGATTTATGTAACTGAACAATCATAGAGTTGAACATGTGAAAATTACCAATCAGACAACAACTATTGACGTGCATCATGAAAAAACATGAATCATACTGTTCAGTATTAGTTAAGGCATCGAACTGATCCTCAACCATATTTTCACTGGATGATGGTGAATTTACCAAGTTTGTGTCTGGATCAACACTATTTAGCAGCGATGTTTTTGATAGTGACTGGGCAATTGGGTTTAATAAAGATTCTAAATGGTTTATATCATAGTTTAGATAATCATGAGACATTTCATAAAGAACGACATTAAAGGTGGTATCATCAAGATGATTAAAAGGCAATGTCAAGATATTGTTGAGTGCCATAATAATTAGTAGTTAACAAACGCAGCATAATTGGTGTACTTAGCTTATTCCCACTGTAGCATTAAGTCTTCTAATGTATTAAGCTTGAACTTTGTAGAACTGTCTGATTTGGAGAGAAAGATTATGCCCTTCTTCACCCAACAATACTTAAATTGGTTGGCCTCTTGATATTTCTTCACTTCACGAGGTAAATTCTGCTGCTGAAGTGTAAGGTGGTCAAAGATATTCACTTTATCTAAGAACTTGCTCTTCGGAAGGCCAAGTTGATTGGCCATGACGTTTGTTAATCCCTTCCTTGCCGCCATAACTTTGTCTTTAATAATTCATTGAACAAATTTACACACTATGGTGCTGGGTCGATTTTGTTGGATTTCAAGCTGGTACATGATGGGCAATATCAATATCTTGGACAGTGCAATTGTGTACACCAATTGCAGGAAAAAGTTTGAGGCACAGATTAGTTGTTTGTTTACCTGTTTCATGTTCTGCAGTCATCGGATTACCATCGGAATGTGGTATTTTGACGTTATATCGGTAATCAATGATGTGTTTGTGGTAGCTTGGTAATTATGTTCTTAATACACACGCTCTCAAGCTGTTTTCTCAGATAAACTTTCTGAGTCCCTGATGGATTAACATAAAAATAGATGACATGTCGAGACTAGCAGACTGGCAGTACATATGTCTACCGTCTATATGAACCGGAACACAAATTTAACCTTCACTCTCCATCTGAGTCTTTGTAGTTCAATGGTCAGAGCACCTCACCGGCAATCGGAAGGTTACAGGTTCGATTCCCATCAGGGACTCAGAAAGTTTATCTGAGAGAACAGCTTGAGAGTGTGCATGTTATATCGGTAGTTATAAGACTCTGTGTCATCAATCGCCTTTGCTATCTGATCACATTTCTGTTCAATTTCATTAATTCTTGCTGTTATCTCTTTAATATTGTTAGATGCCCTGTTTACAAGTTGGGCAATATCATCATATTGATTACTTATGAATTCGATTGACTTGGCTTGTTCAAATGCTAAATGGCCACTTTCTTGTTCAATCTCGGGAGTATTCCTCAAACTTGTTGTTACTTCCTCTCTTAACTATTGATTTTCTTTCCTTAATTGCTTAATAGTGCTCATGACGATAACCAGGATCTTACCTGGTTCACTTCAGGTTTTATCAGTTGAATAGCAACAGCTATCCAGATTGTACGTTTTTAACTTGCATAAAAATTATGTATAAAGATGCTGAAAATTACAATGTTTTACAATGAAGAAATGCAACTATAACTAAAGTTATCAGAGCCACTGTTTTTGGTATGCCAATTTATGCAACCCTGGTATCAAGAATTGGATATTTTTGTAAGAAAAGTTTATGGAGTGACGGTGTTGATTTTTACTAAACTAATTTCCAAAACAAAGATATGAAATCAGAACTGTTTATGGCATCTCATCCGGACATTGAAAAAAAAAATTTTTATGAAAATCTCATGGCAGAATTTCAAGATTTTAGAACTCACAACAAATCGCATGAATTTGTGCATTACATACTTTACAAAATTGATCATAAAAAATTTGTGAACACATAATTGGAACAAGTGGGGTGTAAAATTGGAAGATGACATTGTGGGTAATATCATACAAATTTTTATCAGAAAAAAACGTTTGATAATTTGAATTACAAGTTGAATGCTTACAAGGATATAATAGTTCTGTGCAATTTTTGGATTCGTGAAGATAGCGCTGACGGGTATTATAATAGAGCCGTTGGTAAATATGTTGTGCAGGTTGAGCGTGAGTACACGCTGTTTCTGATTCATGGCATGTGTAAATTGAATTTTTAAAAAGATTAGAATTTGAAAATGAAAAAAAAAGAGATTTTTTGATTTTCTTTTCAAAAAAAATTATGAAATATATTCAATGTCAACAAGGAATGCAGAAAGGGTGGAGCATGAGAAGAAGTAGGTATAAATATATACAACATCAAAGGGGTAAAGGAATTGGTGTGGGAATATTGGCTTTAGCATTAGCACTGTCTATTTTGTGAAATTTATCAAAAGTTATAAATATGAACAGAAGTTTTTAAACTTTTTTGATTTTTGAAAACAAGGAAGAAAAGGGAGGGGGAGATGGAGGAGGAGAAAGAGACGTGAGCATGGAGGAATTGGTCCTTTGTTCAGTGCTACATTGGGAAAAGAAAATTTTGCATTACATTTGAAATGTGATATGAGAGAAGAGATCGCAGAGTTGACTAAGAAATTAAAATTAAGCAAAGGCAAAGTTACACATTTGGATGAATGTATTTTTTACTTGTCCTGATGAGGGGGAGAAAGAGTCATGTCAATGAGGTGTTTTATGTGCACATATGGAAGAGTACAAAAGAAAAGGAAAGGGTAAAAAGTGAATCAGCTGCTGCTCATCAAACAATTGATCGTTTGATAGAAAATGCAGTGTTACATCACTATGGGTTTCCTTCTTCACCTTTTACATACAGTAAAAACCCACTAACAAGAATCTACATTTTACCAGATCAGCCTGGAATAGGTTCTTATATATTTGATATATGACAAAAAATCAGGGTATCAGGTTCTTATAAACTAATTGTGCTTTCTGTAATGTGACCATTTGTTTATTATATGCATGACAAAATTACGTAAAGCAAACCATTAATTGGACTGCAGTACAATTAATGAAATAATTGTACTCCTCTTGACCAATCAGAAAGCAGTAATTTTGTCATGCATATTATAAACTATGTAATCAAGTGGATGAAATGAAATTGTACTTACAGTTTCTTATACATCTTTTTACTGAACACTATACACCCAGTCCTATTGTAGTCCCATTACAGGCAGTACACTGTTACATGTGTACATGCATAGCCAGGCTGAACAAGTTCAATAGTTGTTCAATAGAATTATGTTCACCTAAAAGGTATAGTTTGCAAGTCCTTGGGGTAATATTTTATCATCATCTGAGCCATCTGCAGTCATAAGACACCCTGTTTTTTCAAAGAGTTTCCAAAAGAAATCTTTCTCAGCTGTTACCTCCTTCCATGCCTCCGCAACCCATATAATCATCAAGATTCTTCTTTCCTTGGCAGAGATCTTGTCATGCCATATTTCAACATTGGAATAATTTTCCAGCCACCTGTCCATGGCTTCTCCTACTTTCACTTTCATCATTCTACCACACCCTGTGTTGATTGGCTGAACCTTGTCAGTGTGGTTTGGAGGCAGCAAGTACATCAATTTATTTAGCTCTTTCCTACATTCTTGGTGGAAAGCTTTGGCCAACTGGAACTCAACATTGTCAGCAAAAAGGACTTTTTCACTGGTTCCTTTCTCTATTCCTGAAATCAGTGTCTTTTGTACCCGCTGCATATTGATCTCCTTGTCCATCCAAGCATTTTTCTGAAAGTAAACATTGACTCCCTTTGCATACATTGATTTCTCCTCATTGGTCACATTACCTTTAATACATATCATTATCATTATTATTATTATTATTGTCATTACCTTTGCTTCTAAAAACAATAGCAGGTTTGATTTTATGCTCCCCTGATGCCTGAATACAAAGTTGCAGTGTGGCTTGCCTCTTGTCCAAACCAGTTGATGGCTGGGAAACGCATACTTGGGTTGATCCTGAAATTTAATGTTTTTTTCCTGCCCAATCACAAAAGGTAGGGGCACTTGGTCAACCTTATAACGGTCATTTGGCAGCCACCTTCCATACTTTGGATCAAAAATATTGCTATTTCTTCTCCTGGTTGTTTGTAGAGCCTTTCTTAGATCCCTATGAAATTCCTGAATGGTTTGCCTTCCTTCATCTGCTGAATTTTTCTTCTTATTTGTTTTCCTTCTAAGTGAAATATGATGCTTTCTTTTGAATCTTTGGAACCAATTGCCACTGGCTTTGAATTTTGCAGCAATTTCTTTCCCATAGCAAATTTTAATCTTCTCCTTCATCATTTTACAAAGCCAGAGTTTTGACACCTTCCATCCAGCAGCACTATGTAACTTAAACTATGTAACTAGTAGCTCGGAGGCCAAGGGAAATTTTTCTCAATTACATGGTTTTGTTGAATTCAGTTTTCTTCATTTTCTTAAATCTTTGATGTTGCCACTGTTTTTATGGGATTTGTTTAATGATAATCCAGCAAAGATCTTTCTTCTATGTTTGTTGCACTTTACCACCATTGATTTACTGATCCCTCTAAGCTCTGTGACCTTGTTCCACTTGTTTCTGGCATTGTTCTTAGTGAGAGAGTCTAGAAACTGGAGAGTCTTCATCTTAAATTCAAGGGTGTAAGACTTTTGCTGATTGCAACTTCTTTTCTTTTCCTCTGTCGCTGTGGATGTCTGTGGTTGTTTTGTCCATCCATCATGAGTCACATTACTTGAACGATTGGCAGTGTTTTCTGCTGGTATTTTACCCAACTCATTTGTCATTGTCATTGAGTGCAAACCGAAGGTTGAATCAGTAAGGTCTACAGATCCACATTGATTACTGTGCTTGAAATGCACATGGCAATCGAGGTACCGTTTGCCAGAGAACGATCTTTTACAAAAGCTGCACGTTAATGGTCTTGGAGGATAGTTATCTGCTTTAACTGACTTTGGAAGTGTAGCTGTAATATCATATGTATCACCATGCTTCAGTTCTACTTTTTTAGTGATTCCACAAGTGAATAAAGTGCGATTCATTTCAGCTAGAATACATGTTGTGCATTGGTGCCTCTAGCCTGCAAATCGAAATTATTTATAACTTCCCATTTTGTCGAGTCCAAGTTGATTAAAACGGCGATTTTTTCCACACAAACTGTTGTTTTTGACGCACATTTCAGAGCCAGGCTGCGTAAGAAATAGCTGTACAGCATCACACTTTCCAATGTGAAATCTATTTGGTTGTGGCTAGCCACAGTGACAATATTAAATGGACAAAATGTCACAACAGTACGAAGTGTTTGTAGAGTCGAGCAGCTGTGGATATCATGCTTATTTCAAGGTTTCAACAGTTGGAATTGGAGAAGTGATGGAGTGTGAACATGAGATGGATAATGAATATGATGTACATGCTGTTGCTGTCAAAAAGGAAAGTGGCCACACAGTAGGTCATGTCCCAATTGAACTCTCAAAAATTTTTCACAAGTTCTTGGCTGACTATGGAGAAATCGAAGCCAAATGTATTGGGGATAGATATAATGCAGGATGGGGTAAAGGCCTCGAAGTTACAGTTGATTATAAACTATCTGGAAATCGACAGTACCTAGAGAGGATTAAAACAAAGTTGGAGAACAGGTGCTCTGGATATCAACTCAATATTAGCGATATAATGAAATCAACATAAACTTGCACATACTGTTCATGTACTTGTGACAGTGTGTGCTGGGCCGATTTTTCAAAGCAAATACAATTAGGGTCTTCATGGATATTGTGCAGAGTGCAGTTACTTGTTATAATTATATATCTCTTAGTACTTTAAGGATTAATTCAGTTGCTAGTGTATTAGAAAGCTCCATCTTATTAAGCATATAAGAGATATCAATGCATTGTATGGTATTGGGTAAAATATACTGTGACCAGATTTTGGTATTGACTTTAATACTTTGCTGCAGTATACAGTACAGTAATTGTAATTGATTTCTTGACATAAGAACCTTTGTTAAATATCAGGGTCAAACAGGTTCTTGTTTTAAGGGGCACAAAATATTAAATTTCAGCCTGAGGTTCTTATTAAAGATGGTTCTTGTTAGCGGGTTTTTACTGTACTACACAGACACCATTGTTCTACAGTGGGGATGTTGAAGTGGATCAAGGATGTGTTCTCTTTGATTTAGTTATGGGTGTTATGGTGTCGACAGGTAACCCACACTATTGTTCAAATCTTCGCTTGTGGATATGGATAGACTTTATAATAAAAGTAGAATATACAGTGACGCGTGTGACGAAATGTAATAAGCCATGTGTTTTTCATGTTTATATGTTATGTGATATTTTGTCCTGGTGATTGTATGAGAATTCTTAGAAAAATTGCCAAATCAATCCATGCATGTCATTACTTTTATATATGTATTAGAATCAATTGAGAGTCTAGTGTGAATAAAAAAAAATTGTGATTTAGTTTATACAAAGTTGTATTGCTTGAAAAACAAGTTCATTTTGTTTCCTTCTTTGACTTTTCTTTCTTCGAGTTTCATGTGTTGTAAGCTTTCTATGGCTGTCGAGAGAGAGAGAAAAAATTTTATATTAAATTTTGTAAGAAATACCCTTTGCACAGATTTTGATTACCTCTGTCTAATAATGTTTGAAATTTGTCAGATTTTTCCATATCCTTGGTTGTTCATATTTCAGCCATAATAAAAAGATGAGAGGATGAAGTGGTTTAAGGGGGTCGTAAATATAAATTTTTTTAGTGAAAAAAAGAAAGTACTTGAGGGATTTAATCTTTTTTGGGGTCAAAAAAAATAAAGTCCTTGAAATCAGAATGTAAGGAATGGATATTTTTTATCTGAAATATGTATGTAATGTTGGGGTTGGGAGAGGTAAATTGATGACACAGATGCAAAATATGTATGTTGCAAGCAAACAAGAAACGGATTATAAAGAAGACAAAGAAGGAGACATGACTGATTTACCATTTGAAATTAGTTCTTTTTCAGACATATGAGAAGTGTAAAAGAATACAGAGAATTTGAAACACCACAAACAAAATTCATTGGATCCCTGTCTTAAATCACGTGATGGTGGTGAAGATGATAGGCCTTTGTTACATGAAACGTGAAATTGTGGTAGCAGTAAATTTAATGAAATAAAATGTGTTTGAATGTTTGATGGAAATCACGGCTCTTTATAAACAATATAAAGAAAGATATAACCATTTGGATTTAATCAACTGTAAAAGGAAAAAATTTTTAAATGGTGAAGGCTTCAGAAAATTTGTGGTGGAGTGATGGTGGTGATGATGACCCCCTACCTACGTAATCATAATAAATATGGATCAGACTTTGAACTGGAAGATTACAAAATCTTGGATGCAGCTTCTCATATTACTCAGGTCATGGATTGTGAATGTTTTGCCATTGATAAACATGTAATATATTGAGAGATTACCATATGTGATTTGAAAACTTTTAAAACTGGTACTGTTCCACCTTTTCAGGATTTCTTACCT
Organism: Heliopora coerulea; assembly: GCA_030142905.1. NCBI lineage: Eukaryota > Metazoa > Cnidaria > Anthozoa > Scleralcyonacea > Helioporidae > Heliopora > Heliopora coerulea. The sequence goes on along the minus strand of JASJOG010000111.1, from coordinate 334,485 downwards.
CAAAAAAAAAAAAGTTATTCTTATGCAATCATGTGTTCATGGCATGTATTATCATACAAAACCTATACGTGATGCTCATCACAGCTTGTAAGAAAAATAAGATTACTTGAGTTGTTGAGTGATAATTACTGTGCTAAGAATCTGAGGGCTTTGAGAGGAGTTTGAATAGTCAGATTGGACTGAAAGCTGTAAATATAGACGTTTTTGAGTGCCTGAAATTTCCTGTATTGCAGAAACTATTTAAGGTAAATTATGCTGAATGTTGTATGATCATGGGCATTATTTTTGTGAAGACAAGTCATGACTGTCATTGTACTGTTGTTGTTTTACAAGTGAGAGGAGATAATTTTGAGAAATTATTTAAAGATTTTTTGTGCTGTTGAAGCATTGAAACAGTTATTGATGAATTATACTTTTCATCCTTTATTGTGGATTCTGTATAGCATGTGTTTTGAATTTTGCATTAAAAAACTGAAATGGGTAGAGCCTGTCTGTGTTCTTTTATTAATGGTTCCAGATGATATTAAAGTTAATATTGTTTTTCAACATAAATTAGTTAAAATGAAAAATTTTCACACTTTGGTTTTTCATGCTAATCAGTGGTATTATTTTCCAGTGGAATAAGTAAGGTATATTTTTTTTAAAAACAAATCGTTTTTTTTTTTTTAATCTGGGCCATTTTGTTAGCGTTGTAATAAAATTTACTAAAACATTTTTTGTTTGAAATTTTGAATGTTATTTATGTTTTACCATCACTATTTCATTTGGGTATGGAGATAAGCTGCCAATGGAGTGCGCAGGTGCAAAGTTGAAATTTATTACTTATGACGAGAACACTCAGTGTAAAAAGGCTGAGATAGAAAGTGGAAGAATTAGGGACATTACTGGTCTCATGACATTCAGTTATGGTTTTCCCGATTTTGTTCATGCTTATTGGTTGTATGGTATGAGTGGGTCAAAGGAAAGATTTTGCCCAGAAATTTGTTGCATGTTAAATCATTTTTATATCTCTCAAATTTTATTTACTACTTTTGTTTGTTCAGGTATGCTGTTGTTTTTTATTAAGGTTGCAAGAGAATGCACGAGTGATCAAATTAGAATGAGCTGTATTGAAAGCAAGTTGATTTGGATTTTAATGTGTATCCGGATGAAGAGGAGTTTTTGAAATATAAACTATTCAAGGATAAAATTGATTTTTTTTCCTTTAGTCACCATGTCCACGTGTTGATGATTGATTTACCGATTCATGCATTTTGCAATCACTATTTATTGAGTTATCATGTCTGGAAAAAAAATTTTTGAGTTTTCATTTTTGCATGCAGAAGAAGAAAAACCCATCGATTACCCTGATGTAATCTTTTCTAAAGTGAAGCATGTGGCTTCTCACCACATTGATTATATTTATTTTTTACTGAGTTTACAATTTGAGCTTAAAGCAAATAATCAAAAATATTATTTACATTTATGTTTGATTGTACTGCATGTCGAGTATTTTTTACATGGATATGTGATTTTTCTTATTATTTCATTGGAGTTTATTCACTTAAGAAAAAAAAGTAAAGTATGAGTGTCATTTCCTGAAATTGCTACTTTACACCGGTCGAGATTTTCAGATGCCAAAGATTCAATTAAAGTCAATCAACTTTAATTAAAGAGGGTAACAACATAACAGAACTCACTGATAACCTAGCAGCCCTCAATTAAAAAATTAAAATAGATAAAAAGAAATACAAAAACAATAAGTTAAGATTATAAAACTTTAAAAATATCGATATAAAAGTTTATCAGAGCTTTCTTAAAACTATTTGCACTTTTGATCGCCTTCAGTTTGTTTGGCAAGGCATTCTATAGCCTTACCATTCTAACTGAAAAGGACTGACCTCCTTTGGTTTCTCTGTTAAAGTGTGGACAAACCAAAATTATTGAACTATATCGACTATTTCAATCATGGTTGTCAGAATTTACTCTTAAGATGTCCTCTATATATACTGGGCAGCCGCCCTTGTATCTGCTTCTAGAACAACCCTTGCAGCTCGCTTTTGAAGTCGCAAGACCCTTCATAAGTTCTCAATTGAAGACGATGACCACACGGCTGAAGCGTACATCATAGGCTGTTTGATCATAGTGTTATAATAAATAATTCGCTGCCCAATGGGAAGAAAACTCTTGATTTTTTGCAAAACAGTGATGTGTTGAGAAAGCTTCTTACAAAGAGACTCAATATGCTTGTCAAAGGACAACTTTACGCCGAACACGCTGTAGACTTCAACTTGCCAAATATCCTTGTTTATCTGAATTTTCATTTCCCGGTTTACCAGCCTTTCGTCAAGATGTTTTCCCATGACAAGCAGTAGTATAAGTTGAGGAGGAGAATATTCATAGAACTTACCAATCACAGAGCTGGATTTTTTGAATCTACCAATCACACACACGGGATTTGACCCCGCAGATGGAAGGAGCGTTTTTTTTGACCTCTATTAAAGCTTCTACACCAATCAACAATGGTGTCGAATTTCTGGGCACTTCGACTCGAATGTCTGGGCTGTTGGAGCGACTTGGACCTAAGTGCATGCATGCCTCTGACTCTCCCTAAGTGGAGCGTTTATAAGTACTAACTATACCACCCTTCTATGCGAGCCCTGACTTAGAATTTGAACCCATGGGGAAAAGAAAATAAAATAAAATAAAATAAAAACAATAATAATCAACAAACAACATGATAAGAATAAAAAAAAAAATATTAATGACAAGAGTACAGTCACCTTCTTCTCGTTTGTCTTCTCGTCTTCGGCCTTCTTCCTCGACCATGTTGTTGTTCATACGCTTTCTTTCCAAGGTAATTCCCCCACTTTTTGCTCAGGTGAGCCATTCTCTGTTTTGCCAGGAATCCTTCTCTTATCACCCTCATCCAAGCATGTGCCATGCCTTTTGCGAGACCCATGTTTCTGTAGACTTGTGAAATATATTGAAGGTGAAATGCGGCGCTTATTCGAATACAAATATTTCTTGTCACTAAATCAGCTGTAACTTTTTTTCTTTTGGACCGATTTCGCTCAAAATGGTATCGAAAGATTCCTTGGAGTTAAGCGATTCAGATTAGATCTTTGATCATCGGGTTTGGACAAGCGGTTTGGAAGTTATTGTCAATTTCGTCGGTTCGGGGTTGGAATGCGGCGCTTATTCAAGTACAAACACCTCGATAGAGGGGGCAAAGTCGCATAACCTTTTTGTTTCTCAACCGATTTCTCGAAGTCAAGCGAACATTTCGTATTCGGAGGTCTATATCGCTACATGGCTTCGTTTTCGAGTTATCGAGGTTTTTGTGTTTTCTATTCATCCAGTTGGGCACTTGAGTGCTTTGTCAAGTACTTCTGATCTCGGAACAGCGTTTTAAGGGAAGTTAACACATTGTTTTGGATCTGTGATTGTGCTCAAATGTTTTATTGTGTCTTTGGTGTTTTTGGGTATGTTTGGTTGTGAAAATAAGAAGAAAAATAAGTAAAAACTCACCTGTGAATTCTTTGTTTGCGTTTGTCCTCGTGGTGTCTGGAGCACACATTCGCTTAGAATACATTAATTTTGACAGGTGTTTGCACAAGCGTTGATGGATTTATGAATAAATTGGAATGGGAAATGAGATTGTGGGGGTGACACATCTGGTCTCATGCGGTTGCGGCTCTGATGGATTTATGAATAAATTGGAATTGGAAATGAGATTGAGATTATATAGGAACAACGGAAGGGTGGGAGTTTACAGTCGAAGAAGAATGGTGTTGGGTGATTTGATATTTCTATCATTAAGATTTTCAGCCATAATTTTTTCTGTCTGAAATCTTGGCGATAAGAAGTTTCAAATGTTGCTATGATAAGGAATTATGGAAGTTCATTGGATTATTGGATTATTTTTCAATATTTCTTTGATTTGGACTTCCATTTGTTGGAATGGCTGTGGGTTCAAATCAAGAGAAGTATTGAGAAGGATTTCTTATTATTTCTTGCAGGGATGGAATTGTGAAGGATTTCGCAGATTATATGGTTTGGGATGGAAAGATTTTGGTGTTTGTTTGAATTCAAGGTCCCATTGCTGGGTATTTAACAGTGATGAGATGTTGAATTTGAATAATCGCTGAATATACATTCATGGTAAGATAAAATTGGAAGATTATGATTTGATATTTTTTTTTTTTATTTGAAAATATCGAGCCTTTGTGTCAAAATGCTCGGAGTTTCAAGTAATAAGAAGTATTGAGTATGATTTTGATTATTGTTGGCATTTTTTTTCTTGGTTTGGAGTCAGCTACTACTGTCATGGTAGTAGTTGACTCTGATCAGGAAAGAAGTGCCAAATATTTTGAAATGTTGGATTGTTGGAAATTGAAGAAGAAGAAAGTTATCGTTTATTGGAGATGGTTGTTTAATTGGTGTGCTCTTGAAATCAGGTTGGGATTTTTTATTCCTACTTGATTTCTGGATTGCATTGATTAATTATGTTTTATGGATTAAAGAAGAATTGTTCATTTATTTTGGATTTGGTGAATTATTGTCTTCGTTCAAAGCTATTGCTTCTGTTATTTTTATTACAGAAACGATGGCTTTGACAGAAGAATGATTGTTCTGTTAATAATTAAATGATTGTTTTGTTCTGCAATAGTCAGCTTGAATATTTTTTAAGCTTTCTGTTGCAGGATGGAATAATTATTGATGCTTTAATAATTATGGATGGCAAGAACAAGGTTTGAATTTTTGTCACGATTTAGAAAAGATGGGTTAGTTTTTAACTTAGCCTTCTTTCTGGATCGTGATAATTGTTTTGTGTATTTGTTGCATTTCAGGAAGTGAGTCTGATTTTTTCCGAATTTTCTTTCTGGTTCGTAATGATTATTCATATTTTCAGAGGAGGAAAGAAGAAGAAGAAACAGGAGGAAATGGAATTGTTTTAATTCAAAATGAACATGACAGTTTTGTTGTGTTGATTTTGTTTTGAAATAATTGTTCAATAATCTATTTGTGAATTATTGTCTTCATTTAAATCCATCACTCCTGTTATAAGAGTGAAGGGTTTGAATCAGGATAATTGTTCTATCATTTCAAATGGAAGATGAAGGAAAGTAATAGGAGCATTGAATTAAAATAGTAAATATATTGTGAAGATGTGATAGTAATTTGTTTTTCCAGTCTAAGAATTTCATTGTTATAAGATTTTCTTGTGACAATGGTGTTCTTAGATAGGAAAAATTGAAATTAAAAATAGTGAATATACTGTGATAATAATTTATTATTTTTATTGTAAAATATTATACAAAATATGAAATATATGTATTTTGAATTCCAATTGTTGAGTTTATCTTGATTTTTTTTTCAGTTCTTGAATTTTTGAATAATTATTCAGATCCAAATCCCAGCACTTTTTTCGAAAGAAAAAGCCCTCGGATGTAGATCGAAGCAAATATTCAATAATTATTTAAATATCGAAATAATTTAGTTCCAAAGTGAATTGATAATAGGGATGTTGTACAGGTACTGATTGAATACCGTTCGTTCCCACAAAAGACGCATTTTCAGAATGAAAGAAGTCAAGTTTTGGGAATAGTATTAAGTCCTCTCCTTTTTTTAAAACCCATGCAATGTTATCTGATATATATTTTTCTTCGGAATGATGATATGTGCATGGTTTGAATAGGGATTCATTGTCATATACACGCTTGTTTTTGTAATGAATGTCTTCCCATTGTTCCTGATTTATCTTGTAAATGTTGAATCTAACAAAACCTTCAGGATTGGTTCTGTAAGCTTGAATATCTTGGCTTGTTCCATCGTTGTTTATTATTTTTTTTTAAAGCCGATGATATTACATTTGATTCACAGGTAACCTTTATTTACATGATTACTCTGAGTTTGTTCAAGTTGAATAGTCTATCTGAGCCTATTTTGAATTTGGTGTCGAATGATCCGACTTGATGATTTGCATTGGTGATAAAAGATTCATCTTTGAAGTTTGATACTGTTGCATAGTAACAAGTTGGTCCTGTTTTGAAACGTCTTCCTGTGGTAGAAAATACGTGATTTGATTTTTTGTTAAAAGATATTGGAGGGTCAATCATGATTTGCGGTGTTCGTATCCTGGTTTCATTGTTTCCGGTAAAAGGGTCTTTGTGAGGAAATCTTAATGTTGTTGTCAAGTTGTGTTTATGCTTTCCGAATACCATGATGTTTTGAATGTGTACCGGATATGGGAAGTTTATAAAGACATGCGAATGAAAGAGCGGATATGGAATATTCACAATAAGTATTATTTAGATTGTGATAAGTAAATGAAAGAGTGGATATAGAATATTCACAATAAGTATTATTTTAATTAGTTTTTGTTTAACCCCTTCTCAAGTGTAGGGGTATTGGTGTTTTAGGAATGTTAAGTGTTTTAAGAGGTCCTTGAAATGTTTACATAAGTGGTCAGAATGCGATTTGAATTAGTTGAATGGATTTGAAGAAGTTTAACTCTTTCATCGCCATGTTTCCACAGAGCGACCGCTGTGCAGCGCCAAGTTATTTTCGAAAAATACCGTGAAAATGATGCTTTTATTTAATTTTATAATTGTACCAAAAGTATTAATCATAGTTAGATGGAACTTTGCATGATGTTAGATGGATGCTTCATGCTTATTATGGTACAAAGTTTTCTTCAATAAGGTATGTCACATGACCAGCAGAGGAGCCAATAACATTTGCAAATTGGTTGAAACTATTTCTCTCCTCTGTTTTGAAGACAACAAAGGGTTAAGTCGTCTTATTTGATATTTTTGATCTGGAAGTAAGGTTCTGTATTCAATCCATAAAAATTGACAAGAAAAACCTGGATCACTACAACAGAAATGAGAATTATCGAGGGTTAATTTTGACATAAAAACAATTGGTATGGACATCTTTGTTACTATACTTTACTCTACAATATAAGTTTAATCAACAATTGTATAGTGGTTTGAGGAATTATCTTACATTAATTAATAAAATTTCATGGTTTCTACAACATATTTTTGAAAGATCTGATTATTACTTGTAATTTACTAATGAGTGATACCTTTCAAAACATGGCACAACACATAATGGGACATTACACTGCTTACAGAAATAACTTGTTTGACATCTTTTCTTATTTTTTCTGTCTGAACACACTGTACAATCGGGCTTATATTTAGAATTTTCAAATTTAGCAATATAATGGTGTCCTAGCAAGCGTAGCTGGGTATTACTGCTAGCTGACCTTGGTTGACCTTGCCTTACACCATTATATTCCCAGCCATCCAACAGACCATCAATCACTTGTTGCCGAAATGCTACTGGAGTTAGCTTGTTGTTGGTGTTAGCCTTCTTATAAATGATGTAACCATTTACCAGGGCCACCTCTATCACTCTGTGGTAAATTGTATGGTACCATTTCATGCACTTGTGTGGATATTGATAAGTATCAACCATTTGGTCAAATTGATCAACACTGGCCATGCATTGGTTGTACCGTTCAACCATCACAGGTTTGGACACAATTCGACAACCTCCTGGTGAACCCTTGCTCCTGATTTTCTTGTCAATTGTCAGGTTTGTGTCAACACTGCTAAGCATGGTTACACGCTTTGTATCCTGCCAAGTACAAGCAACAAGATTCCCACAGTGCATGAAGACTGGTTCATCACCTTCAATTTCAGGTCATCTCTTTTTAGCTGGGAAGGCATGCCTACCCTGTTGCCTGCTACTGTGCCACATGCCCCAATGTTTTTTTCCTCCAACATACAGTACAAGCCTGGTGAAGAATAGAAGTTATCCATGAAGACAATATGACCTTTACCTTCATAACCATTCAACAAAGTCAGAACAACTTGGTCTGTCAGGTTGACTCCAGGATCCCTGGTAAATGATGTCTTACCAGTTTAGATTATGGATTTTAGGGCATATCCACTCTCGGCTTCACTAAGCATGAACTCCTTTATACCCCACTTTGTTGGCTTTTTGGGTAAATACTGGCGGAAGAAAATACGGCCTTTAAATTTTACCATGCTCTCATCAATGGAAAGGTTTCTCTTTTGGTTGATAGACTTTCTCATAAGTAGGGTCAGTCAAGTCAAGAAGTGGCTGAATTTTGAATAATGGGTTGGAACCTTCATTACCTCTTTCAACTTGATCATTCAGGTTACAGAAGTGAATGAACGATTGAAGCAGTTCATATCTGTTTCTTGGCATAACCTTCTGAAAGTCTGTGAATGTCAACCAGTATTTGCTCCAATAATCCTCCACTGTAGGCTTCTCACAAAGTCCCATCGCAATCTGAAGTGCAACAAAAGCCTGCATTTCATCAGGAGATGTTACTTGCCAAGCCAAAAACCAGGAATTTTGTGGAAGATTTGGATGGCTATCTAGGTACTGAGCGGCATACCTGTTTGTCTCATTAGCAATGAGATTGAATGCTTCACTGGGAAAGAAGAGCTTGAAGTAATCGACAGGCTTGAAGTCTGATGTGTCAACTAGTATGCCTGGCCTTTCGGAATAGTCTACAAGCCGGTCGGAAGCAAAAGGATCAATATCCTCATACATCTCCCAGTTAAATTCTTGAGAATTGCCTTTTCTTTTTTGGCTGCGTCTCATGTTACCACCACCACACTCACCAGATTGATAACTCTTGGCTGTTTCACCTTCTCTCGAAGCACTCGCATTCTTTTCAATAGACATATCGAACTTGTCAACATCGTCGTTGCTTGCCGCACTAAAATCTTCAATCTCCGACCCTTCATCTTGAAATATAACTCCAATAACATCTTCAGACGAATAAGTGGTTCCAGACGCCAGTTTTAAAGGTCCAAGAATCAAAACAAACCAAATACAAATGACAACAACTAAACTAAAGCAAACTTTTTTACAATCGGAAGTGAATTTGCTAAGAAAGAAATATCAAAACTTCCGTTTCCTTACGTAAAAGACTGTGATTGGCCAAAACAAGATGACAAATCATTGGTCAAATCTTTGCCTTTATTAATTCATGATTTTGTCGACTAAAGTCGACATTGGCAGTGAAAGAGTTAAAAGAATTACCGTTGGAAGATTTTGTTATGAGGATTATTTTAAACGATATTTAGATTCTTTTGTTTTGAAAAGAAATATAAAGTATATGATTTCGAAACATGAAGGTGTTGAAGATTGCAATAAAGTTGTTTTTGAGAGAGCAAAGTTTACAGTGGATAAGAATATGAATCTCGTTCAAGATTTGTGTGTTTCATGCTGTCATTATCATGTCATATTATGGTATTCGGGATGTTATTCAGATTGGTCGTTTTTTAAAATTATGGGGAAGTATAAACAGTATTATTGTGAAGTCTTGAATGGTATAACAAAAGAAGAGCAGAAGAAAATTGGTGCTTGCTTTTTGTATGTGATTGAGTTAAACATTTGAAATGTCATTGGGGTTCAGTGTTGGATATCATGGAAACGAATTGGGATTTCGATGATATAGATTTTGATAGAATCAGTCAAATATGTTCGGGAAATGCTAATAACGATGTTATGAAACGGAAATGAACTATGAATGATATGCTAGGTTGATTATGTTAATGGACTGTCTGTTGTTAGTTACCTGTGACTTTTGTTGGGGAGAAGTCTTGTGATATAAGGGAGAACTTGTATTCATGAATTAAGGTATGAAATTTGTTAATTTGTTACCTGATTTTGATATGGGTATGTTTTCTGTACAAATTACTGTTAAAGGGGTGTTGAATAAAGTGTATATGAGAGATATGTTCATACATAAATGAACATTTCAGTTGAAGTTGGATGCCTTGTTTGAAGTTGAAGTATTTGCGTGTTCAAGGGATGTGTTTAATATGAACAGTTCTTGTTCTGCTGCTTATTATATTCAAACTTCTTCTAATCATGCACTTACATCGCTTAAAGTTTTGTTGGCTGAAAATATGACTGTTAATGAGAGTGAAGATTATGATTTTGAAGTGTAAGATGAATATGGATATGATTTGTTGTTTCGTTCAGGATTTTTGATTTGGCCTAATTGAAAAAAAAAGATGGTATCTGTGATGAAAAGTTATTTGAGTGGTGAAGTATTGAAGAAATGGAAAGAATCATCGACTAAATTGGATATTTGCTCTGTGAAAAAGATTTTTTATTTTGATGTACATAAATTTGATGAAGGATTAGATATTGATTTGAATTGTTTTGCATTGGAGATAATGGATGGAAAAGAAAGAGGTTATTTGGATGTGATTGTGGACAAAAAATGCGGAATTGGTGAAAATGTTTTAAAGGCTAATGATATGTGTGAATTTTTTAAGACTTTAATGTATGTAAATGAACTGGAATTAATTGATCTTATGAATCTTTATATAAAGGGAACGAAATCTAAGTTTGAACTATATTTTGAAATTTAATATGAGTTTGATTTGTGGAGAGAAGAAGACATTGCAAGTTTTTGCTATGGTTTTACAACATTTGGGGAATGATCCCCGAATATTTCCGTTGTATTTTACATGCAAATTTTTGTATGGTTTTTATGGGAGACAACATCCGGATTCTCAAGAGTTGGTTCATAATAATGGAGGTATTTTATGGAATATGAATTTGGAGGATGGTCTCAGATGGTGTGCAATTAAGAAATTTTTTGCATGAATATTTGATGGATATATTATCACGGATTTTTCAGATGATGAGAGATACGTTCATTATGGTTATTTTCAAATTGATGAATTGGGATCGAGAAAATGGTTTAGGATTCCTGTGAATGCGGTTTTGTTTTTTATGTCGTCAGAATTGATATTGATGGGAAAAAAAATGATTACGGACAAAATATTATATCTATGCATGATGAATTTTTATTTAATTGTTCGTTTCATACTATTAGTTATTGATGTGATATGTTGGTACTTTCGAATCAGCTAGTTTATCTGGATACTTTTATGGCTGGTTTGAAAGTATCTATTTTTTATGGAGTGCAAGTGACAAGTTGTTTTTCTTTGGGAAAAGTGGTGTTTTCTGGAATAAGTTGTTATAGGTCTTTTAAAAAACAAGTTAAAGATTGGCATTTGAATTTGAAATTATTGAAAAAATTTTTTAATTATTATCCATTTTTGAAGCAAGTTTTGGCTATATATCAATGTCGAAGGTGTTTTCCTTATTTGGAATGTTTTTTGATTTTTATGTTGACTTTTGGAACAAATGAAAGATTATCCAATTTTTCTTTGTTTCGTTTAAAAGCGCATTTTAATAGCAAAAAAATAATCAAAAATATTGATATGACAAATTCATTCACTTTGAAGGTCCCTTATCGTAAGGGAAATCAAATGCATAAAGTTATTCGTAGCAGAAACGGTGAATTGGTTCATGATTGTTATTATGATATTGAAAATTTTAATGGTAAGGTTATTATGAGTGGACTCGAATATTATGAAAATATTGAATGTCAACTTGAAAAAGGAGTCGGAAATAATCAACAACTTGTTATCAAATTTTTGAAGGAGAGTTATGGACCGGAAGAGGAAGTGGGCTTGAATGAATATGATAATTATTTGATGGGAATGTTTAAATTGGATCACGGTCATCATTCAGAGCAGTATGTTGATTGGATTCTGAAGTACTTTGATGTTTGTGTGGTTTTTTGATTTGAAATGGAATTGTATAACAAACCTTGTGACTTATCCTGATTGTTCTGTGAAGCAAGTATGTTTTAATCCAAAAACGAGAGGTCAAGATTTACAGAGCGGCTCCTGATGTTGAGGACGGATATCGTTATTTGCAATTGGCAAAATTTGCATTTGATTTTGAAGATTTGGAACAAGTTATAGTAAAGATGGGAACATTATATGATGATGAAACTATGATTGTTCCTGTTGTTGTCAAACCTTCGAAATGACTGGTGTATATATATAATGAAGAGTTCGGTAATTGGGAGTTGGGTTTTCAGAAAAAAGCTGTTTCTCAAAAGAGGAAAGCAATTGTCATTGATTTGGAGGAAGAGGACTTGGGTGAATGCAGTAATGTGCAAGAGAGGCAATCTGTTCCAGCAGTTCAATATGAGGGAATGAACAGTTATGATATGATTAAATTAAAAAAGAATGAAGATTTTGATTTTATGATTGATCGACTGCTTGAGTTTCAAAGGGATGTTTATGAAACATATCCATATTTACGTAAAAAAAAAAAGAGGAGAAAAAAAAAATGAAGGGTTAAAAGATAAATGGAGCGAAGATTTTTATGAAAGAACATATAGAACTGTTTAGATTTGACATTTCAAATGAATTTTGACAAGGAAAACAAAATAACGGGTAGTATAGCATTGATCAGACAATATCAAAGTGAATTGAAGGTTATGGATAAACATGTTGATAGTAATGATCTTATCAAAAATGATGATCAAGTGTATGAATTTTGTAAGATATTAAGGGTTGCTAGGGATAGTGTTACAGGTAAAAAAGGAAAAAAATAAATGTAAATACAATTGAGGGTATTTTCTTTTTTTGGTAGATATGAAAAGAAATAAAAGAGAGTAATGAATTAGTGCTGATTTTTTAAAGGATGTTATGAAGGAAGTCAAAATGAAAAAAAAAATAAAAATAAAATGATATAAATGATAATTTTGCAGATAGATACCAATTATTTAGAAAAAAGAAAAAAAAAAATATAAAAGATTGAAAATGGACACAGTTGAACCTAATTATCAATGGCAAATTGATTTGGCAGATTTCAAACATTTGCAAAAATATAATTCGAATATAAGATACTTATTGCTTGTTATAGACGTATGTAGTAGAAATGTTTGGGTGAAAAAACTAAGGAATAAAGACAGTGATAGTGTTTTGCAAAAATTTGAAGAGATAATCAAAGAGGAAGGTGTTTTGCCCATAAAGATTGACAGTGATAAAGGAGGTGAATTTTTGCTAATCAGAAAGAAGTGTAAAGAAGGGAGTTTTGGAGAAAAAATTCATTATTCTTCAAGTGAAAATTATGAAATGAAGAGCATTATTGTGGAAAGATTTATTCACACTTTGAAAATGTTAATTTCAAATGTTTTGTACGCAGTTTACGGAAAAATTGAAGGTCGTTATACGAATATTTTGGATAAAATAATTGCTAGATAAAATAAAACAAGTCATAAGGGTATTGATTATAATACACCTTACGATATTTATTATAATATTTAAATATAAGAGATATTTTCAATTTTATCCTTTTTATAAAAAAGGACAAATATTGAAAGAAGGTAGTCGAGGCAGGGTGGCAAAATTGAAGAGTATATTTGACAAGGAAAGTAAATTTAATTGGAGTAAGGAGATATTTGTTGTGGATCGAGTTAAATTGACAGATCCAGTGATGTATGTGCTGAAAGATCGTAATGGGGAAATTCTTTCTGGTGTGTTTTATAGTGAAGAATTACAAAAGATTTGATTGTGAATCAATAAAAAGGTATGTCTACAATTGTGTTTGCTAGTAATCAAAAGAATTCAAGAAGAGTTAATCAGATTAATGAATTTGAAATCGAATTGATACCTCCCATTGATGCACGTTCTGGACGTAAAGAAATAGTAGTTGAAGAAATATTGTACCCAAATACATTATCCATGATTCATCCGAGAAATAAAGAGGAATTTCAGATGAAAATTGAAATGATTGTTACCACTTTTATGAAGAAAAAAGAATAATAATATTATTGATAGTGTTGTGAAATTTGAACTTAATGAGGTTCCAGTACCTTATGGACATCATTCATTGTAAGATTTGATTACATTTTTGAACAAAACACTTTGTTTGTTTAATATGTCTTTAAGTCGTGTGATTGGAAATAAGAGTGTGTTGACTTTTCAGAAAGGAATGAGATATTATTCTTAAGCTCTGTCTTCTTTTGATGGTTTTGATAATAATAAATACATGAAGAAAAGTGATTCGAGAGTAAATAATTATGATAAGTATGATATTATTATCAGTGTCATTTTAAGTTCAGGATTGAGTCATGTTTTGGGTTTTGAATTGAGTACAATTATATTTGAGATTGCTGAGTCAACAATCCAATCAGATGATTATCTTGAGTACAAGGGTTTATATGTGATGGATCCCACATATGGGTTAAAATTTTACCAGTTCAAATGGGTTTTGAATATAAAGAAAGTTTGTTAATATGTCCTCTTCAACTTTCTGGGACTAATATGAAAGATATTTCATATGTTCCCAAACATTGTGTGAGAAAGTTAATACCTGGAATGATACATTCTATATATTTTAAAATTGCCGATTTGAATGATGTGAAATTATATTTTAATAGCGGAAAAATAATATTAATATGTACTATTAATTAATTATTTTAAGATCAACAACATCTATTATTTGAAAATGAGAAGACGTTATTCGAGATATCAAAGAGGAGGATCTCTTTATACACCTATTGGAACTTTATCTAGACAACTTTCAATGATTAGTCATAAAAATTAAAAATATGTTGGAAGATATCACAATCAAAGAGGAAAAGGGGCCAAAGAAGTGTTAAGAGACATTATCGATTATAGTTTGATTTGTTGTTTTGAAGATTGAATAAATAATGGTAAGAAAGTATAGTGTTTGTCAAAGAGGATCAGGAAAACGACGAAATTATGCGAAATATCAAAGAGGAGGATTAGTACGATATAGAAGGCGAAGGGTTCAAAAAGGCAGTGGTTTTTTTGGTGCGCTTGCAAGAGTTGGGAAAAAAAATTATTAAAAGTAAAGCGGCTAGAAAAATATTGAAAGATGTTGTCGTGCCTATGGTCATGGATAAAGCATCAAAATATACAACTTGATTTTTTTTTTGTATTAAAGAATGGAAATATTGAAATTGAAATTTGCTGTTTTGAGTTCTTCTGAAGTGTTGAGAATCACGGAATATGAAGTTGATCCTGCTTTGAAAGAACGTTTTATTGGAGAAAAAGGACGAGTAATAAGTCATGTTAATATGAAGGTCAAAGATGTTGAAATGTCTTATATTCAAGATTCATTCAAAATTAATTATGCACGATATTTGGAATTTAAGCTGAATACCAAAGAAACAAATATCAAAGATTTGATTTTGACAAGAACGGGAACAAGAGTTCCAACAGTTGGTCATATAGTTCTTATGTCTCAATTGTTATGCTATTTTAAATTGAATTTTGTGAATTTGTCTTATGGAAATGAATTCGATTTTGGTTCTGAAATTCAATATAAAGTACCTATTGAATTTGTTTTGGGTAAAAGCGAAATTGAAAAAAGCTTCAAATTTTTTTTGGAGTATGATGGTTCTACTGAAATTGAAGGACACGAAGAAATAGTGATATATTTTCAATTAATTGAAAAATAAGAAAATTATTAATTTTTTTAGAATAAAAAAAAATGTCTGGAAGAAGATGTGTTGAAAATGGACGATTTCAAACATCTCTCACTGGAAAAAAAAAAATATTGGCAAAAGACCCAACGTGTATACAAAGTTATACGAATTGGATGGCATTCCTACATACAATTGTGACGCTGTTAAAGAATTCACAGAACAAAGAATTGATTATAATCGACAAAGGAAAGAAACGAATTGGAAAGAATTATGAAATCAAATAAGCGTGAAAATACATCCAAAGAGCAACAACCACCTTCCAAAAAACTTAAGAGGACTGAAAAATCAAATAAAGATAATTTGGTCACTATGAATAGTATAAGGAAAAAAAATAAGAAAAATATTTATAATGCTTTAATTTGATTTTTTAAAGAAAAGAAAATGACTGATGATTATATGATTGGTAACGAAGGTGCTCAAGTATTGACCGAAAGAAATGCAGCTGTTAATCAACTACCTACTTTGTCTAATAAAAAAAATCAAGAACCTGTTTGTGATGAAACCAGATATTATCATGAAATGGTGGCTATGTTTGATGATATTCTTATAAATGATGAAGTAATCGAAAATAAATGGATTACCATTACCCCCAATGAAAAAGAGGATTCTGATATTTTTACTTTCAATAAAGCGACAGGTGGTGGCGGGATAATTAAATTGGATGAAACACATTTGGCATCCGATATTGCAATTACGTATGATGGACACGTGCTATCCACTATGACAATTATTGATTTTATGCCAAATCCAATGGAGACAATGTGGAAAACTGTTGATCTTGCTGCAAATGAAGTTACAATGACTAATTCTCATACAGATAGTTTGTACGTCAGTCCTCAAAAAGCAAAAGATCTTGCCGGTTGTACTTTAGGTTGGAGAAACATGCTGGGTCAGGAAAATTATTTAGCGAATTTGCGTACTGCTAATAGAGTAAGTACGTTTACCAATAATAAACCTGCAGCTCAAAGAATTGATAGTATAGTGGGCAAGGAATCAGTTTATTGCATTGATACTGTTAAATTTGGTTATTATATGGCAGGTGCTCAATATGTACCTCTTAATAATAGATTGACTGTGAAATTCACAAAAGATAGTAGCAGAAGAATTTTCACCAGTCATGAATTTGAAAGTGGGACTGCTACTGATACTGATAGCAATTTTCATATAGCAAACGCTCATGATGAAGGAGGTCCTCATGTGGCTTTTACAGCACATGTGGCTAATGGAGGTCAATCTGCTACTAATTTGGATAATCTTGACAAAGTCAAGGTGAAATTTAAAAATTTTAAAATGAAGTATAAAAGTCTTACTCCAAAAGCGCAATTACAAGCAGAAATAAATGAGCATTTGGATATTAAGGGAGACCTGGTTAATGCATTTTATCAAGAATTTCATATAAGAAGTGAAACTCATTCGTTGTTGAGTTCAAAATTTTCATGCAATAATGTATTTGGAATGAATACACCATATGTATTGATTATCACATTGAGTAGAGTTCATTATATAAATGGTGATTTTTATCATCTACCTACTCATTGTACGTGGGAAAAAATGAAGCAAATTACGGTTAAAGTGAATAACATTGTGGTCGGTCCTGTGATTGAAAATTCAAAAGATGCATATTTTCATACAAGAAAAGCATTACATTTGTTGGATTCTGAACCTATGTTTGTGCCATACGAACATTATGAAGACGGCAATGCATTTGTGGTTTATGAATTGAATCCCACGGAAGATTCAAATTTGAAAGTATTACCCAAAGAAATGAAAAAACCTGTTGATGTTGAAATACTTTTTGATACCACGGATGGTGTTGAAATATATGTGAAAATGATAGGATTAATGAATCAAGTATGTAAATTTTCAACCATGAAAACAACTTTCAAAGAATTGGCTGTATAATTTTTTTTGTATTTGAATAGAATAATGAATCGCTTTGGATATAATTGTAAAAAGAAAAGATCAAAAAATGGACAAAGGAAAGTGGCTGCTATTATTAAAAATATAAATCATCATGTTCCTGACTCTCAGTTGCCTGCAATGCGGGGTTGTCGCAGTCATGTGGAAGTTGTGACTCCAAAACCATTATTTCCATATTATCATAACCAAAGGACTTTGTATTGTATTAAGTTGTGAAAGAACTTGCGAACAAAACCAGTTATATATGTATTTGATTATGATCACCAGAAGACTCTATTGTATTAAGTTGTGAAAGAACTTGTGAGCAAAACAAATCGATTACTACGTTTTATATTATGATATAATTTCCTCAATATCCTGTTGAGTTATGAAAATTAGTTAATTATATTTTATTTTTTTGTAGACCGAACAATAAAATATGAACGAAAAATATGGTGTGCCTGATTTTGATAAATTAAAAAAAGAGAGACAACAATATAATGAAATAGTTTTTTCAAATATGTAAATACTTGTAAAAGGTTTCATGATTTCAAAATCAAAACGGAAAAAAATCGTAAATGTTCTTTCAGCCAGTTAAGTAAAAACCCTCGTTCATGTATGATGGTGACAGAATGATTGTGAAAGAACATTCAGACATGTAACTTGATATCTTTCAAAAAATTTTATTAAATTTTATTATACACCCACAAGTGTTCATAAGGAAATATTCCTTGTCTTATTCTAGCATTTTCGGGAACATTCACCATACTATCCAACATCAAATACGGATGTGATCTATAAGTTTCTCCAAATGCAAGTTGTAAAAGTTCTTTGATTTCTGCTGCGTTGAAACCTCTCAAATGTAATATATGCTTAATGTTTCTCTTGTCCGATTTATTGGGAAATAATACAATATAATTGGCATTGCTGAACAACATGCGAAATTTACTCGAATACATCAAATCTTGAATCACGAATATATAATTAATATTTTCATGGTGACATCTTCGAGTAACAATTTCTTGCACCCACAGCCAACATCATGTCATCCAAGACCACCAAACTGTGCTCGTTATCTTTTTGATCTTTCAATTTCCGTTATTATTTTGTTATCAGCAAAATTTTCGTCAATCATGTGACTTCTTATCTTATGAAATTTGACATTCGTTTATAGATCTCTGAAATAACGATCGGGTATATTGACATCTGCCATGTGCAAAAACAACACGTTTGTCAAAATATGTCTAGGATTGATATGGGAAAAGGATTTTATGAAATCCAAAATCCAAGATGTTTTTCCTGCTTGACTAGGTCCTATCATTAACATGAAAAATGGAAAATTCATACAAATACTTGCATGTTTTTTCGAGCCTAAAACATAAAAGAAATCAATCAAGTTGTGTCTATATAACCCCAAGGAACAGTGACAAAATTTTCTTTTTTGATCTGTCTTTTATCAAAAGTGAATGAAAATCGCTTCATGTTGTCGGTATTTTTGATAAGTAAAGTATCATCCACAGTAAATCGAGATTCATTTATTTCATATACTTTGAACATATCTTCCACCAAATCGTACAAATAATCGCTATTTATACGATTTTCTTTACCGCTCGATGTTTTTTTGAAACCTTTCACATGAATAATTTCTTTTCCCAAATTTGTGTAATAAGTATAACTTTTAGGTCCTGTGGAAACATATGACATTATATACTCATCTTTGCCTAATTCTGATTCCAAACATCCTAATTTTGAATGAGTTTCCAATAATTCATAACTGTTTTTGGAAAAATAAATAACAGAGTTAGTATGGTAATATAATACACTATTTGCAGGTAATTCGTTCAAACATTTTAGTAATTTCAAACGAGAATAACATGTTACATAACATCCCAAAGCAGTACATGTTTTGTTTATTTTGTGATTATTCTCTTCAGCATAAGAGCAATTGACATGTGCTGTTTCTGGGTCCATTGTATCAAAGTAAACATTATCGTAACTAGGATCGTAAATCAAATCGTATAATTCTGTGCTATTGAAATTTTGACACAACTTACCCCATAATGAATTCAATATCAATTTCATCACGTATCTCATGGCTACATTCCGATCATCCGGAATATCTTCCCACTTAATAAAAATTCCGAAATCATCAAGTATTTGTTGACTCAATCTCTTTTTCAATTGTTCCGATTCCTCTCCCAAATTCTTAATGCCCGAATACTGAGTCTTCAATGCATGAAATTTGGCAATATATTTTTCAAAAATTCTCTCAATGTTATCATAATACAATAATTCATCAGATTCCAAAATTTTGTAATTTTGTTCCATAGCTTTGTATATTTCATGCAAGCACCAGGTCCCTTTGATGCTTCTTTCATGTTCAGAATGATTGCATTTTTTCGTATGATCTTTCAATATTGCACATTTATCATACAACACAAAAAGCAATTTTTTATTTATGCATGTTGGCAAGACGGGAAATGACAAACTTTGAGGAGGTAACACTTTACATTTTAAAAATCCTGTTTTCCTTATATTTTTTTCCTTTTCAATTTCATTTTGTAAGAATGCTTGTATTTCTTCATTATTAATTAATACCGAAGGATGTCCGACAGGATACGATTTTTCGTATTGCACAGGATGTAATGAATTGAAATCGACATGGAATATTTTTTCCAACATGAAAGCAATCTTTATATAAAACAGCTGGTGAAGTTCGCCCTCCATACAACGCATCTCTGATTTTCAAAGGATATTTATAATTAAAATTGTTTCTATCTTTATTTTCGCATTCTTTCATAACAACCAAATTACGACAATGTTTTTTCAAATAACTCAACCTATTCATTGTCTCCGCATTTAATTTTCCATACTTTTACTACATTTCTTATTAAATTTATTCAAATCAAAACAATCAGAACAACCGTGATAAAAACAACCCAAAAATTCATAAATTGTATCTGTTGATTTATCATATCCATCAATATAAAAATTACCTATGTTTTGCTCACCCGCTTTATGATATATCCATCGGAAATCGTGTGAATTTTGAATTTGATTCTTAATTTCGTTCAACCATTTCAATCCTATTTTACTTTGAATTTTATTTGTTTTTCCTCTGTTATAACCCCTTATTGGTACGATTCCTAACTTGTTTTTCAAATCTGTCATTTCGAAAAATATTTTCAAAGCCATTGATGAAATAGTAACCACTTTCATATCGAATAATAACTCGACTTTCGTAATTTCCATGTCATTCTTACAATACTGTTGAACTCATCCTTTAAAACGTATTCGCTTTGTTTCTTTTTTTCCTACCATTTTTCAAATTTTTCCAATTCTTCAGAATCCATTTTATCAATCGAAAAATATGATTTATCCAGGACATTCCCTTTGTAATTCAAATCTGTAAATTCGTATGGATAATATCCTTTGGATATTTCATCATCCAATCCCATCATTTTCACAGTGTTTTTTAAAGAGGTCTGAGTAAATAACATGCTACCCAAAACCATTGCGTTTTTATATTGAAGACTGATTATTCTAAACCCATTCATGATCACCTTTGGTATTAATTTTCGCACACAAACCATATAACGCAATAAAAACGTGTCAAATTTCGAACCATTATGAGCATACCATTTACTTTTTGTTTGCAAATTTGCTTTTTTAATGAAATAATCTCCGAATTTATTCGCAGTATCTGAACCTTCGAAAAATATCCAATCATTAAATGTGCAACATTGAAATTCAAATTTACGATAATAATCATTCATACAAATATTGCAAAATTTGTAAATGGCACAATAATAAGGCACAAAAACACCCATATTACTGGGTCTGGCTTCCGTTTCAAAATCATAAACATAAACATGATAATTTTGATCAGGATTTTTTGTATAAAATGGAGTATTTCCTTTTTTTGTGGAAATGAAACAATTATGAATCCTCTTTCTATAACACTTACATATTTTACAATATGACTGGTTGCAATTATGAAGTTTCTTTTTTCCCGTCGAATTTACGTAATGAAATCTCCTACAAATCGAATAACATTTTTCACAATAAAAATAAATTTGACATGCCCATAATGCTCGTTCAAAATTACCCACTTTATTAATCTGCAAATAATGATTATATAAACATTTTTCATCATAAAAAAACAGACCACACAAAGAACACTTGGAATCATAATTAGGTTTTGATAGTTCGTGAACGTGTAGGCATTTCACACAGCGGTTACGTGTGCGACATACGTGATTCAACTGATCTTGCATTGACGTCATACATTTCACACGGTAAGCGACTTTTCGTCCGTACAAAACAACTCGAGATTTGTTATTATATCGAAATGATTATCTTTATGCATCAAAATCAATTTCTTATCACTTAAGTCCGTAATTTGACCATTTTTTCTAGTAGAATCATACAATAACACTTTGTCCTGAACATTATCATTTTCATTATAAACACACAAATGATAATCCTTTTCCCTAAGATAATTTTCATGCAACTGGTTCATGCTATATATGGGCATACCCTGTTTAACATCAACTTGACACGATTTTTCAATTTCAATCAACTGATCTTTAATGATCATTTTCAAATACCTATCAAATCCTGCCAAAATAGCTCTATACAAATTTCCTTTTTCAATCATGGACATATTTATCAACACAGCACGAGCCAAACAATTAGTATCCACATTGACATTCATGATTCCCAAATTATTAACAAAAGCTTTCTCTTTACTCCCTCTCCGTCCCAAATTCACATCATTACCATTATTATTATTATTATTTTGTTCACGGATTAGTTTTTTCTTCTTTCTTTTATCCAAAACCAATCTGGAAACAACCATATTTCCCGACCACTGTCTGTCCAAAAGAATATCCTCATTACTTTGTAAATGATCATTTAACTGTTTGTATATTCTGTCCACTGTCATGTCAGCAGCCGTGATGGTTGAAGTGGTGAACTCTCGACTTGGGAATTTGTCAAAAAATATTCTAAATGGCATATTTTCCCATTTCAACGTATCTTTTGCAAACATAAGTAAATGCATGATAATTCTTCTCAAAACCAATTCTATAACCTTGTTCAAAGGAATTTCATCATCGTAATGTTCCATCATTTTTTCGATATTAAAATTATATCAAAATATTTCCGAAATCACTCCCAATTTGGAATAAATTTCGGTCCCTTCATGTTTAACGTTTTCATCATCTTGCTAAGTTATATTTTCCTTGTAAGAAATGTAACTTACGATTTTCTCGAGTTCGTCCTCAGTGAAAACCACTTTCTTCTGCTGCACCTTTTGTCATCTGAGCCATTGCAACTTCTTCTTCTATGATTTTGAACAGACACACCTAGCAATGCTTGATATAAATTCCAAACAAGAAGGAAGTGGAATATAACAACTGCAATATAAAGATTTTCTCTTTTCAAAATCAGAGCTGCATTCAGACTCGTCCCAACCATCAATTTCATCTATAAAATCACCATCAGCATTGAATGGTTTTATACTAAATTTTCAAAAAAAAAAAATTAATTTAAATATTTATTCATCAATGGTCCATAATAATGAACATTTCAATACCTCATGATCACGTTACACCAACAATTACACCTATTTTTCTTACAGACAACCACGTTGTCAAATGCTGTCATTGAAATATTTTGCAAAGACAACAACGGATTATCAAGTCACTGCTGTTTATGAAGACGACAATGAAAACGTCGCATTCACAAATAAAATATTCACAGAAGCCATGAAACATGTAAATACGTCTGGAGATCCGGTTCATGTATTTCCATATAAACTGGAAGAACTTGAACGCAGGATAGATCATTTCCTCTCAACCTTATTAAATCCTTCCGGAGGCATGATAGCCAAATTACATGCAATCGTAAAATTTATAAAAATGAACTCAGACACTTACAAAGGAATTAAAGTTTACATTTGATTTTATAGATGAAAAAAGGATAAATAAGCAATTACCTCAAATCAGATCGACTCGCTGCAAAGATTTAACTTTAAAAAAAGCAAGGTGCAAGAAACGAACGTGACGAATGAAGCAATGCTGGATTCACTTATTAAAAAACAGGAATTTAAGGATAAAAAAATCAACAATTCCCAATGCTGGATTGGGATTATTTGCAGGAAAAAAAAAGAATAAAAAGAGGAACCAGTTTAGGCTTATACATGGGTTGGAGAATAAGAAATAAAAAAACTAGACAAATATTACCCCGAATCCGGTCTCACCCCTTATGCAATATGTGAAAGCGGAAGAGATGATGCCCGATGTATAAACGTGAGTTATTCCACAGACGGAGCTCTGCATTACACCAATGACAAAAAATCATTAAGACACACCAACATGAACATTCGAGATGTCGGTAAAAAAAAGAAAAAATATTTACTGAAAGCATTTTCAAGCTTCTTCAGTTCATATATGTGATACGGTTTCAAAGGAATTTCAGGAACCAAACCATGAGGGCAATCTGGCACGTACATGCAGCATAAATATCCATTTCTGAAAGTCAAATAACATCTGTCCTTTCTTCCTTCATATTGTTGATCGGAATTCACCACAAATCCCCAACCTCCGCATGCTTAGTTCCTCTTTAACATTATAGGCATTGTTGAACTGTGCTTTCCATCCGCATTCACGATTTCCACATAAAACCAAAACACCACCAGAAACATAAAAATGTAAGCTGTAATGTTAAGCATCTAAAAAGAAAAAAATAATCAAAAATATTTAAAATCCCTAATGCTTTCAAACAACATCAACAAACCTTCTTTCCTTTTATCTTCAAAACAAATATCAATTAAAATTCCTTTCACATCTAACTACAAAACACTAAACAGTCTTCCTGTTTTATATTCTCATCAAACCGGATATAGCACATATTTACATAAAAAAGTGCATATATTAAATCGACTCAAACATATTAATCACTCATTAAAAACAATGGATAGTATCCATACATGTTGTGATTTACATGAACTTTTAACAAACAAACGTTTTCATTCTCTAATACATGTGGATAAATTTCAAGAATTTTGCAAGTTCATTCAAGATAACAGGGGACCACATATAAAAAGAAGATATGTACAAAATCCGAACAACATTGATGCCCATATATACATCTTTCGTGGTATGGGATCAATACATCACTTTCCAACCGAAAAAGGAAAACAATCCTCTACCTTTATGGTATCCTGTCATATCCACAAAACTTATACAACAAACAAAATAATTGGTATATTTAGGTAAAGCATCTTTTGCAATATGTTTATTACTCTTAATTTCTTACTATGAAGCATACCTTTCTTCCACTGCCTATTCATTGAACGCTCACATGACAGAATATTTGGAAATTAGCACTTTGTTATTCATGATGCAAAACAGCAAAAATCAGCATTTGCATAACATGTTAGGTCAATGTTTAAGTGCAATATCATGTTGTCATATCAACCAACACATACAAACTTTAAAAACCAAGAATCCTAAAAACAGTATGACAGGATGCCATACCTCCATTATATACTCCTACTTCCCACCTCATCTTCACTTATACGCAACAGAAGCTCAAGAACCAACAAAACCAACAGAATGGACTTCACCGATTTTAACTTTCTTAATGCAAATCAATTGGACAACAAGTATGAAATCCCCGACTCCTTCATTTGCAAAACCACCTAACGACACAAACGACCAATACATCAATGAACTCAACAAAGTTCTCGAAATTCTCTACAACAGTGTGTACTCAGACGAATCCTCAATTCCTTCCTCCACATCCCCCTCCTCCACCCATTCCACTGAAAATAACAAACTTGAAAGATTGGTATCAACCACTTAAAACAGCACAGATTCTGATGCCACAATCGATCCAAATGCCACTCCCATTGCTCCATATCTCTGACGTGACGAAAGCAACAGAAATGGAACTAATGAACACATTAGAGAAAACAGAGTTGGTAAGAGCATCAATCCCAACCCCTATGGAACAGATGAAAATAGGGGAAAAAAGCGAATTCATGAAACCGACGATGATGCCTTAAACAAAGAACAATTCGTAATAACTCAAGGTATTGAACAAAACAAAAAAATAATCATCTTAGAAAACCAAATAGAAACAAACTGCTGCTTACCTGACTACATGATGAAAACTTTAATAACAGTCCCTTTCAATAACTTCACATCATATAAAAAAAAATATATCGAAATATTCAACATGTATAGTGATATTGACAAATCAACATTTGACATAATAATGTACTTTTACAAAATAAGAACAGGTATTGTACCAATAAAAGAATTAATAGATGAAGTAGAACTAAATTGCGATGAATATATCATAGTACCCGGCTACAAGAAAACATTATTACTTACTCTCTATCCTTTACAACAAATATTCAAATATTATGCTTTATTGAAAAACCCTCTACAATTATTAATGCATAGTTGTGGAGACCTAATACTCAATCATGTAAAAATAAATAAAATGCCTATATATTCCAATATAAACAGTAAATGCGAGCAAAAAATAGTAAAAATATTTTTAAAATACTTACAATACGAATACAAATACAATTATATAATACAACGTATACCCAATTTAACAAAACACACTTGTAGAATAACCGAATAAATCATATTCAAAACATATACCTGTTGTTTGTCACTTTACTTCTGAAATGTTCTTCCATATCACTCATTAGATATGACATATCTTTCTGATAAGATTCACGACCATTCTTCTCGCAATTCAAAATACGCAATCTTCTTTTGACATTAACAATATCATAAACTTTAATATATCCCAAACTCCTTTCTCTGCATTTCCTTCTCACAAATTGCGTGAACGGAACATTACTAAAATAATATGAACTTCCATGCCCTGGTTCATACCACAACACCATATGATAATGAGGGTGAGAAATCGACCATTGACAATAATCATCAACAGTATGATAAAACACTGCCCAACGATACAATTTTTTTTGACTTTTCAAATAATGCACAACCTCGTCAATAAGGTTCACCTCAAACATCATTTCCTTCACATTTTTCATGTCAAATGACACAACAATCCTTTTAACATTAACCTTACCGGATTCTTGCACAGTCACCTCCAAATTTGTATTCATTTCAACATCAAATCCCCCAAAACCAACCTCAAATCAACATTCAATGAATGATTGAATCAATACGCATTCAATAAACCAATTTCCCCTTATATAATATTCCGATTCAACATAATAAATACAAAATCAACACAAATATTATCCTTTAAGAAGAAGAAGAAGCTAAGAAGAGGAAGCTAAAAGAAGAATCTTTAAATATCATAAGGAAAATGTAAGTGTTTGAAATCAAAGGTAAAGAAAGTGTAATAATAAGAGCAACTCAGTCCTGACTTTGTATGGCTCACTCACAAAAGTCTCTAGCTGTATTAAAATTGCCAGATGCAAATCTTATTGAAAACACAAAACATGTCAATTCAATTCAAATCCAACAATTCCGAACCAATTGCTCCAGTCGAAAATCACTGAAATTCGAAGTTTAGCAACTACTCCGGTAATTTTCACTTCTAGCACATCTAAGTACATGACTCTACCTCAAACTCAGTCATATATCAAGGCAAAAATGATTATATCAAAATGCTTTAGACTGATTATACCCAATGATGTCTTAAAAAAGCATTCAATGATTTGTCTTGAGTAAAGTAACCAACAAACATCTCGCAATATGTAACTAATATATCTATTTTTTTTTTTTTAGTTTTTTCTCTTATTAGATATCCCAAAGAAAATCAAAAACTTACCTCAACAATCGCATTCAAACATGCTTTCCCAATCACATTGATCTTCCGAAGATGACTTGTCTTCTTCTTCTTCTTCACTCGAATCATAAAAACCTTCAATGCTTGTATCATTCTTATACATATTAAACGATTCAAAATCTTCAAAAACGCGTTGTTGAATTGTAAAACCCCTCGTATCGTTCCCAAAAACAGATTTCAAATATATATAAAACTCCGCTTTCGACATGAGATCACGAAATCTTATACCCACTTTAAAAGAATCATGTACGTGCAAATTGCGAATTCCTTCTCTTGGAATATTAATTTTTATCTCCTTGACTCTCACACACCTCATATAATGACGAACATACCCTCTAATATCGTAAAATCTTTTGAAATAAACATCTGCCCATTTCTTCACCGTGAAATACTTATAACAATGCATGACAAACAACTCAGATGAAATGAACTTTATTCCTCAATTTCTTCATAAGACTCATGCATCATAAGAAAACTATGAATGTCACATATCAAATCATTAATTATATATTCACATCCACAATCAGCACATAAAAATCGTGTTTTATCTTCACAGCTTTGATAAACAAAACATGCTTTCAAATTTATATATGCTTGCACCAAGTCTTCAACAATACCCAATTCATCTAATATGTTTTCAAAATTTTCCACAATTTCATCTTCTTCTTCTTCATTATAAAATGTCTCACCAATATAATACAAACGCATTGAATTAAAATCATCATATCTTATATGACATTCACAAAACCCTCCCCCACAAATAGTCACGTGTTTCGAATTCAACAACAATCCATGATTATCTTTGACGTTCTCCATCCAATTCTTTTAACAAATTGAAAACCCAATAATCAGTCAACACAAAATATTCATCATCATTGAATATATCCTCACATAATCGTTAAATGTCTTCTTCTTCTTTTGTAAATTGAATTCCAGGAACTCCGTCTCAAATTAACTCCACATCTTCTTCAATATCTCGTTTGTCTTCTTTTTTTTCAGTTTTTTTTTTCAAAGCTATTATGACTATCCTCCTCACATCCATCGCCCATTTCAAATTCTATTTCTTGCGAAAAAGCACCCTTATATATCATCCATCATATGAAACAGGATATACATCTGCACGTAATTTACATTCCTTTGACACATAACTCCACTTATAATCACATCCTGTATAAATCAAATATGCATTGCCATAATCACAATCTTTAATTTTACACAGTTTCCCAAATGTAATACTAAAAGAACATTTCAAAAACACAACCCTTTTCAAACATGAAATAAAAAAATCATATAAAAACTTCATAACCATACTCGAAATTAATTCAAATTGTTCTTTATCCTTGAATTTAAATAACAAAACTTTATAACAATCCTCCAAATCCAAACAAAACCAACTCGAAAAATCATATCCAAGTTCATCCACCAAATCGTCCACATAATCCCAAAGTACCTCACGAAATATCTGATGATAAAGTAATTTTTTATACAAAATACCCATCTAGTCAGATTAGATCAGTCGGTAGAGCGTAGTGCCGCACTTGAGGAGTACGTACTGTCGCGGGTTCGAGTCCCACATCTGACACCAGTGGACAAAATGCCTTTTTATTATTCCAATTTAGTCATAAATCCATCAGAGCCGCGACCGCACGAGACCGGATGTGTCACCCCCACAATCTCATTTCCCATTCCAATTTATTCATAAATCCATCAAAGCTTGTGCAAACACCTGTCAAAATTAATGTATACTAAGCAAATGCGTACTCCAGACACCACAAGGACAAATGCAAACAAAGAATTCACAGGTGAGTTTTCACTTATTTTTCTTCTTATTTTCACAACCAAACGTACCCAAAAAACACCAAAGACACGATAAAACATTCAAGCACAATCACAGATCTGAAACAATGTGTTAACTTTGCTTAAAATGCTGTTCCGAGATCAGAAGTGCTTGACAAAGCACTCAAGTGCCCGACTGGATGAATAGAAAACACAAAAACCTCGATAACTCGAAAACGAAGCCCTGTAGCGATATAGACCTCCGAATACGAAATGTTTGCTTGACTTCGAGGAATCTTTTGATACCATTTTGAGCGAAATCGGTTGAGAAAAAAAAAAGTTATGCGACTTTGCCCCCTCTATCGAGGTGTTTGTACTCGAATAAGCACTGCATTCCAACTCCGAACCGACGAAATCGACGATAACTTCCAAACCACTCGTCCACAGATCTAATCTGAATTGCTTGACTCCAAGGAATCTTTCGATACCATTTTGAGCAAAATCGATCCAAAAGAAAAAAGTTATGGTCAATTTAGTGACGAGTAATATTTGTATTCGAATAAGTGCCGCATTTCACCTTCGATATATTTCACAAGTCTTCTTTACAGAAACATGGGTCTCGCAAAAGGCATGGCACATGCTTGGATGAGGGTGATAAGAGAAGGATTCCTGGCAAAACAGAGAATGGCTCACCTGAGCAAAAAGCGGTGGAATTACCTCGGAAAGAAAGCGTACGAACAACAACATGGTCGAGGAAGAAGGCCGAAGACGAGAAGACAAACGAGAAGAAGGCGACTGTACTCTTGTCATTAATATTTTTTTTTTATTCTTATCATGTTGTTTGTTGATTATTATTGTTCTTATTTTCTTTTCCCCACGGGTCCAAATTATAAGTCGGGGCTTCACACAGAAGGGTGGTATAGTTAGTACTTATAAACGCTCCACTTAGGGAGAGTCAGAGGCATGCATGCACTTAGGTCCAACCTGGTCCAACAGCCCAGACATTTGAGTCGAAATGCCCAGACATTCGACACCATCATTGATTGGTGTAGAAGCTTTAATAGAGGTCAAAAAAACGCTCCCTCCATCCACGGGGTCAAATCCTGTGTGTGTGATTGGTAGATTCAAAAAATCCAGCTCTGTGATTGGTAAGTTCTATGAATATTCTCCTCCTCAACTTATACTACTCAAGCATTGTTTTCATTTAGAGTCATTCTATTTGCATTCAAACATTTTTGTAAGTCTTCAATATCCAATTTAAGGCCATTTCTAAGAGCTTGTGGTGCAATTTTTTTACTGGTGGAATAATTGATTGTAGTATCATCAGCATATATATTGGCTATAGATTTCTTTAAAACAGTTGGCAAATCATTGATGAATATAAGGAACAATACAGGTCCCAAAATGCTACCCTGTGGAACCCCAGAATTTACTCTTTCGGGCCTAGAACGACATCCATTTATGTTTACATATTGTCTATGGCCACTTAGATAACTTGTAAATAATGGAAGATATTCCTTGTGAATTCCAAGAGCCTTGAGCTTAGATATCAATAGGTGATGATCTACAAGGTCAAACGCTTTCTTATAATCCATGAAAACTATCCCAGTTACTTTGTCTTTATCAAGATCGAGTAAAAGCTGATCTACAAATCTTATCAAAGCTGTTTCAGTTGAATGCGATTCGCTAAACCCAGACTGGAATCTACGGAGAAGTTTATTTTTACGGAGGAATGTACATACAGCTTGACACATGTTTCTCCAACAATTTTGAAAAAATCGGTAAAACTGATATCGGTTGATAGCTGTTCTTGTCATCTCTGCTTCCATTTCCTTTCTAAGCCAGTGCAACCTTCGCTGTTTTCCAAGCAATTGGAAAATGTTTTGTGGACAAACATAAATTTAACACTGTAGTAAGAGAAGGTGGTATACCAAGTGCAGCAACTTTAAGGATCTTCACTCTAACGCCATCATCACCAGTTGCCTTATGTGATGGAATAGACAACCACAATTCTAATACATCCTTTTTATCAGTAGGCGATATTTCAAAGCTACTATCTGGCATAAAACTAATGTGAGACAGATTTTGGCACCTGTCAAACAATGCGAGGATTTTCTTTGGCTGGTCAATAAATTAACAGTTGAAAATCTTCGCAATAGTTTTATTTTCCATAATTACTCCGCCGTTTTCAATTATTTGCAATATTCCATTTTTCTTTTCATTGCCATCCTTAGACAAACACTTGATCAAGTTCCAAAGCTTACTTGAGTTATTCTTGTGTTCAGAAACCTTTTCTTTAAAATAATCTTGCTTAGTTTTCTTAATCAAATTATCCATGAGCATGTACCAATCTGCTTCTGAATTGCTCTTACGGGCTTTCTTTAACAACTTATCATGCTTTTTAATCTCCTGGGAAATTAGACTGGTGAACCACTTTGGTTGAACTTTGCATTTTAGACACTTTTGTTGAGTGTAAATATTCATCGATAACATTTTCAAAGATTGTGTACCATGTATCAAGAACATCATCAATATTTTGGATAAAAAAGCACAATCCCAGAGAGCACTTGTAAGAGAAGCAATAAATTCTTCTTTATTGAGCCTTCTTATATTACTTATATTCTTGTGTCTCCATTTGGCTTTATTCACTTGTAAAGTCTTGTAACGACAACAGGTAAATGGTCTGACATTCCAGAATTTTTGAATGCATATCATACATTCATTTGGGATGACTGCACCAAATATGGTCCAGGCAAGTATTTGACAATGGCCGTGTAATATCTTTGACGAGCTGAGACATATTCAGACCAATTAATGTTTTCATAAGTGAGTGCTAATGAAAATATTCAGCAAGGTTAAAATCAACATTAAAATCGCCCAGCAAGATCATCTCCCTGTCTAAAAGATAAATGTTAGTCATTTTTATAGGTAGTGCTACTCTGGTTTGGTGGCCAGCAAAAAGTACATACAAGTTGCTTGAAAACATTTCTTAATAAAAGACTAAAATAGAGTCACCAGATATTTCCCCTAGATTTAGGAGTCACTGGGTATCTCCCTTGAAATAAGGGTCACCAGATATCTCCCCAAGATTACTGCTAAAACATGGTAATGACCGAGATAAGACCATAAACTAAGACTATGAGACTAAAAAAGGGTCACTGGATATGTCCCCAGAAATATAAAGGAAAGAAAAGGAAAAACAAGTAATGTTTTTGAACAGCTAGAAGAATCTTTTTGTCTGGTAGTACTGACTATGAGATTAGTCAAACTGTGTTTTTACCCAACAATTCAACACTCACATTTTTGTGTCTTCATCAGGGGTTAGAATCATCTGGAGTCATACCCGTATTTATAGCACCACTAGCGTTTTCATGTTTTTTAATAAGATGTTTGTAAGCTTCTGGAAATAGATTCCCATCATCTCTATTTATGGCATAATCCATACTGTTAATATGCCACGCTTCCAAGCAAATCCTTTGATGATAGTGAGGATTACATGAGATAATAGAAGCATTGTTCCATTCAATTTTGTGGGATGTTATGAAACTATGGTCTGCTAGAGCTGAGTTGGTTATCCATTTTGCCACTTCGTTTGTCCGACGTAGACTTGTTTGCAATCACGACAAGGAATGGAGTAAATGGTACCTTTCATTTGTTCTTTTTCAAGCCTGTCTTTTGGTTTCTGAAATATTTTCCCTAACGTTTTGTAAGGTTTAAGCGCCATTTTTACATTGTATTTACCTAAGATTCTTTTGATTGGTTCCGAAGTTCCTTTAACATATGGTATTACTGCAAAAGCACTCAGTTCTGTTTTGTTGTTAGCATTGTTGATGGAAGAATTTTCGTTAGACAAGCTTTCCATAAATTTCTGTGGGTAGTTATTGTTCTTAAGAGCATTAAACACATGTTGAGTTTCTTTACGTTTTGATCTATTTGTGTTGGGTATCACATTAGCCCGTTGTAAAAGGGTTTTTCCAACGGCTCTCTTGTGGGTGATTGGATGATGCGAGTTGAAATCTAGATATTTATCAGTGTGTGTTCTCTAGCGGTAAACTTCGGTACCTAGCGTCCCATTGGAATTGTGTTTGATCAGAGTGTCTAAGAAGGTTATAGCAGAATCACTTTCATGTTCTTCAATGAGATCTATAGACGGTTCAATGCTATTAACATGTGCTAGAAAGTGTTGAATTTCATGTTTTTTCATTGCCGAGATAACATCATCACAGTATCTTTTCCAAAATGATGGTTTTATAGCACTTGAGGATAGAGCTTGTTGTTCGACATCTTCCATGACCAGATTTGCTATGACGGCGGAGACTGGCGAACCCATGGCGGTGCCAAAAACTTGACAATAATGTTTACCGTGAAATAAAATAGTTGAGGATAAGCAAAATTCTAAAAGTACTATTATGTCAGCAACAGCTAAGGGAGTTCTTTCAGTGAGAGTTGTGTTATTAGAAAGGCTTTGTTCAGCGACTCTGATAGCAAGACCTACTGGTATATTCACAAAAAGCAAAACTACATCAAATGAAACCAGTTCTTCATCTTCCGTTGCTTTAATGTCCTTAATCCCCTCGCCCACTGCGCAAAGTGTGGTGCGAGGGTACTAATCTTGATGTGCGTGGTGTCCTTTTACATGCGTGGTGATTACTAGGGAGAAAAATTTTTGCTTTGTGTATCTTTATACATATATACATGGTGTCTGGTCACTCAAAAATGCCGTGTGCACGCTCAGGGACTGGTATGTTGTTGAACAAACCGTGCTTAGGTACCCTATTGAAGCAAATTGATTTGGTCTTGTCATTTTTTCCCTTGTATGGATCTCTCACAAGTTGTTTACATTATTTGAACACTGAAGCCAGTAAATGATTTAAGACTGGCAAAGGAAATGGCTTTCTTGGTGCCTGTGGCTGGTTTCGCCACCTCAGTAACTGGACAATTTATGACTTGACAGAGCAGTTCTCAAAGTTAGCTCCTTGGAATATGCATTTGCCAACTGTTCACTTTTTGCAGCAACGCTTTGTCTTGGTTCTTTCTGATTTATATGAACAAAAGACATAAGGGAACTTGCTTGCTGTCAGGACATTTGCTAAGCGACTAACTGTATTAAAATGACATTCTTCCCTGAAGTTGAATAGATGTCAATTAGTATAAATCTTGGGACTTTTCACGTTCTGGTAACAACTTACCTGAGCAGCATAATCACAGGTACGTCTGAATCGAGTAGCTTTGAAATACAAGTTCTGCGAATGGAATTGTTTTGAGCAGCTTTCAAAAGTAGCTTCTCGACTTCATTCTTCCCTAAGGGAGACTTCTTGTACGAAATATTGCCACCTGGATTTTGCTGGTGTTTATTGGTAAAGTAGAATGAAGATTCTGGTTCATTCATCTCCATAGGACGATTATTTTTGAACATTTTGCAGTATTAAAGCAGACAGCATTCATGGTCAATTGTTTGAGAAGTGGGATAGAACACTTGTCATCCAGAAGAGTTGTCCAGGCCATGACAGTCTTTGGATGCTTTGTCCGCTTTCTGCACAAAGATTTCATTGGCTCAATCAGGACTTTTTTTGCTATGAAATGTCACCCCATTGAAGGCGTTAGGATGTATTTTTGGCTCGAAACAAAAATGCAAGGTAAACAGCCACTAGGTAACTTGCTGCAAAGCTACTTGGTTTTGGTCACCAAATTATCCTTCAGCAAAACAGTTGTCCACTTTAGTCTTTCTCACTTCAAGAGTGATTTGTGCATGATGACCTTTACCGTATCCGGTCAGTAATGCTTTCATCAGGATTTTAAAACCTCTCAAGGAAGTTTAAAGTCGTCTGTGTGTAAATTTACCGTAGAACCCTTTGTGTCGAGGTGTCACTGAATGCTTAGTTGAAAATATGCAAGAGTTGCAGGTTTATGCGCCATTTTTCTTTTTTATTGATGTTTTGCCTTGGAAAAAGTACATCTTTTACTTCCATCTTCTAGTTCTTCTTTCGACAAAACTTGCACAAGGTTTGCTTGTGAAATTTTGTTTTATATTTTCCGATTTTTGGTCAGCGATAAAACTGCCGAATTTGTTCATGTTTTCTTTGTTTACTTCGTCGACTTTGTAATTCGTTTCATCTTTGTCACCAAAGTCTTGTACTTCCGGATGAATACTTAGCATGAACCCTTTTAATAGCAGATCTTAAAGACATTTGTAACCAACTTTGAGGTAACATATAATTTATCAATTTTTAAAGTCAAAAAAATGTCAGAAAAATATTCAATCATGAGCTGTCCATAATGCAGGTATCCGTTTGATAACCTATGAGAATGCTCCACTTTTAAGACGAAAAGTCTGGTCATCTAATAAAACAATCTTTCTTTAAGGCGAAATAAGTGAGAAGTCTAATTGGAAAATGACACGAATTACCATAAACCCACAAATAATTCAGGGTATTGATCCTATCATTCGTTTTTTAATAATTTAATTGTAAGGATGGACATCTTACCATTTGTTAACCCATTGAATGTTATTCTCACCGAACTTTTTGTTTTAATAAAACAGAATTGAAATTTTAAATGTAAATATGACTATAAGCAGTCTAAATATAAAATAATTTTCAGTTTGGACTGTTGTTTATTTGCGGCCAAATTGTGTGTGGATTTTTTTTTATTGCATGACCTCTTCCAGTTATAGTCAGGAGGATTTGTCTTTTTGAGAAGTTTGAAAAATAATCATTGTTACTTGGATTCTTGAGAGATATATTGGAAGGGTGGGAGAGGGGTTGTTGCATGCACGTATTTCTAGTAAAGTTTGCAAATTCGTAAGAGTTTCACTTGACAATTTGTTTCCAACTAGGATATTAGCCAGATAACTGGGCAGATTATATTTAGGAGAATCAACAAAAGATATGATTGGTCTTAGTGGTATTTGAGGTTTGTGTATTTTTGGAAGGCCATAGAATCTAGGTGGCAAACCATCACTGCTGTGAAGTCGTTTGTAAAGAGATTCGCTTATTTTTTCCGATTTCTTAAGCTCTAGTAATATTTTGTTGAGTTTGTATTCAGTGGTTTTTGTGGGGTCATTTTTTAATAGAGAGTGTTTCTGTTATCAAGTAAATCAGATGCCTAATTACCACAACACAGTTACCTTTATTGGCTTGCACTACAATCCTGCCTTTGTCTTTTTTTAAGTTTTTTAATGCATTCAAAGTGTTTTTCTCAATATTTGTGGCTGGAGGTTTTGCATGTTTAAGAACATGGCTAACCTCACTTTGAATCTCGTGTTTTTCTTTCAAAGTAAGTTTTCTGATCCCTTCTTCCACCCCTGCAACAATATTGGCAAGAGGTATTTTTCCAGGAGCAACAGTGAAATTCAGACCCTTTTCAAGGCCAGTTCTTTCATTATCACATAATTTCTTCTTAGATAGGTTTAAGACCCATTTCTCGTTGGTGTTAGTATTAATTATCAGGGAGATATCTGGTGACTCTATTTTAGTCTTTAATTAAGAAATGTTTTCAAGCAACTTGTATGTACCTTTCGCTGGCCACCAAACCAGAGTAGGACTACCTATAAAAATGACTAATAGTTTACCTGGTTGTGAAAAAAGACTATTCACCAAGATAAACATTCTTGATATTCTTCCCCAATTTCTTATCATCTACTTTATAAGATAGGGGATGGTTTGATTTAGGCCCTGTTCACACTATATCAGATAGCCCTTCCATTCACACACAAAAGCTTGCTCCGGCACAAAAATTGTGTCGGAGTGCTGCTGCACTGCTCCGATCTTGAAAGAGGTAGAACTTGTATCGGATAGCTTTTTATGCCGTTCCAGCTCCAGTGTGAACGGAGTTCAAAATTGTTTCGGAAGTTAAGGTAAAAAATCGAGCTTGGTGATTGGTCGTACTGTATGATTATTCTTCCCCGGAAATGAAATAAAGAGCTAGATGTGATTTTCAAAATGGCAGCACGAATACACAAGGTTGATTTCTTTCTTATGCCTTTATTAAACGCAATGTTGCTGCTACAGTTTTGTTTGGCCACCCACATGGTGTTACTTTGCTCATTACAAAGAAGAAAAAGAACGAGTTTCACAAAAGAGGTCATTTTGGATTAGACCTGGTAAAAGCAGTTTGTGGTGGGGAAACTTTATCACGAACAAGGTAACAGTAGAAGAATGGAAAACAAATTTTCACTTGAATTGCAATACATTCAACATGTTGTGTGGAGAACTTCAACCTTTCATTCAACAACGAGTCACTAGAATGTGGTTACCTTTGTCTGTGGAAAAACAAGTAGTCTCTGTATTATATATAACTCTGTATTATCTTGCAGACAAAGGGCGAATGCAAAAAGTATCCAATGCATTTGGAATGAGGAAATGTACCGTCTCTGATGTTGTGAAATGAGTCACAACTGCAATTTCTATAGTGCTTGGTCCTCAGTACGTTAAAGATTCAAGCACAGCAAGTGAGGCACAGAAAATGGAAAAAAAACTTTTTTGAATGCCATGGGTTTCCCCAATGTATAGGAGCTATTGATGGTACTCATATAGGAATTAAGAAGCCAGATGAAAATGCTCAAGACTACATCAATAGAAAGGGAACTTATACCATTAATATTCAAGCTTTTTGACCTAGTTGTTAAATGGCCAGGCAGTGTGCATGATGCACGTATGTTTTCCAATTCTATGTTTAACAAAAAATTAACAGATGGCTCTATTCCTTTATGTCAAAAGAAAATTGTAGATGATGAGGCTGAGATTCTAATATGTATTTTAGGTGATCCGACATACCCATTGCTACCCTTCCTTATGAAAAAGTTTGCCAATGGAGGAAAAAATCAACAAGAACAGTTTTTTGGATATAAGCTCTCCTCTGCACGAATGGTGATAGAGTGTGCCTTTGGACGGTTAAAGGCTCATTTTGGCTGTCTCAATAGGGATATGAACATAAACCTTGATGATTTACCATATGTTATTAATGCTTGCTTTATCTTACACAATTACTGTGAGCTACACAATGATCAGGTTGGCAATTACGGGGTAGGAGCACATATAGATAATGCTCAACTTCAGCAAACCACCTCAACAGCTCCTGTCGCTAACAATGAAGCATGTGGAAAAAAGATCTGTAATATTTTTGTAAAATGCTTTGAATATTTGTAGTGGAATACTTTGATTTTTGTTTAAGTTTTTTGCCCCAGGTCATATTTGTTTGAACCAGTTTAGGTGTAGAATTTTTAAAAAGGGGTTAGTTCTTATAGATTTACAACATAATAGTGTTAAAGTTCTATAAACCAGTCTCTTCCCCTTCTCATTCATAAAAGAGGGTAAGGAAAAGATTCTGCTCACAGGGTATTTAATTAAATGAACAGCAACAGTTTATTACATATAAAAATGTTAATAAACAAAATACATTTTGTATTTATAAACAGTATACTGTAACAGAGTACTCTGTCATTATCAAGGTTGAGGGACCAGCAGTAATGTTTCTGCGCCATTCTACATGTATAACAAGCAAGGAATAAACAGTTTAGTAAGCATCTTAATTTTTGTGTTGGATAAATGACAAACCTTACATGAACATATCAAATCTGAAAACAGGTTTTCAAAACAAAAAGAATATTTAACACATGCATTCCATTTGTGTTCATACTGATTTAAAATGTTATTTAAAGTTCAAAGTACTTCTTGCCAGATTTATCATAGTTAGACCTTGCAGCACCTTCCTGGTCATGTGGAATCATATCATAATACTGGGGGGCAGGGTAGAACAGGTTCTGTTTGAAATCACAGAGGGATAAGCACTGTTAATTTGAGTAGTGGTTGAGGGGTAAGAACTTTGAGGTGGTGCATAGAAAGACATAAACTGGTGACTTGGGAGATCTGGCTGCATGTTACCTTGCATACTTGGTGTTGGTTGACTTTGAGCTTTCATAAACTCGACCAGAAGACCCATGCTTTTATTTATAGACTCAGCAATGGTTTCCATATTTTTATTTACTTTGGCAATACTTTCCTTGAGATCTGAATCCTCCTTATTGAAACTGTTAATAAGCTTTCTTTTCAGTTCTAAATCTCTCAGAAGTAAGTTTATGATTAATTTTCTTATCCTCCCTTGCCTTTAGTAGCTCTGGGATTTTGGCTCCTCTTTCTGTTGATTGATTTAATTCATCTCAATTGCCCTCATAATGTGCAGCAGAGTCTGGAGCAGTATCAGCATCTTCACCCCCAGAGCCTGTAGAGGCACCTTGCAACTGCATAGTTGGTTATTCAATACCACTTCAAATGCTTTCTGCTGCTGGAGATCCTCCCCATAACGATTCACAAAGATTGTAGACTGTAAAAACAACCCTACCTCTACCACTCTTTCTTCCACAATCTACTGCTTTTTTGAAGTCGCTTCACATCTTTTTTATTTTAGCAGCAAGTGTTTCCTTGGTGATAAGTTCAGCATGATTAGCACATGGAAACTCTTCGTTCGCCTCATTTGGATATCCATCAATCATAATTTCTCTGATTTTCTCGTACTTCACTCTTGTTCCCTCCCAACTCAATCCTTTGTATTTACAGGTAGACTTATATTGTATTGTGCTGTGAAGTAGTTTGATTTCATCATCCATCCATGTAAAATCTTTGGCAGGTTTTGCAGAAGCAGTAGACTCCATTTTGAAAACAACTAGAGTTCACTGCTGTACAACAAAAACAACAGATCGCACTTTGGGATGATATTGATTCTAATGTGAACAGTCTGTGCCATTTCATGCCGAGTCTGTTCAGACTATACTGGATAGGTTTTTGTTTCAGTGAGAAAAGCTATCTGGTATAGTGTGAATGGGGCCTTACAAGGACAAACTTCCAACCACAGCACCTCAATGTCTCTCACCTTGAGGTCGTCACAGCGCTTAGCTAGTAGTGAATTTTTAACATAAGCCAAAATTCTACCACCAGCTTTCCCAATTCTGTCTTTTGGATGAATATCATGACCTGGAATACCATAAAATGAGTCAGGAACATTTCTTGAGCAGAAGGTTTCTGTGATGATTAAAATATCCAAATCAGTTTTGGTTTTTGCAAGGATGACTCAAAGCTCTTCAAGTTTTCCATCCATCAAGCACTGTATATTCCAGTGACACATTTTTAACCCTTTGCTAACTTTTGGCAAGTTATAAGTAGATTGCAATGGTTCAAGAGTTACAGCTATATCGCCACACAGCATTAGGTTTATAAACAAAATATCTTTTATAATTCTCAATAAAAAGGACATCCTGATAAAATTGCTGATCGAAACAATGGTGGAGTATTTCTTCCTTGTTGACAGAATTGAAGGATTTGAAATCTCTCTCCCAACCATGAATTCCATAACATGGTCACCATGTTCTGGCAATTGATGCTTTCCTTCTTTTGTGTGGTGATTTCCATTGCATAAAACCATCAATGCAATAAGATAAACAGAGTAATGCAGAGCTCTTGAGAAATGTGTCATAATTCCTAAGGATCCTACTACTTATTTGCCAAAGATGAACTTTGTATGATTATGGAATTGTATATTTTTACTGGAAAAATTCTTTTTTCTTGCCTGATAAAAATGGATAAAAGAATGTTTCCCATGTTGGGTTTTTGTAGAGTGTTATTTGGATGAAATTAAAAATAAAAAAATTAATTTTGACAACTTATGTAAATATTACATTGTGAGTGAATCGATTTTGTTGGAGAAATAGCATGCCAAGATAGATTATGACTTAATTGAAATGGATGAAAAAAATTTTTTTCCTACAAGATAGAAAGATGAAATTCTATAATCAGATGTTTTTTAAACATGAATGGGAGTAGTTGGAATATGCTGATGGAAGTGGAGCATTTGTCAGGTATTATCCCTACAAAAACCAGACGGCAATTTTTCGAGTGGTCCCTATATCGATTAAGAGAGAAACTTTTTTACTCCGATTTCCTTTTTTTATTAAAAACAAACACATTGGCAGTTATAAATTATGAAACTACGGTTTTTGACATTGTCACTGAAGAAAAAAATTGCAGACTGGTGATAAAGTCTGATCAGCAATATAAATTGTTGCAATTGTTATATCAGGATGTAATACCTGATAATAATTTTGAATTTGAAGATGATTCTGATGTGGTTCTTTCTCCTATCAATTCGATTTGCAAAAATATTGATGTGATGTTGTCATATAAGGATAGAGAGTTTGAATCGCTTATGATCAGAAAGACAGATCCAATTGCAAACAGTGTTATCAAACTACTATTCTATTTGTCCTGTTTGTCTCTGGAAATATATTCCAATTCCGTCTTTAGTGCTCCTAGAAAAAAAAGATTGAGGTAAAGAAATGGGTGAAGAAGAACGAAATGGAGCACTGGCTGAAATGACTGCTGATGTGAGTGAAAATTCCAATGGAATATATTGGTGGTGTTGTAATAGATGATGATTATGTGAATGCCCATTCTGATTTTTTTCCACTCTTGCACACTTGAAATGTAAATATGATGAGTATTTTGCAAAAGGTACTTATAGTATCAGTAATATAATGTGGGAGAATGAAGTGCATTTGAAAAAAGTGGACCCAACCATGTGTTTAAGTGACTTGATGAGCGAAGAGAATCTTACTAGTATACAGTTTATAGTTGACACGCTTTCCAATTATCTTCTTGTAGGTGGAAAGGAAGTGACAATGAGCCTGTTTGATATGTTAAAATAAAATTTGTGTAAAGAGAAAAGATAGTGTTCCTACTGATGTAATAAAAAAAGCTGCTTGATTGTTAAAAGTAGAGATGCTTGATGATGAATTATTTGAAAGAGAAAAAATAAGCAATTAAAGACAAATCTTGTTTGAAAAAATTATCATTGGCAAATAAATCTAGCTTATATGCAGGACAATAGGGGGTATAATTATCAGCTACAATATTGGCTTGTGGTCACAGATGTTTATTTGAGATACGTTTGGGTGAAGTTGATGAGAAACAAAATGGTGGAAAATGTTGCTTCAAAATTTCGTGAGATATTGAATCGTGAAAAAGTAGTCCCTGAGCATATTCAAACAGATGAAGGAAGTAAATTTTCACTCATTCATAATAAGTATCATAAGTTCAATCAAGGAATTAAAGTGGCGATTGTTACATCAAAAAGTGATGGTGAGATGTGTCATCACGGTAACCGACAATAAGACTTATGTGAAAGCGATACAACCGATCATAGAAAGATATAACATGGTCCCGCATAGGGCACTTGGACAATTGACCCCACATGAGGTGTATCCCAATAATGAGATACCGCATTTTTTGATTTTTCCAAACTAATATGAATTACATTTTGTGTGGTAGATCAAGTTTGTAATGGTGGGGGTGTGAAGTATTCATCATCCATAAAGTTTTTGCCACCGACTCAATCACATACTTGTTACACGATCAAAATTTTGTAAAGAATTACAAGTGGTATGATGAATATTCACCTTGTGAGCAATCAAGATAATCCCCTGTTTGACAATCATGTCAACAAATTTCAAATAGGGTAGAACACACCATTTGATTGTCATAATGGTGACACGTACATAAGAGTTAATCAGATTCACTATCCAAGAACCACACCAAACATTGCAGAGAATAACATGTTGGTTTTCATTGGATTGTGGTAAAAATATCCGTATCTACAAAATTAAGTTTCATGCTTGGATTTAATATTGAAAAATTTACATTTGAACAAAAAGGAGACGGACCAAAATCTGATTTTTATTCCCATGCTCATTGGGCAGATTTTTTACCAGATCAAAGTGATGGTTTGAATTTTATATATATTATTTGTAACGAGACCAAACTGGTCACTGTTGGGTTTGAAGAAAGGATAGTTTTGTTGGTTGCACCTATGGAGTGGT
This sequence comes from Heliopora coerulea, assembly GCA_030142905.1. NCBI lineage: Eukaryota > Metazoa > Cnidaria > Anthozoa > Scleralcyonacea > Helioporidae > Heliopora > Heliopora coerulea. Next base: position 291,718 of record JASJOG010000111.1, on the reverse strand, counting down.
CCATGCAAGGTACAAGTGACATTGTTAATTATTCACCACCAAATTATTTGAGAAAACTCTTCTTGGGTTTTCATCATCAATTGATGATGTCAATCAAGAATTCGTTCCATTTGATTTTGGCAAGATTTTGCTTGATGTTGAAAAAGTGGAGAAATGGCTATTGAATCTTACAAAATTTCAGAAGATTTTTTGAATAATAAAAAAAACTATTGATTTTGTTTATTCAAAATTGAAAAATGTGAAACTATCTAACGTTCAAGATTCTTTTGTTTTATATTATGCAAAAAAATTCATTTTACAAATATACTTCCATTGAAAAGTAAGCAACTTGAAGAAGGAGTTGTTTTGACCAGTGTTAAAGGAGCCAACATCACAAATTAGTTGAGTGCTGTTCAGACTATTTTATTTAAAAAACGTTTTTTCTGTTCGATTGACGGGGGATTCACTCTTGAAAGTGTTAAAAATGATGGTAAAATAAAAATTCCTTCATTCTTATTAGTTGATGAAGGAGAAACTAAAAATTCCATTTATTTTGAATTTGTTTACAACAAACATCCTGAAGTGAAGAATATGGAAAAAGTTTTATTCAATTTTTATTTGTACTATGAATAAAGAAAAAAAAAAAATGAATGTGGACCAGTACTGTCAATTACTGATGGGAAATGGGTATGTGGCAAAGTATGGCAATTTAGAACATTATTTGGTAAATCCCTGTAAACAAAGACTGCTTATCCAACAAGCAGAAAGCAAAGAGGTGCGTATAGAAGATGTGTATCATAGTTACACAGGTACACCTTCCAATTATATCCCATATCAGCAAGAGAACAAAAATAGAAAATCAAAAAGTGAAAAAAGAAAAAAAATGGCATTGAATATAATTGATGAAAATGATGCCTTCTACTACTAATAAATAATATAAAGACTCACTTCAAAAATTTTACCTGGCATCTGCAATATAAAACTACAAATAGTCAATTAAAAGCACTAAATATGTTGATGGAAAAAAAACAATGCTGTTGTAAGATTGTACACCTAAGAACATTCTAAAAAGGAATATCAAAGCCCAGCAAAATATCTTTCCGAAAGCCATCAAGTCGGACACAGAAGTAAATTGTAATATTTAATAAAGTTCTAACGTTTCGTTGTATCAATCACAACATCATCAGAGAATAATTTACATAATTGCCTAAAGCCTAAGTATATAGTTACAAGGTGTAATAATATTCATGCATTAACCAATCAGAGGACGTACTAAAAATAAAAGTTACAGGTATGAGAACACAAACAACATGGAAGAGTAAAGAAGAAATTATAAAAGGAAAAGTGGTGCTGAGCCAATATTGGCATTTAAAGAGGGTTTAAGATTGCGAATGAGTAGACTTTCTCGTAAGAGAAGTTGGGACTCAAAAGGATGGGAAGAAAGGATTTTAAAATCATCAAAGGAGACTGGGTGACCCATGTCACCGTGGTGTGAAAGAATACTGGTGAGAGGAGGGTTAGTGCACTTTTTACCTGTGAGAGGTGAGATTCCCATATGGTCAGATACGCGTGTATGGGGGTGCCGGATGGTTTCTCCGACATACAAAGCTCCGACATACAAAGCTCTCAAAATTTACACATGAATTAGAAGTCAACAAATCCTTGCTGTTCTTAGACATCGATATTGTCCATTCCAATGGTTGCTTTTCAACTGTTTACCATAAACCCACTTTTACAGGTCTTCTTACTTCCTTTGATTCCTTTATTCCGTTTTCTCACAAAAGGGGTCTGATTTTCTCTTTACTTAACCCCTGTTTCAGTATTTGTTCTACCTACGTTATTTTTCATGCCGAACTAGAAAAACTAAAACGCATTTTTATTAACAATGGTTATCCGGTAAAACTTCTTGACAGATGTATCGCCTCCTTTCTAGACAAAGTCTTCTCCAAATCAACTAAATTGCTTATGGCTCCAAAACGTGTTGTTTACCTCTCTTTACCATTTACTGGGCAACATTTCTCTCATATCCAAACTCAGATAAAAAAACTTTTCTCATCCGCTTTTCCTCACATCAACATCAGGTGTGTTGCTCACCTGTCGCTTAGACTTTTGCATTTCTTCTCTTTTAAAGACAAGATTCCTCTGTGCTTAAGATCGCATGTAGTTTATCATTTTGTGTTGAAGCTGCGGAGTTTCGTATGTCGGAGAAACCATCCGGCACCTTCATACACACGTATCTGACCATATGGGAATCTCACCTCTCACAGGTAAAAAGCGCACTAACCCTCCCCTCACCAGTATTCTTTCACACCACCGTGACATGGGTCACCCAGTCTCCTTTGATGATTTTAAAATCCTTTCTTCCTGTCGTTTTGAGACCCAACTTCTCTTACGAGAAAGTCTACTCATTCGCAATCTTAAACCCTCTTTAAATGCCAATATTGGCTCAGCACCACTTTTCCTTTTATAATTTCTTCTTTACTTCTTCCATGTTGTTTGTGTTCTCATACCTGTAACTTTTATTTTTAGTATGTCCTCTGATTGGTTAATGCATGAATATTATTACACCTTGTAACTATATACTTAGGCTTTAGGCAGTTATATAAATTATTCTCTGATGATGTTGTGATTAATACAATGAAACGTTAGAACTTTATTAAATATTACGATTTACTTCTGTGTCCAACTCAATGGCTTTTGTAAAGATTTTTTTTGAGATTACGTTTTCCGCCTGGTCAATCCATAGCTGATGTTTTAAAGAACATTCTAGACAAACCACGATACGGTTGGACACAGATATTTTCAATGGTTCGCTCCCATATATAATCATTTTTTTTCTGTGTACGTAGAGATAATTTTAATGGAAATATAACAAGTAATGCAGTATGACTTAGATTGGAAGATATAACCAATTTCCAATTGTCAATCAATGGAACTGCTGTTGGTCCAAAAATCGAAAATTCTCAACAAGCATATTGACATTTGAGAAAAGCATTGCACAAAGAAAACAAACCAATGCCATTCACTTGCAAACAATATGAAGACAATTTTGGGATCATCAGACTTGAATTGGCAGTGACAGAAGATAGTCAAATTAAAGTTTTGCTGTTGAAACCCGAGGGTAATTTATCCTCGCAAATTACATTCACACAAGAAAACATAAATTGGGGTTGTTCCCAAATCAATTTAATATTCCATTTGCAAGACTTCCTTACATATCCTATTCCTGTTAATTTATTCTTTTTTTGAAATTAAGAAAGAAAGAAAAATACCTCAAACGTTTTCTCCACACCCATACATGATACAAGTTATCATTAAAAGAAGACCCTTTCTAGCATATTAGAAAAAATGGAAATACAAAATGAAAGTCTTCAATTGTATGACAAACAAGAAAATAATTCAAAAGAAAAAAGTGATGATGATGATGATAATAGAAAAAATACAAAATATAATAATAGGGATGATGAGTACACTGACAGTTTAGATACAGAAGCAGCCAATTTACTACTTTTAAGTATTATAAATCAATTAATACAAAACTAAAAAAAGGATTTTTATCTGATTTGAAAAATTTTTTAAATCAAGATCATTTTGAAAGGGGAAAATTCATTAAAAAAATTAGAGAACTATGTGATGGATTTGCAACAAGATGATACTGATTTGTGTGAAAGGATATGAAACATTTATCGTCGAACAATCTGTGGAACATACCCTTAAAAGACAAGATGAAATTATCACGTTTTTACAAAAAGCCTATACTTTTTTGAATAAAAGTAAAAAATAAAGATAATAAACCAATGGCAAAACATATAAAAAAATTACAACTTATCAGCCCTTCAAAATTAAATCAATTACTGGATTTGGCCTCAACCACGTATGAGAATCAAGAAATTAAAGTACACAGAAGTGAAAAAATAAATGGCAAAATGCTGATACTGAAAAAATTAATTTTTTAAAAAAATTGGATAAATACAGATTGAAAAGGAAAGGGGTGGAAGTGGATCAAATGCAAGCCCCCCCACCTCCTCCAGGTGAAGGAGGAAATGAACCTCCACCACCTGGAGAAGGAGAAGGAGAAGGAGACAAAACACCTCCTCAACATGGTGACACAAGTGATTCAACTGATGAGTATGTAATGATGACACAATCGCAACAAAATTTACATTGCGCATTACAAAGAAAAAATATAAAAAGAAACAGAAATGCATTTGTGAAATTTCCAAATGGTACCGTGGTGAGAGCAAGTTGACAGTTTTATTCACAATTTTGGAAGAAATATATCAATACCAAACTTATTGACTTTATGTCCCACCGAGCACGTGATGTTATTAAGCAAATTAAAATGTAATAATGTCCTGGCCACCTACATAGCAACTTTATCATTGAGAAGTAAATACGTTAATCTTATGAGAACAGGGAACCCGATAAAAACACCACCACATTCCCCATTAACATTACATCAGCTTACTCCAAGATGACAATGAAGATGAGGATATGGGATTTTCACAATTTAGAGATTATCTAGGATGAATTTTTCATGTCTCTCCTCCACATTTTTATGCACGGATTAAATAAATGCCACAAGAAAAAACAACATCATGAAAAGCTATTTTTTGTGTACATTTCCTGCAGATGTCACACCCACAATGTTTAAAACAAAAATTCTCCTGCCAGATATGAAACACTGACGAAGTGAATCGAGTTGGCAGATTTCTTTTCCATTAACCAATGCAAAATAAAAATCGAATCAAATCTAGACCCATTGTGTACAACCCAAATAGCATTTTTTTTGTTGAAATAAAAAATCTGAAAATTAATCAAATATGTAATGCCTGCTAAACACATACTGTCTTTGCCTACAACATTCTACAGTTTTCACTTCCCCCTTTTCATCTTTGTCAAACTCAACCCCCTCACAACACAAAAATATGGAATCAACCATGATGTTTCAGGACACGTCCTAGTTTCAAAATCATAAAAAAATGCAAGGAAATTCATCTAGAGATTTTTTAAGTGGAGAAAGCAGCTTCATATAACAATAACAAGGAATTTTGTCATAAACTGCACAAGACAAGCAATAAGTTTTGTCCTTTTTAAAAAAATATCTTTGTATGACTTTGTCCCAATTTGAACAATACTTAAAGTGCGAACAAGGAGGCAGTCTTTCAGCAACTTTCCACCTCATAAAAATCATACTGTAATAATGTTGTTCAAGACAATGTCTAATCGAAAAATACAACCCACACAGTTGACAATTCACATTTGGTCTCAAATCGATTTCTCATTCATGTATCATATAACATTTATAGCACATGGTAGAAATCAAACAATTATGATACTATCTCTTTTCATCAAGTTTTGACATATACTTGACACAAAAACTTCATTGCACACCAAAAATAAATTTCGAAAAATTTAATACAAGATTGTAATGTCCTTCATTTAACCAAATACCAATCACATTGGTTGTCAATTTGATGAATTGCCATTTTCATCCATGCACGAATCGTAAATAATCATATTGTTATAATCCCATGAAAACACAACCAAATCAAGCCCTTTTGGTTTTAAATATTTTTTGTAAACTGTAGGAAAATCAGCAACAAAAATTGCATGTGGGGGGAGGGGGAATTCCAATCTGTGCATACTCATCAAGTACATCATTGACTTCAACAACATCAATTTTTTTACTTAGTTCAATTAATTTTGTTTTCCTACAATAACTCACCCACAGTAAAACAATTCGGCACTGCCCTGTCCAATTTTTCATATTAAACCAGGTATGCACCAAGTTTATCTGCACAACCATATTTTTGAATTACCTTCACTGTCCTACCCTGACCCACTTTTATCTTTCCACTTCCCCAAATTTGCATACAAATTGCTTTTCTTAAACCCCTTGTTTTGATGTCTTAACAACAAGTTGGTCAGGAAATGTACTAATTACAACATTGTCGCTGTTGAAAATGATGTGTTGGGAAAACAATGTTTATGATCAGTCATGCAATGGCAAGTATGTTGACGAAACTTTTTGTTAAATGACGTTGGAAAACAATATAGACAAAAATCCCCTTCATGAATAATATGGCATTTAAAACAAAGAATTTTCATTCAAATAAGAAAAACCTCCTCATCTGTCTTATCTCATACAAAACATATTTTTTTCAGGTCTTTCACTTTCACCATCCAAATTGACGTGGTTGACTTTTCTCTACTGAACACATCTAATAAATGGCAATATGCTTGTACTTTAAGCACATTCTCTTCTGCATCATGAAACTGACCAATCGTCAATAAGATCAATCATTGAATCAGAATACATGGAATCATCATCAACATCAACATTATGAAGTTGGTCAGTACAATCCAACAAACTCATAACATCATTATCTTGTAAAAAATCTGCATCCTTAAAAGTGTTACTCATATCAAATCGAAAACATGCAAAAAACCCTTACATTTGAGATCTAAACACCTCCATGACATGATACTTCACTTTTATCGCTTCATAAGCTTCCACTTTCAAAACATTCTCTTTAACATGACCATGCTGACAAATTACTTGCTTAAACCCCTCAAACACCAATACAAAGCATTTCAGCATGATCCAACAAGGACCAAGCATCTTCACTTTGTAAAAAATTTGTCAGTTTAAAATAACCTTCCATGTCAAGTCGGACATGTACAAAAAACTCTCACAAATTAATTCTTAACCCATTCAAGCTGACGTGATCAAGAAGAATATGAAAAAAATTACCAAAAAACAACTTACTACTTCTAATGTAATCCATCTCTATCAACAGGAATAGGGTTGGGACATTGAACACATTCATAAAATAATTCTTCCGACATCTGCATGCAGTCATGAATACATTCCTGTGTAGTTTTCCGATCATCATTCTTATTTAAAATCTCATGTACGAAATAAACAATTTGCTTGATTTTTTTACTTATATGCTGCTTTTCAAACTCCATATGTTTGATACAACACATTACAGACTCAAAAAAAGTTCTCAATCTATGAATCATTTTAATTCAAACCAAGCACTTACACAGCATGCGATAGCAACACCAAAAAATATATTACATCATCATTACATAGTATTAGCTAACACTGCCAAAGGTCGAATTTCAAATTGTTGATGTGGTCCATAATAAGCATTCTTCCTTATACGAACAAAATCTCTCTGTTCATAATCAATATAATATGTTTCGGTCAAAACACTAATAAAATCCTGATCAAAAGCCCAACAGTATAATTCTGTATGCGCTTTGTCAATGTCCCATTCCCAAATCTGATTATCACAAACATAATTGTCGCAAAATGATTCATTTACAACACACAAAAGAACTTCCATGTATGGTTCATCTTTCAAATAATAAATTTTCATCACTTGAAACAGCAAATGAACAATATATCTATACAGAACATCTAGCTTTTCTTCACACAAATCTAAAAAATATCACAGAATTTTCTCTGAATATATACAAGAATTTTAAAAAATATAAGCAACTTTTCTCCAATCTTGTTGAATATCTTTGACTACTTACCAATTGGTTCCATTTTTCTGCCCTCTATCCTCATTAGTTATATTCATCACGTCACAATTCACAAGAACAAGTTTTCTTTCCCCTTTCAAATGTTTCACCATAATACTATAATTATCTAATTTATCCTCCAAACATACATCTGAATCCCATAAAAATAACAACTGCAATGTGTTATCCAAAAAAACAGGTGAATACCAAGAAAATAAAACAACACATCACACAGTAACCATGCTTAAATACACATGCATCCCAAAAAAATCCAACAAAAATATACTTGAAATATTCCAAAGTGTTCAATATGCCCACACAAATGACTCCCCCCGGATTTTGACTTAATCGGATTATTGAATACTGATCACTGATTGGTTAATCGAGTTGGTTTCTACACCCCACCTTCAAAAAATTACATTACTCTTACTACTCACTTGTTTAGTGAATAGGTGAGGCCTTTTTATTTATTTTTCAAATGTTTGCTTGTCAGGGCAGAATAAACTTTCTGGAATAGTGGAGATTCTAAAGCAGCAAAACAAAGTATAACATCACATTTTAAACAAATAAGAATATTAGAATCATTATTTATTACAAACTAAATAACTGGACAACAAGTGCATGTCTGTGAACGTTATTGTACCCAAATCAACCCATTCCCTTCGCTGAATTTCCTGATGAGCACAATTGTTAAAAAGTGGTTCATCAACATCATCATGTTTATCTACTACAAGGTTTAAAAATGATTTGAATGTGGCCCAGATAACGTTAATGTTGACAAAGATCTATCCAAAGAATCAAAACTTCACAACCACTTTCTTCTGATAGTTTTGTGAGAACTTTATGAACTTCTTATTAAAGAGAGATTTCGTTTTTAATCAATTAAAGCAACTGTACATCTGAAAAAAAGAAAAGTTTTAGAAACTTTACTTTTTTTTTTAATGCCACAAGTCAAAATAGTGGTTGATGTTTTTCATTTCCTCTCTCATATGCTTGGCAATGGATGTCTGCCAGTCGGTGATCAATGCTGCTATTCTAAGACTGTTGCTCATAAGGAATTCCATACATCGCTAGAGGGCCATGTGCTCAATTGTTTAACTGCTACCAGCCTGATTCCTTTTTAAAAAATGAAAAAGTCAATGTAATATTGAAGGTAACAAATTTTTCACCTTATTGCAGTACTTACTTGTAACAATTCAAAATGAATGATTAGTGGCATGCTGCAGCAAAATATACTACCAGGAAAACATCTTGCACTATGGCCCATACCTTCCATCACCAGTAATGACTAGGGGGTCTTTATACATTTTTACTCACTGAAGCATTTCCTTTTGGTATTTCTCCCAAAAAATATACATTGTTGGAAACAATTTAGTCTAAAGACATGACATAACTTAAATCCTGTTAATTACATTATGAAGTGAAATAAAATACTTTAAAGTAACCCTGACTCTAACTAGTACTGATTTTTCCTATCCAAAATTACGAATGTTCACTAAAGCTACCAACACATGGTTGCCGGTGGAGGTGGATTTGAAACTATGTAAGTGGCAGGCTGTTTGGCCAAAAAAACTCCCCAAAAAAACCACAAGAGTCTCCGCCTTGACAAGGAAGAAACATGTAAATCACTCACCTTCAAGCGTCCATTCTCGTCTTTGCCAAACTAATCACACTGCCTCCATAAACGACTTTCAGATTCTCTCATGTGCCTCCCCTTCTGTGAAAGTTTCCTTATTCATAAACTGAGCCCTTCACTAAACACCAACTTTAGTTCTATTCCCTCATCTCTATTTTAATCACATATACTTAATCTACCACTCACAATGTGTCACCACCTAAGTAGTACAGCAGTTGATGGTACCAACCCACTTTTGCCAGAAAATGGAAAATTTACTACTATGAATAATTTCAGATCATTTCAAGAAAAATTGTGCTGATACCACCAAGTCCTTTGTTCTTATTCACCAAAAATTAACCATTAATTTTGTTATGGCCACTACTACACATGCTGGACTGCCAAAAACTCACTCCCAGCTACAAGCCTCATATCATATTCTCTTTGGGACTTCCCCATGGAATGTATAAGATATTCTGTAATGTCAAATTTCCATGATACTATCGACTCACAATAACAGAAGCTGATCTCATATAAAAATAATATACATAAATTTAATAAAATGGTTAGAGTCTAAGCAATTATGACGTTTTGGTTTCAGCTTCTTCACTGCCCACAGAGTCATTGTTCAATACATATTTCCTTACAGTAATACCACTGCTTAGAAAACTCAAATATGGTATCTAGGGCATAAGCAAAGATACTAAATTATTAACATCTCACCTCAGCAGTTCATCTTTCAACTCATCTTCCATCTGTTTTGGATCTTCAATAGCATCTAAATCACCCATTACTTTCCAAAATTTACTTCTCAATAAATGTGAGAAATTCATTAGCCTTCTGTATACTTTTCTCATCATATTTTTTGAACAATTTGTTAATAACCTTAGACAATGCCTTTTTGATATATTTGATTGATTGGTCTATTTCACCATTCTCAGACTGAAGAAATAGGCTCCTCATTTGTCGGTTTGTTTTATTCAGACAATGATGACAGAAACATTCTACAATGAAATGACGCGAGTATTACAATGAAACGAGAGCTAATCACAACAGAAAGTATAATGAACAATTATATTACTCACAAGAATCTTTATGTAGTTCATGAAGACAAGTATAAGCATGTAATAATAGCAATAGTTGACAGAAATATCCTGATTTGAACTAAAACGAACTAAACAACAGTAAACGTGGCTGATCCAGTTATTTTATGGTCAGCGGTAACTCCTTGTAGGTTAGTCCTTCATGTATTGATCAATGAAGTGTCCCTTGGGTAGTCAGGGGCTAACTCTTCATCCCCCCAGTCCGGGAATCTTCAATCTTTGTAGGTTGACGGACTCAAGTTCTTTAATTCCATTGCCCTGTCTCGGGCATGTAGCACTTTGGTGGGCGTTGTTCACGGATTGGTGACTGTGGTTGAGTGGTCTGTGATCTTGTGGGTTTGGGGCTTGTGGCAATGTCAGAGTTAGGGATGCTCATCGGCTCTCGATGTGGTCAATCTTGTCATTTGGTGCTGCACTTTCTGGTAAAGGCATGATGGGTTCCTCTTCTGAAGAGTTGTTTGGTGTGTTTACCGTAGGTGTCGGGTTATCAGTAGGTATCAACGGGGTTGTGAGTGGGCTTGATTCCAGCTGACTAGTAACTGGTGTGTACGCATGAAGAAATCGTCGGTTGCGGAGTGTGAGGTGTCTGGAGCCGTCTACTTTTATCCAGTACTGGTCATTCCCTGGTGACTCCACAACAGTGCCCGATCGGTCCCACTTGTTAGGGTTGGGCCCCTGTTGGTTCTGGAGGAACACTATCTCTGATTGTTAGTGGATGAAGAGGTCTTGAGTGTTCTTTCAGAGACTTTGAGGTGCAAGGCATCCGAGAACGTAGGACATCCTCTTTCGCGTTCCATGCCTCGTGCCAAAGTGGGTGGACATTTGGGTTAGAGAACTTCTCCAATCTGTTAACAAAAGACAGTGTCATGGATGGGGCGGCCAAAGATGATCTGTGCTGGTGAAATGTTGCAGTCTGGGTTGGGAGTGTTGTGTAGCTGTAACATTGCATGAAGTGGTCATCATCAAGGCTACCTGATGGACCAGTGTTGGACATTAGAAAGTGCTTGGCAGTCTTTACCACAACCTCCGCTCTGCCGTTAGACTGTGGGAAATAGGTGGATGAAACCCAATGTCGGACTCCCCATAGTCAGAGAAAGGACTCTGTGGCACCAGCAGTGAACTCTGGTCCTCCGTCACTAGACAGTTCATTTGGTACGCCAAATGTGGTGATGAATGAATGCAGATGGCAGATTAATCCTGCTGCACCTGCTAGGTTTGTGCCTGCTTTAGACCTGAATACCTCTACCCAGCCTGACAGGCGGTTACCCACAACCAGTTAGTGACTACTGCCATAATCGAAGAAGTCTGGAAACAGTGCTTCAAAAGGTGGTGTTGGTGGTGGGGAGGCTATCAGTGTAGTTCCGGCTTGTGATGGGGCATTCCTGTTGCAATCTGCACATGAATCTCAGGTTTGCTTGATATCCTTTGACATTCCTGGCCAGTACACGATTGAGCGGGCGTGTTGTTCCATGGACGATGTGCCTTGGTGGGCAGCATGGAGGTGCTGTAAGACTCTGTGCCTTAAGGATGGGGGTACGACCACACGGTCCTGATACATAAGGACACCTTCCTGAATGTATATGGCTTCTTGAATGGGCCAGTATGGCGCAAGGCTTGGGTCGTGATTGAAGTCATGCGTTCCTTGTTCGATGAATTCTGAGAGATGCCTCAAAGAGTTGTTGGTGGCTGTTTCCTTTGCGAGGAGGCTCCAGAGCTTCACTGACATCTGAAGTTTTTAAGTCACAATGAGGTACAGAACATTCGACTACTACCATTTTAGCTTGATGTTTTTGTCATGAAGGAATAGGCTCCTTGTTTGTCGGTTTGTTTTATTCAGACAACGATGACAGAAACATTCTACAACAAAATGATGCAAATATTACAATGAAATGAGAGCTAATCACAACAAAAAGTATAATGAACAATTATATTACTCACAAGAATCTTTATGTAGTTCGTGAAGACGAGTATAAGCATGTAATAATAGCAATAGTTGACAGAAATGTCCTGATTTGAACTAAAACAAACTAAACAACAGTAAACGTGGCTGATCCAGTTATTTTATGGTCAGCGGTAACTCCTTGTAGGTAAGTCCTTCATGTATTGATCAATGAAGTGTCCCTTGGGTGGTCAGCGGCCAACTCTTCAGACAGCTTAATTAGTTCTGATCTCAAGCGGTCAAGGTCATTGGAAATGTCTTCTGGTTTTTTGTTATTGTTTGTCTTCACATCATTTTCAGTAACATGATCTATCTCAATCTTGTTGATTTCTTCATTTGCATTTTCGACTTCCTCAACTAGTGAATCAATATTTATAGTTTCTTCTAATTTTTGCAGTTTGTGTTTAGGCTTATATAATACAACAACACCATAATTATATGGATGTCTGAGACTAATCTCCAACTGTGCATATTTGTTGTTCTTTAATTTGCTCACTTGAAACACCATATAGATAATCGTCTGTTATAGTCTTCATATCATTTCTATTAGGATTATAAAATGTCTCTAACTTACTTATATTCTCATGGTATGGTTTGGCTACAGAAGTCATCTGTTGAGTAATAACAATTGTTGAAAGATTATAATGCTGAGCAGAAAATAATAGTTTAATTAATTCAGACACAGTTTCTAACCTGCTGGGATGAAGCACAGTCATCTAAAATAATTAATGTGTTAGTTTCTCTTTATACATCAGAAACATGTTTGAGTATCACATCTGCCAGAACTCTAAACAGCCTGATTATCTTCATTAGATTGCAAATCAATCAATGCACAGAAACTGTCTTTGAAAAAATCCTTAACAGTTATATTTTGATCATATTTCATCTTGTTTGAGAACAATCTAGCCTGTGTTAGATCTCTAGACTACACTTGGTTGGGTTTGCCTTCTATCACTGCTGTCATCCTTACACAACAAAACAATAGCTTTTACACTTTTTCTTGGCACATGAACATTAATTTTCTGAAACATTGTCACATGCTGAAATGGAATGCTTCTTCCAGTCAACAACTTATTTGAAATCTCATTTGCAAGATCTGTATTCATAATAGTTTCATATTCTAGGTGAAGATTCTCAAGAGAATAATCAGCACTGGCTTCCCCCATTGGAGTAATCAAAATATCTGAGCTGTTAGGAAGGGTTAATATATACTCCAGGTTGCTCATCATTGTATGTGGAAAGAACAATCCAATATTATCTAGTATTTTACAGGGTTTTAGTCAAATTGTAGTTCCAAAAATATGAAACATAAGTCTATCTCTAACTTTCACAGTATCGCCTGAGTTGTCTTTAGACGTTAGTTTTCACAAATTTTCAGACCCTATACCACACTCAATCATATCATCTCTCATAGATTTTGACAGCCGTTTCATAAGTATTTTCATATGAATTATCATATACAACCTCTCCAGCATATTTAATTTCCAACCTACACTGCAACAATTTTGATAGATTGTTCTTGAAATGATTCTTAGTATTTCCAATTGTCAAATCAAATACTAGATGCAAGCTTTCAGGAACAAGACAATCATTGCTACTTAGTTTTGTTACATGAACATATGCTGTGTTCTCTCACCTATTATTGTAGATTTTGAATATTTTCAATAATTAGCTGTTAATCTGTCTTCTGTTAACATTTATATATTATAATGTACATTTTATTTACTGGTTCCAAGATGGAATATTAAACCAGCTATAGCTAAGTATATATGGTCTCCTGAAAATATTAAACTATCTCCTGTTGTCTTTTTGCCTGTATCCTTAATTTTAACCCATGGATCTGATTTGTGAACTGGAATTCCAGGTTTTAGTTTTTTGGGTTTGTAATGAGCATTTCCACTTCTTTTGAGACCTAATGATAAGCCTATAGCTGTTGCAACCCCTGATCTTCTTAAAATTTTATTGAATTCTGACTGTCTCCATTCATCGTAATATTCTCTAATTTCTGTCCTGCATTCCTCAAAATCACTTTGATTCAATTGGCTTATTGACATAATATATAGTGTTGGAACCTACATCTTTTTCAGTTGAACGATATGAAAATTTATAATTCATTAATAAACCATGAATTCGTTTTTCAATATGAAATTCTACAAATTTAGAATCATTACATTCTTCCTCTAAAAGAAGGACATTGTTTAAAAAAGCAATATTTCTTTTGCAAATATCGATCTGTGTTAACATTTTTACCCCTATGTTGCAGCCAAGTTAAACTATCAAGTAAATCGAAGTCATCATCTCATCCTCTTCATTAATATCCAAATCATTTAGTTCAAGGCTAAGGTTGCTATTGAAAATAGAGACAGAGCTGACCTTGCAACAGTTAAAAAAATTGACAATATGTTCATTCCTAGATATATTTTTCAATACTTCTTGTAACAAATTGCCAATCGATGATAAAAATAGTATAGTATCTTAAACCCTCCAATTTAATAATTGCTAAGATCCTTAGACACATGATTAAAATTAATTGGGGTGTGATCAATCTTATACCAGTTCTCACAGAATACCTTATGATGTAATAATATATCATTTTCAGTCATTTCATGAGTATATAATAAAAAAAGAATTATATCAGCATCAAATCCCTGCTTTGCTGTTTGGATTAATGTCTGCAAACATAAGTTGTGTATTACCAGATGAACTATATGATGTGAATGATGCCAGTTTTTTGCCATTGCAATATACAGATGATCCATTAGTACCAGCATCGATGTTCCAATGAATGCTTAAACAAATCCAAGGTTTTTAACTGTCCGTATTCGGCCTTATATTTATAGTAAGCAATATGATTTACTGATCGCCTGCTTGTAGTGCTTCCAATTGTAACAATAGAGCCGCCTCTACTTATTACTAGGTCATAAGTTGGAAGAAAACTTATGAAATAATTGAACTGACCATCATCATTTCTGAAGAGACCGTTTAGTGTCCAATAGTTCGAATTATATGAATTTAATTGGTAAACTATAAATATGTTTGGTTGACCAGATTGAGGGTTTAAGTTTATATCACACAACATTCTCTGGTTACCATTTATTCAACCTATCATTATCAGCTGATAATTCTGGCTTTTGTGCTAATACAGTTTGCTTTGAATTAAATTTACTAATCATCTGATCATATAACATTGAAACTTTTCTGTTTAAATCAGACATTACTTCAGAAGTACTAGCACTATCTATTATATGTAGACAGACAGCTTTCTCAGTATAGTATTCCTGTATCAAAGTTTTGATTAACTTGGTGTCAATGTAGCTTCACAGATAATTGGAAAATATTTTGCTAATTGCATCTAAGTCACTTATTGGAGTAGGTATGTTCTTCAGTCCGCTTAATTTCAAATCTAAAACACCGACATCTTCCCACCATTTAAAGGGAGATATTGTTTTAACTCTTCTTCAACCTCATGTTTTTATATCATACAATATATTCACTTATTATAAAGCCCCCAACAGCTGCAATAATAGCCATATAATGAAGTGCATTATTGACTGATGTAATCATGGTTTTCACTACTTTTTCATTAGTTGGACCTATATGTTTCTTTGTTTCTGATAGTTTTTCAAGACTGTTATTAACACTAGATATTTGTTTTTTATGCTATTCTAATGTATGTAAATTCTCAGTTGTTTTATGGAGTTTTGGTTCTATTGTATTATCAAATGATTCTAAATGATGTGATAATTCTTGATGAACCTTTTTGGTTGATTTACATAACAAACATCATTTATATTACTATTTGAACCACATTTCATAGTTTGCCTGGCTATTTTCAACCTATTGTTGTGTCCTGGAATTGGGTTTTTCAATATAACTATACTACTTCATAATAACCATAAACTTGGAGAAATGGCTAAATTTAATATCTGATTTGTGTCTGTAATTGCTCTGTTCATGTTTCTTATTGTATTTGAAACAGCATAATCTAAAATAGTGTCATTAACTAATTTTCAGAACTCTTGTTGTGTTTCTGAAAAGCTGCCTCTAAATAATATAATAGCTTGTTTTGTTTTAGCTTGAGTGCCAAGAATTGCATATATATATATATATGATTCAATCGACTGATTCAAATATTGTTTACCGATTTGAGTAAACCATTAGACAATACTGATATATATCGTTCATAATCGTTCTGTAACATTCTTTTATGCAATTGATAAACAACACCATCGTGCTGGTGATATATCATTTGTCTTGGTATATGATCAATATTTTTATAGAATTTACCAGCACCAAACTCTCTTGATGTATCACTCACTTTCTGACCGCCATCCATTCATCTTAACAATTGTCTTGCAGTAAAATATAAATCATAGTGCATTAGTGATGTAATAATAGGATGAACACCATCTGTTGGAGTTAAATGCCTGATAGATACAGCAAAACAGACTTAATAAAAACTCTCATTATCATCACAATCAGCTTTCCAATATGGAGTTGTTATATTCAGTAGTGGCAGTTTAGGCAAAATCCTTTTCATTAACATAAATATGGACATTTTTAGTCAGATAATTAAAAATAAAATGGTCAGGATATTGATCATAGACAGTATATCCTTCAACAGTTATTGGGTTTGATTTTAGTATATTATCAACAGAATCTTTATCGAGGTTGCTAACAATCTTTTCTTTATTAATGGTTGAATCATATAAATTTTTCTTATATTCTTCACTATTAAAAACAATTGACTGTCTGTTATCAAAACCCAGTCTTTGTATTTTGGTATAATCTTATAGTACACATCATTTTTGAAGTTCCATCATCATTTAAATTATAACCAAACTCGAATTTATCAATATTGGCTTTGGGATATTTGTTTTTAAACCAAGATATAGCTTGATCTCTTAACTCTTTTGAAACCATGTTTTATAATATATTGTATGATATATATTATGAGAAAGATAACTATATTCATTGACAATGGGGATTCAAAAATTGTGAATTTCCAAGGGACTATTTTAACAGACCCCAACCCTCATATACTAGTTAAATTTGCTGTTACGTTTTGGGACTAGAAGAATGTCGATTCAAGCAATAACCAAGTTGTATATAACAGTGCTATCAAGACGTTTTCACCCGTGTATTGGACCTTTTCTATGATGAAAAAAGGAATTGAATCATTTAGAAATGTAATCCTAACCCCAAATTCATATGGTAATACTTGCATATTAACATCTGATCAAGTGATGGATTTATAACAATTTTGTGTTCTTTTGGGGTTTTCAGCTGATACTGCTAGGCTTAGACACAAGTTGCTTGAAAATTCCTTAAAAGTTTCCCAAAAGTTACTTGTATTTTGCCCTATTTTTCTCACAGTGTAGGTACTCGTGCGGACTAAATCATGCAGAATTGCTTTTATTTGTGATTAATTTCTTTAGGTAGCATTTCTCTTAACAACAAATCAACAATCATATCTCTTTCTTATAACAAAAATAGATTACAAACAAAAACTGACCAGATTTCAGTCACAAATAGCCAGTTGGATGTATAAGAATCCTCATTTTTCCATTGTAGTAGACTAGTATTATTAACTGATTATGCATATAGACAGTCATTTATGGGACCAAGAGCTTTTTTCTCTGGTTACTATTGTAGCATAGCATCACTGATGCCTCTACGGTTTCCTCTAAGGGATTCTCCTGTTGGTCTGTTTTT
Organism: Heliopora coerulea; assembly: GCA_030142905.1. Taxonomy (NCBI): domain Eukaryota; kingdom Metazoa; phylum Cnidaria; class Anthozoa; order Scleralcyonacea; family Helioporidae; genus Heliopora; species Heliopora coerulea. The sequence continues at coordinate 273,828 of JASJOG010000111.1, read as the reverse complement.
CATAATGCTGAGAACTCATTCAGTGGAAGCAGAACTTGGCTGCACCAGGATTTTCTTCACAACTGATGACCAGTTAGGCAGGCTAGCTTCATGCCTTGCCCACCATTGGACCTTTTTATCTTCAGTTTCTATTTGTGTACCATCTGCACTTGCTGGATAACAGGGAAGCTAAAATTCTTCAGCTGGGGCGAAGCTGTTGCACCTAAATGGGGCACCATAATCTGGCACTTCTAAAGGCAAAGACAAGATCACAAAAATCTTGACCAAACTTCCTTTGATAAAGCCGTAGCCCTGGAGTTGTGCAGGCATTTGCCTTGGCTACTAGTTGATTGTAAACAGGCATGTTACCATCTGCCTGACTGCGAGCCACTCCCTGAACATTTGGATATGCATCTATTGCTACAGAATAGGACACAATAGCTAAGTGTTCATAGCAGCTGAATATTAGAGGCCCATCCCCTTCCAAATAGTAAGTAGCCAAAACAAAGGGGGCTCCTCCATCTACCAAAGCTGCCAGTTCTAGTTCAAGATCTGCAGCTTCATTTGCATTGTCAAAGATCTCCACAAGGTGTCTCCTACTAGCAGGAGAAAGATGCTCATTCTCCCTCAAAAAGGGAGAATATTCACTCACTGTCCATGAATCGCACCATTATAGCCAGAGCCTCACCCAGACATGTGCTTCCATCAAAAATAACAGAGAATACCTGTGCCACAAAAAGTTCCGTCTTCAGCATTTCCTTTCCTTTCTCATGGACAGAGGGGATCAACTGTCTTCGGTGAGTCTGTGAAGTCAGTCTATGTCCGTACTTCTCTAGCAACTAACGCATGCAATCAATTTTTGTCAGAGGGATTCCGGCTGCTAGGAAACTTTCGACCAAGTTGAAGTGATAAACTCTCATATTGTGAGGTAATGTCTCACCTTTTGGGTTATTTGCTTCATCATTCTTCAAAAGAAACTGCAGAAGCGACTGGTCATTTTTCTTGCTTTTTTCTGTACCTTTCTTTGCTTGAACGTGTTTTCCAGATGTAATGTGCTTTTTAACAGTGCTCTCCTTCTTGCTTATAGTTTCCTTACAAGCATCACATCTTAGCTGGTTACCTTCTGTGACAACAAGATGTTCTTTTTTGTGTTGTTGGACTCTTTGCCATGCATTAACTTTTGGCTAATTTTTGCCACGAGTAGAGTGACTTTTTCCAGCAGGATTTGTCTGAATTTTCCGCTTCCTTGATCACAGCCTTATCTGGAACATTCAGGTTTGCTCCGAGCTTTTGGGCTTCTCCAGTAGGATCATTTTCATCCGAAGAGAGGTCAAAAAGGTCAGAGTTGGAATTAACATTAGCCACCATTTTGAAAAATGCTCTCTTATTGGTGATACTACTGACCTTAAAAACCACAAGAAGCCCTTTTCACGCACTCCATAAATCATTTATACGCTCAATAAGGAAATAAAATATGTCATTAATTAAAAGTAAGCCCTTACATCATATATTTATAAATAATTTCTGTCTGTTAAACTAAAGTTGCTATAGCTAAGAAATGTTGCTGAGCAACTTGTGTCTAAGCCTAAATACACAACTAAATCAAACCGTATTAATCCCCTCGCCCACCTCTCAAAGCGCGGTGTGAGGGCAGAAGGCCTGAGTGGGCAAGGGTACTAATCTTGACATGCTTGGAGTCCTGTTACACGTGTGGTCACTAGGGAGAAAAATTTTCGCTTTGTGTATGTATCTTTATATATATATATATATATATATATATCCATGGATTCCGGTCACTCAAATATGCCGTGTGCCAGCTCGGGGACTGGTATGTTGTTGAACAAACCGTACTTAGGTACCGTATTGAAGCAAATCGATTTGGTCTCGTTCTTTTTTCCCTTGTATGGATCTCTTGCAAGTTGTTTACATTACTTGGACACTGAAGCCAGTAAATGATTTAATATTGGCAAAGGAAATGGCTTTCTTGGTGCCTGTGGCTGGTTTCACTTTTGAAGGCCATCTTCATTCCATTGCCTCAATCAGGATTTTTTCGCTATGAAATGTCGCCCCACTGAAGACGTTAGGATGTATTTCTGGCTCGAAACAAAAATGCAAGGTAAACAGCCACTAGGTAACTCGCTGCAAAACTATATGATTTTGGTCACCAAATTATCCTTCGACAAAACAGTTGTCCGCTTCAGTCTTTCTCACTTCAAGAGCGATTTGTGCATGATGACCTTTACCGTATTCGATTGGTAATGCTTTCATCAGGAGTTTAAAACATCTAAAGAAAGTTTTAAGTCGTCTATGTGTAAATTTACCGATAAACCCTTTGTGTTGAGGTGCCACTGAATGCTTAGTTGAAAATATGCAAGAGTTGCAGGTTTATGTGCCATTTTTCTTTTTTATTGATGTTTTGCCTTGGAAAAAGTACGTCTTTTACTTCCCTTTTCTCGTTCTTCTTTTGACAAAACTTGCACAAGGTTTGCTTGTTGTATTTTGGTCAGCGATAAAATTGCAGATTTCGTTCATGTTTTCTTTGTTTACTTTGTTGATTTTGTAATTCGTTTCATCTTCATCACCAAAGTCTTGTACTTCCTGATGAATAATTAGCATAAACAATTATCATAGCAGATCTTAAAGACATTTGTAACCAACTTTGAGGTAACGTATATTTTATCAATTTTTAAAGTCAAAAATAATGTCAGAAAAATATTTAATCATGAGCTGTCCATAATGCCGGTATCCGTTTGATAACCTATGAGAATGCTCCACTTTTAAGACGAAAAGTCTGGTCATCTAATAAAACAATCTTTCTTTGAGGCAAAGTGAGTGAGAAGTCTAATTGGAAAATGACACGAATTACCATAAACCTGCAAATAGTTCAGGGTATTGATCCTATCATTCGATGTTTAATAATTTGATTGTAAGGATGGACATCTTACCATTTGTTAAACTGTTGAACATTATTCTCACCGAACTTTTGTTTTAATAAAGCAGAATTGAAATTTAAGACGTAAATATGCATATAAGCAGTCTAAATATAGAATAATTTCCAGTTTGGATTGTTGTTTATTTGCGGCCAAATTCTGTGTGGATTTTTTATTGCATGTCGTCTTCCAGTTATAGTCAGGAGGATTTGTTTTTTTGAGAATTTTGAAAAATTATCATTATTACTTGGATTCTTGAGAGATATTGGAAGTGTGGGTGAGGGGTTGTTGCGTGCACGTATTTCTAGTATAAATAGAAATCTGGAATTTATTAAAGTGTTATGCAATTCTGTAGACCATTCATCAAACACACATAATGGATATGAATTGAATATATTGGTCATTTTACCAATATCTACAACTCAAAGCTTTTTGATGTTGAAAACAAAGTTCCAAGCAATAAAAGAGCAATTAGTCAGATGGTTTTTTATTTACATGATCAGGATAATATGAGTTTTACTGCGTGTAAAGTTCTTGTTGATGTATATATAATGTAATCTATACGGATTCTGATATTGAAAAAGAACAGCTGAGAGATATACATTATAATCCAAACTCAAGTTTCCAGAAAGCATTAGAGGATGGTATAGATGTCACCAGAAAAGAGGTTAAAGAGTGGTTAAGAACTCAAAATATGTATACTAGGTATAAACCAATTAGAAGAAAACATAAATTTAGACAAACAGTTGTTTACTATGTTGGTGAGCAAATACAGGTAGATCTTGTGGATAAGGGATATTACTGGATATTAACAGATGTTGAAATACTTTCCAGATATGTATTTGCTATACCAGTTTATCAAAAAGACACAAGTAATATGACGAAAATCTGTTGAATAAATTCAAGGATCGTTTTGATGTTTATCCACAATTGGTTCAATTCAATGATGGTAAAGAGTTTTATGATGTTGGAGTCAAAACAGTGCTTGAGAAATATAATATCAAATACTTTTCTACAAAATCAGATAAAAAAGCTGGTTTAATTGAACCTTGAAAACAACCATATGGAAATACTTTTATGCTAAATAAACATACAGATGGATTGATGTATTAGGTGAACTGGTTTTGAAACATGTTTACTGACATTTTGTTGTGGTATGCCACATCTTCAGAGTATAGATTTACAAAGGTGAGAAAAAAAGCTATATGTATATGGTTGTAAAATTACATACTGGAATAATTAGACGGCCAACCAATAGAAAACTGGGTGACGGGCATACAAAAGAGAAAAGAAGTGTAGAAGAGATATTTTCATTGAGAGATGGTTTGTATTTAAAAATAAGTAAACTCTCTCACAAATAAGAAGTTCAAAGTTAGAGGAAGAAATGATGGAAAGATTGTTGGGAGAAATTGCGTGATTAGTTTGGATACTAGAAGTAGGAAATGAAGTGGTTGCTTGTTTCTCACAAATCGAAGGCAAAGCCTGGGTAAGAAACAAACAATCACTTCGTTTCCTACTTCTAGTATCCAGACTACTCATGCCATTTCTCCCTGCAGGTCCTCCTCTAACTTTGAACTCCTCATTTCTGAATACAAACCATATCTCAATGAAAATATCTCTTCTACACTTCTTTCTCTATTCTAATACTTTCCTCTTTCATATGCCTGTCACTTCCTGTCAGGTCATCCATCTAATTATTCCAGTATGTAATTATAGATTCATATAAATTTTTTTCTCTCCTTTGTAAATCTATACCCTGAAGATGTCACACACTGCAACAAAATGTCAGTAAACATGTTTTAAAACTTTTCGACTTGCCTCTTACTCTAGCGATACATTTAAGAATTCTGAGCTGGGCTCTGATCTTTATATTGTGATTGTACTTTCTGCTGGGAAAATCAATAGCCAAGATGAACTGGTATATAATTATAATAATACTAAGCATAGTAACAATCCTGATGAAACCAAATGATGTTAATAAAAATAATGATGATCAAGTTTTAACACTATTTTTGGGCTCAAATATGCTGAATTACCAGTTCCTAAATATAAGAGCACATTCACAAAAGGCTATCAGGCTAATTTTACAGAAGAATTGTACACGGTCATCCAAATGTTTGTGAATTAGAAGATCTGGATAATGAACCAATAATTGAGAAATTCTATGAGAAGGAATTATCAGCTGTAGATAAAAAGGATGATGTGTACAAAGTAGAGAAAATATTAAAGAGAAAGAAGATTGGTGGCAAAAAGATGGTTCTTGTTAAATGGCTTGGTTGTGATTCTAAACACAACAGTTAGATTCCTGAAAGTGATATACAAAATCTGGAGTAATTTATAAAACATATGCAGAAGGTTTTGATGATTTAGAAAAATTTGATTTGGAGGATCTTGCAATATTGTATCTAGAATATGATGATATGGGTACTACTGATCTTGATTATCAGTATATTAATTTGCTTAATGACAGGGATAAGATCTTGAAAAAGAAGGGGTATAAGTATTTGGAAAATATTAAAGATATAGATGAGTGGTTAAAAAGAATAGAATATGTCAAACAGTTGAAAATGAATGAAACTTCTTTAATTGATAGTGATGATGGTCAATGGAAAAAAAATCATGGGTCCAAAGGTTGAAGAGGCAGTTGTTGATTACAATTGTGTTTCTGATGAAGCTTTTGATATGGCTATCAAGAAAGAAGATTAAAATATTTAAGAGATGAAAAGCATAAATATTCAGTTGAGATTAACAGAATCAAATCTTTGGACAAAAAAATAAAACAAATTACTAAGTAGAATAAGAAATTAGGAAATGATCAAATATCAAAAAAAAATAATTGATCAGACATATGTTAACCCAAATGATTCAACTCTTCAAATATGAAAAGGGGGTTGATAAAGATGGTAATATAGAATATACATGATCTAATTATATTAAAAATTTCAAAAGTTTAATTGAAGAGATACTGGAATACAAGATGATAATATTGACAAAAAAGTTCTTCCTATTAATGAGGGCCTTGAAAATTTTCCACTGGTTGAAATGGATAATACAAAATAAGAGTAGTTGGGGGATCTTTATTCCCATCAGACACTGTAGATATAGATTCAAGAATTGGTAAGAAAGGTGCTCTGCAAATACAGACAGAGGAATGCAACAAAACAGATGATATAGATAAATATCAATAATTAGAAAAAATAATTAAGGATCTTGAGGAAGCTAGAGATAAGATTATTGAGCAATGTGAAAAAGAGGAGGTTAGATATCAACAGGAACAAGATATATCATGTTTAGAGAAATTGAAACAATGGGTAAAAGAAAATATGGTGGCAGTTTCAGCTATAGCAACTATTATTGTTGGTGCTCAAAAAGTTTCGGAATTTTGCAAAAAAGGTTGATCCATTAATCACACCATTAATTCATCTTCTAGGTCAAGCAGTATCTTTAGCTGCAAAAGGTATATCATGGCTTGCTTCAAATCTCTGGGTCTCAGCTATTGCATTTGCATGGTTCTTATATGATCATTACAGATAAAAAATTAGAATATCTCTTAATATATATGAAACAAAAGATAATTAATGTTTTGAAAAGAATATGAGATTTTATTTTGTGTTGTAGAAAATCAACAAACAACTTAGATATATATATGCAAGATTATATAGACATGTTGAAGAAACAAAACAATATTAATCCAACAACACATGAGAAAGTCGATCTATGAGTTAACTATTAGATGGTCTTATAGGTAACTGTAAATAAAATAAGGATTCACCAAAAATTACAATGGTTGTTAAGGAGAAACAAAAGGATCCCCGTAGAGTTGCTGTTGGGATGTGATTTTCTAAAATATCACAAGAGTGTAAAATGAAGAAGATGCATGCACAGTTGGACCAAGATCGTAAACAGTTCAACTCAAACCAAATATGTATGTATAGTTTAATTGTTGCCTCTCTGCTCGGTCTATATTATACAAGAAAACGATTTATGTTAGAACAGAATTAATATAAAAAGGAGAACAAAGAACCTGTTAAACCAACACAAATTATTCCAACAAAAAAGATCAATAATTTTGACTCATTTGATGAATAAAATCTATTGTATAATATATACAAATATGTCAGAAAAGAAAGAACTTATGAATGAAGCATATGATAATGTTCTAACTATTGGAGGCACAGCTTTGGTAAGTATGGTATGTAAGAAAATAGCTGGAATGTCTCTAGGGCCTGAAACATTAAGAGGAACTGCTAAGTTAGCTGGTGCAGTTGCTTTATTTATGAACATTAGCTGTAAATTGGGCATGAGAAAAAGAATATCTACCTGATCCATTTGTCTGGTTAATTATATATAATGGCTGGTATAGCATATGGATTATTCAATGCATTTGCATTTTGGGGGGCCTCATATCCATTCACATATCTTAGTAAATCTAGTTATTGAAAAGAAATGAAATTCCATAATTTGGCACTCAAGTGATTACAAAAAAGTAAAGAATAAAGAATAGATTGAGCGTTTGTGGGAAGAACTGATAGATGTAAATAAGGATTTGACAAGACAAATTTTGCTCTTGATCAACTCCAGCATATACAAAAAATACAATTTCAAGGTCATGAATTTACTAAATGGCCAGAATTACAAGATTTTTATTAACCAAGTAAGAAGATGAAGGAGTATCAACTTACATTTATTGGAGTAGTTGGTCTTGGAACAGGATATTTAATTCGTAAAATGATTTAACCGTACAGAATTTTTATTATAACATATAAAGGAATATCACTACTATCTATTATAAAAATATAAATAAACAACTTGTTTGAATATGGCTATGATTATCCAGATAAAATTGAAGAATATTTAAAAGGAAATAAAAAGGTGGAAATTAATATTCTAAAAAAGAATTACAGTCTAGAGTTTTGTTATAAATTTAACACAAACAGGATTTTAGACAATGAAGATGGATATTATGTTTGTCCAGACTGCAGAGAAATCGACTAAATCACCAGAGAAGGTTATATTCTAAATATCTGGATGAAGAAGAAAACGGTGCAAAAACATTGCTAGAAAATGTTAGTGAAAAAAATGTTTCAACTCTTGTAAACGATTTCATTAATGTTGTAACTGTAATGAAAAAGAATAATTTATTAAGATCAAACATATCGTTTTATGGCTATTATATTATTCAATTAGCTTGAAGAAGAGGAATTATATTATTTAAACTTGTTAATGATTTGAATCAAAATAGTAAATCTAAAAAGTATTTCAATGACAGGCTTTTCAGTATTGTATATTTAGAATGAAAATGTAAATGTCAGTATTATTTAGACTGGAAAAAATCTATGGCACAATATATGAGAGAGAATAAATATTTTTTTGGTTCCCTTTTTGGGAAATCGCAAATGGATTGAATCGAATGTTGTACCCTTTTTAATTTTCAATTAATAATATTACAAAATATTATTGATTGTTAAAATAATAAAATTTGTTAATTTGCAACTATCCAATACAATATTTTATATTATGATTGTTTATTTTCTTATCACACTTAGGACATATGTTCTTCGTTTTACCACTTATTGATTGTATTTGATTTTGTTTTCTCTGTTGATCAGATTTAAAATAGTCTTTTTGTAATTGTTGTTCTGTAATATATAAAAACGTATATTTTTGGCCATCTATTTTAGGAGTAGCTGATCTTCTAACATCATTGCAAACCCATTTGACACTTCTCTTATTCATGCCAAAATGTTCTTGAACAGAATGTGAACTATAAAAGTATAAAAACTGATTGGTATTAAGATTAATTGCTCTAACATATTTTCTATTCTTATGAATGGCATTATCCCCACAATAATCATGATTTTCTGCCATTTTTTTATTTTCTTTTGTTGTAATTAGTTGTAGATTAGACAGATGATTATCTTTTTTATTATCATTTAACATGGTCTATCACACAATTATCAATAATCATTCCCTCATAACACTCGTACACAAATCTATGAACATTGTACATCTTTTCTTTTATATTGCTCTTTTTTCTAACATTTATTAGCATGTATCCAGTATTAGATTTGCAGCCATCCATTGGATTCTTTCTGTTAATGTTAATAATCTTACCATCTTTTGATGTGGCATACATATCATATACAGGATGAATTTTGTAAAAACAATTTTCAATTTTGATCCGACTCATTTCATAAATAGAGTATGCAACATGGCTTTAAGTCAATTAAAAAAATGTTGCTATATATGTCAATGAAAAAAGGATACAACAAATGATTCAATCCATTCAGCAAAGATTTCCCAAAGATGGGAAAAAATAATAAGAAAACCAGAAGTAGGACTCAGGTCGCTGGGCCAAATCTTTTGAAAATATTAAGAATGAGTAGTTTAGCCATACAAATTAAAATTCTGAAAGACGAATTACACAAACTTGATAAGAATAATTGATTTAAAACGGATATTGATGGTCTAAAATTCATCAACCAGAGAGTATATGATGATATGATTGAGAAAATAACCAATAATACCCCCCAGAAAGAAAGAATAATGGGAGCTTGATGACAATGAAGTACAAATAACTAAATTATAAAAAGCTTTCAAAGGATATGCTGAATCACATGAAATAACAGTTGTAGATAACACAAGATCCCAAATCAGTAAACATATAGAAAGCCGTTTGGATGAACTAAATGGTATTAAATATATTGAAACTTTAAACTAACCTTCAAAACAACATATTTCTACAGTAAAAGTCAAACTATTATTAATAAAAATGAAATAAATCCATCAATAGTAATATCTAGTCAGCAGATATTAAATGGTATTGGTGGTTGAACTGTTGAGTCATATGCTGTTGATGACAGATATTAGCATGTTTCAGTGGAAAATTCGCAACATTATACATTAACCTTAAAACATCTGCAATGTACTTTTTTTGATTTGGAGTATTTTAACTAGAAAACAGGCAGACTCATATACCTGCTGTATTTAGTTGATTAATGAGCAATTCATTTGATAAAATGTGTTGCAATGCCAAGTGTATAAATAAACTAAATGTTGCACGTTTAAAATAATTTTTTTACTTTAACTCTTATATTCTTAGAAAATTGGAAAACTATGGAAACATTTGTGAACACTTACACCCACAAGCCTGGCTTTTATCAAGACATCATTGATGGGCAAAATGCTGAAGTAAGAAGTGGTGGGAATTTTCCAATCTCAATTTATTGGCACCTTGATGGGGCACCTGCATTAAAATCCAAAAACATTTCATTGAGTCTATGGTATGGAAAACAGAAGGCAATCATGGAAGTTTTTAAAAGAATATTTGTTGAGCAAATAAATTTTCTTGACAGTAGTTTCACTGTAGATTTGGAAAACCAGCCAGGGAAGAAATTCAAAGTAGTTGTTAATGGACAAATAACTGACTTGGCAGCAAAAGGTCCTTCATTGAATTTCAAACTTCACAGTGGGAGATTTGGTTGTTGTACTTGTCTTCACACAGGACAAAGAGTGACTGGAGCTGGAAACAAATGAGTCTACCCATATTCATTTACTCATGTTCAAAGACAAAATTATGCAGATACTCTGATTCATGCAGAAATAGCTACTGACACAGGAGAAGCCACTTTTGGGGTAAAGAGTCATCCTCCAGTGAATGAGATCTTGCAGATACCCGAGATGATACTGTTTGATTATATGCACCAAGTACAGGAAATTGTACCAGTAATGTTAATCTGAGGCCTTTTGAAATCAGATTAAGCAAAAATCTTCAAAGTGCACTCCTATCCCATGATTTCGAGAGGAAATTTTGACCATTACAAGAATTTAAGAAATGGAAAGCAAACGAGAAGCAAGCCTTCTTCCTACATGCAGGCTTACCTCTCTTAAAAGATGTCCTCCCAAAGGTCTTTTACCGTCATGCCCTCTTGGTAACTGGTGTGCAGTTGTAGTGTGAATGTAGTTTTACAGATGACCAGATTTCCATAGCTGAGGCCATGCTCCTTAACTACACCAGAATGCTACTAATATTTTAAGGTATTTCAGAAGCAACATTCAATTCACATGCACTAACCCACCTGGCAGAACAGGTTCAAGACCTGATTGATCCTCCATTCCGCTTTTATATCTGAATCAATGCTTGAACACCTAAAAAGGCTATTTCACGGTATTTGTGGTTTACCAGACTAAATATGTAAAAAAACTGGCTGTGGCACAACATACAAATCACCTTGTCTTCAAAACACTTAAAGGTGACAGTACCATCTTGGCTATTGATCTTCCTTGCAGAAAGCATAATCATAATATAAAGATCAGAGGCCAACTCAGAATTCTTAAGTGTATCACCATAGTGAAAGAAGCAAGTCGAAAAGTTTTAAAACATGTTTACTGACGTTTCATTGCCGCGTGCAACATCTTCAGAGTGTAGGTTTACAGGGATGAGAAAAAATGTATATATGAATCTAAAATTACATACTGGAATAATTACATGGTTAACCAATAGAAAACTGGGAGACGTAACAGTAAGTGACAGGCATACAAAAGAGGAAAGCATTAGAATAAAGAAAGAGGTGTGGAAGAGATATTTTCGTTGAGAGACGGTTTGTATTTAGAAATAAATAAACTCTCATGAATGAGGAGTTCAAAGTTAGAGGAAGACCTGCAGGAAGAAATGATGGAAAAATCGTTGGGAGAAATGGTGTGATTAGTTTGGCAAGTATGAGCCTGGATACTGGAAGTAGGAAATGAAGTGGTTACTTGTTTCTTACCCATCAAAGGCAAAACCCCCATGTGTTCTGAGATATGCGTGTGTAAGTGGCACCTTGTTTGGCCCAAATACAATGCTCCACAGCATTGACACATATATTTGTAGACAACACGCAATCTCATTAACATGGGGGTCTGGTCCTTGAAAAGAAAGAAACCAGACAACTGTCTTCCAGATTGAAAAATAAAACGCAAAGTAACTTGTGGGAAAGCAGATGGACATAGTTTAGAGACCTGTGTTCGGATCTGTAGAGCATGTGAAAGGAGGCTTAAAATAGATGATATTTTTTGGAGGGGAATCAGAATCTTGTGTGGGGGGGACAAAACAGACAATCAAGAAAAATCTCAGGATAAGTATTACTAAGCAGGAATTTCTTAAGTTTAAGAACTTCAGCATGAAAGTGGTGAAAGGAAGAGCATATTTTAAAATAGCGATCAAGTAGAGTATAGACTAGACCACACTTATACAATAACGGAACAAACCGGTAAAAGTAGGTTTTCGCCTTTGACGGGTAAAAAATGGGCAACCACTTCGTTTCCTACTTCCAGTATCCAGGCTCATACTCGTCAGACTAATCACACCATTTCACACCATTTTGCATTTTATTTTTCAATCTGGAAGACGGTTGTCTGGTTTCTTTCTTTTCAAGAACCGGATCCCCATGTTAATGAGATTGTGTGTTGTCTACAAATATATGTGTCAATGCTGTGGAGCATTGTATTTGGGCCAAACAAGGTGCCACTTACACACACGTATCTTAGAACACATGGGGGTTTTGCCTTTGATGGGTAAGAAATGAGCAACCACTTCATTTCCTACTTCCAGTATCCAGGCTCATACTCGCCAGACTAATCACACCATTTCTCCCAACGATTTTTCCATCATGTCTTCCTCTAACTTTGAACTCCTCATTCATGAGAGTTTATTTATTTCTAAGTACAAACCGTCTCTCAACAAAAATATCTCTTCCACACCTCTTTCTTCATTCTAATGCTTTCCTCTTTTGTATGCCTGTCACTTCCTGTCATGTCTCCCAGTTTTCTGCTGGTTATCCATCTAATTATTCCAGTATATAATTATAGATTCATATATATAGTTTTTTCTCATCCCTGTAAACCTACACTCTGAAGATGTTGCACGGAGCAACTAAGTGATAGTAGTACTAAAGAATTTATTCAAAAACTCTTGAAACCATGACTTTCATGAAAACACATTAACCTTTCCAATGGCATTAGGTTCTTCGTGCCTCTTCAATCTTTTGTTTCAAGATACAGATGCAATTGAAGAGTTTCCATATGATGATCTTGGTGACATTTACCACTGCTCCAACTATGTTGGGCAGAAAAGTGCTGTAAGGTTTGTGAAGAAGAGAAAGAGGAAGAAGAAAGCTTTGGCAAAATTGAAAACTTTGTTAAAAGAAGAAATACAGGTTTTGCTGTTATCAATTTGTACAGGGACTTTAAGTTGAACATTTGTCAAAGAGGATTGCCAGAACCAAATGATCCTGTTTTGAAAGAGTTTCATTCTTCTGGTCATCTTAGATGCCACCATATTCGCGTTTACCTAAACGAGCGGAAGAATGGGTTCGAGTTTTTGCCCCAAAGCATATAGGGATGGATTGGCTGGACAGATCTGTCATGTTTGAATCGCTGCACAAGTTTATGGTTTGAAATGCCCCACCATTTCAATTGCTGTGCCCCTGGCTGTACGAATAGCCATCAAAACTCTCCTGGACTGGAATTTTATCGTATTCCAAAGGATGAAAGTTTGAGAAAGACATACAAGATAATCCTAAAGAATGAAACACTTAAACTTGATTCTCAACGGACAAGAATTTGCGCTGCTCATTTCAAAGGAGGTAAAAAGCTTTCCTGTTCTCATTTGCCAACAATCTTTCCTTGGAACAAACAGCCTTCACAACGAAGAGTTCTGAAAAGACTATTCCCCCAAAAGGAGAACATTCCAGCGAAAAAGAACAAGCAAAATACTTTCAATGACCCGCTCAACGAGGAACTTTCGAACGAAGTCGATCAACAACCTTACGCACAACGCCAGGATGGGCCGCAAGAGTCAAGTAGACAGATTGATATTAAATCTGAGGATTTATTTCATATCATAAACAGGGAGGAAAAGCTTCAATCTGAAGTAACAGCATTAAAGATTGCACTAGCAAAACTAACTAAAGAACACGAGTTAGTTCAAAATGAAAATTCAAAACTTTGAACAAAAAGTTAGTCACCTACAGTTTAAGCTAAGTAAGCCAATATTTGACATAGACAAATATAAAGACAGTCCCAAAGACATAAATTTCTACACAGGACTTCCTGATTATGATGCTTTGATGCTGTGTTATAATATTGTCAAAGACAGTGCAGAAAATATTAACTATGACACTGAAAAGACCTCATCTGGAGGTGAAGGTCAGAGAAAGATTAGAAGGCCAAGAGTTCTGTCAACTTTTGAGGAGTTTATACTTGTGCTTATGAGAATACGTCTTGGTCTTTTTGAAAAAGACCTTTCTCATAGATTTAGTGTGTGTCCTATGACAGTATCAAGAGTAGTAAAAGCATGGATACGATTTTTGCGATGTGAGTTTGAGCCTCTGATAAGAATTCCTACAGCAGACAAAATAAGCATCCATATGCCACCACTGTTTAGGCATTTTTACCCACATCTCACAGTGATTGTTGACTGTACTGAGATTGAGCTAGAAAAGCCCTCTTCTTTTGATGCACAGTCTGCTTGCTATTCATCATACAAGTCCAAAACCACTGCAAAGGCTCTGCTTGGTATCACCCCAACTGGAGCACTATGCTTTGTTAGTGAATTTTTTCCAGGCAGCATTTCAGACAAAGAAATTACCAAACAGAGTGGCTTTCTAAACAACCTTAGACCTGACGACCAAGTGATGGCAGACAAAGGCTTCAACTGCCAGGATGAGCTGGCTTCAGTTGGGGCTTCCCTGGTTATTCCTGTATTCCTTAAAGGTTCAAGTCAGTTCTCCAAAAAAGATAGTGAACATAACAAGAAAGTTGCTAGTCTGCATATTCATGTGAAAAGGCTAATGGAACGACTTAAAAACTGGCACATCTTTGATCACAGAATTCCTATTGTACTTACTCCAATTGCCTCAGATATTCTAATTGTTGTTTGTGCATTGTCCAATTTCCTCCCTCCTTTGATAAACTAAATAGATTTTGAAATAGATAGATAATGCCCATGTTAGAGTGAGTGCACTTAACCCTTGCAATGGATTTTAGACAATGATTTTAGGTGATGTCACTTATATGTGGAGTTGGAAAAATAATTTGCTTTTGGTATGAAAAATCAATACTTTAACTTGAGCTGACATCAGCTAACTAGTTGAGCAAATATTAGTTAGCTAACTATCAAACATTTATCCCGAAACGACACTATTCAAAGAAAACGACCATCCAATTTACTGAGTCCATGCTTTATCCTTGGGTAGGCTATCTCTGGTGCTAACCATCTATCGAAAAAGTCTTCAAGCTTGACCAGGGTAGCTTTCCAAAATTCAGAACTAAATGACACTCTTTCGCAAAACAGTCCTGTACCAAGTGATCCTTTTACAACAAAGTCACACCAATGTCTATCAGTCACATACAATTGTTGCTGTACTTGATAAAAATATGAATGCTTGGTGTTAAAAAGCAGACTTCCATTTTTGCGTTTACAAATGTTCTTTCTAACAAGAGCATCCTCTAGGCATTCATTTTCTTTAACTTGTATGTATTTCACCTCTACTAGACCATCTGCTTCTGTAACAGAGGGATCATTGACCAAGCCATCTGGCGAGGCACCTAGGAAGCCATGTTCCTTCGAAATAAAGAACCCACATCTCTTAACACTTAAACCTTTGTGGCCTTTGTTTTCCATATGATTACAATATTCTGTGAGAATTGTTTCTTCCATATTAAGGCCTTCTTTCATTTCTTGAGACTGATAGGGTGGATTGATCAGTAGAACATCTTTAATGGCCTTTGTTGGAGAAGTACTCTCCTTTAAAACAGCAACTCGATGACATTGAGAAGCTGTAATTCTGTGTTTTCTCAGATTGTACCACTGTGAGCTTTGTGACTGGTTTTTTGTCATTTCTTCTGCCTGCTCAATTTCTTTGTTGCTAAATTGTAGCTTTCTCTTTACTTGATCACGTCTTGCCTAAGCTCCACATTGCTAATTGGGTGCTCTCTGATTGGAGAAAGGAGATCATCATCGTGTCCAGCATTGTTTTCTGGTGAAGTAATTTCTGCTAAAACACTATCCTCTCCAGTGCTCAGGATATGTACCCAGCTAACTTTATTTCCAGATTTATCTTGGTATTCTTTGACAAGACTAAGCATGTTTGCTACTTTACTTTGAGGCCATTCTCTTTGGTGAGGTGCTCTCACATCTTTGTCAGGTTGAATTGATGAGAAACGTCTCAATTTCCTTCGTTTGCTGTAGTCATGTTTAGTGAACTTCATGCACGCTAAAGAAGACACAGCCCCAGTGTGTTTGCGTGGTATACTCCATTTGCATGGTTTCGATGTGCATGACACTTTGGAATTCTTCACCCTGACTTTGCAGTAATCTTCAAGTGCAAACAAGCTTGCAGCTACATGGTTGCAGGGTCCATCGACTCCTGCTGGACACCCGCAATGACATCTCAAAATGTTGCCAAATGAAGACAGCACACAATGACAAGAGTAGACTTTTTTCTTCTTCATCGAGGGAAGAACTTTGCTCTTAATATAATGTTTACCATCATGATGTAAATGGCTTAAAAAGAGGACGTGTCCTGACCTATAAAAGTTATAACCTTTGACAAGAGGTTTGCCCGTCGAAAGCTGTTTCTTGAATGCTACATTGTCAATCATATACCTCCATATTGTACCAGAATTCACATTAGGTATTCCACTGATATTGGTTTTGAAGCCTTCTTCGGGAAAAGTACTTTGGATATCTGGATCGGTTTCTTCAAGAGCGCCAAGTTCTGCTTTCTTTTTGAGGAGATGAATCCCATCGTCTGGATCTTGCAAATACTTTGAATCAAGTCCACTGTTTTGATAATCTTTTACTCTGTAAAATAGCATGATCAAATAGCATAAGTTTAGATAATTAAAGAGCTTTTTTACATAGGATGGAAGTGTATTATTATCACAAAAGACTGAGAGCGCCATTGCATACCTTGCGACTAATGCTGCCTTTCTACCAGACGTTTTTGCTCCACGACACAACAACCAGCGCTTTAACTGGGTGACACTACATTGCTGTACAATTTCGCACTCAAGTTTTGCTCCTGGAATATCATCTTCTGTCAAATTTACTGCCTGAATGTCTTTGACTTGCAAGCAATCCTTCGTCTCAGGTGACGCCATCTTAGTTTGTGTCCAGCCAATCCATCCCTATATGCTTTGGGGCAAAAACTCGAACCCATTCTCCCGCTCATTTAGGTAAATGCGAATTGCAGTAGAAATAACAAGCCAGCTAAAGTTCATTGACTGTTCAAGTATTGTTTCAAGAATAGCTTATATAAAAAATGATGAAGTTGATGCTCTGGGCTATGTGTCATCAATGTTAAAATGCTATCAGCATGATTGATATGACTCCCCTTCATGAAGATTAAGGGTACACCAGTGTGACCAGATTTTAAAATTTGATTATGCTAAACAGCCACCTAAATTATGCTAAATTTGTAATAAATTATGCTAAATTTTGCTGAATACAGAAACTTGAATTTAACAGGCATTGATGGCATTGATGCTGTCTCTAAGCATTTTATTTTGGCAAAATTAGTTTGATTTTTTGCAACATTGTTAAATATTAGGCCAATTAGCTTGCACACTTGCATTTTAATGCATCAAATGGTTGTTTACACTTTACCGGCAGGAAACTAGACATATGGAAAATTGCAATTAACTTTAATTTTTGAATGCGACACAACAATGCAACTTATTGCAACGGTAATACAACAAATATGATCAGTTAAATGAATTTACTAATCAGTCACTATAAGAATCAGAAGTGTTTCTGTCCATATCCTCATACAACTGAATACTTTTAAATTTCTTTAACATGTCAGCACTTGGTACAAATGAAGTACAACCACCATCACCAAGACCTTCTTTAACTTGTATAACCTTTTCAACATTTTCTACCTTGAACCTGTTCCTACGTTTAGTCTTAATGATGTTAACCTTGGAGAAAATTCTCTCACAATCAGCACTGCTAATTGGTAAGCAGAGCAAATTCTTGGCAAGGTCTGAAATAAGATCATATTTCAGGCTTCCTCTTTCAATTCCTGCTAGTTTTCCAACCTGTCCCCAAAACGTTTCAGTTGTCTCACAAGACTTTGCCAGCTGCTTAACATCTTCATCAAACACCATTGTCCTGAACTGGGAGTCAGCAAGTTGTTTTTCTTCATCACTACACCATTTAACTGCATGCAACAAGGGAATAATTCTGGCATAACCAGCACTACTTGAATCACTGAAGGTGTTTCTGCTCAGTACATGGACATGTTTCAGCAAATCATTGTTCAATGGGAGTCGATTCTTCAGTTGACAGCAAAGTTCAGTTAAGAATGATTGGCAACGGGAATAAAAATTGTGTACCTCATTGGCTGGAACATTTGCATCTTTAAGATGTGACATTGTCCTATGACCTATGTTCATGTTGGGGAAAGGCAAGAACTGTGATGACATATTGGGATCAATGTTTTGCACAGGTGTATCTCTTACATACAGCATCTTCATGTAGTAGGAACATAAGGTTCGATAGAGCTCAGCTACTTCTTTCCAAATTCGGTGCAACACTGCATACTGTGCCTGAAATAGTTCGTTGAACTTGTTTGTTAATGGCAGCACAAAGTCAAGAAAAAGCAAGTATGCTTTGACCAGTTTATCATTATTCAGAGCATTAAAACACCTTTCAGAAGCCAAAACTCTGTCAACCAGATACTGTGATGAAAAAAAAAGCTGGAGAGCATGCCACTGTTCTAAAATTCTGGCCACACATGAATGAAGACACAACCATCTAATGTAATACAGCTTCAGCAAATTATGTTGTTCAGTTTCAAAAAAATTCTGAAATTCATTAAACTCTTTCTTCCTCTTTGAGCTTTGGCTGAAATAGCAGTAGATTTCTCTTACTAGATCTTCAATTTGCCTGGGCAAAACTTTACAAGCATGACTCACTGCTAGGGCTATGCTGTGACAAACACACTTTACAGTTGTACAACTAGGGTTCCAGCTTGGATACGTGAGGCTACACTGTTATTTTCGCCAAACATAACACTCGTTGTATCAGCAGAAAACCCAATTAACTTCTTGAAATCCAATTGTAATTGCGTCAAATAGAGCTTCTGCAGTGCCAGAGACAGTTTCAACAAGAGAAAGGAGCCTTGTTTCAACCTTTAAAAGTTCATCGTTGTAATATTTGATCACCAGAGTTAGTGACTTGCATGTCGAAATATCCGTGGCCTCATCTATCACAAGGAAGAATTTTCCATTAGTACGTCCTAGCACTTGAGACAGAAAAGAGTCTTTGAATTCTGGAGCCATCAGATTATAAATAATCGCAGCCGACTTTGTCCTCTTGCATTTGAACTCTTTAGCAATTGCTGAGTCGTGAAAGCAACGACTTACAACTTCACTAATATGGTCCATCGCACGAAAAGGTATATTGTGTTCTGCTAAGCAAGCACAAAATATAATTTCAGCCTTTCTAGCTTCTTCTGTTATTTGCCCTTGTTTAAAATATGATGCAATCTTTGAATTTGAATGTGTCCACTTTGACCTTTGCAAGTGTTTGTCACTCTTTGAATGATGTAAGAGTACGCTTTTTCGTGGTGTTAATTTTTGATCGCATAATTTACAGTAGGCCTGTGTTTGATCTCTAGGATAACGGCTGAGCCATATTTTGAATTGTGGCATCGTCTCCCATGAAGACTCGAAAGATTGGCTGTATTTTTGTCGCTTGCCGAGTTTTCCTGCTGATGTACTACAAGAACTGTGTTGTGCTTTTCCACTGGCAGTGGCAATTGCTTCATCTTCACTTGAATCTGACTCCACATCAACGGAATCATCGACATTGTGCATGGTTGCATTAATGAATGATGATGTGATTGTGAAACAATGTAGCCTGCCAGGCATGCTGCAGGCGCTTGCAGGTTATCCAAAAGAATAAGAACGAGCAAGAAAATTAGGACTAGGGACTAGTCTGACCGAATTGTCAGAGTGCATTTAGGCTTCGAATAACCTGTTTTGTACAAGATTTCTAAATTATTTCCAGTAGTTAGCTGGATTATAATAAAGATAAACATTATGCTAAAAATAATGCTAAAATCTGTAACTTTATGCTAAAATTATGCTTAATTTTTCATTATGCTAAAATTATGCTGCAAATGCCGAAATTATGCTAAACTAGCATAATTATGCTAAATCTGGTCACACTGGGGTACACTGTACCATCAATGAAACTTATATTATAATTATTTGATGATTATAACATGTCCCCTTTACATTTCAATAACATGTTTGAATCCTTGTAGAATTACCATTACTTCATAGTGTTACTATGCAAGTATTTTTTAGAAATTACTTAAGGAAAAGACATGAGTGTTTCTTCAGCATTCTACATGTACATGTACATTAACTAAGAAATTTTATATCAATGGATAGCTTGCTCTCCATTGAATCCCTTAGAAAATTTAAGAGCCAGATCACAGGTTAACAAAAGGCCTGTCACTCAACAAAAGATAAACTAGCATTACAGAATAGGAAATAAATTATGGTGGAATCCCATGCATGAAATTGAAAATTGATCTAACATGTAAAAGTAGAAGTTATTAAGTTTGACATTTTGCATATGTTTCAAGTACTGTACATGTACTAGCCTTCTAAACAAATATATTAAAGTAGATAAATCCTATTTTCCATCTTGATTAGTATTTTGATTATTGGAAGGAAAATGTTAAATTCCTAACTAAAGTCCTGTAGGAATATGTCAAAATCTTAACCAAAATCCTGAATGAAAATTTTAGGATCCCATGCAATGTCTGTAGGAAATGTTACCTGAGCTGACCTAAATTAACAATGTACAGAGCTTGACCACAATCCTGTTGGGCATTGTTATCCTCCTATATCAAAATCCTATTGGAAAATGCTACAACCATTAAATAATAATTTTTTTAGGATCCTGTTTCAATTGAGAATCTTGAACAAACATTAGATCCGACCTTAGGAACCTAAGTAGAATCTTGTTTGTAATTAAGATCTTCATCCTAAGAAAGAAAGATATAAGATCTTATAAGATCTTCCAAGGGCCACTTGACGTTTTTGCAAGGAGTTGCACATTACTCATCCCCCGTCCATCAGCATATATTAAAAAAGTGCTGTACTAAACCTACAAGTGTGAGCAATTGGCCTTCATCCTAAACTCTCAGAACTAATGAAGGTTACATCCAATGTATCAGTGAGAACAATATCAGAACTACTAGTGAAGGTTAAAAAAGCTGAAAGCTTTTTTAATCTAGCCCCTAACATACTTAACACTTTTGCATTGGTCGGAACCAATGATTTGTGTTGATGGCATAAGGCAATGACATCTGAAAAGAACGGTTTTAATGCTGTTAGGATAGGCACCCAACAATTACATACATACTGTGGCTTCTCTTAACTCTTTGACATATTTCTAAAACAACTTCTTTCAAATTGTTAGAGCTGGGGTTGTGTTAATCAAAGTTGCTGAGCAAATCTAATACTTTATCATCATCTGCTGCTACCTTACTTTTGAAAATCTGATTTACTGTGGTTGCTTCATCTTTTGAAACATCTTTTAAATGACCCCCAGCAATAGATTTACTGTGCCTAATAGGGAAATAGGAAACTAAAAAGCCCTTAACTATAGTCTTTCCTATTGCCTCTCCCTTACATTTGTTGTAACTATGCCTTATATTAGGCACTCTTTCATCTTCACCAATCAGCAAAGAATCATAAACATCCTTCCAAAAGATGCTAAATATTTCTCTTAATACACCAGCCCCTGATCTTTCTCTGCATTGCCATGGTTATTAATAATTGTTGCAGTTATCTGTGAAACAAGCATGGCTGGATCAGAGAAAAAGTTCAATCGTATCCTCCTTTATTCTGGCTCAGTGAACTCTGATAAGCTTGGAAGGGGAGATTACTATTGTTGGCCCTAACAACAGCAGGCTCACATAAACTAGGGTTTTGCACAGCAGATATCTTAGTGCATGAGCCAAGACCCTGAATTGGGTGAGGCAATTCTGCATTCAGTTGATGTAGTGAGATCATAATCTGTCTCACAGATATCGAGCACCATTTTGAATCCCTTTGATTGTGCAAAGCAGTGTGGGTCAAAAAGGGGCATAAAATCTAACTTGGCATCCCATCTCAATGTGGTCGAAAAGACGTTCTTATTTATATTGGTTGTTTAATTGCGGAGACAGAGGAGCGATCAGAGATGGGTGGCGGCGATTACTGTGTGGGTTTTGGTTGCTCAAATAGTAGAAGAAAACTTGACAAGTATTGTTTTAATACCTTTGTGAATAAAGCCAGCGGAGTCTATATATTGTTCGTAAGTTTTTATGTGTCTGCAGATACAATATACTCGATCAATGGGAAAAAAAACGCTTATTATTATAGATTTTATTCCCTGCCCTGTAAACAAATTCCTAAATTTAAATAAAGCTGGGTTTCTGGCCATGGTTTCGCACAGCTAGTCTCTGACCCAACGATATAAAGCAACGACTTAAAATCTGTCTGCGCTGGCAGGCTATACTGAACTGATATTATTAAAACCGGGCAAGTTATAAATGTGAAAAGAAATCTCAAATTGCAGCACAGCCAAATGTCTTAAGATGTTTAAGTTAAATATTTAGTGGTTCTTAACCTTATATTTTAGTCTCAATAACCTTGTGTAATTGCAAATCCAGGTGTGTCATTAATCCACATGCAAAACAAATGCAGTGGTACAGAGCACCAGAAAAACACTTTAAAGTTTGGGAAAAGATAGTAAACAGGAAAGATCTTAAAGTAACTAAGCAAACTAAGGTATGTAGCAACTATTTTGTACATGGGAAACCATTAGGGGATCACCCTCACCTGGAAAACCAGAGGATCTAAATTTCAAATAACTGAAGATGCCCCTTCTGAAAATCAATCGTCTGGGGAGCCGTCAGAAGCTCAGTGTTTGGTTTCTAGCACTGAGAAGTGTGTTTTAAATGTCATTGGAAACGACCACACATACTGCAGTCTGGAAGATCATGCTATTGAAATATCTGAAGGTGATGAATGCAGCTGTCAATCATTGCTTTGCATAAAATGTAGAAGAAAGATTCTACACACAATCAAAGATAATCAAAAGCTTTGAAATGAAAATACCAAGTTAAAGAAATCCCTCAAATTGTTTTAGCAAAAGCAGCTTGAGTGACAACTTCTTGATAGACAAAGTCAAAGATTCTGACTTTTTGGTCAAACTTCATACAGGTCTTGACAACTTTAAAGATTTCCAGTGGATTCTCGACCAGGTGAAAGACAAAGTGCCTTACATGCAGTATTGTAAAGGTCCTGAGACCCCTACAAGTGAAAATGAGCTTCTTCTAACATTGATGAAAGTCCGGCTCAAGTTAAACAGTCAGTTTCTTGGGTTTATGTTTGGAGTTCCACCAAGCCTAGTCACTACAATTATATCTACATGGCCCCCTTTCTTTTCACTGGAGTCGAAACCGTTGATCCATTGGCCAACACATGAGCAAGCAGTGAGATACTACAATGATTGTTTTAAAAAAATCAAAAACGTTATTGCAGTAATTGACTGTACTGAAGTGCCAATCCAATGGCCAAATTTATTCTTTCTACAAAAGTAGGCCGACATGCAAACTACTTGTCGCTTGTACAGCAGTTGGAACTGTGTCCTTTGTTTCTCACAGAGCAGGAGGTGCTGTGAGTGGTAAGGGGCTTGTGTTGGAAAGCGCCATATTATGTGCGGAGATATGGTCCTTACTACACATGCTGGACTGCCTAAAATCCACTACCAGTTCTAATGCTCTCAAATGGCCATAATCGTCATAATTTCAACTGCTCAAATTGCATACACTAAAGTCACAGAAAAAAATCTTGCCATATATTTTTAAAAAATTGCCATATATTCGCAAAAAAATGCAATATCAAACAAATAAACATTTTTATTACAACCACTAAATTTCAACATTTAAATATTTCATATTTGCATATCTTTAAATTCCAAACTTATTATTCATATCATAACACATAACATAATGTTTATTCAGTGTATGGTACTATATTTTTTTGTGAATATGGATTCCTTGAAATTCTGCATTGTCTTCTATTCATCTTAAGTTGGTCTCTTCTTACTTTTGCATTTGATACTTCTTGATGATTTGTCAGTTAGAATCTTCTTAAATTCTTCTAATGTGTTGATGAGAAATCCACATTTGATAGATTGGCTATATCCTCTGAACTATTGAAAGTAATAGTTTCATGCCAGCCCATGAATGCTTCAATCATGTGGATTTTGTCTTGTTAATTCATCCATATTTGGCATTCTAGACTTGTTTTGTCAAGACCTCCAATTTTGTCAAATTTTTTTGGCAGATGGCTAATTTATGGGTTTGTTTTTGATTCGTTGATATAAAATTATGATAATATCCTGATGATGTAAATTGTCTATACATTTCACCATGATATTAATTAAAATCAAACATACTCTGTGTATTACATGGGCTGCCCCTCGCTAGTTCCATTTTCTTGATTTTGAACAAATATTTTTTCATTTGTTTGAGGTGCTGTTTTGTTTAACATGTGCTTTGAAACATGCTTCCCAACTGTTTTACCACCTGAAAGAAGGCCAAGATATGGTATATATGGTGTCAGTGAAGCCACTAGATTAGTAACATCTCGCCTCAACAACTGATCTTTCTTTAACTCATCTTCCATATTCTCAACACTGTCCATCACATCTACACCCCCTAATAGATTGCTAAATTTGGATATCAATAGATCAGTTAGAAACTCATTAGTTTTTTGTAGCCTCATATCCTCATGTTCTTTGTGTAATTTCTGGACGACTTTAGATGATGCTTTTTTAATATATTTCACAGTATGTTCTATCTGGCCATCTTTTACCAGCTTAATAAGTTCAGATCTCTTGCGGTCAAGGCCTGAAATGTCTTCCTCTTTTTTATCATTAGTCCATTCAGTATTTTCATTTATAGTGACATGATCTAGCTCGATTTTTTAAATTTCATCATTTGCACTTTTGAGTTCTCCAACCAGCGAATTAATATCAATATTTTCTTTTTCTATTTTTTGAAGTTTGTACTTTGCCATTATATAATACAACATATTTTATTTGTTGTATAACGACATAAGGCATATTTTAAGTAATATTTTAAGTACGAGTTGGTGTTCTTCCTCCGATTTCAAGATACCAAGAAACGAGTTGAAAAATGAGGCGAAGCCAAGTTTTTTTAACGAGTTTTGAAGGTATTTAGAAATTGGAGGGAGAACACTGAACGAGTGTTTGAAATTACTTCTCAAACGAACCAGTATTTTAGGCGAAAATTCAGCTGTAATCTTCCTCTGATTTCTAAATACTGATTAATTATGTATTTCTTTTGTTTTTTCTTTGTGAATTATTAATGAGTTTGAGAAAATTAAATCAACATGTTCTTGATCACATTGAATTGTAATAAAATCGGGATCTTTTATATATTTCCACTCCTGATATGTCTTGTTTCACCCGAAAATCAGGCATATTAGAATTATGTATTCGAAATGATGTTTATAGTCTTTCTAGAATATCTAGAAGATACTTTGTTTTACCGCAGGAAGTCGTACCAACAATAAGCACATTAAACGGTTCCACATGTTATACATTATCTTTAGTATCGAATACTCTGTAGATCGTTGTTTATGAAATTAACAAGCTGGTCGCTAACAGCAAACGCATAAACAGTACGATCTTTAGTGGTCAATCCACTCTTTGTCAACTTTAGAAGAACATCATTCTGTGTATTCATTATCTTCATGGCTTCTTAGATCAATCACTACAGAAAAACCATCTCTATAGAAATCGAAAACTGTTAGATTTTTATCATATTTCATCATTTTATTTGAAAATAACTGACTAGCTTCTTCATAAAATCTATTTCTCGTTAAATCTCTAGAATAGACTTGATTTGACTGTTTTGAGATCTGGGTAAGCAAAATGTTCCGAATCTGTTGAGTCGTCTTTAAACAGAAGAGCAATAGCTTTCATGCTCTTTCTAGGGACATTAACATTTATATTTAAAAGTGTGGTAGCCTTTGCCCAGCTTAACTTCTGAAACTTTGTCACATGCACATAAGGAATTGATTTACCAATTGAAAAACTTGTAATCTCATTTGGCACACTTTCATATTCAAGCTTCAAATTTTCTAAAGAGTACTCTCCCACAGCCTGATTTGTTTGGGGTATCAATATGTCTTTACTGGCCAGTAGTGTTATTATGTACCCAAAATTAGTTGAATTCATAGAATGAGGATGAAATAACCGTATATTTTCTAACACTTTCGAAAGTTTTAGCCTTAATGTTGATTCAAACATGTTATAAACTGTCAAATCGACAGGTCAGGTCAAACCAATAAAAAAAAAAAAAATTTGTTGTATAATATAATATGTTAGTAAACAAAAAGGAATTGTTAAATGAAGTATAGGATTTGCTCCTTATAACAAGGACCTCTTGTTGGAGTTAGTATGGTTTCAAAAAAGTGGATGGGATGTCATAAGGAACAGGTAAATTAGCAGGTGCTGTTGTGGTTTTGACTATGACCATAAAATGGGTGCAAGATAAAAAGTATCTGCCTGTTGATCCATTTAAATCTCAGCAAATACATATAGAATGGCTAGTATAGTAGTGGAAGCGTTTTCAATGCTGTTGCATTTGTGGGAGTGGGATGGCTTTTTTCAAAACTGAATCATAGAGAATATGAAGCTGAGATAAAACATCATAATTTAGCTCTTGAGAAGCTAGCAAAAGCTAAAGAAAAATGGTAATAAAATTAAGTTGCCAAAAAGGAATGTATTCAACCATTAAAAATTGAATTAGAAGAGGCTAAAGAATATTTGGATTCCACAAATAAAGTGTTAGATGAATTGAAATGTGTTCAAGCAATGCACTATAATGGTATGAAATTTACTTGAAAAAACACAATTATTCGATTTTTATCAGCCAAGTAAAGAAATGAAAGATTATCAGATTACTTGGTGTTAGTGGAGGTTATTTAACACATAAACTAATTTAACCATGCTTGAAAGTGTTATAAAAAAATAATATAATATAGTAATGAACGATCTGGAAAAAAAGATTACAGAATTGTTGAAACACAGATGTGATGATCCTGATGAAATGCAAAAAATTGTAGAAAATTATACAGAACCCATTATTAATAATCAAAACGACTATAGTTTTGCATTTTCTTATAAATGTATGGAAGATAGAATTTTAAACAATGAAGATGGTTATTATGTTTGCCAAAATAGTGGTGAATTAGGAGGATGTGTTACATGTATATAGTAGATATTATATTTAGGATATATTGCTTTCGTGCATGAGTGAAGAAATAGTTAAACCTCAAAATGCAACGCCTTAGCCTACAAGATAACGTAACGGACATCCTGTGCTGGAACGAGATTTCACGCACCGTTTAACGTAAAGAAAATAGTCATAATCCTAACGTATAAAAGACAGAGCACAACTCAGCAGTGTATGCATTATTCATAAGGCGTTAGCCTGAATAACATCATTACGAACCGAAGTCTTAAAAGGAATTATCAATATCAAGAACCAAACAAATCAACAGAACCGAAGAAACCAAGAAGTCAAAGTCGTCAAAGAAATCAAAAGAACCAAAATCCAAGAGTGTACAGAGTGATCAGAGTTGTGCTCCGTCTCACAGCAGTTAATACATATTTCAAGGTTAGGAAGAATAAAGACGCTAATCTTTAAGTAATTCAAGTAAAGTAAAATAAATAGTTGAAAATATAGCTGGTTTTGTATTCTTTGTTCCGAGCAAATTGAACCAAAAGCAGCCACATAATTCAATAGGGACCGGCTCGTAACAGATGTAAGAATCAAGAAGGATATATTCTGAGTATTTGGATGAAAAACAAAAGTGTTCATAAACGCCATAAATGGTTTGAAAGAGTGTGCCGAAAATATGTTAAATATATGTATGTATCTACTCTTTTTAACGATTTTATGAAAGTCATGCAATTGCTGAAAAAAATAATGTATTTAGGTACACTTACTATATTATAAGACTTGTGGCCAGAAGAGGTACACAATTATTAAGAAAACTAAGAGATCTTAAAGATGGAAAAATAAAAGATAAATTTGACAATAATCTTTTTGGTATTGTATATAATCAATTGGAATGGGATATCAATTGCAAGTGCCCATATTATTTGGAATGGCTTGAGGAAAAATGAAATGAAAATTAAATCTATAGTATTATATATGAATAGAATATAATTTTTATAATTCCCTTTTTTTGGGAAATCACTGAATGGATTGAATTTTGAATTGTCATCCATATAAACAGGTAGCTTCATTTATAAAAAGTTTAGACATTTCATTATTAGTTTTCAAAACAATGTTTTTTATTATGGGCATGTTTCGTAGAGTTTTTAATTTTTTTATCACATTTGGGGCATATATATTCCTTTTTCAACCATTTCTTCCTCATCACTAACTTTTCTTGGATGCTTATTAGATGATTTATAATAGTCCTTAGGCCGTTGTTGTTCTCTAATATATGAAAATGTGTATTTCTTTCCCTCTTTTTTTGAATTGGCTGACTTACAATTATTTTTATTTCACAGATCATTTTAACCATACCACAATTAATGCCTAAGTGTTGTTGTACTGAGTATAAACTATTAAAGTATAAAAACTGATTAGTGTTTGAGGGGTTTAGCTTTTACAGACTTTCTATTCTTATAGTGATGTTTTGCTGACTTCTTACAATTCTCCTGTTGCATCATGAGTTGTAAATTACATAATCTATTATCAGTTTTATTACCAGGAATAATTCCATTGTAGCATTCCCATATAAATTGGTGGGCTGCAATGTTTTTTTGACCCTTTTATCCATGTTTTCTAACACTAAAAAAATAAATAGCCTGTGTGGTTTTGGCACTCCAAATATGGGGCCGGTTTGATTATATTAATCATGAAACCATCTTTTGATGATGTGTACAAATTATATTCAGGATGAATTTTATAAATACAATCATTTTTATTAACAGTAGTAGTACTCGATATGGCTTTAACAAGTTATTAAAAAAATTTTCACTTAAAGGATTGTTACATTTAATAAAATAGAAAAAAAATCTACACTATTATATAAATGATAAATCAGAAATTTAATCCGTTTTCTGGTTTTCCTGAGAATAAAATTAAAAATGTTAAAAGGACTCAGGCAGCTGAGAATAAAATTAAATCATTTGATAAAGTCAATAATTATTTAAAAGTCTACCCAATGGCTGGTTTACACCTGGATGGGGTGCTATTTTATGAAAAAATATTAATTTCAGAGCTGCATAAGGCCGATAAAAATGGTTTATATAAAGATCAAATCAACTCTTTGCAGTATATAAATGAGAGAATTTATAATGAAATGCTTGATAAGATAACCAAGAATGCTCTAAAGAAAGATGAGGAACAGTGGAAGATTGATATTGAAAAAGATCTTGCAAACATTCCAGATGACAGTAATAATATGATTTATAAAAGATTTCCTTTGAAAAATGTATCCGTCCAAAGGTTCAGAAAAGAAGAACAATTATTACACAAACGGACATTTGGGTTCAGTATGAATTGTTCAGTAAACGAGTCAAGAATATGAAAAAAATTAACATTTCTATAAAAGTCAAGGCAGTTCTGGACAATTTGAATGGTGATGAGAGAGTGATAATGAAGGGTCCATTTGAGGTTAAAATGCTGAGGAAATTAAGTACTGGAGACAAGTATAAGTATGCTGTAGTTGTTTTGTTTGAAAACAATTTCAGACCAGAATCTGCTGAGGTATCAGAGAAAATAGGACTTATGCATACTGTTCTTAAAAAAAAAATGTTGAAAAGCACAATATGCAAGGTGTTAAGCTGGAATCATATTTTATAAATAGATTGAATGGTAATAAAACTGTGAAGAAACACAGAAATTGTGCAATTGATTATGTTTGCTTGCAACTAAAAGGTAAGCATGGGTTTAAGACTTACACTTTTGATAAATTACATTATGAAATTCTAAGAGTGGAATAAGCACATTTGAGCTTGCAAATTGGGCAAAAACACGTACTGATGTCTCTGTTCACTTGCTCGATGCCAGATACAAGACGTTTTTCAATTACAGTACACCACAAACTAGGATAGTTATTTGTTATATCATAAAAGATCATCATTTACATCTGATTCTTGATAAAGAACTGAAACAAGCAGCTTGTGAAGCAAATAAAGGTGGTGCCAAAAATATTTTTAAAAATCTATTGGAATTGAAATGGAGAAATAGAAGTGAGAGTATAATCAAGCTGAATGATATTAATGAAATTACTGACTTAGAATGTAATGATACTTATGTAGTATTGCCTAAAGAAATTAAAATTGAAGAAGCAATTGACATAGTTGTAAATAAATTTGATCTATATATAGAGTATCTTCATTAGTCAAATAGTGGTAAACTTGATAGTTTTATCAATCATCTCAGTAATATGTTTATATCAGTGGTTCTTAACCTTGTTGGAGGTACAGAACCCCTCACGTTTCATCCGTGCATTCACCGAACCCTTCGTAATTGGAAAACGGAATGGATACATACACTGTGTGTGTGTCTTGACCTCTGACGAACCCCTGGGGTTCAATCAAACCCAGGTTAAGAACCACTGGTTTATATTAAATGACAATTATGATACGAGGGAGGCTATATGTGACAAATTATTTGAAATATATTGTACTGAGGACTTCAAATGGAAAAATCAAACAATTGCACAAATAGCTTCATCATTATTTAAAATCCAAAATGGCTATTTACCAGAATCATCGTATAATTCTAACATTTGTGATATTCTAGATAGGTTCAAACCACGTACCTTGTGTTTTTGTGATCCTGAATATTTTGATGAGGAAGACGAACCATATAAGCATTTCAATATCTGTGAAAGTTACCCGAATGTATTGCTTAAGAATGATCAGCCAATGCCAATTTATAGTATCCATGACAATATAAAAGATTTCAAGGATATTCACAATCTAGAAAAAACTGGAGAATTCTACATAGATGAATATGGTTGTGATCTTAAAATTGAAGCTGGATTCTATTCAAGTAACCTTGCTAAAGATTTAGTTCATGTTCTAAAAATGGACTCTTCTAATATTTAGTATAAATCAATCGCACACAGGTCCTTAAAACCTGATACATTTAAAAGCTTTGTTGAATATATTTTTGTCAGTTTCAAACAGAAACAGGCCAAAATGTTGGCAAACAGTTCTATAGGTAATCTAGGGGATAAATATAATAAGATTAACCATGGGTTCACATGCAGAGATTGTAAAACTACTATGAATATCTGGACATCTGGTATTAATGAAGGAATGAATATATCTGTCAATAACTACAACAATCTAAATTTAATCAAGGAGCAAAAAATAGAAAGATTGTTTAGTGAAACTTGTAGTATTAATAGATTTGTAATGTCTGAAGCTATGCTATATGTTTTAAATCTGATAGAATCACGTTAAGTCTGAACACTGATGGAATCTTTATACAAAAACCAAGGAGGAGTTTCATATGGAAAGAGGACATAACATTTAATACAAAACAGATTGGTAAAGTGTTTGAAGAAGATAAATTAATCAAATATTTTGAGAAAAATTATCATGAGAATGTAGATATGAGTGAATTTAGACTAAATAAAGGTTTAGGTTGTATTATTAATGGACCACCTGGCTCAGGAAAAACTCAAATTCATCAAACGATTAATAAAGGAGAACTCCACCCCTGAGACAACTTGAGCTTAAAAAAAAAAAATTGTAAGAACCTCCTTGCAAAGTTTTGCGGTTTGTCTTCGCATAGTTCCTGAGAAATTTCTCTCCAAACGTTTTAAAATTTGAATAAATTTCCGCCATTTTCGAGGATATACCACGGGCTCACAAAATGACCAGCCGACGCTCCCATTTGTCTTTTGTGACATCAGTGCGTGAAAAGGTAACAAATAACTACAACATTCTTACGAGAGATGAATGATTGTTAAGCCCTGTACTCAGAAAACAATTCTAAGCCCCAGATGGGAATCGAACCCGTAACCTTCTGATGACCGACTGGGGCTCAGAATCGTTTTCTGAGTACAGGGCTTAACAATCATTCATCTCTCGTAAGATATATCCAAGCTCTCACGTTTCTCCAACAAAAAAAACAAACTGAACTGCAACATTCATTGTTGTCCTGACTGTTGTTGGTAAAGTTTTCATAGGTATGGAGGGAATAGAACCGTACCCCTTTAAGCCAGTTCAACAAGACATTGCTGAGGAAGAACCAGACGACGCAAGTAGTGAGTCAGATGAAATTGAGAATGCAGGTGATACCGAAAGAGTGGGCAACCTTTCTTGGTGCACATGCGACTCTTCTCGACCAATGGAGACGAAAAAGGAAAGCATTTGCTGCCAAAAAGTCGCAGAACTGGATCAAAAACTAGATGGCAAGGAGTTATTCTGAATTACAGAGTTTCAGGACAACAAAGTATTATCTCAAGGTTATTGATTGTATCACCGATCATGAAGGGTTCAGCATTGCCTGCAAGCATCAAGATGTGTTGTGAACTGCAAACGATGAAGATTTTCCAGCTTAAGTTAGTATTTTTGTTTTTTAAAACGAGACTTGTGCCTATTTATTACAATGCTCTTCTCTGGTATGGGTTTAGGAGCAGTGTTTCTCAGAATATGAGGTGGTAGATCAATGCTCTGTTTATGTTCTTCTATCTTTTCTTGGATGACATCATACATTATCTGAAAAACATAATCATACGACGTGGATTCCATTATTGGTTTGGCCACCCAGTCTTTATGACTTTTTGGAAATACAACTTTGTATCTTTCTAGAGATTGATCTTCACCATATGTGACAGCCTGGGATCTGTTCAGGTTGAAATTATGATCCATTGCTGCCAGTTGTGTCCAAGCAATCATGCCTTGGTAAGATACTTCAACATCAAAGAGTGGAACACCTCAAACTACCCTGTGTGATGGAACTCAGTAATCTTTTCAGACTCAAAATCACATTTTGCTTGTAATGACTAGTAACAGCATATGTAGTAAATTTATTTCACTAACCTCCTGATGTTCCTGCTGTGCTTTGCGGGTTTTGCTTTGTGTATGAAATCGTGTTGAGGAGGATGATAGAAATATTGACAGAATTGATCCCTTGTGTAGCCTTAGTTGTTGCTTTTGCCCAGTCAGCTCTGTCATGCAGGAAACATTGAAACAGTCACTGGTAAAATGCACAGAGCAAACATATGAATATGCTGGTGAGCGAGGGTTAACATCAGGTATTCTTTTAAGCCATTGCTCTTTTATTTTATTATTTGTAGGGATTCTGTGAAAGCTTGTTGATCTGTCATTGTGTTGGCTGCAATTTTTACAGCCAGTAACCATGCAGTGAAGAATTTTTGAATTTTAATGATTTGGAAATGTTTTATTAATGTTTCTGTTGATTTTTCAATGGCGGCATAATTTTCATGCATTGACATCACAAAAGCCTAATGGGCGCTTTGGCTGCTCATTTTGTGAGCCGATGGTATATCCTCGAAAATGGTGGCAATTTATTTGAATTTAGAAAAGTTTGGAGAGAAATTGCTTGGGAACTATACAAAGACAAATCGCAAAACTTTGCAAGGATGTTCTTACAATTTTTATCTTTTTTTTTAAGGTCAAGTTGTCCCAGGGGTGGAGTTCCTCTTTAAAGGAAGATAATCCACTTGTTCTTTTGTTCACTAATAAAGCCATTCAGAATATCAAGAAACGGTCTATAATCAGATTAAGACATTATGAGGGAAATACTAATTTTACTGAAGATGAAATAAACCAAATTTGTAAGACATTTGATAACCACTTTTGCTAATGGAATGAAAGCAATACAAAAAATATTAAGGATAAAACGGTTTTAATTCATGAATTTAGTATGGTTCCCAATAAATTTATAACAATTTTATATAAATTATGGTTAGAATCCAATTTTAATATTATTATGTTCGGTGACCCAAATCAGTGTAATCCTGTTGAAGGTGGGAGTCAGATTTATTATGATTATTTAACCAGTATATCAGTTAGACAGATGTGTCCAACAATACAAGCTCTTGAATATATAGCAAATTGTGGAAGATATGTTGTTAAAACAAAAAATATATTAGACTTTTTCTTAGAAAAGGATTATATTGCCAAATTGAAGACAAAAAATGGAAAGCGATTTGTTACAAGAAAAGGATTATTTAAACCATTATGTAAATCTTATAGAAATATATGTTATTTGAATAAAATATGAAACTTAGCGAATAAGGAATGTTGCAAACAGTTTGTTGAAGAACAGAAACCTAAAGTTGTTAAAAATGTAAAATGATAAGGAAACATATCCCGTATGTGAAAAAATGCCAATAATGGCCACTGCTAATTTGAAAGATAAACATATTTATAACACAATGGAGTTCAAAGTTAGAGGGATAAAACAGGTTAATGACAAGTGTTTGTTCGCTATCAATGGTCAAGAACTTTCTGAGGATGGGTTTTCAAAAGCTTTTATTTCTTCGTTATGTTTGACAGTTTATAAGTATCAAGGAAGTGAAATAAACTTGGACTATAATATCTTTGACATCAACAGGATGGTTTTATGGTTTAACAGGATGAAAATTTATTACTAAAATCTTATTACAACAGAAAATTGCCAGAACTGGAATTAATTAATGGAAAACACAATTCTCTTTTCAAAAACGGCAAAATTTATGAAATTAGTTTTGATAATGATATGATATATGTTGGTAGTACATGTGAAGAATTAGACACAAGATTGAAATGGCACAAAAGCAATAAAAAAAGTCAAGTTTTCAAATACAACAAGAACAACCCTAAAATAAGACTTATTCTGAATTCACCTTGTAAAGATGGAAAAGAGTTGGAGAAAATTGAAACGGAATACATATTATACTATGAAAAGTATGGCGAACGGTTGTTAAATAAAAAATGCAACCCTCTGTGTAAAAAAAACAAAAGGAGGTAAAACACGGTACTGATATAGAAAATAAAGATAATTTACACTTAAGAATTGCGTTAGAAAAGAAGATTGTTATTAAAGAGTATTACAACATGTTTAAAATAGATGCAGTCATAAATAGTGTGAGATCACAAACAAAAGAAGCATGTGAAAAAATATTGAAAAAAAAAGAAAGAATATATCAACAAAATAATTCTTGAGTTTGATTAGATAATGTTAACCAGGAACATGAACTGTATTATGTAATGATGATATGGTATATTTAGTATGAACCGAACATTTTTTATTTTTGTTGTATTTGGCATTTAAATGGTGGTAAATAAAAAATGTTTGTGAATTTTTGGTTGTTATTATTAATGACGATTATACTCATTTGAGAGCATTGTAACTGGGAGTGGATTTTGGGCAGTCCAGCATGTGTAGTGTCCTTGCAGACAGGGGGTTTAAGATTCAGGTGCTTCTTCTTTGTCATGTTAATCTCATTATCCCCCTTTCCTGAAAAAGAAGCAGTTTACTATTGAGAATAACACCCATAAGAGTCACTAAGCAAGTTCTAAACACAATACTTTATACAGAACGTGTGATTGGCCGACTGAAAGATTATGAAGTTTGCATATTAGATATATGAGAGTTTGGAAATACCTTAAGATGAGAGATGAATGATCGTCAAGCCCTATACTCTTTTTATATACTCTGAGTATAAGGGAATATACAAACTTCATCTATCATTATCAATATATAGTGGCTTCCACTTAGGTCACACATATATGTTGAACTTGCACCTTTGCCGGACATCTAAGTCTTGGTAGCTCAATGGTTAGAGCATCTTACCGGTCATGAGAAGGTTGCATGTTCAATCCCCATCTGGGGCTCAGAAATCGTTTTTCTGAGTATAGGGCTTGACGGTCATTCATCTGTCATCTTATGAAAGATTATGACAATCTTAAGTGTGAACTACCTTTGGACATGGTGGATCTTTCTGATCACATTGCAACAGTTGTATGTGTGCTTATCAATTTATAAGAGCCAATTATACCTCTAAACTGTCAGTAAGAGTCGGAGTGGGATCCCATATAAACATGACAGTGATTTAACATTTACCAGTGGTAAAATCTAAAAAGACATAACTAATTGCTTGACTACTGGCACTCCCTTAGGAAGAAAAGTTAAATTCGCACCACACCCACTAAGTGACATTATCGTATCTAAAGGAAGTTCTTTTCAAAATTGCCAGTGATCACTTCTGTTATTTTTATATGTGAGATGTCTGCCCCCGTGTTTGCTTGAGTCTGACTACCACTAAAATCTCCCTAGTCAAAGTGTTGTTAAGTGGCACTTTTCAACTTAATATCTGATTAAAAAAATTACCATCGGGCTCCTGCCTGTTCAAAGTATAGGTAATACTATACACTAAATAAATCACTAGCCAGTGGAAAAGGACACTGACTATCTAGCGGTTAATGATCTGTCCAGTGTAAAGCATTATCCACCCTATAAATAACTTGGCAAAGAATTGAACATGTTAGACAGCCAGTCAGTTTGATCAGAACTTTTAACTTTGAAGGTCACATTCTGATTAACTGGTAGAGCAAGAATCACACATTCAAATCAAATTTAGGTCTTCAAGGAAAGCTTCTTCTCCAGTTAAGTCAACACATTTCCAGTGGAACCATTGGTTGCACCTGTCACAAGCAATGCTCATTTTGTTAAATTCTTTTAGCTCTTCTCGGCACTCCATGCCATAATATCCACTGGGGAATTCCGGGTTACCCTTTCCTTTACTATCAGCAACATGGCATGCTGTAGTTGCATCCTGCATTGCTTACTTCATATATCCAGGCATTAGCTCTGGCAACACCACTTGGTTGAAAACTACTTCTGCTTTTGCCAACTTTAAAGCCAACTGCTTTCAGCCAGCAACTGAAATTTGTGGCCGCAAAAAGCCAAAAACTTTGCAACAATCTGCACTGCCAATGTTATTTGCATTCGCCAAAGCAAGAAAAAAGCCCATTTTGCCCATTCAATCAAATACAAATCAAAGCTTGTGAGAGTAAGGTGCGTATTAAAAGATAAATACGTTTATGTTGCATTTATTACATATATGTATCAAATAACATCAAAACAACGAAAGTGCACCTTTTTAATACTTTGTCTCACAATGTACAACAAGTTGTTATTTTGTGTTAAAGGTTACCGCTTGTCATTCAGAAGGCCAAGTGGAAGATGTAGTGCCTTGCACCAGTTCTGTGCAGCATACTGAGATGGATGTGTGTGAAGAATTGGAAAAAATTCCTTTGTCATCACACTCATCCCCCCGAGCCAACAAAAAAGAAATTGCTGTACAAACTACTACAAATATTACAACAAAAACTATAAAATACTTCAGGTCAGTCAAAACTGAGACTGAAATTTTTTTTTGTTTGAAGTGACTCAACATGCTAAGAGTGAAGAAAATGACAACCAAGTAGCTGAAGATTTAAATTCTTTGGGCTGTTCTACTGATTTGCAACACCACAAATATCCAGTAAAGCCTCCCAAACCAGATGATGGTGAATATTGTGCTATTCCTTCTGATGACAGCTCAGATTATTCTCCAGTAAGCCCTGCAAGCAGTGGTGAGAGTATTGACATTTACTATGAAGATACTGATGTGCCAACACCTGGAGAAAAAAAAAATACTGTTTTTGAAAGTCAACTGGACAAGCTTTTCAGAATCTGTCAACAGTATGGAGGCATAATCACATCCAAAACAAAACATTATCAAGGTGGAATGATTATAATTAAGATTACTTTCCTGAACAGACATTCAAGAACTTGGAAATTACAGCCTATTGTGATTGGGCGGCAATTGGAAATTTGATGATTCCAGCTTCCATTCTGTTTAGTGGTAATACTTACCAGCATATTCACCACTTTGCATTATATCTAAATTTGCAATTCATTAGTTCTTTGCATTTTTATTCAACACAAGATAAATTATTGTTTCCAGTCATCAATAAAGCATGAGAATCAAATCGAGATGGGGTAATTCAGCAATTCAAACAAGTTCCTCATATTGACATCTGTGGTGATGGTGGATGTGATGGTCCTGGTCGTTCTGCAAAGTATGGGACATACAGCATGATGGATAAGGAATCAGGAAAGCTGGTACATTTTAGTGTTGTTCAAGTAACAGAAGTTACTTCATCTAGTGGTATGGAGTACGAGGGATGCAAACGAACACTAAATGCCCTTCTTCAGGATAACATCTCAGTACAGTGCCTAACAACTGACTGACACACTATTATCACTGCAAGAATGAAGAGTGATTACCCTAATTCAAACATCAATATGATGTTTGGCATTTGTCAAAGTGGGTCACCAAAAAATTAACTAAGAAGGCAAAGAAAAAAAAATTGTGCACAGTTGATGCCATGGATTCAAGCAATTTCAAATCACTTCTGGTGGAGTGCATCGACCTATGATGGAAATGATGATATGCTTCGAGAAAAGTGGGTATCCATTCTGCATTGCATTGTTGATAAGCACGGTAGGAATGATCATCATCTGTTTAATGAGGGTGTGCCTTGATGCTGGTTCTCCTGCTTGTGTTGCTCTTGAAGAAGTTGTTACCAACAAGAAATTACTCAAAGATCTTGAAAAACTCATTGAATTCCCTCATACTAGTGAGTTAGAGCAATACCATTCACTTATGCTTAGGTATCTCCCAAAGTGACAGTATTTAAGTTTCAAGGGAATGGTCACTCAACTTCAACTAGCTGCCCTTGATCACAGCGCCAATGTAAATAGAAACCAAGCAGTTGTCATCAATGGGGAAAATCAAGGAGCAAAGAAGTATAATGTTGTTTGCCCTAAACAACAGAAAAATTGGGTAGCAAAACTTATCAAGGAGCAAAAATCATATAACTATGTTAAAACTATGATGAAAGATGCACTCAAAATTCAAGAAGGGAGAATGATTGAGTACCACCAAGCAAGCCAAAAAAATGCATTGCACCAATCCCTAGGCCCTCCAAACAAGTTGTCATTGACCATCACATATCAAGATTAAATAAACAAACTATTCAAGAATGGAGTTGTCTTTTCCAGTAATAATCGCATTGCTCTTATTAGTCATCTGCAAAATGAAATCCAGTGAATACAAAGTCTTCTTCTTCACTGGGTGGAGGGAAATGGGCTCGTATGCAACTGGCAGGGCAAAATGGCGGAATGACTCGTATCTCTTTCCCAGCAACTCTCCAACACCAATGAACTAATGGTCTATAAGCCACGTGTGTGGATTTTATGTTCTGGTCCCTCAAATGCCATTGACCCATACTGTCGTTTATACTGAAACCAGGCAGCCTTCAAGGTCCAACGATTTAAACAATCAGCACGAAAACCAGGATTATCTGTTATGCAACAGTAGTACTTTTGCAGTCTCTCAACTTCATACACCTCCTCGTTCTTATCTCACACCACTTGAATTTCCTGACAGCAAATGTATTCTTCTTCTCTGTCCATTATTTGGCAGTTTTTGCACATACACCAGAAAATGAGAGTAGCTGTTGTTTTGCTTCAAGTGGCCATGGGAATGTTTGGAATCCCTGTGAAACTGGTTTGAAATATTCTGGCGTTATGGGCAAGAAAAGTTTACAGAAATCATGTCTTCCTTATATACGACAAATTCAATTAAAACTTACCAGTCCAAGTTATCCAGTCGAGCAACAGAACTTGGTTCAGGGTTGACCAACTCATCCTCATTGCCGTAATCAGATTTGCTCAATTCCCCAGTTTATGAATTTCGTCTAGATTGAAATCGATAACATTGAACACCATCCAGGTTATCTTCCAGGAAATCATCCGCATTCAGATTTAAAGAGTTCTAATGGCATGAACTAAAACAGCGTTCCTCAGAAGAACTCTCTCCGACAACGTTCATTTGTAATTTACTTCAAAACAACATTTATAATTGAGCAAGAAACACTCACCGATGTCATATTTGGTACTCCAGTGACAATCCGAATTTGCCCAAATGACATGTCACCTAAAAGATCATTATGACATCATATGTCATATGACGTCATCATCCAAAACTATAAACTGAATATTCTGCTGAAGACATACCTCTGAAGAACACGAAATATAAGCGTTGAAAACAAGAAAATTCTAAAATGGAATTGACATCGGGATTGCAAGATAATCTTATTTAGGTATTATGACCACATCAACTAATAGTAACTTGGTATATACAGTATACCTACAATAGAATAACATGTAACAGTTAATATGTGCCAGTCTGACGTACGGCATTTGTTTCAATAAATTTATTTAGAAGAAATAAGAATTACAATTATGTTGCTGTCCGAAGGTATCAATGATTTTTTCCATATCATTTGTTAGTGTTTTGTTAGCATAAGCTCTCTCAATATTAATCAGAGCGATACTGTTTAACCGTTAATGGTTTATTGTGCTTTGAAGAAAGGTTTTTAAGCGGCGAAGAGTACTGAAAGATCTCTCAGTAGAGCTGGATGTTGCCGGGATTGTGGCCAGGATTGAAAAAAACTTTGTAAGCAACAGGCAGAATCTTGTGGACACCATTTTGATACATTCTGTTTACAATTATTGCGGCATTATTTTTCTCCACGCATGGGTCATCGGCATCAAGACTCTCAAAAACTGCCTTTTCGCTGCTAAGAAGTTAACTGTCAATGCCGTAGAACTCTGATACAAATTTGATATTCGCACTGGTTGGAGAACTACTGAAGACGACATCTGCAAGTACACACAAAATCTTTTGATCATTTCCTTCAAATCTTGATCTCATCTCTGCAACAACTTTGTCAATGCTTGCGTAGTAGCAGGTGACATGAAAATGGTCTTCTGCAGTTTAGTTCTGCACGTTCTCATTTCTTTGGGGTGTTTCGTTGACAAGTGCCTGAAGTTGGTGCGAAGGTTTGGTTCTTGGTACCTTAGCATCTCTGAAAGAAAACTGCATACTCTCAATTCCTTTCTTAGTTTGCTCTGCAATGAGATTAGCATGTGACCATATCAGATCAAAGCCATCTTCATTGTGGCATCAGCTGTCTTCTTCGCTGCAACCACATCAAGCTTCTTCCCTTGTAGATATCTGCTCAGACCATCAGTGTTAGATAAAATGACCTTCAGCACCACTAAACTGAAAACGAATTGAAAGATACAAATTGAGCGAAGTAGTGCATTGCTATCATTGTAGGTTTTTGGATCATGGTCTTTTGGCAGTTTGAGAAGTCCTTGAATAATCTTTGGCATTTGTTCTACCACTGTCTTCACTGCTGCCCAGTGACAAGACCATCTAGTAACACTCAGAGACTTAATTGTTAGCGTCACATGCTCCTTATTCTCAACTTCCATGTCCTTAAAAAAGGTGTGACGTTTTGGGCTCCCCTCTATGAAATTGTAAAGGCTCTGGATGGTACCTAGAGCATTCCGAAGTGGCTCAATCACGGTCATAGTATCTTGCCAAATTGAGTCGATGACCGTTGCAGTGAACACTCCTTCATGTGTATGGCGAGGCCTTCGTGCGTTCCACTCATATTTGCCATGCCGTCAAAGTATTCTGCAACTACATTCTCTAAATTCAACTCAAGTTTATTGATGGCTGTCTTTACAAGTCCATACAATACTTTTCCCTCTGTAGAGCAGATTGGGTAGAAGACTGCAAATGTTTCTTTGGTTTTGCCATTGTAAACATATCTAAGGCATAGGGAAACCTGTCCTGCTCTACTGATGTCTGATGTTTCATCCACAATAATTCTGTAATATTTGCTACTTCTCACTTCTGCTGTTCTCTGAAGAATAAATTTTGCCATTATATCCACTAGCTCATTTTGAATAGCAGGTGCTGTCCACTGGGCGCATGACTTGAGCTGTGTTTGAAGCTTAGACTTCAGCCATGGCAAATGATTGCATCTTAGGCAAAGTAGCTCCAAAAATTTTCCTCTGTTTATATCAGATATTTCCTATATATCATTCTGACGCTCTTCCAGACCTCTTGTGGGAGATTTTGTTGCACAGTATACATCAAACATTGTATGATTACTTTTAAATACTGCTTGTTACTTGCAACCTGTTCCTGATGAGCACTATTTAATTGCTGCAACACGGAGGTGTTCTTTTTATGCATTGACTTGAATTGTACCCATTTTGTCATAGATCTGACATGATTCTTGCTCTTGGCATGTTTACTTAGCTTTGACATTTTCTTCCAATTCGTATACATGAATGAAGTAACCTTACCAAATTTTGTACATGCAAAACACACACATGCATCCTTCTCCACATCATAACTGATCAGGGATACTTCTTGTATCATTCAGGTTGAAATCTTCGGGCAAATGATTCATTGCCAAATTTTGTTGCAGGGCATTCATCTAATATACGTTTTGGGGCCTGACAAGTAAATATTTCTTGTGTGGTCTCGCTGGTCTCACTGGGAACGGACATCTCAGACTGTTGATCTGGAGTAGATGCTGCTACTTGTGTCAGATCATCCATTGCTATTGGTGTAGGTGGCACCAAGTTCGACAGCGACCCTGGTGGAACAATTTGTTGTACACCCTGATCTGATTCAATCAGTTTCCGTTCATCAGTTTATTCCAACAATGACAGTAGATTTACCTTGTCAATTTCCATGGGAATGGCTATTGCTCCAAACTGTTGAGCCAGGGCTGCATTCATAGGCTCCTTCTCAGTAATCTCAGACATCATTTGCAAGAACTGTCACAATTGACAACGAATCTCCCAAACTGTTACTTTCAGTGGGTTGACTCAATTACGTCGGTTCTGCCTCTGTTTTTGACAGTTCACTCAGCTGGTTACTGTGCTTGGTTGTCATACCACTTTCAAATGAAGAAATGGCTTATTTTCGACTGGGATGAATCGGATGATTCGATTACTGGGTAACATTTTACGTTTTGACCATTGTAAACTTTTTGAGAATGGACCTCTTTATAATCACTGTTGAATTCCTTGCCACATTCTTCACACTGAACGTGATATCGATAAAACCGTTTACGAGACAACATAATATTCTGATATTGTAACGGATTGAGAGAAGGCAGATAGAGAGACAACTATTGAATTGTAGATGGTGCTTATTTTGCGATCAAGGGATGAATTTGAAAAATCATTACGAGAATTTTTTGCATTTTTTAATTTTTGGAGATATTTTCCGGGTTTTATTCTAAACAGAGTTCACATAAATCACCATGCCTAGTAAATGTGGTAAAATCGTTATATATAAACTAATATTTTATTCACAGTCAGATAGCAATGGTTCAGGGGAAATTTTAGTGAAGTCAGTTAATTTACACCATGAGCTTCATGGACTAAAACTGAAAGTCAGTTGAAGGTACTCCTGTAGTAAATAATGTTAAAAGACAAAACATCAACAATAAGTTATTCATAGTCAAAACACTAAGGTCCAAAGCACTGATTAAATTTGCACAATCAAGGACAAGGCACAGTACAAATATTATAATTAGTATATTATGTAAATGAGCAACAAAAAAAGCAAATATGTACTAATTTATGTTTACATTAAACAACTTTAGGTAACACTTACATCAAAGCAAACTGCATTGACAATCATAAGTAAAAAATGAGCAAATAAACATGTGAAATATTTCTACCCAAACACGTGTTTGTCGCCAACATTACTTAGGATCTTGGTTTTATAAAGACATAAAAATTTTGCAGTAATTTTTAGATTTTTGATGTTTTCCCAAACATTTTGAGATTTTTTATTTGCTTTTGGAATACTTAAAAAACTACAAAGATTTTAAAGATTTATTATTTATGGGATTTTTAACCCGGTGTACGATCATTTGTGCCCAAATGACAAGATTATTTTTTCCCAAATGGATCAATTTTCACAGCACTTGGGGGGGCTGCAGGCCCCTCAGCTCCCTGCCTCTTACACCTATGTGTCTGGTTGCACATTGAATTTATTTTTAAACGTAAATAAATTTTCCACAAGAAATTGGGTCAAAATAAATTGTATAGTAATAATATACCCAGAAGTT
Organism: Heliopora coerulea; assembly: GCA_030142905.1. NCBI lineage: Eukaryota > Metazoa > Cnidaria > Anthozoa > Scleralcyonacea > Helioporidae > Heliopora > Heliopora coerulea. Next base: position 229,770 of record JASJOG010000111.1, on the reverse strand, counting down.
ATCAGAAATAGTTACACTCTGCTTCTACAGGATTATTCTACCTGTATATGGGGCAGCAGATGTTGTTGTTTCTTGAACAATGTGTAAGGTTTGTAATATATGTTTATTTGCAGCAGTGAATTCATTGCAGCAGTAGTAATTCATTGCAGCAGTGAATTCCAGCTGATGCAATCATTGCAAAACAAAAGAAAATTACAACCACAGTGTGACATGCTATAATTCATTTACTGACTTGTATTTGTCTCAGAAATCATTAGGTGCATATAAATTAATTCTATACATTGCACATTGCAGCAAATCATAAATATAAAAACATCACAAACCTTTGCTTTTATAAAGCAATATGCAATATTGGAGCTTATGCCATGAAATTTGTCCTCTAACATGGCCCAACAGAAACAGAGACTTGCCATCTGTTAGTGCTTCTTTTCCTCCAGTGCCAATGCCAATGGCCTTGTTTTCTAAATTTGAATGTTTGTATATTAAGAAGCATGTTCTCCAGCTGGTACAGGGTCTACACAAAACAAACTGGTGATGCAACAAACTTGTACATTTAACTGAACTGTACTTAATGCTTGCATGATAATAACTTTGGAGTAAATATAATTTAAGAGTGAATTTTTAAACAGAATATTCTGTTTTGTTCCAAAAACTGAAATAAATATTGTTTTTTCTTGAATATTGTTTTAATCCTTATATTGGATGGTTGGATTGCAGATTAATTTCAAGATTCCCATAAATCGACACCATTGACAATGTACAATTGCCTTTATTTAAGTTTTATGTCTTATAAAAAATTTATTTTACAGAGGCCAGGGGCGGATTTAAAGTTCATTAAATAAGCCGTGTGACAAAGTAAAAATTGCACCATAAACAGAATTTAATGTCTTATACAGTATGTAGAATGCATATCGCACGTTTGCATAAAGTTATGCAAATGGGAGTTAATTTATTGCGAGAAACTTTCATCCATGGGTCACCTCCAGGTTTCCCCTGGCAATGTATGTGAGTGGCTGGCATTGCCTGCATCTAGACGTTACCCTATGCTAGGGCTACAGTGCCCAATGACTGCTAAAATGTTATTTTGATGGAGTTAGGGAAGTTAGTAATTTTTTGAACTTGCCTGTTAAGTCAACATACTGAATTAGTTAACTTTATTATTATTATTATGAGTTTTGATTGGTGTAGAGTCTGAAACGTCATTTTGCAGGATTTGCACCTTATATTTGTGTTTTGTTTTGTTAGTGGCTGCATCTCGACAATGAATAAATCCTGCGGTTGAATCGTAGCCACATGGCTCTTCTCGTTTTCAGCATGTCTTCAATGACAATGTGGAAGCAAGTACACTGCGCTTTAGTTAACAATGATAGAGCAACGTTATGAGAGCTTTATGATGAAATTGATAAGAAACTTTTCTTGTGTGTTATGCACTGCAGACAATCTTATTCAGTAGGTTGACAAGGGTATAAACAGAAATATAACTGCCGAAAATTCTATAGCTGATTATGCCAAGAACAAAGAAAATCATCTCATTGCTCTGAGGTAAGAAAGCTTTAATGTATTCATGAATATTTATTATGTAAATGAACTTTCCTTGGGTCTAGAACTCCCACTTCACCTAAGTGGATCACCCAGACATTGTGTGAATTTTACATTTAAATGCACCCTCTAGATAGTTTGTTATAGTTAGCATTCTGTTTTAACTATACCAATCGGAGTTAATTCTTACAAGTATTAAGGAATTTAAAGTTGCATATTCAAACTTGTTCATTGCGTGAGTTTGATTGTATGAGATATTTTAATTATGCCTGAGATGTAAACACAGTGAAAAAAGTATGATTTGACCAGCAGTCTCATGCTCCAGAAAAAAAATCTGAATAGTCGTGTTTCTTTACACTCTGTGTTATCTTTTCTAGATCTGATGGTACTGGAAACTGCCTTTACAGTTCGATGTCTTTGCTTTTTGTTGGTGACAATACTCTGATTGGTGATCTGAGACTCATTACATCAATAGGATGTGATAACTTTGGGTGAAGCAACTACCTGAAATATACGAAAAGAAACTTCAGCGTTTGGAGTGAAGGCCCTTTGTCGGGAAGTTAGTCGGCCGATGAAGGGCCTTCGCTTGAAACGTCGAAGTTTCTTTTCGTATATTCCAGGTAGTTGCTTCACCCAAAGTTATCGCATCTTGTTATCCTTGACTACCTACACTGGCACCCATTGCTCAAAATTACATCAATAGACCTTTTCTTGCATGCTGATTATTAATGTGTGCATCCTTGACACCCTTAGGGACAACCTTTTCCAGTCAGTGTCTAGTATGGTTCCTATATCTGTATTCTTTGAAGCTATTGAAACTAACTTATCCTTAGATGAGTTAGTTTGGGCAGAAACCATTGTAAACTGAAGACAAGAAATGGTGTGGGTTTATATGTTTTCTGGCTTTATCAACAGTCATTTGCAGAAATATTTTTTCACACTACCCTGATTTTGATTCTAATCTTCCCAGATGGGGTTTGTTATTCAACCAAAAAATTGAACCTCATCCTCCTGTCAAACCATTTTTTGATGATCTAAGTATACTGTTTTGTTATGGAGTACTTCCTTCTTCTGTGACATTTAAACATAACCATTATGTACCATTAATCTGTAGTGCTGAAACAAGAAAAAGGAAGTTGATTACTTCTTCCTTGCCAAAATCTAAAAAAGTTGCAGTGTTCAATCAAAACTGTCATTATTGCCCTCTACCAGAACTGGAAATGTAATGAAAAAAACTCCAGACATTCCTATGAAAACTGCCTTATCTATCATTGTAGCTAAGTCTGAGCCACCTAACTTGCTTGACAATATTTCTTCATTAACCATTATGGTTACCTCTAAGTTAGGCACTCCATCACGTACAGCTGTTTCTTCAGCTCCACAGAGGGTTATCATGTCATTATCAAACAGTGTTGTTTCATCGGTCAGTAAGGTAGCTTTTTCATCAGTCAGTAGTACAATCATTTGTACAGATCATAGAAATGAATATAATGTGGCCTTTTACAGGGATAAGGTGAAAGGTATGAAGAATTCTGAATTTTTAAGCCTAATTAAGAATGTCTTTGTTCCTTGATGTAATAACTATAATATTTTGTAATTTAAGAGATAAAGGATAAAATTGCATTTCACACTACAATAAAATAAAGTACAAAGTGGACTATTTCTGTAAAGGCTAGCTATTTCTTTATGAAAAGACAGCATGCACTATTAAAAAGACCTGCCATTTGAGGGCTTTACGTTTTGCTCACTATGATACTCAAAATGTAGGAAATGGCATTTCAGAGGTGCAAAATTCAAAAATTTTCCGGGGAAGCATGTTCCTGGACCCCTTAGAATAGTTATGACTAAGCGAAAAAAAGTTCTAGATCCGCCCCTGGTGGCACATTATAAATTTTAACAATAACATTAAAGTCTTTATACAGCTTCAAGTTTACTTACTTTCATCCCAATATTTTTCCATGCTGATATGAGACAACTCTGGGTAGCTCAGTGTGCATTCTTCCCATCCTTCAACTAAACCATCTGAGTCGGGGAGAATGATTCTCCCATCTTCCAATCATAACTTTGCTATTCATTCCTTCTCTACCTTCCTCATGCTTTCCTGAACAGTTTTTACTGCACTGAGCCTTAATCTATGAGCAAGACCATGGCCATCAACGAGGATGCCACCCTTCCAAATGTGGTCTGGTTGCTTTCGATGTTCACTTTTTGTATGAGAATTATTTGGTTTCCCATCAGCTAGCTGGACATTCTTTGTGACCAAGTGAAGGTGTCATGGCGGCGTAACGTGCATCACTAAGCTCCGATGTTCTCCTCCTTTACTCTCTTATTATGGCCACTTTAACCCTCAAATCTTTAAGAGAAATATGGAATGCTGAATTTCGTCCTAACATTAAAAAAGAAATTGACAACATTAACTTGTCAATCAACCCAAGTGGTGAAAAGGCTCAACAACATCCAAAACTCACAACAGTTACTCAGCGATAAGTATGATTCTATTATGACTTCAATTCACACAACCAAGAAACAAGTTAATGATCTGTTTAAATGGAATGAAGCCCATAAAGAGGATTTAAGCAAACAAAGAGATTCCATTTATGATATTCAAGTTGAACTTGATGTAATGCAGCAGTATTCCAGAAAGGATTGCCTAGAACTCTCGGGAATCCCAGTTCTCCCAGCGGATTGTTAAACAAAGCTTGTCTAAGAAGTTGGAGAAATGATAGGTGTAACTGTAGAAAATCTAGACATCTCAATTGCCCATTGAAAATTGTTTGAAGGGAGAAGCATGATCAGTTCCACAAATTGCATAAATATGCTGCTGGCAAGTGTCAATGACGTAGTTTGTTGTATGTCGGCCAGACGAGACGGCTTCTCCACACGCGAATCTCAGAGCACTTGGGCATCTCTGCACTTACTGGCAACAAGCGAGTCAATCTTCCAACAAGCATACTGTGACATCACTGTGACACTGGACACCTTCGCCTGATGATTTCACCATCTTGTCTTCTTCCTTCAACTCTGTACTTCTCGTCAAACTTCTCTGCAAACTCAACCCATCACTTAATGCCAACATGGGCTCTTTTCCACTTTTTTTAGTTTAAGACTTTTCATTTCTTGACATTTCCACTACATCTCAGTCTGCTGTTTCCTTTTGTCTTTTCCACTTCCATTCTTATGCCAATATCTCATTAATACATATCATGTAACATAACAACTATATGCTTGAGGAAGTTTATTGTACAGGTTAGTGTAGTCTTGAGAAAGACTGTTGGTTGAAGTGACTGACGTTTCGACAGCCTTAGCGGCGGTCATCTTCAGAGTCAAAAGGAGAGTAAATGTCAGGTTCGCCTGTATTTGTATCTGGCTCGTGCGTGATACAAATACGAGCCAGATACAAATACAGGCGAACCTGACATTTACTCTCCTTTTGACTCTGAAGATGACCGCCGCTAAGGCTGTCGAAACGTCAGTCACTTCAACCAACAGTCTTTCTCAAGACTACACTAACCTGGACGATCAACTTCCTCAAACATGTTACGATTCTCCCAGGTTCAAACCATTTACTTTATAACCACTATAATATTTATCACCTTGTAATATAAGTTATTCATTGTCTGAGGATGTTGTGTGCAGCAACAAAACGTTAGAATTATACTATAAACCTTTAAATATGCTTATTATTAATTTTTTTGCCGGGCTTTATTATTTCTTTTTTTGTTTAAGATGGGTCCGAGTTATGGTAACTTGTTTGTTGGTTATGTTGAAAACATATCTTCAAGCAGTACACAGGTCCAATCCCTGATTTCTTTGGGAGATTCATTGATGACTGTGTAGGTACAACATCATACTCACGTATGGACTTAGAGCGCTTAATCAACTTTGTTGATAACTTCCATCCAGCGCTCAAGTTTACATGGGAGATCTGTGAAATATGAGTGTCATCCCTATATATTTTAGTCGCCATTAATGATGATGTGCTCACGACGTTTGTGGCCTACAAGCCTACCAATTCTCATAGTTATCTTTTCTTTTCTTCTTCCCACCCCAAGCATGCTAAGAAATTCATCCCTTATTCTCAATTCTTGTGTCTTCGCCACATTTGCAGCAATGACCGGGACTTTAAGATGAAGTCCTTGGAAATGAGATCCTTTTTTGCCCAATGTGGTTATCCTTCTGATTTATTAGACACCACTATCCAAAGAGTGTTCAAGGTCTCTTGTTCGGACATTCTAAAACCACTTTCAGAGCAAATTTCTACAGAAAAGATTCCATTAGCCTTGACATTTCATTCCTTTAACTACAAAGTTAGGGATATCATCATTCAGGATTTCAATATCTTGAAAAATTATCCTAAGACATCGGCTATTTTCACCGGTAATCCATTGATCTCCTTTCGGCATAATAACATTCGTGATTCTTTAATACACAATGCTATTAAACAAAATTCATCATTACCAGCCGGCACTTTTTCTTGTTCTTGAGCTTGCTGTTACACATGTCCTTTTCTCAGTCAAAACAGCTCCGTTCGTGGACCCAATTGTAATTTCATTGTTTGGCATAATTTCACATGCACCTATTGCATATCATGTAATAAATGTGCCAAACTTTACATCGAAGAAACTGGCTGACATCTCTCTGACAGGTTTGCCAAGCATCTTTGTTCCATAAGGAACAACGATGTTGACAACCATGTCACCCTTCATTTTAACCGTGCTAATCATTCTATTTCAGATTTTAAAGTTTGTACCATCTCATCCATCTCCGGTGGCAATGATAGCCGCTAGAGACAGGAAAGGTGTCTCATTTTCAAACTTGGAACAACTCATCCCCATGGGCTCAACGAAGGTTTTTCTTTTATTTAACCACCTTATAAGTTTTTGTTTTTGTCTAGCATGGGTGAATAGAAACATTAGCTTATACACTGTTTTCCCTTGGTTTTGTTTTCATTGTTAACATATGCAACTTTCTATTTACCTGGGTTCTCTGGCAGTTTCTCCCTGTGCCGGTTTATTGATTGCTGTTAAAAACAGCAAGTGACTTCCTTGTTGTTGCTAGGTCATTGATATTTGTTTTTATTTCTCACATTTCAATGGTTCATTTTTGTCACATAACTCCCTTTAGCATAGAACCTAGTGCAGTAGTCATTCTTCTTTTAGAACTTGTTTCACTCTCTGACAAAGGGCCATAGCTCAATACATTGGAAATTTTCATTATATATTCGGCAGTCTACCAACCTTTTAACTTTTTTTGCTGTTTTCAGATAAGTCGCATTAGAGCTTTGTAAATGACTTTATGAAGTCGACTGCACAATTATACATCTTTCCTTTGAGGACACCTGCGACTATGCCTGATTCAATGCAGATATCGCACAAACCAGTGCTTTGGAATCGTTTGCCTGCTATGGATAGGAGGGTGGAAATTAATAAGAAGACATTAGCATAGAGGTCGTTCTACCTCCAGACGACCTCGTATGCCTTCCCATATAATGCTTGGTCCATGACAATCATGATTTCAGGAACATTTAAGATCTTCCCTATGTCCTCTTACTGACGTGAAATATTCACAGTGAACAACTGAGTCATGGGAACATTTATCATGGGAAGATATCCAACCACATCTTGCATAACTGGTTCATGAGTGCAAGACAAAATGTTTAAGCCTGTCCAGCTCGGAATCTGCCGATTCTCTCCTTTAACCAGTCTTGCAACAAGCCAAAGTTGATCTTTTCCAGAAATCTGTTCCTGGCTACCAAAACCAATTGTAGCTGTTCTGAGGGGTTGCGGTCCTATTTTGTCTTGTAAGGAATAAGGGGCTATGGACTGGACTTCCTGGGTGATGGTCCTTTCCTTCGGTTTCTTTACAATGGGGGCTGTACACCTTTGGTTGGGCAGCAATTCCATTAATGCAGTGAGTTGTTCTGTCCCCTGTAAGAGTTTCCACTAACCTATCAATGTTATCCCATGTCAGGTTAGTGAACACATTTGCTTGGATAATCACTGGAAGAACTACTTGTTGATTTAGGTTGGCTGCCATTTTCTGCAAGCATAAAGCTGTGTCATTTTCTTGTTGGGAATAGAGCATATCATGCCCGAGTCCATTTAGCACATGTATCAACTTCAAATTTCCAGTTAACATTTTCCCCCTGTATGACAACCGAACATGTTTAGGTGGTTTGCTTTTGCCAGACGATGTTGCATAAATAAGGTCTTGGCTGAAAGAGCTTATTAACGTCTTATAGAAGGATCAGTTGTGGGTTGCTCACCAAGGAGGACTCTGGTAAAGAACCTTGCAAGGTAGTCTGGAACAGGGAATTTCTCAGGTTCAACAGCAGCTGGATGAATTAGTCATGGTGTGCTATACTTCATATCTATGAAGTGTCATTGGATGGGAGCAGAACACTTATCAATATTTGTGATGTCAGTGGTTGTTAGCTTGTGGTTCACAAGTTCCTTTTCAAAGCAAGATGTTCTTTAACCGTTTCTCTAAGGCTAAGGTTACATGGCATGACCGGCAGTTTCCTATTATTATTTGGAAAAATATCTAAGCTTTCACCAAATTCTGCCTTGACTTTCCTTCTCATGTGCTTTTGGGTGGATTCACGGAGCTTCTGCACTCCTCTTTATTGAGCAAAAATTTCGAGCTTTCTTCTTAGATGAGTCGTGGTCACCATGTTCTTTTTGTATTTAACGAAAGAGATAGGAGACAGCAGCGTTCTGCATTTCCTTTTCAAGATTTAGAGGAAGCATATTATCAATTGAATGCTTTTCCAGGCCAGTGGAATCTTGGTGATAGGACCTATGGTAATGATGATGAACTTTATTTTAACACAGTCTCCTTATCATATAATGGTCTTCCTTTAATATAAATAACAATGCCCAGCAGATTGTGCGAAGTATCGCCATATGTAAACATTAACAATTGCATAAACAAAGAAGGCTAGAAGAGTTTAAAACATATTTATTGACTGACGTTTCGTCGCTACAAGCAACATCTTCAGAGTGGAGATCAGGGATTACAACAAGATATATTTATATTAAACAAACAGTATCGAATAACAATTAAGATGATATATTTACAACAGTAACGGAAATTGACAGGAGACAGCAGTAAGGTGTTATCAGAAGAGGGAAAGAGACATCGAACCAATATTCCAGTTAAGAATGGGTTTTGATTTATTAATTATAAGACTTTCTTTAAGGAGTAGTTCAGAAACAGAAGGCGACGAGGATAATATTTTGAAGTCAGAAAAAGAAATGGGATGGCCAGTTTCAATGTGGTGGGAAAGGATACTAGTGGGAAAGGGATTAACTCTTCTGTTACCTGTCAAGGGTGAGATCCCCATATGATCTGAAATGCGTGTGTGTAACTGTCGGCTAGTTTGGCCAACATACAATGCCTTACAGCATTGACACGTAAATAAATACACCACATGCGATTTCAGGCCATCAGGGATCCTGTCCTTGACAGGGAAAAAAGAGCCAAGACAAACTGATGGGCGAAAGACGAAGCGTAATGAAACTTGAGGAAAGGCGGACAATAATAGTTTGATGAGTTGAGTGTGAATTTGAAGGCCATGTGAACCAGTATACGATAGAGAAAAATAAATTAAAAACTTAGGAGCAATAGAAATCTTGGAAGCGGACAAAAAGGATTTATCTAAAAATGAACCTACACATTTGTCAACCAGGGTAGCTGGGAATTCATTTTTAATGAAAATTTGTTTGAGTTTCTGGAGTTCAGAGTGCAAGATGGAGTAGCTAGAGCATAAATTAAAATATCGAAATAGAAGGGAAAAGATAAGACCTTTTTTATAGCAGTCCGGAATAAAACTATTAAAGTTAGTTAGTAAACCGGTGTAAGTGGATTTTCGGTAGATACTGGTGGTGAAATTAATTTCAGAGCGGTTGATTTTTATGTCAAGGAAAGATAAGGTGCTGTTATTCTCGGTTTCGTGTGTAAATTTGATATTAGCATGCTGTGAGTTTAGATAGTTAAGAAATGGTAGAATATGAGTCGAAGATCGAAATAGAAGGAAACAGTCGTCAACATAACATCGGTAGAAGATGGGTTTGAATTGTGAAGGACAGTTGTTAAGCCAGCTGGTTTCATAAAAGCAGAGAAAGATGTTAGCGAAGAGAGGTCCCAGAGGGGAACCCATAGCAACACCATCAACCTGTTCGTAGAGTTGGTTGTTGAAAAGGAAATGGTTGTTCTTAACAGTAAATTCTAAAAGTTTCTTAAATTCATTATGGGAAAATCCTTGAAAACAATTTTGGTTATGGAAAAGTAAACAGAGTATGATATTTATGGTTTCGTTAAGTGGGATGTTAGTAAATAAAGATTTGATGTCGAAACTGGCCATAATGACTTCCTTAGGGTTGGTTTTAAGACTTGAGAGTTCAGTAATGAAAGAAAAAGAATCCTTAACTACATATATACTAGAAGAGATCGGGCGAAGCAATGGGACAAGGAATTTGGCCAGTCTGTAAGAGTGAGTGCTAATTGAGGAAATTACAGGTCTTAAAGGTATATCAAATTTATGCACCTTAGGAAGTTCATAAAGTAATCCAGGTCGAGAGCCAGTTGGGAAAATTTCCAGGTTGCGTTCTTAGGTTGTGTCCGTGATAGGTCCGTTCTTCTTTAAATCTCGAAGGTATTTCTTCAAGATTTAAAAAACGGATCTATCATGGACGCAACCTACCATGAAATTTTCCTGACCGGCTCTTGACCTGGATTACTTTATGGACTTCCTAAGGTGCATAAATTTGATATACCTTTAAGACCTGTAATTTCCTTGATTAGCACTCACTCTTATCTTTCCTTGACATAAAAATCAACCGCTCTGAAATTAATTTCACCACCAGTATCTACCGAAAATCCACTTACACCGGTTTACTAACTAACTTTAATAGTTTTATTCCGGACTGCTATAAAAAAGGTCTTATCTTTTCCCTTCTATTTCGATATTTTAATTTATGCTCTAGCTACTCCATCTTGCACTCTGAACTCCAGAAACTCAAACAAATTTTCATTAAAAATGAATTCCCAGCTACCCTGGTTGACAAATGTGTAGGTTCATTTTTAGATAAATCCTTTTTGTCCGCTTCCAAGATTTCTATTGCTCCTAAGTTTTTAATTTATTTTTCTCTATCGTATACTGGTTCACATGGCCTTCAAATTCACACTCAACTCATCAAACTATTATTGTCCGCCTTTCCTCAAGTTTCATTACGCTTCATCTTTCGCCCATCAGTTTGTCTTGGCTCTTTTTTCCCTGTCAAGGACAGGATCCCTGATGGCCTGAAATCGCATGTGGTGTATTTATTTACGTGTCAATGCTGTAAGGCATTGTATGTTGGCCAAACTAGCCGACAGTTACACACACGCATTTCAGATCATATGGGGATCTCACCCTTGACAGGTAACAGAAGAGTTAATCCCTCTCCCACTAGTATCCTTTCCCACCACATTGAAACTGGCCATCCCATTTCTTTTTCTGACTTCAAAATATTATCCTCGTCGCCTTCTGTTTCTGAACTACTCCTTAAAGAAAGTCTTATAATTAATAAATCAAAACCCATTCTTAACGGGAATATTGGTTCGATGTCTCTTTCCCTCTTCTGATAACACCTTACTGCTGTCTCCTGTCAATTTCCGTTACTGTTGTAAATATATCATCTTAATTGTTATTCGATACTGTTTGTTTAATATAAATATATCTTGTTGTAATCCCTGATCTCTACTCTGAAGATGTTGCTTGTAGCGACGAAACGTCAGTCAATAAATATGTTTTAAACTCTTCTAGCCTTCTTTGTTTATGCAATTGTTAATGTTTACATATGGCGATACTTCGCACAATCTGCTGGGCATTGTTATTTATATTAAAGTTACGATTTCTGCCTGGACAATCACTCATAGACATAATGGTCTTCCGGAGAGCTGTGTAACATATAAACCACTTGCAGGTGACATCACTAGTCAAGTGACTTTTGCATCTGGAGGACAAGCAGCTGGGGAAAGTATGGTTAATTTCTGTTCAAACCGGTCAACTAGGAATGGTAATCGTAGCTTTTATCGATTACCTTCTGTTTAAGGCCAATGTTTGTGAAATAACATGGGAGTTGATGAAAGAACAACTAGCTGTTTGGCTTCATAAAATAGGACAAGCAGACATTACTCCAACTTGACATACGAGAGTGCAGCAATCATTTTGTGTCAGGTAAGAAACTTTTTATAGACTTTCCAACCTTCTCGAATAAATCCATGTGTATGTTGGTCATTCTTTGTCTGTATGTAGAATTATGAGCACGCTTGCATTGAAATATTGTGATTTGAATTGCAAATATTTTGGTATTTTTATGTAAATTTGTCGGCAGACCTGCTTCCCTGTTTGACAGGGACAACATCGACTGGATGCCAAATAAAAATTTTGGATTCACCTTGGCAAAAAACTATGTAACGAAAGAGGTTCAAGACTTTTTGGGAGGCACGAAAAGAAAAAGAGAAGTGAAAGTGAGGCTGCCCTTCTGGATTTGTCAAAAGTAATTGTCGAGGAAGAAAGTGAAGGGGAAAAACCACCAGTCAAAGAAGCAACAACACAGAGTGATATTGATTTTTTTAATGCTCAAGAGAACAGAGATATAAAGAAATGCTTACAAAGAAAGTGCATCAACAAGGATTCGTTCAAGAATGACACTGAAAAGGTTCTATTTTATACTGGGTTGGCCAAATGGTTAATACTGTATTCTGTGTTTACCTTCATACATACTTCCCTACCTCAGTCAGCAACTTGTACCCTCAGCCCTTTTCAATAGCTGCGTTTGACTTTGATTAAATTGAGACTTGGATTATCAGGAAAAGACTTGGCATACAGATTTGGGATATATAAATGAACAGTTTCAAGGACATTTTTGCAAACATTGGACGTTCTCTACCATCGATTATCACCATTGATATTCTGGCCAGAAAGAGATGTTCAAAGAAAAACTCTACCTGTGAATTTTCAGAAACATTGCCTAAAATGTTGTGTAATAAGAGACTGGTTTGAACATTTTTTAGAGCGACCTGAAAATGTTCTTGCACATGTCCAGATGTACTCATCATATAAACATAATAATACTGTCAAGTACTTAATTATTATTACCATTCACCGAAGGTAAAGCCCAGCTTAGTGGAATTGACAAGACGACTTGCCAATGTTCGGATTCATGTGGAACAAGAGTAGTAAATAAAAATAGGAGAATATTCATAGAACTTACCAATCACATGCCGCCATTCGCAAAGGTCATTGGGAGGGAGCGTTTTTTTGACCTCTATTAACCCTCTCAACCAATCAAAGATGGGTTCGGGGTGGGTGACCGCCAAAGACGACAAAAGACAGCATAGAGTGGTGCAGTCGGTAGAAACCAATTCGCTAATAATATTTTTAACTTTTTATAGCTGAAAATACCAAACCAGGAGGTTTTGCTATTCCATATGCAAGGGCTCCTGATGCTGCTGCCAATAGAGGATTTTTTATCACACCTTTAGTTAAACCTTTCATAAATCGATAACTGTTATTGTTATAAGCACCTTCTATTTGTCGGTTATTTTGTGATTTTAATTTTTTAACAAATTCACCGTATCCTTTACCATTTATTAAGCGTTGTATTTGTTGATTATTTTGCAATTTCCAATCTTTAAGAAATCCACCATATCCTTTGCCTATTTGATATTTTTTTCGGTATAATTCTTTCATTATGTCCCCGAAGATCGGGATGTTAAAAAGTGTAAGTCCAATACCGCCTGATTGATTTCTATTCAACAAGATAAAAAAAAAAAGTGGTTCTTACTAGTAATTATGATTACTATTAACAAACCACTTGGCAAGCTGTGAGATTCGAACTCATGGCCGTTTATAACACAAACGCTCTGCTGCTGAACAATGTGCGTCATAACACTCTGCCACTGAGCTAAGCTTGCTCCCGACAATTCGGTATCGTTTTTATATATTTTAGGCTAACCTGTCATGCAGTTGACTCTTCCTACATCTCCGGTTCACAACACGTAATGATCCCAAGACATAGAAAGAGTGACTGCAAGATTGGTTAGCATGATTGTGATTGTAAATTTCGGGGTTAAAATAGACGGTTGGTATCGTTTTCTAAATGTGGGATAGTGGTCTTAACAGATTGTGGGTAAAATGTCATGCATAGCGTTAATTGGTATTAAAATCTCACAAGCTAATTTTATTTTCACAAAACAAAGCGTAACTTTTTTTCTTTCTTACCGAATTTGCTCGAAACGATATCAAAATGTTCCTTATAGTCAAGCGATTCAGATTATATCTGTCATCGTTGGGTTTGGATAAGCGGTTTGGGAGTTATCGTCGATTTCGTCAGTTAGGGGTTTCCATTCGATTTTGCTGTGTGACTTGCCGCATGACTTGCCGCATGACTTGTCACATGATTTGCCATGTGTAGGTTTGTTTATTTAAGTAAACTGAAGGTTGATGGATGACTTTCTAGAAGGTTTCAAATTATCTAAATTTAACGTTGATTTGCCTCATGACTTGCCGCATGACTTGCAGCATGACTTGCCGTGTGATTTTTCGCATGACTTGCCGCATGATTTTCCGCATGACTTGTTGCGTGACTTGCCACCTGTTGGTTTGTTTATTTAAGCAAATTGAAAGTCGATGGATGACTTTCTAGAAGGTTTGGGATTATCTAAATTTAGCTTTGATTTGAAAGGTTTTTATTAGATTAAAACTTACCTGATTGTTTTATTTTGTGAAAGTTTTTATATTCTTTTATAGATTTGTTTGTAAATGCGTTTTTTTACGGCGTTTTGTATTTTTGGGCTTTTAACTGGTAGGATTTTGTTGGTTATTTTATCGGCTGCTCGAGATGCGATTTCGCGTTTGATTCGATGTTTTATCGATTTTTCAAGTGTTTTTCCTGCTTTTACTGGGTTTAAGAAGGCCAAAGAGTGACCCGTTTGACACGTACAATGATGCTTGCTTTTCATTTGTATCTTGTGCTAAACGAAGGAGAAATTGAAAGAAGATGCTCATGTTTCTGCACCTTTAATTAGTGTTATTAAATGCGCTGAACATGAGATGTGTAATGTGCAAGATTCGAACTTGCCACTATCTCTCAACATGTTCACTGAGATAGTTCGGCTTTACCTTTTTTGCCGACATTACTCGTGGTATTATAAGGTCTAAAATATGTTTATATATAGTTATTACTTACCTTGCTATTATTCTTGCTGCCAAGCTTGAACGTCTTCGTCTTGTAGGAAGCGTGGTTCCTCATTTTTGTTTGCCTTTTTTCGAGAAAAATTTTATAAATCTCGATAACTTAGAAGGTTTTTTGTAAACGTATGGTCCTCCTGGTATTTTTCTCTTTTTCATTTTTCCTGTGTGTCATCTGTGTGTGCGTGTTATTTGATAATTTTTTAATCTGTTTTAATTAGGGTGTTTGTTCGGTATGAATTTCTTTTAGTGATTTGCATGTTGTCGCATTCCTTCGGTATAAATTTCGGTGGAAAATCATTATCGTTTGTAATTTGAATTAGACATGGCAGCGAGAACTTCTGGTGAATGTCATCTTTCAGATTTTAATATTAGGGAAGTGAGAGAGTTGATTTTGAACAAGTATCAACTTTCTGAAAGTTTGTGCTATTTGAAAAAGCGTCGGTTTAGATATCAATGGATTGTTGTCAGTCATGATGATAAATATTCTTGTGATATGGTTCAAAGTGTCCACCACCATTTGTTTTTGTGGTACAGGATTAGTACTCGACTTGCAAAATATAGTCATTATTTTAGTAATCAGCCTTTCGTTCAGCATATTTGTCGCGTGTCTATCAAAATGGATTGGCCGTTTATTAAAATTTTCAAACACGGAGGTTTGAAAAGACGTTTGGACAGATTATTAAATCCGGTGGTGGGTGTCAGTTTGCAAGTTAATTGGCTCAAATCATACATTTCGTTTCCAATGGGGTAAGTATCAAAAAAGATTTATTCAAACGTAATAAAAGTAAAATTCAGGAAATATTTACAAAATTTTTTAACAAGGTGATTATACTATTACTTTGTCTAGAAACATTCTAATAATTTCAAATTCATGACAGTTTTCTATGAATTTAAACATTTTAATGATAAAGTACGTGAGGTAGACCGTATCTATGTCGATGAAGAATGGTAGTTTATTTTCTCTCAAGTGTGTCATTGTTAAGTTGGCGGGTGTTTCGTATGAATATGAGCGACATACGCCTTTTATCAGTATTGTATATTTGAATGTGCTGTCTAGTAGTTTCGTAGTGAATAAGTAGCTTTCGTGTAATCCTGGTACGTAAATGTAGTTAGTAAAATCAGAGTTAAGAATTTTGTGCGTTAGCGTGGAATTGGCTTGTAGTAAGTAAAAATAGCAGCGTTCGTATTTCATTGTTTGTTCATAGCATAAGTATTTTTTACAGTCAGTTAACGTTTTGTCCATGTCGTTTTTAAACATGTCGAAAGTCATGGTTTTCAGTCTGTCTATGAATTGTTCTTTTGCATTTTGTTGTGTTGTTTCGTTTTCGTTTGAGGGTAGTGGATTCACTTTGATTTTTTTCGGTCTACCTCTTTTTTTTATTACAATTTCTTTCGTTTCATCTTGCTCTACCATTCTTCGTTTTCTTTCATTAATGTTTTTATTTCCGGTATTAGAGGTTGGTACTTTCTTTTTTGTGTTGTTTCTGGCTTTGGTGGTTGTTGTGTTTCTTCTGTTGTTCTTGAATTGTTTGGAATGGTGTTATTTGTTGTGGTGATATCGACGGTTGTGGTCGCGATGGGTGGTTGTTGTTCATCGTCATCTTCATGAATGGTGGTATAACCATTCATCACTTTCGGAGGCTGAGGAAGAGGAGGAGGAAATGTCCAGAGGTATTCTTGGTTTTGTTGGTTCGTGGGTTTCGTTTGCGGAAGGTTGTGTGTCGGTGGTATATCGAAGCGAATAGGGTTGAAATGTTGCAGAATGGTCAGGTTCATTGTTGTTGTTTGCATCGGTTGGAAAATTTGGCGTTGGAGTTTGTAAGGATGGGTATTCTCTTGGATTAGGTGAGGGTATTCTTTCTCTTGGATTTGGTAAAGGTTGTCTTGCATCATCAGTTGAATGGGAGTTGAGTCTTGAATTTGGCTTTGGGTAGGTTGAGAAGATTTCTTTCAATTGTTCATCAAAAGGAACTGTGCTATCGGTGTTATCCATTCTGTAGTTTGGTGTTTGTTAGATAGGTAGATGTTGTCTTGTGGACTCAAAGGTTGGAAGTGTTGTGGGACGTGATTGTAGAAAGTTTTATTGGGGTTTTCTGTCAATGCTTCCTCGGGATTTTTTGTTACGTAATCCTCGTCGTCAAAACCCATGTCACATTTTAATCTTAATCCGATTTGGTTCGACAGTGAATTGACAAGTTTATTGTCTGATGAGTGATAGATTAGATAGCATAAGATCGGAATTTCCATTTGTAGATCCAATGTACTTAAAACTTTTGCGTAGTCCGTTTTTAAGTAATTTTCAAAATAGGATAATAAATATAACATAGCCATGGTAAATCTGCAAGTTGTTAGATAGGTTAAAGATTTTGTCACGTATACGTTTTCCAGTGATATTATTGGATACCATGGACGCAAAGCTTCAGTTTCATCTGACATAGGATGTATTCCAAAGTGTTTTTTGGATAATGAAGCAAGATGTCTTTGAGTCATTCCTTTGAATAAATAGATTGAGGCGGGTATAGAATTTAAATCTTTGTAATTGTAAGGTTTTCTTCTGCGAGTGTTAACTTGGTTGCAGCAGTAGGTAATGAAGTCTGGTTAACTTTCCAGTTTAATTATTCTTCCAAAGTCATGATTTGCTAGTAGTTTGTGAAGACAGCAACATGCCATTATGAATGATTTTCGTTTTTAGCGACAATGGTAGTCACGAAATTCTTTTCGGATATATATAGGGTTAATATGTAATGTGATAGCGTTTTAATGAAGCGTATAAATAGAAGTTGATTTTGTTTGTGGAAGATAGAGTTGGAGAAAACAAATACATTTGTAGTCAAAATGGTATTTGTCAAATTGCTCTGCGTTTGGTTTTTATTTTTTTATTTCGTTCAGGAAAGAGTTGGAAAAGTATTGCAAGCTGATTTATCTGGTGGAAGAGGAAGGAGAGGAGGAGGAGGAAACGTTACAGCACCACAGTCGGGAGTAGAAGTAAAAAATTAAGCTAAATCGAGTTTACTGCAAAACAATTTGTGTCATTTGGAATTTGATTTGAAGACGGCTTTGGAAATCAATGATCCGTGCAATGGTTGGGGAATTTTGACAAGCGAACTCGATTATGAAATATATAAATTTGATTGTTTTTTGACGGTTTTGAATTATACTTGCTGTTGTGTGTGGAAACCTGATTGTCCGGAAGGATTAAAAAGCGAAGAGAAAATAATTCCCTACAAGATTTATGATGGTAAAAGTTTGAAGATAGGTTGTACAAAAGGACACTCCCATTCGCAAACAGTTGAATCTACGGTGGGATATGGATCGAAATTTATGAATTTTGAACAATATGGCCATTCGCAGACGAGTGAATGCTCAACTGATTATTTGTTTATTTTTCTGATTGTGATTACTGTTTTGTTGGCATTTGTGGCTGTATGCTTGTTAATTTATAATTTAATTATTAAATTTGTATTACAGTAAAAATTTTTTTTTTAAAAAAAAAAGATGGTGATTGTATGTAATCTTTTTATTAAAGAAAAATTAACGAGATCATTTTACACGAGTTGTTGTTGTTCTTTTGAATGGTGCATTATTCCAATAATTTCTCCTGTAACTCATGAAAATTTCTTTTCCTGGGTTAATTCATTTTGAGGTGTACGTTTCAATTCATAAAGGTTTTTTGTTCACGATTTTTGGATGCATGTTTGCAGCATTTACACCTTTATCGTTTGCAAACCTTACGGGTCCGTCGCTGCTTCTGTTAGCATTTACACACCATGATTCGTCTTCTATACCATCCCATAATGAGTACGGAGCCAGTCCTTTGTATTTTGGATGATTTTTGTATGTTCTATCCAATGCTTTCTTTTTTATAATTCTTCCTGTGTATTTACATATAAGATCTCCTCGTTTGAAAGGTTTTTTTGAAGCATATAGTCCGAAACCGGCATTTGGAATTGTCGATTTTTTGATTCTTAAATTTCTATATTTAGATAAATGTATCCAACAGTGTCCTGACCTTCGGGGTTTTTTTCTACATCTATTGTTTTTTAGAGTCATGTCTTTGCATTGAACGGTTATGGTTTCTGGTAATTGATTTCTGGTTTTTCTTTTCTTTTTATGACTCATCTGAAAATGTAAAATTAAATATAAATTTTCAGACCTAGATATTTATTTTCCGATTTTTTTTTTAATGAAATGAATAATGTAAGTTATTTTATCTGATAAATTTTGAGGAAACGTTATAAATTTATTTTTAAATTGAGAAAATCTTTTTTTGATTTCTTCGGGTGTGTATTCGAATACGTCGCAAGGATCCCCATCGACTTTGTTGAAATGATATGCGGCTTCTATAAATAGTTCTTGGATGAATGCTATATTTGGATTGTCGTCTTCGAATGTTGAATATTCATGATTATTTGAATCGCCTTTATAAATTATCTTGATGATTTCGTTGGGCATGTTCTGTCAAAACAACGTATTTAATTGTTGGTGCAAAGTTTCAATAAGGTGAGGAAGGAAAGCAAAAGAGTGTAAACGTGTTTATGATATTTTAGGGTTTTGATTTATCGTATTTTTTGATTTTAAAAATAGAAATAACCTTAATGAAGATTTGGATTTTAATCTGGATGAATTAGACGGCAGTGTTGATAACGACGAGCAGTGAGAATTGTTTAGAGTATTTGGATGCGGATGCTGACTAAGAATTGCCAATAGATTAGTCCTTCTGGTGGAATGAATACGAAGATTTCTGAATAACAGAAACGCGACAAGATGAGTTCTGGTAAAAGAAGAAGGGTTGCTTTTTCAGATGATGAAATTCGAGATCTCGTAAGTTATGTACTGCAGAATTATCCAGCGGTTTTTAAAGATGATCAAAATGTTAAACATGTTAATACCGTTGCGTATGAACGCTTAGGAATCATTAGCGAAATATTTCGTTATTCTTTCAATTTATCGGCAATGGAAGAACGATATGATGAAGAACTGCCGAGAGATTTGGTGTGGAAATTGGTGTTAAGAAGAATTGTTTCTCATTTGTTGGAAGTTGCCAAGGGTACGGTGAAATTTGATAACATGTTGTTCAGAATATTTTTCGACAGGTTTCCCATGAGGGAATTTACAACCGCTACAGTTACGAAGTCTGATATGACAGTTGATAGAATATTTGAGGAATTAAATTCTCATGTGCAAAGTAATGATAATATAATACATGATGGAGAATGGTCAGGAACGATGATAGTTATGAGATTGGTGACGGATAAGAGGAAGAAAAAGAGTATGACAGTTAGAAATAAGAAGTTTATTTTAGGTTCTGGAAATAATTATGAATTAGAAGGTATGAGAAAAGAGAAGTTCGAAAGTTTTTGTGAAAGTCCGGGATTGATGAGGTTAAAATTTGAAAATAATTGTTTAGCGCACACCATTTTATTGGGTGTGGCTAAAATTGAAAGATCCGAATTATGGAGAGTTTTTATGGCCGGTTATGATAGGTATTTAAAATTAGTCAACAAAGATGAAATACGTGAAATTGAAAACATTTCTTTTACAAAATTTAATGAAATTATGAATCAGCAGGTGTTTGATGTTAGTAAACTTTATGATGGTTATTTAAAGAATAAAAAATATCATTTGTCTGTTTTTAAGAAAAATTTAAATAACGAATTGCCTCCCGTGCTTTTTTATGATTCTTTTATCAATTTGTGTAAGGAAAAAATTTTAGGAGAAGAGCTTAAAATCGATCATGAAAAAATAATTTTATATCATGATGATAATCATTTTGATTTGGTGAATAATTTGGGTTCTTTTTTGTTTAAAAATAGACATGTGAATTATTGTTCAAGATGTTTCAGAAAAATATATGATGAATTAAATCATGTATGTCGTAATGAATATTTTTGTCACAAATGTTTGTGTTCTCATTGATCAAATGATTCTAAAAATAGGAATGAAAAAAAAGTTATTTGTCCATTATGTAATATTTATTTTTTTGATGAGCTTTGTTTGAAAAATCATTATTTAAAGATTCAAAATTATGGCATTGAAGAGAAAAAATTATCCGCGTGTCAAATTTTCTTTTATTGTGGAAATTGCAAGAGTGTTGTTAAAAGGTTTCAAATTATGGATTTTAAAAAGAGAGAAAAAAAATTTCATAATTGTAAAAAAATTTATTGCCCTACTTGTTTAGATTCAAGACCTAAAAATCATTATTGTTACTTACCGGCAAAAAATAAGATAAAAGGAATGAAATTTACGTTTAATGCAAAGGAGAAATATGATATTTATGTTTTTGATTTTGAAACGGAAAGCAAACCTGACAACATGGGTATATTTGTTCCTTATTATTCTGTCATTCACAAGTTTTGTAATTTATGCATGAATGAAAGTGGCATAGAAAAACAATGTTGTGAAAATGAATGGTTTTATTTTGAAGGTTGCGATACATTGACTAAATTTGGTAATTTTTTTTTTGAAAAAAGTAATAGTGCTATTAAAAGCAAATGGTATGCTCACAACGGCTCGAAATTTGATACTTTATTTCTTTTACGATTTTTATTATGTTCGAAAATGGTTAATCCAAAAGTGATAATGAATGGATATAGGATTATTCAATTAACTTATGGAAATGCCGTGGTACAAGATAGTATGTTATTGACTGGAGCATCTTTGAAAAATACAATTAAAATGTTGGGATTCAATCACGAACTTTCCAAAGGATTTTACCCGTATCAAATGACTGATTTGGATTACGTCAGTGTTGTTCCATCGAAATCAATGTTTGATTTATCGAATTTCGATTCAGAAGAAATAATTAATTTTAATGCGTGGTACGAGGAAAAATCGAAACACGTTTATGTTTTACGAAACGAAGTCAAAAATTATTGCCATAATGATGTTAATGTATTGAGTAAATGTTTAGTTAAATTTCACAATATCGTGTTAGAAAATCCAGGGGTTGAAGTTTTGTTCGATTCTTCTATTCTTACGACAGCTTCTTTGTCTGAATATTTTTATGAAAATGAATGATATGAAAGATAAACTTCTCATTGAATCTCCTTATGGTTATAATGCTATTGGTAAGTCTCAGAAACCTCAAAGGGAAATCGCTTTAAAATGGTTGGCAAAAACGCGTTTGCAACTTGAAAATCTGGAAGAATTTCGTTGGAAATATCATGCATTAGGAGAATTTAAAGTCGGAAGATATTATGTTGACGGTTATGACCCCCGTAGTGATACGGTGTATGAGTTTAACGGATGTTTTTATCACGGATGTGAAAATTGTTATTCTCCTGAATTGTTCAATAATAAATTATTTAAAAGTTACGGAAAGTTAAATACGGAAATGAAAACTAGGCTTAATCATATTGCGTTATATGTATCTAAAGTGATTGTTATGAAAGAATGCGAAGTGAATTTTGACGAGTTGTTGCCAGTTTCTGTTGATTTTCTTCTAAAAATCAGAGATGCCATGTATGGGGGAAGAACCAGTCCTGCTGTTTTATATAAAGATTGCGAGTCAGGAGGAAAAATTCACTATGTGGATTTTAATTCTCTATATCCTAGTGTTCAATATGAAAACGATTTTCCTGTCGGTCATCCTAAAATTGTAACTGGTGATTTTCAAATCAAGGAAATTATTTTAAATGAAATGAAAACTGTGAATAGAAAATGTGGATTTCCGAAATGTACCATTTTGCCACCTAAAAAGTTATTATTTCCGATTTTGCCGTCGAAAATCGATGGAAAATTATTGTTTTCACTGTGTAATGAATGTCAAATCGTTAAAAATCACAAAAAATTATGTAATCATTCCGATACAGAACGTGCGTTAAGAGGAACGTGGTGTTTGCATGAAATTTATGAAAGTCTCGAAACTGGATACAAAATCATACATTGTCAGGAATTGCTTTTATACGAGAATAAGGAGGCCATATTTAGAAATTTCGTATCGAAATTTCACGTTTTGAAAACGAAATATAGTGGGTGTGGGAATTTTGAATCTGATGATGAATCTTTAAATGAACATTTTAAAAAAGAATTAAGCGATATGATATTGTCAAATTACGGTATTTTTGTTCATCCTGAAGATATTCCGTCTAAGAGAAATGAAGCCATGAGGTCATGTATGAAATTGATATTGAATTCTCTATGGGGAAAATTATGCAAAAATTGTGATAAGTCGAAAGTTCATTTTGTGAAAGATGCTGAAGAATTGGCAAGTCATGTTTTCGATAATAAATATAAAAATGTTTATTTTGATGTTATCGATTCTGATACGGCTAGAGTTGTTTGTTCGTATAAAGAAGGATTGAACGATAGAAGGGATAAATCGTGTTTAGCTGTGGGGGCGTATGTTACGGCGTATTCTAGATTGTGGAAATGTTTAAATCATCTTCCACATCAGTCTGTTTTATATTATGATACGGATTCGATTATTTATTATTCTTTGTCAGGTAATGATTTACTTGAAATGTCTAAAAATAAACTCGGGGAGTTAGAATCCGAATTGAAAAATGACAAATATATTGTTTGTTTTAGTTCAACAGGTGCTAAATGTTATACTTTCCTAACTAATAAAAATAGGGAAATAATTCACGTTAAAGGTTTTCGTAGAAATAATATAACGAGAGATGGCATGAAGCCGAAATATGTGTATCAGATGCTTGATGACAATTGCATGCAATTTGCGATAAGGGAGAAACAGTTTAAAATTAATTCTAGTTTATATATTACGAATGAAGAAATCGAAAAAACTTACGCGTTCACGTTTGATAAAAGAATGATAAAAAGTAATTTGGAAACTGTACCATGGGGTTACATTTAATTTATTTTTTAATTTTATTTTTAGAACGAAGTACTTAAAACGAAGACCAGCACTATAAGTTTAAATTTTCCATTTTTTATGTTATTAATTGGTCCTAGTCAAACGGGAAAAACCACGTGGATTTATAAATTTATTTCGAATTTTAGTCATATTAATCCTGGATACGAATTAAAAAAAGTTTTATTTTTACACATGACGGTCAAAGAAAATTCGTTATGTAATAATGAAATTTCAAAAAAAATCGTTCATCATCGAATTTCTAGCAGTAATATGCATGATGGTGAAAATATAGACGAGGAAATCATTAATACGGTTGAGAATTTTAAATCAAAAGAAACTGCCATTGATGAAAGGGAACATATCTTAATCGTTTTGGATGATATGATGTTAACGATAGGATCGAGGAAAAAAATATTAAATTACATTCAAGAAATAGTAACAAGAAGGTGTCATCATGAAAACGTGGATTATATTATGGTGGTTCAAGATTTGATGTTTTCAACTGATAAATTTCGGATATTATTTAGTAATGCCAATTATATTGTGATATTTCCTAATAAAGGTGATAGTAGAAATATAAAGCATGTCATGAGGTCAAGGGGTTATAAAAGTAAAGATTGTGAAACATTGTTAAAATTAGCATTTGATGAAAGTGAAGATTCACATCCTTATTTACTTATGGATAATACACACGATGTAGTCGAGAATGCTAGACTTAGACAAGGAATATTTAGTGATAGTAACTTGTATATATTTGAAAAGAAATAAATTTATTTACATTGCATCTCGTCTGGTGAACAACAGTTTAAGCATGTTTTACAAATTTTATCACATTTTATAGCTTTTTTTACATTGTTTTTAAATTGTTCAAACGATATATAAAGAGAATTCTGGAAAAAAATAATTCGTGAAATAATCTTTCATGATTGAATATGCGTTTTTCATCCGTCCGTGTTGTCCATAATTTTGTATCCATTCAAATAGCGTTTTTTCGTTAAATTGCGTGAAAAATAACGCATACCAACCGCAATTTACATGATCAAGCTGTTGAATTCGATGAGTGATGGGTAATATGATCTCGAAATTGCATTTGCAATACGTAAAATGATTTCTTTCTTGCTTTTTTATGTAACAAATATTGATGTTGTTGTTTTTCCAAAGTATCTATAATGTCTTCGAATATTCGTCATAAATTTGTGTTTCCCCATGAATCGATTAAGTAATATTTTTGATCAATGCACATACAATGTTCAATTTTGTCCTCGTCATTGGCTGATTTTTGTATCATTAATATGCAAATCCAATGAGAACCAGATTTATTCGACGTGTCTGTATTAGAAATCCAATTTAATTCAATTTGTTCATTTTTCTTTGGAATCCATTCATCTGCTTTTTTAGGAAATTCGTTTGCTGCAACAGTTTTAAGAGTTAATGGCGTTTTATCATCTGCTTTATATATCGAATTTTTAATTTTAACCAATTTGTCCAATTCAAAAGTTGTCAAACTTTTATCTTTGAAAGTTTCTTCTGGAAAGTCCATTTTACAATGAATTCTTTAATTTTCTTCTTCTGTATCAGTATTTTTGTTCCAATACTGCTTCAATTCATCCCAAGATATTTCACGTTTAATCTTTTTGGTTTTCTTTTGACCATGTGACGTCGACGGCTTGTCGTTGTCGCTTTTATCCCCTGCTCTTATAGTCCCTTTCATAGGTGTGGTCTTTGAAATCAAAGATTTATTATAATAAGCATCTCTTAATAGTTTATTCTGAATATTATATGATCCAAAGGCATTTATTCTTAAAAAATTTATGACTTGTTTTTTATCATCATCTGATAATTTAAAATTTTCTTTTTTACTAATGTTTCTTCCAAAATCATTTAAGAAATTGTCATAATTTACATTCAATTTAACATTTTTTCTTCCTTTTATAAACCCGTCAGATGTTTTGGTAATTCCTGCATCTTTTAAAATATTTATAAATTTTTTACACTTTTTATTGAAGTAATAATTTTAGTTTTTTTTTCGGGAAGCTTCAATTACTTCGTTTGCTATATTTTGGACTTTGGAATTATCCTCTGATTCATGAGCTTTTTTCAAATCGTTTTTATAATTTAGAATTCTCGATAATAAATTATCATTATAAAAATTTGTTAAAGTACTGTTACTTGGTTCTTTCATGTATTTATTGTAATCGTGAACGACTTGTTGTAAAACAGGTTCATTCAATTTATTTTTTGTATTATTATATTTTATATTTTCATTTAATTGTTCCATATAAGTTTTTAATACAGAGGGGTCGATGACTTGTAATTTTTGAATGTTGCCTCCTCCTGTATTCATTTTCTATTTATAGCAATATAAAAATAGAAAAAAAAAATTAACATCGTTTTAAATATTTAGATAATTTTCTTAATACATTTAAAAATAAATTATCTTCTACCAATAAAAAATTTAAGTCATGTGATTTTGTTTTTTGTTTATAAAAATTTTTCATCATAGAAATTTCAATTTCTTTAAATTTAGGCAGAGTTACATCTCGTTTATCAGCATTGCAAACCGCTTTTGTTAATTTTCTCAATTTATTTATAAATCCGAATTTATTTCTGGTTAAAAATCGATATCTTTTACGATGATTCATTTCTAAATAATTATCTAATATACTGGAAAATCTAGGCAGGGTATAATATTCGTAATTATTGTTTGATTTAGTTTCGAATAATTCTGTTTTTTTTAATTTAATTTCTTCCAGAACGGCTTGCGTGATTAGAGATATTTTATCGTTCTCATTATGTTCGTCTTCTTCCGAATTATAACCATAATATGCAGGTGTTTCGAATTTTTCGATATTATTTTCTGGAATATCATTTGAATTTTCACCAACATCTTCAATATCATTTATGTCGTTCGATTCAACATCATCATCATTGTAATAATCTTGACGATTCATTGTTTATTTAAAATAATAATAAAAAATAATATATATTTTTATTTTAAAATCATGATTTAAGAATTTACAAATATTTTGTCAGTTTTACTTTCTATAGAATGTTCTTGGTATTGAATCTTTATAAAATGTCGGAAACCTTTCTTTCACTTGTACGTGATATAATTCACCATTCCAAGCATCATCCCGCCGTTTGTTTATTTTAACATTATTATATACATTTTCATTAATTATTTTTAAAAAATGACTTGTTTTCTTTTTTTTTCTATTTTTATAATGCAGTCCTGACATTGATCTATTTTTTTTTAAAAAAAAATATTAAATTGCTAATTGTTTGAATGTCATTTTCATGCTTCCAACCTTCGCTACTTGATTTAAAAATCACAAAAATTTAATATAAACATTTCCTGTACCTCCGGCTGGAAAGGTAATTTCAACGTCAACGTTTTTTTTGGTATCAAGAGGGATGACTTTTAAATGAGAATCTTCAGTAGGATTCAATTCCAAAACTATTATAGCATTACCGTCTTCATAATTTTCACTTAAATGTAACGATCTTTTCGTATGATAATATGCATCTTTTGAATTTTTAATTTTATAAGGAAGAGGTACGCTGTTAACTTTCACTACTAATTCAATGATGTTTTCCCATGTGAAATGTGTTGGAGGGTGAAAAAAATCTCCATTTATGTATTCTGCTTTGGTGATGGTAATTACCATGACATATGGTATGTTTCTGCTAAAAATATTCATTTTTTGAAATTTTGTATTAGATAAATCGTGCACATGAGCTGGCATGTGTATTTCCTGGTAAAATATGTTCATAAGTTTACCTTGCACATCTAACATTTTTGAAATTTCCTGTTGAATTTGTGCATTAGGAGTAACCCTTTTTAAATTTAATTGAAAATTTTTAAATACGCTTTTAATTTTATCCAAATTACTCAAGTTTGTTGCACTTTGACCTCCATTAGTAATATGAGCAGCGTATGTAGCTGGATTATTAGTGTTAACGTGAGCATTTGCAATGTGAAAATCACTGCCTGTTCCAGTTGCTGCTTGATCTGCTTCGCATTCGCTACCGGTAAATATGCGTCTGGAAGTATCTTTTGTGAATTTAATAGTATACCTTTGATTTGTCGGCAAATATTGAATTCCTGGTCCGAAAAATGCTATTGACAAATCATCAATGACGTAAACCGTATCTTTATTTCTAAGACATTCGATCCTTTTAAATCCGGATTTATTGAGTGCTTTAACAGCATTAGCGTTAGTTGGTCTAACGAGGGATAAGAAATTTTCATAACCTGGTTCGTTTCTCCAACCTAGACAAAGACCTGCTGAATTTTTATTCTTTATTTTGTTTGAGTATAATAAGTCAATTATATAAGAACTGTGTAAATTTTCTGTATTTGAATTTGGCATCGTTACTTCATTTAATTGAACTTCGATGCTTTTCATCCATGTATGCAAAGGTTGTGGCATGAAATCACATAGCATATCATCATTTAATTGATTTCCATCAAATCTTATTCCTAAATCGCATGTCAAAAAACTTTCATTAAGTCTAAATACTCCTCCATCGCTTCCTCTATAATCAAAAGTAAAAATTTCAGAGTCTTCTTTTTCGATAGGAGTTACTTCCACCAAAAGTAACTTGTCAACTTTATCATTAATCAGTACTTCGTTAAACATGTCTCTTATATCATAATAAAATTCATCATCATCATTATCGATGGTTTCTTGGTTTCTATCATTAAGGATTGATGTAGATTGGTTATTTGAATTAGCTTCTGTTAGTCGTCTAGCAGCTTCGTTTCCGATTGCATAATCTTCAGACATTTCTATAAATATTTTTAATCAATTACATAATTGCGTTATTTACATTTTTTAAATTTTTTTTATAATATTCAAATCGATGACATTATTTTTCTTCTTCTGTTTTTTTTTCTCATTTCTAATTTGTAATAATTTTTCATTTTCTAAAGAATCTGTCATAATTTTTTCCCGTTTACGTTTCAACATATTTTCCATCCTGATATAATTTTGTCTATTTTCTGCCATTTGTTTAATAGCATCGGTATTATAATCGGGAATAGCATTGTTTTTATAAATTTTAACGTAATCGTTTGATTTAAAACTTTCTTTCAGTTTGATAATCCTTCTTTTGGAAAATCTTAACTTATTAACATTCTTTCTCATTGACATAACTATAAAATTGTAAATATTATGTCATTAAGATTCATTTAAATTAACAACAATTAATTCATTTTTGTAATTTTGAAAATCGTCATAAATAATATAAAATTTAAAATGATTTTTTATATCATCTTTGGAACAAAAAAATTCAACAGGAATTTCATAAATTTTATTTTTATCGAAATCACATGCATTACCATAAGACATTAAAATAAAATTTAATTTGAAATAACCTAATAATTTTTTATCAAATAAAAAATGAGATATATTTTTAGTTTTTTTTTATGGTAGCATTATCTTTTTTTTCTATACATATTTCATTCAAATTTGTATTATTGTTTTCTCCGTTATAACTTAAATATCGACTATACATTAATTTGAATGAATCTTGTATATTTGACATTTCTATTTCTTTTATTTTCATTTTTACAGTGAGTACATCTGCTGCATTTAAATCTGCATATTTATCCCTCAAATCGTCTGTAATATAATACGATATTAATTCTGCTTCGTTGGAATTTGTAAGTTGAAAACTCAAAGTTAATAAATTGCTCATAATCTTTTTTGGACCTGATAAAGAACAAGAGGAATTACTATGTTTTTTCCAATTTGTCTTGGCACTTTACTTTTCAGTATTTTCATTGCAACTTTACCCACTGCCCCACCCTTGTGACTTTTTTTCAATTTTCTCTTAAACGATCCCAAAGGATAATACGGTTTAATTCCATTTCCTCTTTGAGTCTCGTATAATATATTTCTTCTTTTCATTTTTCTTCTATTAAAAGAAGTTTAATCTATTGTACAATTTATTATAAATTTTCCTGAATTAAAATATAACTCATTATCGTTCAAATCCGTTATGCGAAAATGTATATTTTCTATGATTCCATTCACTAATTTTCTTTTATTATTAGTTGGTGAAAATCTTAAATTTTCATTTTTTTTTCGAAAATTTAATAGGAATTATGCTCAATAATGGTCTATATACATACCCTAATTGTACTGCTTGAATTTTATCATAATTTACAACCATAAAATTTAAACTGAACATAGGATCCACCACGTAAGGAGAAATAAATGTTATGGTGTCAGACGATTTTACATCTGTGTTATTTAATCCTAACGTGTGTGATAATAAATTTCCAAACATTATTGATAATTTTATTTTAAAATCATCTTTTTTGTTGTTATTTTTAAATGATCTCTGTTTCAACCATTCATTTCCACCTGCATTGTTAAAAGTTGAATTGTAAATCCATCTTTTTGAAAATAAAAATCGTGATTTATTCCCAACCGTTTTGTTAACATTAACGTTAAATTTAAGATAATCATGAGTTTATCAATACTATGATGTCCATCAGGTACATATACGGCTTTGTGAGAAAATTTGACACTCCCTTTTAAATTTGTACCATCTGTTTGCTGCAAATAATTGTATACTTCCATTTCAACTTTCATACAAAATTTTTCATGATTTCTTGGATGCACTGTCGATAAAGAATCTGGGTATATTATTTCGTTGATTGTAATGTATTTATCGCTATTTCTTGCATCAATAGGTGGCGATAATTCAATTTCAAAGTTATTTGTTGCATTTATCCTCCTTTGACTAATTTGATTACTACCAAATATGAATGTTAACATACCTTGATTTTCTTTTTTCAAAATTTATTTCAGACTTTTTGTAATTCTTCTCTATAAAATATACCCGAAATAATTTCATTATTTTTATCTCTTAAAATATAAGTTACAGGATTAGTTAACCTTACTCGTTTTACATAAAAAATCTCATTACTCCAATTAAAAACAGTTTCTTTATCAAATTTATTCTTCAACTTTAAAACTCTTACTTTTGAATTTTCTATTAAAATTGATTTTTTCTTATATAAAGGCAAAAAATCAAAATAATTTTTATATTTAAATATTTTCGATATTTTTTTATTATTAAAATACACGTCATGAGGTGTATTGTTATATCTATAAATTAACATTTGCAACACATTGGTGTATCTTCCGTGTCGTTTACCTGTAATTTTATACAATATTTTTGCAATCATTAATTTAATCGTTCTAATAACTCTTTCTACAAATACACTTTTCATTTCATAATTCTCGCTGTATCTGTATTTAATTATTTTTCCATATGATCCGGATAAACAATTTTTCTTAATAAGATTAAATTCACCACCTCTGTCACTTTGAATTATTTTTGGTAATTTTACATTATTTTCATTTAATATATTTCTAAATTTTTTTTCAGTTGAATATGCATCTTTTTTTAATTTTTCAACCCATATATGTTTACTATAACTATCTATTATAACTAATAAATATTTAAATCCTGAATTATATTTTTCGAGATATGTGAGATCAGCCAGATCCATTTGCCATTGATAATTGCTTTCCACAGTATCTATTTTTAATCTTCGATATTTTTTTCTTTGTCGGTTGAAAATTTCTGAATCATTGTAAGTGAATTTTAATTTATTTCTTTTTTTTTTTCTTGTTAATTTCATCCACTATTTCTTTTAAAAATTCATCATTAATTCTTTTTTTATTGGTTTTATTCATTCTAAAAAAAAGTACAGATAATGTTGTTAAATATATTTCTGTAGATTAATTGTTTTTTTTTTCCCCTTTTTACATTGACTTTTACTAGTTTTGTTGCACAATCGTTCTCTACTGTTGTTCTAGCAACTCTTAATATTTTACAAAAATCAACTAAACGCTCATCATTGTCAATAAGTTCATCTACTGATATAGTTTTATTGCATACTCGCAATTCTGGAGCATATTGTCTTAACAAAGCTATTCTATTCATAATTTCTTGTTCCAGATCATATTTCAATTGAAATGTAATAAACTTAAACAACATCATATGTGATTTCATGAATGCATCATTCCAATGTCTTTGATTTGTTTTCTCGACTTTTCCATCATTTATATCTTTTCTTAGTGTCGGATACTGTTCATAAATATTTCTTCTAAATTCCACTAATCTTGATTTCATATCTTGAAAATTATCTCTTTTTAAATTGGAATTTATTTTTATCATCCATTTCATCATAAGCGTCGTCAATTTCAGGTTCTGTTGTTTCTACCAATTCAGATTCCATATCCTCTTCTTCATTCAAATTAACAACAAGAGCTTTTCGTTCAAAGACAACGACTTTCTTTCGTATCCCATTTCCCAATTTCCATATTGATTGTTTATTTGACAAACCAGGCGTTTTTTATTGTCAGATCATATTATTACGCGTACAGCATCAGGATTGCATAATAATTCTAATTTTCCAATCACATCGTTTAATTCATCGAAATCGATAGAAAATTTATGGCTTCTTAAAAATCTTTTACCATTTATCACATCTGGAGCAGCTCTATAAAATTCCACTGTTTTATTTGAATGTCTATAACAAACTTGTTTTACTGAATGATCACTATAACTTGCCAAGGTAATTATACATTTCACAAATTCCTTTGTAAATAATTCCATGACTCTATAAAATCAAACAAAATTTAAAATATCTTTTTAAAAAATTCAAATGATACAATTTTTCACAGGATATATCATAATTGGTTAAATATGAATCAAAATTGAGTAATTCATCACATATATTCATATTAATAAGTAGTATGTAATGTCCGGATTCTGTCACAGGTTTTCAACACATTTTCAAATTTGGTTAAAATTTGAAAATTTAATCAAAATTTTTCAAAGTGTCGTGGGGGGTTTCCCTTTTTCCTTACGTCGTCACTTTCGGTTTTGCTTCTCATTTCTAGAACATTCTAAAATTTTGTCAAAAATTTACAAGTGTAGTAGGGGGTTTCCTTTATATTGACGGCGCTACTTTCGGTTGCTTCGCTGAGAACTTCGTTCGATCGTTTACTTAACTTCCGGCCGCTTTCATGAATTTAATTACGTTACAAAGAATTTCAACACATTTTAAAAATGGGTCAAAACTTTAGCAGCAAAGCTGTTTCAAACAGCTTTGCTGACATGTTGTCTTGGGGGGTTACCCTTAACATTCCAAACATTCCATACATGCTCAATCTCCCTAACAACTAGCCTCACTCGATGTCAACAAAAAAACTATTTTCGGTTTGCTCCGTTGTTAGGGAGATTAGGCATGTATGGAATGTGGGGGACAGCGTCGCTGCTAAAGTCCCTCAACGACTGGCGGGGAATTACCTTTTTCCTAATGACGCCATTTCCAGCCGCTTCCAAGAATTTGATAACGTTACCGGGAATTTAAGCACATTTTAAAAATGGGTCAAAATTTTTCAAAGTGTCACAGGGGAATACCCTCAACATTCCATACATGCTCAATCTCCCTAACAACTTGAACAGCTCGATGTCAACAAAAAAACTATTTTCGGTTTGCTCCGTTGTTAGGGATATCTGGAATGTATGGAATATGGGGGACAGCGTCGCTGCTAAAGTCCCTCAACATTTGGTTTGGAAATTTACATATTTTGAAAATAAAATAAATTCAATAAAAATATAAATAAATGGGGAACAAACAATCAACTTTAAAACATGAAAAAATTATTGAAAAAAATCATGAAATATTTAAGAAAAAAGCATTCAAGTTTGGTTTTTCAGTAGGAGCAGGGCAAGCATATGATATTGAATGTAATATTCAATTTGGAACCGCTTCAGCAAAACAATTTATTTTTGATAATATGGATGAAAATTTAAAATTAGTTGGTAGAAATGTTATAAAAAGTATTCAACAAAAAGCAAAAGAAAAGGAATCAAATCTTGTTAAAGAGGTCCCTGAAATTTTAAACAAATCTTTAGACACAAACGATAAAAACGATAAAGACGATAAAAACGGTAAAGAAATGACAGATGAAATTAAAGATGATAAAGAAATTAAAGAAGAAGTAAATGAGTTTGTAAAATCAACTCTTGAGTGATAAATTATTTTATAAATTTTATAATACAATATATATTATAAAATTATTCATGTTTGGCTTGTTGATGCTTCATTATTGTCTTTTTTATTCCGCTTGCGGTCTGTAGGTTTTTCACATGTCGTTGCTGTGCTCTGTTTTTTAATAATATGTTTTCCAACTGTAACTCCACCAGATAATATTCCAAGATATGGTTAATATGGACTTAATTTTTCAACTACAGATTTTACATCTCTTTTTAATAATTTATCTTTAACCAGTTCTTTTTCCAATTCTTCACTACTTTCTATTGCGTCTAATCTGCCTAATAAATCTGCAAATTTACTAATTAGTAAATCTGTTAAAAATGCATTTGCTTTTTCCGCTTGTTTTACTTCATATTCAGCATGAATTTTTAATATAACTTTATCACTTGCTTTTTTCAAATTTTGCACCAATTGACTAATTTCACCATCTTCAGACAATCTTATCAATTCTTCATGTTTTTTCATTATTTCTTCTTTTTTATACGGTTCATGATTCACGCCAGATTCGCTGTTTGCGGTTGTTGAAGATATTAGAGGAACTTCTACATGTTCACTATTTTCACTCATTTATTTTATAACCAAATGGAAAAATTAAATTAATTTCCAATCTTGAATATTTTTTTGTTTTCAATGTTTCTAAAATTTTTTCCAATTCTTTGTGGTCACCTAAATCTAAATATTCTTGAATTATTGTTGCCATATCTTTTTTATTCGGATTATAAAATGTAACCAACTTTGAAATATTTTTTCTAAATGGTTTTGCAATAGATGTCAACTGCTGCGTTATAACTACAAGGAAAGATTATAATGCCTTGCAGAAAATCCTAATTTAACCAACTCACTTGTTCTATTTTTAACATTTTTTCCACTTGCACAATCATCCAATATGATTAAACTTTTACTTCCTTTTGAAAAGTCAACTATAAATTTTAACCAATCTTCAACATTATCTTGATCACAAGGAATAGCAATAAAATCTTCATCTTTATCATATTTCCAATTTTCATAAGTTTTATTCCATTCAAATGTCGGACAAATTAAAAAAATATAATCAAAATAATTTTTATATTTATTTTCTATAAAATCTAAAAGATATTTTGTTTTTCCACAAGCAGTCATTCCAACAATGACTGCTTGTTGACTTCCAATATTAAATGTTTTTTTGTTACCCACTTCGTGTTCAGCTTTGCTGTCATTCATTTTTTATTTTTCATCTTGTTTTCAAAATTGAATTGAAGACAAATCTTTATTTACAATGTTTAACAATCCATCACTTATCACAAATATATGACACATTACATTTGCAGAAATGGCAGTTTTTTTAATTTCTAACAATAGTCCAGACTGTGTGTTTACTAACTTTTTACCAGTTCCATAAACAAAGTTATCATCTAATGTTCTTAAATCCACACATAATGCAAATGAATCTTTATAAAATTTTTCAATACTCATAACTGCATCACTACCGCCATATCCTCTGTGAAATATTCTAAATGCTTCTTCAAAAAATCTTCTTTTCGGCATACCTTGGGAATATATGCTATTTGGGACTCCTTCAACACTAATTTTGACGTCTGTTATATTTGGATAAACAAATTGTTCACTATCTGTGATAGTTTTATTTCTAAATAACAGCACAACTGCTTTCATACTCTTCCGCGGAATATTTATGGTTTCATTATGTAAAGTTGCATCTTTATTCCATTCTACTGTTTTCATCAAAGTTACATAATTATATGATAATGATCTTCCTGTGGTGTAATTTGATAAAACATCAATTGCCAAATCTTGATTTTCAATCGTTTCATACTCTAATTCTAAATTTTCCAAAGTATATCCACCAACACTTTGTCCACTTTGTGCTACCATAATTTCACTAGCTTTTGGAAAAGTTAAAATGTATTGAAAATTGTTAATCATTCCATAAGGGGCATATAGTCCATGATCTGAAAGTATTTTTTCTAATTTTAAACACTGTTTTGTTCCATAAATATCATACATTAATTTATCACTAACTTTTTGTACATTTCTACTTGTTGTTCCACTATCATCTTTTGAAATTAATTTTCTGAGGTTTTTTCGGGCGATGCCGTATTCAACCATATCAGCTCTTTCAAATTCAGGCTTCCAGAGATCTTTGTAAATTTCTGGTAAAGATTCTCCACTATTATTGTAAACAATTTCTCCAGCAAATTTAACAACCAATCTTTTCTTTAACAATTTTGATAAATTATTTAAAAACCACGATTTAGTATTTGCATTTTTAAAATTAAATAACAATTTTAATGAATCAGGAACAAGACACAAATTAGGATTTAATTTTGGAATATCTATATAAAGTTCTTCTTCTGGATTTGCTGAATTCGGATTCAAAGTTACAACATGCCTTGTTCTGTTTCCTTTAATTTCACTCATTTTTTATCTTTTATATCCTGGATATAATTCGTTTACTCTATTCATTTTTTATTATACAAAAATTAAAAATTTTTGTTTTATAAAAAAATATTTTTAGTTTACCAACCTATGGTTGTTTATCAGCTTTGCTGTGTTTTCTTTCTATGTTTGTATTCTTTATATTCTTCATATAAAAAGTAAGTAATTGCAATAGCTAATATCCATAGATTTTTAGCAAGAAAGGCAATACCTTTTGCACCCCATGATAATATTTGAGAAATTAAATTTAAAACTGCTGAAATGACTGCACCAAAATTTTTACCTATATTTGCAATTGCTTTTCCTAAATTTCCAATCGCTTTTGCACCTTGTTTTAATGCGTTTCTTGCCCTTATAACTATTGCTGTAATTATACCTGCTACAGAAATAGCAACTGCTGATAAACCTAATAAATTTTCTTTTGCCCATTTTTTAAATCTTTCTAATCTTCCAAGGTCAGATTCTTCAGCATTTTCATTTAAAATCTGTATTTCTTCTTCACTAATTGGTCTTTCATTATTTTCAAGTCTCATTTTATCTGCTTGAAGTTTTGCAATTTCTGAAAAACTTTTATATATACTTTTTTGGGGTTCAGCTGTCTCTAAATCAGATTTATTTTTCCAATGTTGATGCTCTCTATCAAATCCATCAATTTTTCCACGTATAACTTGTTTTTTTTCATTTTCTGATAGATTGGAGTCAATATCCTCCAAATATACTAGTCCTCTAAATTCTCTTAATTCATTTCTTTCAAATAATGTTCATCTTGGATCCTGTTCATTATCAATGAATTTTTTAAAGTTATTTTCACCAATTATATTATCAATTTTAGTTTGAATTTCTAAAATAGAATCATCAGTGATAGAATTAATAACTTCATTGCGATTCGCAAGCTCAATTTCAAAATCACCACGCTCCGCGACGGCTATGCCGATTCTTTGTTCTATTACCACACTTGGAGTTTTTTCATATTCTTTTTTTGCTTTTTTCATATAATCATTAAATTCATCAACATATTTCTTATTTTTTCTGGTAAATAACTCTGGTTCATTGTTGGTATTGACATTACCAATTTTTTCACCTTTGAAAATAATTGAAACATTTCCTTTTTGGTCTCTAACAAATACAGTTTTGTCTAACAATATGCTTGAATTTGGACTATTTTTCTTTTCGAGGGTAACATCGAATATTTTTTTGAAAGATTTTTTTCTATCACCAGTAATTAATCTCCTTATAGATCCTGCATCTTTTTTCACATCAGGTATATATTTAACCCTATTAAATTTGCTTTTTTGATTTTCTGTGTTTATTATGTTTATACTTCTATTATGATCATCAGGGTCATCCCCACTAAAACTTGTTTCCCCTTCTTCTTCTTCTTCTTCTTCTTCTTTATTTCTATTTCTCATTTCAATATCATCAAAACCTTCATCCATTTATTTTATATGTTTTGAATATTTTCTTCTGGTATCCAAGAATTGTGTTTGTTATCATAACCTAGCCACTTTACCAACACCATATTTTTACCTTTGACTTTTTTCCTTTTTAATATTTTCTCAACTCTATACACATCATCCTTTTTATCCACAGCAGATAATTCCTGTTCATAAAATTTTCCAATAATTGGTTCTCCCTCATGATCTTCTATTTCATACATGTTTGGATCACCTCTAAATACTTTTACAGTTTTAAAAATTTCTTCTGTAAAATTAGCTTCATAACCTTTAGTAAAGATATTCTTATATTTAGAAATCCTAACAGTATCACCAATTCTGAATTTAGGTAAAGGTAAATCTCCTAATGGGTAACCATATAGTGTAATCCACACTTGGTCTTTGTTAGACTTGTTCACATCAGCAGGTTTCATTAATATACTACTATGTTTAGTATTATTATAATTATTCACAAGGTTACTCAAAATGTTAATCCAATTATAAGTTCCCTTGCTATAGAAATATTTCCACATGGATGTTTTTAGAGTTCTGTTAAATCTTTCAACTATAGCTGCTTTTCTATCAGAGTTTGTGGAAAAATATTCAACATTATGTTTTTTCAATAGTTCTTTTACACCTACATTGTAAAATTCTTTTCCTTCATCAAATTGAGCGACTTTTGGGTATTTACCAAATCTTTCTTTAAATTGTTTTAATAATTCATCCACAGCTTTTGTCATGTTTTTAGTATCTTTTCTGTAAACAGGAATAGCGAATGCATATCTACTTAAAATTTCAACAGCTGTCAGTATCCAATAATATCCTTTGTTCTGGTTTTGACCAGCTTTGCTGTATTTTCCCATATCAACCAAGTCCATTTGTATTTGATCAGCTAAATCTTTGACAAATGTTCTTTGGAATTTATGCCTTCTAACAATTGATTTGTATCTTGTAAAAGTATCTTGTGTTTTTAACCAGTCTTGCACAATTTTTCTACTAACGTTTAATCCCTTTTCTTTTGCTTTTTGATAAAGTCTTTCTGCAGATTGATAACCTGTTTCTGGGTTGTAGTAAATGTCTCTTAACTCTTGTTCAATAACAACTTCTTTGTCGCTAACTTTGTTCATTTGTTTTTATTAAAATAAACAATGAATTCAAATAGGCATGCAAATAAACAAACTGCTACGCTGAAGGTTGAAGAAATGGAAAGAAAGTATTATGGAAAAAATTATGATTATGTTATGAAAAATATTAAAGAAGATGTTGAATTGGAGAAAAAATATTTAAAAAAAAAAATATCCATACGCAGACATGTCAAGGTTTACCTTCGAGGCTGATTTTGATAAAAATGCTGTTTTTCAAGGTTATCGTATTTGGTTTAAAAATAATTCATTTTTGTCAACAGATATTACATCTGATACATTTAAAAATGATCCGAATATGACAAAGTATTTAACAATAAACCGCAAAAGCGAACCGCAAAGTGGTAAACCAAAACCAAATTTTCCAAAAATTTGGAAAATCGGAGGAACTGTGCAAGAATTACCAAAAGGTAAAAGACATGTTGATTTTACTGGAAAATCATATTATTGGGATAATTTTCCAATAGAATATGTCTTAAATTATCCTATAAATCAGTTTAGGATTTATGTAAACAATACAGATTATTTTCAAAGTAATTTACCCGGATTAAATATAACTACAGATGATAATGCAAAATGGTCACTTAATGAGCCATATTTTCAAAGTATTATAGGAACATGGATTGCAACTTATGGATGTGTAATTTCAATACAACATTTATTATTTTCAGCTGATGTTCCAAAACAAATTGACATAAACTTTATCTTATTTTACATTATTCTCGTGATGTTTGTGGCACTGAGCCCACGTTACGTTTAGTCATTTGTTATATAAGTATCTGAGCCCGCATTACATTTCGTTAGAGTATTAATATGGCTTTCGGACAGAGACCACCATTTTGTTTTCTTATTTGAGTTGTAAGTTGAATAAAGCCAATTTAGTATGGCTCTGTCAATTTATTCAACTTAAAATATTTTATGGATACGCTACTCAAACCAGCTCGACTTGACTTGGATCCAAACTCGGCTACGGCTGCTAAAGAATGGAAACATTGGCACAGAACCTTCAACAACTTCATCAATGAATGTGGTGAAAACGCTCCAGATAAGTATAGAACTCTTGTTAACTTTGTGTCGCACAATGTTTATGAGTATATTGAGGATTGTACAGATTATGACTAAGCAGTATCGGTGTTAGATCAACTGTTTGTTAAAACGCCAAACGAAATTTTCGCTCGACATTTGCTTGCTACAAGACGGCAGAAACCTGGCGAAACTCTTACAGAATTTCTCCAAGACCTTAGGAAACTCAGCAAGAACTGTAACTTTAAGAATGTTATTGCTGAACAATATCGAGAGGAATTGATTCGCAATTCGTTTATTAATGGCCTACTATCTCCATCGATCCACCAAAGACTCTTAGAAAACGCTCATTTGGATCTCAAAACTGCCTTCGACCAAGCGAATGCCTTAGACTTGGCACAGAAAAATGCTGAAGCATATGCTACGTCTGGGTCGGTAACAGCTGCTGCAGTTGCCAACTCCTCTGGTCATCAGACCACCGAAATCCCAGTACCTGATGAAACTCCTCTGACTGCAACACTTACGTCAAAGAAGTGCTATTTCTGTGGCGGTTCCGTTCACAACAGGCGAAATTGTCCAGCTCGAAACTCTCAGTGTAACAACTGTGGGAAAAAGGGCCATTATGCTAAAGTGTGTATGTCAAAAGCCGCGAAAGCCTCCACAAGTACCACAGCTTAAATTTTCCCACCTGCACTTTGTTCAATTATTGCTGCCACATGTCCAGAGAGCCTGATGCAAGCCTCTGTGAAAGTTACTGTTCATGGAAATGTCCTAATGGCGCTTCTTGATTCTGGTAGTTCAGATAGTTTCATAAGTGGAAACGTAGCTAAATATCTGAGTCTTAAAGTCCACCCATCATCCCAGGATATATCTATGGCCCTCCCATCTTTCAAGACCCGTATTATTGGTTACTGCTTTGCAGACATCAACCTTAATCAACGCATCTACTCGTCTGTTCGTCTGGGAGTACTCAATAGTCTTTGTAGTGACATTATCCTCGGTCAAGACTTCCAAAAACAGCACAAGAGTGTCATATTTGAATTTGGTGGCACTAAACCAGAGCTGATAATTCCGAAGTTTACACCAGTCTGTGCCCTCTCTGCTGCCTCTTTTGAAGAACCATCCCTTTTCACTAATCTCATTCCTGGCTGCAAACCTATTGCAAGTAAATCAAGGCGTTTCAGCAAGGAAGATCAAGTTTATACAACAAGAAATCACCAAACTCCTCTCCAAAGGGATTATAGAACCCAGTGTCTCACCTTGGAGAGCACAAGTTGTTGTTGCCAAGGACCCATCACACCGACATAAGAAGCGACTCTGTGTTGATTACTCGCAAACAATCAATCAATACACAGAACTAGATGCATACCCCCTCCCTCGCATTGACGACCTGGTCAACCACCTTGCACTCTACAAAGTTTTTTCCACTTTTGACCTTAAGAGTGCTTATCATCAAGTATCGATAAAAGAGACAGATTGAAAGTATACTGGATTTGAGGCTAATGGAAGACTATATCAATTCCGTCGTATACCTTTTGGAGTTACAAATGGCGTTGCTGTTTTCCAGAGGGCAATGGACAGGTTCGTTGAAGAGGAGGGGCTCAAAGACACTTTTCCCTACCTGGATAACATAACAGTTGCAGGATGTGACCAAAAGGAACATGACAAAAATGTTCAGAAATTCCATGAGGCAGTTGGACGCAGTAACCTTACTCTTAACGACAGCAAAACGGTAGAATCCAAATCATCTATCAACATACTTGGATACTGTGTTGGTAATGGCATGATCACCCCTGACCAGGAAAGACTCCTTCCCCTCCAGGAATTTCCACACCCTGGGAATATCCGCTCTCTCCGAAAGGTGGTCGGTATGTTTGCTTATTATGCTAAGTGGATACCAAACTTCTCTGACAAGATAAGACCCTTGAGACAGGCTACAACCTTTCCATTAGATGCTGCTCCCCTAGCTGCATTCAACATGCTCAAAAAGGAACTAGAGAATGCAGCGCTACACACAATTGATGAAAGCCTTCCTTTTGTAGTTGAATGCAATGCCTCAGAAGTTGCCATTTCTGCCGTGCTAAATCAGGGTGGTCGACCTGTCGCTTTCATGTCCAGGACGCTCCAAAATAGCAAACTGTACTATCCTTCAGTTGAGAAAGAGGCAATGGCTATCATAGAAGCAGTCCGTAAGTGGCGGCACTTCCTTGCCAGTCGTCACTTCACGCTTGTAACTGATCAACATTCTGTGGCCTTTATGTTTGACCACAGGAAACGCACAAAGATTAAGAACAACAAGATCCAGTACTGGCAACTAGAACTAGCCTCTTTCAGCTATACAGTAGAGTACCGACCAGGCAAAGACAATGCAGCCCCAGATTCCTTTACACGTGCATTTACTGCCTCCATGTCAACGTCGAACCTCACCAAAATCCATGCTGCTTTGTGTCATCCAGGTGTGACTTGGATGCTACATTTTGTGAGATCAAAGAATCTTCCGTATTCCACTGAAGAAGTGAAAAGAGTTTGTTCAGCGTGCAGAATCTGTGCACAGCTCAAGCCTCAGTTTTACTGCCCACAGCCTGGAGTGCTCATTAAGGCCACACAACCAATGGAACGACTCAGCATTGATTTCAAGGGCCCACTACCTACCTCATCTCGTAATGCATACATACTTACCGTAGTGGACGAGTACTCATGTTTTCCGTTTGCATTCCCATGCCCAAATATGCACTCAGCAACGGTCATCAAGTGCCTCGACCAGATATTTTCACTTTGTGGTATGCCCAACTATATTCATTCAGACCGTGGTGCTTCTTTTCTTTCCCGAGAACTTAAGGAGTACCTAACGCAACGAGGAATAGCAACAAGCAGAACTACACCATATCATCCAATTGGAAACGGCCAGGCTGAACGGTACAATGGTATCATCTGGAAGGCTGTTTGTCTTGCCCTTGAGTCAACGAATCTTCCTGTTTCAAGTTGGGAACTTGTGCTTCCAGATGCTCTTCATTCCATAAGGTCACTTCTCTCTACTGCTACTAATACAACTCCCCACGAGAGGTTTTTCAAGTTTCAACGACGCTCATCACATGGTACATCATTACCATCATGGCTGCATTCCCCTGGGCCAGTTCTGGTGCGGCGATTTGTTCGAACAAGCAAAAATGACCCCCTTGTTGTTGAAGTAGAGGCAACAAGTGCCAACCCATCCTATGCACATGTGAAGTATAAGGATGGGAGAGAATCAACCGTTTCTCTATGAGATCTGGCTCCATACCCACCCACTCTCTTACAGAATGAGGTGCCAGAGGAAGTTACCAGTGATAAAGAGAAAGAACAGTCAACCCCAACACCAACCGACTCCACCGATCCAGAACAACATCCAGTGACCCCAATGCCCACTGTTCCCTCAGATCCAGAAGAGCGTCCAATAACCCTAACACCAACTGCACCCCCTGACTCCAAACAGTGCCTGATTTCTCAAGCAACTGAGTTGCGATGTTCTTCTCGTCAAGTTAAACCACCATCTCGTTATGGTTGGTAGGACTGTACAAAGTGTAAAATGCTTCATGCGTTAGTTTGAACTTTTAGGGAGGAAGAATGACATAAACTTTATCTTATTTTACATTATTCTCGTGATGTTCGTGGCACTGAGCCCACGTTACGTTTAGTCATTTGTTATATTAGTATCTGAGCCCGCATTACGTTTCGTTAGAGTATTAATATGGCTTTCGGACAGAGACCACCATTTTGTTTTCTTATTTGAGTTGTAAGTTGAATAAAGCCAATTTAGTATGGCTCTGTCACAAATTACATCATTTATGAGATTTCATCTATATTTTACAGTTAGAAGAATTATGTGGCAATTGAGAAATGGTGATGATAAAACATTTTATAAATTTAATGCTGGTTTTTTAAAAGATCACTATCCAAAATGGACATATCAAGAAATTTTGAACATAAAAAATGAACATTTGGGACAAGATGTTGTAGGTGTAAGACCATGGGAAAGATATAAACATGGCCCTGGACAAATTAGAGACACACAAAATGATTATAAAAAATTTGTTCCAAAATTGTCAAATGGATTAATCAAAAAGGGAACAGAATTATTAAATCATTTCATTGAAGCATATCTTTATTCAATCCTTGGTTCGCAAGCTAGAACTAGACAAAGTATTGTTTCAAATAGAGCTTCAGCATTGGAAACACAAAAAGTTTTTAGACAAATTTTTGAAGATTCTATAATAAATTATGATACGACAACATGGATTAATAATATGAATCAAGCAATTTCGTCAACTAATGTAGTTTTAAATACTGCTATAAGTCCAACTTTATGGTTAATTCCATCATCTTTAATTATTTTAAAAGAACCAATTGATGGTTATAATAATAAACTAAAAGTTCCATCAGAAAATATGATTTTTGGAATTAACAAAAATTTAAATTATTACGGGGTTAAAGAACAACCAATAAAAAAACAACTGGGAGTGCATGACTTGAAAAAATTAGAAACATTAGGAACTGAACAACAACCAAAGACCAATAAACAGCCTTTGGTTGCTAAAGTAACAAAAAACAGCAAACAGTTGAAAATCGGCAGAGCCGGCACAAGTGCTGCTATAACAACAGCCACAGCCCCTACGGGTGATAATTTAATTGTTTTATCTTTATCAATAATTGGTGGAATTTTAATTGCAAGGTACGTGCTCTGAGAAACAAAGTTTCGAATCAAAATATATATTATAAAATAAATGACAATATCTTTAAAAATCTTCATCACAAAAGATGAAAACTCAGAAAAATAATTCCATTAGACGAGCCACTTATATTAACTAATTGTAGCGGCAGCAAGGCTGGTAAAATGTTTGTAAAATCAGTAAGTATTTTTTGGAATTTTAATAATTTATATAAAAATATTCATCATTTTAGTTATGATACACAAGGTGCTAATAGAAAAATTGACTTCAAAGATGGATATTATACCTTTAATATTTTAAAAACTGAATTAGAAAATGTCGGCGCAATTGAACTGGAACAAATTG
The DNA here is from genome assembly GCA_030142905.1 of Heliopora coerulea. Taxonomy (NCBI): domain Eukaryota; kingdom Metazoa; phylum Cnidaria; class Anthozoa; order Scleralcyonacea; family Helioporidae; genus Heliopora; species Heliopora coerulea. Next base: position 184,998 of record JASJOG010000111.1, on the reverse strand, counting down.
ATTTTTCTGGAAAATGCACAATAAAATCGGATAAAACATTAAATTTGAAAACATTTGGACCGATCATAGGATTTTTCGAGAATAAAGTAATACAAGCAAATACTTCAACAGAAAGCGACAATGTAGTAAATATTAATAACAACTTGGAATATGTAAACATAAGCTGTAATATGATTGATAAAAGTAAAAATTTTGTAAATGGTAAAAGAAGTAATGTACTTATTCAAGTTCCAATTGAATCTGAACAAACATTAAAAGGCAGTGTTTCTAAAATTTATCCGCCTGAAGAAACAGGAGGAATTAAATCATCAAATGGAATTTATAATGAATTAATATTCAAAGTAGAAGGAAACCATGGTAGTGGTCCACAAGGTGGTTCATCATCTATTGGAAATGTTTTATTGGAAATTATTATAAAATAAATGAGTTTATTTTACGGATATGAAAAAGTTAGCGATAATATAACAACAGGAGGTCTTCCAACAACAGGAGGTACAATGACTGGAAATATTAACATGGGTTCACACCATATATTAACATCAGCTGATCCAACAGAAAATGCACAATTAGCAAGGAAGAAATATGTAGATGACAAAGTGAGTACATCGGGCAGCTCAGGAACTTTTTTATCAAAGACAGGAGGAACAATGATGGGAAATATTATCATGGGAAATAATAAAATTTTAACAAATTCGAATCCTGTGAGCGATAAAGACCTTTGTAGGAAGAAATATGTGGACGACCAAGATTCTAGAAAATTATCCTTAACTGGTGGAACAATGTCAGGAAATATTAGCATGGGAAATCATAAAATTATAACAACTTCAGATCCTATAGGGGAAAAACATTTAGCCAGAAAAAAATACGTAGATAATCAAGATTCTAAAAAATTATCCCTAACTGGTGGAACATTGACAGGTGATGTTACAATTGGAAGTAATAAAATTATTTCTTCAACAAATCCTACACTTGAAACACATTTAGCGAGGAAGAAATATATTGATGATAATTTAAACATTCTCAAAAAGGATGTTAGTTTTTCAGTGTTGAAAGATAATTTTTCTTTGAAATTTCATAATTTATATTTTGTTCAATATAATTCAATTTATGATTTGTTGTTTGAAAGAAATGGTGGAAAAGTAAAAGAAATAATTGATTATGGAATTGAAGGAAACAATTTTAAACAAACAACAAAAAGTCTTCAACCTTCCTTGTGTTTAGAAAGTGAAAAGGAAGATAATAAATATTTTTTAAAATTTAATAACAATAGAATGATTTCAGATTCCAACATTAATCCAATATCAGGAAAAAAAGATATTGTAAATGTTTTTGTTGTTTATAAATTGAATTCTGTTCCTTCATCTGGAAGTGATTGGTTAAAAGGAGGAATTTTTGGACATGATAATGGGGGTTTTGACAGATTTGTTTGTTTTGCAAATCCAACTACAAAAGAATTAGTTATTGCTGGAGATAGTGCTAATTTTATCTGTATTGGTTCAAATGCTGTAAATCATAAGACACCAATTGCTGCTTTTCAATCAAAAGCCAATGCTGGAGTTTTGAATAAATGGATATGTTTGAGTATTCATTGGGATGTGTATACAACAGCAAATAATGATAAAAGTAGTGTTTATTGTAATGGAAAAAAGTTAACATCTTTCACGGCCAAGCCTGTTTTAGGAGATACAACTTTAACAATTGGTGATATAAAAAACAACACAAATTCACCTTTTGATGGATCAATATCTTTCTTTTCAATTTTAAAACACGAAAAAATGACAGAAAAAGAAGTTTTGTTTTATCATTATGTTCTTTGTAATTTATACAATGTCGATCATAATCCTATAAATATATAAAATAAATGAGTGTTATATTTAATGATGATGATTTTAGCTCAAAAACAAAAAATTTCATTTTAAATGAATTTGATAAAAAATTATCTTTAACAGGCGGTACGATGACCGGCGATTTGACTATAAACACAAATAAAATAATTTCAACAATTGATCCTATAGATGATAAACATTTGGCTCGAAAAAAATATGTTGATACAAAATTATCAAAAACAGGTGGAACAATGACTGGAGATTTGGATATGGGAAATCATCATATTCTTCATGCAGCAAATTATGTCCCATCTTCTGATCATCATGTTGTGACTAAAAAATATGTGACAAATTTTTCATTGGCAAATACAGTTGCAAATATTTATAATTTACAAATGGATGATGAAGGAATTTTTGATGTGAAAGATGATGATAATTATATAGAATATACTGGAAGCAATAAAAAGGTTGAAAAACTTTTGAATTTGTCAAGAAAAAAAGATTGGAATTTCAAACAAGATGATACAAACAAACGACCATTTTTCAAAAAATCCACAATTAATAATAATTTTTATTGTGTCCAATATCTTGGATCAAACAGTAACAATTTACATTTAGTTAGTACACAAGATATTTTAAGCAATCAACACTTGAATTTTTATTTTGTATATGGTTTAAAATCATTAAATTCGTCTAACAATGAGGTATCGTTGTTTAAAATCATAGATAATGAAACAGTAAGTCAACCAACTCCTTTTAATTTTGGTATTTCTTATTGTAATTCATTCTTATATATCACAAATTCATCCACATCTGCAATTTCAAATAGCAGATGGCAATTGAAAGCAAATGCAACAGAAATAAACAAATTAATATGTCTTTCTGTACATTGGGATCAAAATAACCTCAGTGGTGGTAAAAAAGGAAAACTTTATGTGAATGGAAAAGAAATTTTTTCTTTCCGTACAAGTAGTAAATTATCTCACAATGCAAATACGAAATTTTATCTTGGATCAAAAAATAAAGACCATGGAAAAATGGATGGAGAAATATTATATGTATATGTTTCAACAAGAAAAATGAAATACCCAGAAATTGTGTTAAACCATTATCTTCTTTGTAAAAAATATGGTGTTGATTTTGACGAAGATGAAATATTAAAATATATAGTTAAATAAATTTTAAATACATTTTGAATAACTTTGAATAAATTTTGAATAACCACAAATGTTATTTAAAATTTACTTGACTTTTATTTAATTTTATTTATAAATAACTTGTAAATAACTTTGAATAAATTTTAAATAAAATTATAAATAAATGAGTGAAGAAAATAAAGTAACAGCAGTTGAAAAATCTGAAAGCAGCAAAGCTGTTAAAGTAAAAGATCCAAGAAAAGTAGAATTGGGAAAAAGATTGGCAAAAATTTCAAGAGAAGCAAAAGAAAGAAAGGCAAGACAGCGGCAGATGGAAGAATCTAAAGTCGAATCAGAAGCTTCTAAATTAGAGAAAGAAAAAGGAGAAATAATCGATTATTTAGATTATAGACATTTTATTGGAGTTTTAGGGCTTGTTATTTCTATTGGTGGATTATATTATTCATATAAAAGAGACAAAAGAGAAAGTGATCGAAGGGAAGAAAAAGAAATCACAAATAATGTAAAAAATAAGAATGACTATGAAATTAATAAAAGTGGGCTCTCAAGGTGCCCTATTGAAAACCTGTAAGGACCTTACAGGTTTTTAATAAAAAATTTTTTTATGTATATAAATAAATGATCGAAATGAATAGAAAAGAAGTTATGAATGAATTATATGATTCTACACTAATTACATTGGGTGCTGTGGGAATTGGAATGATAACAAGAAGAGTATTTAGTGATGGTTTGTCAACTCCAGCTAGTTTAGTGCCTACTTTAAAACTTACAGCAGCTGTAGGATTATCAACACTTGGAATTAAATATGCACAAGACAAAAAGTGGATTCCTGAGAACCCTTTTAAACAATAAAAAATAAAACAAAAATAGAAGATTTTTTTAAAAATAAATGGAAACAGTAGTTGGTGGATTATTTAATGCAGTTGCTTTTGCAGGTGCTGGATTTTTATTTTCAAAATTAAATCATTCTGGATATGAAAAAGAGATAAAAAGACATAATGAAGCAATGGAAAAACTGAGCAAAGCGAAGGAAAAATGGTATGAAAAACAAGTGGAAAAAAAAGAACAGATTGAAAAATTAAGACAACAATTGTCTGATGCAAATGCAGATATAAATACAACAAACATGTCTTTGAAAACTCTTGCAGAAATTAATAATCGTTTTGAAAATTTACAAAATGAATACAATAATACAGCAGAAAATGAACCAAAATTAGAAGATTATTATAAACCTTCAGATGAAATGAAAGAATATCAAAATGTTGCTTTTTTTCTGGTTGGATTATCAGGAGGCTACATAGTTTATAAATTTGTATAACGGTATAAATAAAATGAATGGATACTGTTGTAATGTTTGGAATTATAATTATTTCTTCAATATTGCTTTTTGGTTTAACAATAAAACTTTTTAAATACTGTTTTAAATGTTAAGAAATAAATGATGAATATTTTTGAATTTATATTAGATTATTTAAAAATTGGAAAAATTGATAAAAAATATAATAATTGGTTAAAAGATGAAAATGTTTATAATTTATTTAAACTTGCAATTAATAAATATTATAATTCACTATTTTTTTATTTAAATCACAAGGGTTATAATTGTAATTGTATGGGAAACTTTAAAAATTTAATAAATTTGGAGATTATACAAGATTTACAAGATTCAGAAAAGAAAAATACCAACTTTTAACTTATTTTTTTTTAAGAAAAAAAAATTTGTTCTTAAATAAAAAATAATATATAATAAAAATGAACAATCAAAGTCATTATACTATTAAACAATTGAGAGATATTGCAAAAGAAAAAAAATAAAATATTATAAAACTTACAAAAAAAATGAGCTTGAAAAAATACTGGGTTTGGAAATTAGTAAACCTAATGAAAAGTTTGAAAAATATTGCAGAGAAAAAATGAAAAAACCAACACCAATAATTATTATAAACAAAGAAACAGGAGAAATTTTCAATTTTAAAAGTCTTTATTCTTCCGCAAAAAATTTTAACCTAAATGCAGAAAGCATCAAGTACAGAATTAAAGCAAAAAAAGATTTGAAAATTAATGGTCAAACATTTTTGGTTTTTGTTGAATAAACATTTTGCTTTTAAGGAAAAATTTGTATATAATAAAAAAGCAATGAATACAGTTATTGAAATATTTAAACCAGAAAATTATAAATACACAAAAGGTAAAATGTATAATATTTTCACCAAAGAAATTATTAAAATTACTGGTGAAGGAGAATTATTACCACATCATGAATTTACAATAAATTATGATGAAAAATTTTGTATTTTTAGCGATTTTGAAATTGATTATGAAACCGGAGAAAAAATTTATACAAATTATAAAATTATTTTGAAGCCAAGACCAAAAAGATTAAATTTATTATTTAATATTTTTATATTTAATTATTGAAGACCTTTGGTGTGTGATTAAGAATAAAAATCAGATGATTTTTATTCTTTTTTTTTTTTTGCATCATATTGCATTAAAAGAAAAAATAAACATATAAATAAAGAATGAATACAACAAAAAATTTATTGGACACAGATGTCCCTAATATTAATACACCTTTATTAAAACCAAAAAATGTTTTTAAAAGGGGTAATCTACTTGATACACCAAATCCTGGTTATGATTTTAAAACCATATTGGAGCCAACAAAATATGTTTCAAAAATTAAAAGTTTGATTGAAAGTTCTAAAGAAAAAGCAAATAATTTATTTAACAAGTCTAAAGAAGAAGTACTTAATTTATTTGATAAATATAGAAATAATGTAAACAAAGGAACAGAAAAAATAACAAATTGGTATAATCATTTAAAAGAAAATGTTTTAAATATATTTAACAAAATACAGGAAAAACCGCAAATGGTTGAACCAAAGTTTAAATTGGATAAAGAAGCTTTGAAAGTAACAAAAAGATATGAAATGGATTTGGAAGAAGCCGGATTATCTTTATATGACCCTTTGAGTCTGTTGGAAAAAATAAAACCATTGGTAATAAAAAAATTTTAAAAATATCCAAGTACAAAACAACAAATAACTCCTGTATGTTTAATGAAAAAAGCAAATCCAGCAACTGGAGAAGAAACTACAGATAAAGCACATTTTCATAGTTATTATGAAGAAATTTTTGATGGAAACAATTTTGATGAAATATATGAAAAAATGAAAGATAAAATTATTCAAAGTTTTGAAGAATATTTAAGAAATTCAAGTTTATGGAAATTTTATAAAAGTTTAAAAATAATTCTTAATATTAATAAAATTAAACGATTACTTGCATCATCTTATATTCCTACTCCAAAATTTTTAAAAAATAAAAATGCAATTATTAATCCACAAAATGATGACCAAAAATGTTTATTGTGGTGTGTTGCAATAAGTGAACTTTTGAAAACTAATCCTAATTTGAAAAATCCTGGAAGAATTACAAAAATTTTAAAAAAGAAAGCTGAGAGTTTTAATACAAAAGGTATGGAATTCCTGTGTGGATTTACAGATATTGATAAATTTGAAAAAAATAATAACATTGCAATTAATTTATTTGGATATAATGAAGAAAAAAGGCTTGGAAATAAAAAGCACAAAATTTTTCCTTTGAGGGTGAGTAAATTAGACTTGGAACAAATTAACACACATGTGGACACGCATGTGAACACACATGTGAATACACATGTGAACATATTGTTAATAACTAATGAAAATGGTGATATCGGGCAAAGCCCTCAGCAGCAAAGCTGCAAACATTATTGTTTAATTAAAAATATGAGCAGATTATTTTCAAACCAAGTCAATAAAAGCAAAGAAAAAATACATATTTGTAATTATTGTTTACAAAATTTTAGAAATGAAAAAACTCTTAAAAATCATTTAGAATATTGTTCAAAATATAAATGTGGAAAAACTGTTTATCCTAATAAAGGAGAAAAATGAAAGTTTAAAAATTATGAAAGAATGCACAATGTGCCGTTTGTAATTTATGCAGATTTTGAATGCAATTTAAAATATGAGGATAAAAATATTGGTAATAATACAAAACAATTTCAAAAACATGAACCGTCTGGATATTGTTATTTAATAAAATGTTTTGATGATAATTTATTTAAACCAAAATTAGTAATACACAGTAAAAAGGACAATTCTGATGAAGACGTTTCTTTAAAATTTGTAGAAAGTTTAGAAAATAATATTAAAAAAATACATGAGCAATTTAAATTTCCAAAAAAGATAATATTAAGAGAAAAGGATAAAAAAGATTTTGAAAATGTTATGCATGTGATAAAAAATTTGAAAACCCTAATGGGCAGCGAGCTGGTGATAAAGTTAAAGACCATTGCCATTATACTGGGAAATATCAAGGTGCTGCTTGTATTAGTTGTAATTCAAAAATGAAAAAACCTAAATTTGTTCCAGTTATATTTCATAATTTACAAAATTATGATAGTCATTTGTTTATAAAAAATCTAGGTGTTTCAGAAGGTGAAATTAATTGTATACCCAACACTGAGGAGAAATATATTTCATTCACAAAAGAGATAATTGTTGATAAATTTGAATCTAAAAAAATAATTACAGAAAAACAATTTCAAAGTAAATGTAAAGAAAACATTATTGAATATGAGGAATTTAATAATGAAAAAGGTTAAATAGAGTATAAAATCAAAGAAATGATTTATATTAAAAAACAAATTAGATTTATTGACAGTTTTAAGTTATGCAAAGTGGTTTAGGAAACTTGGTTAAAAATTTAGATAAAAATGAACTAAATATTATGAAAAAATTTTATGGTGAAGCTGAAGAAAGAGAATTATTAACTAGAAAAGGTTTGTTTCCATATGATTGGTTTGATAATATTGAAAAATTAAAAGAAGAAAAACTACCTGATATTGAAGAATTTTATTTAAAATTAAATGATGAAAATATAAACGAAGCAGATTATGAACATGCGCAAAATGTTTGGAAAAAATTTAATATTAAAAATATGAAAGAATATCATGACTTATATTTGAAAACTGATGTGATACTTTTGGCAGATGTTTTTGAAAATTTTAGAAAAGTTTGTAAAGAAAATTATAAATTAGACCCCGCTTGGTATTATACTTCTCCAGGGCTTGCTTGGGATGCAATGTTAAAAATGACTGGAGTTGATTTGGACTTATTATCCGATCCACAAATGTACCTTATGGTAGAAAATGGAATTAGAGGAGGAATTTCAACAATTACAAAGCGATATGCAAAAGCTAATAATCCTTATATGGGCTCAAAGTATAATCCTGAAGAAGATAATGTATATCTTGCTTATTTAGACGCGAATAATTTATATGGATGGGCTATGAGTAAAAAACTCCCTGTGAGAGATTTTAAATGGATGAATGAGAAAGAATTACAAAATTGGGAAAAATTTCCTTGTATATTAGAAGTTGACTTGGAATACCCTGAAGAGTTACATGATTTACACAATGAATATCCTCTTGCACCAGAAAGATTAAAAACGCACTGTTCGAGTGCTGTTAAAAATTAATACCAAATTTGAATAATAAAGAAAAATATGTTTTACATAGTGAAAACTTGAAATTATATGAAAAATTAGGATTAAAAATTAGTGGAATTTATAAAGGTATTAAATTTTATGAAGAAGATTTTATGAAAAAATATATTGATTTAAACACAAAACTTAGAACAGAAGCAAAAAATGAATTTGAAAAAGACTTTTTCAAACTTATGAATAATTCTGTGTTTGGAAAAACTATGGAGAATGTTAGAAACAGAGTTGATATACAATTAGTTTACAGAGAAGAAAAAGCATTAAAATTATTTTCAAAAACTAATTTTAACAAAAGAACAATATTTTCTGAAAATTTAATTGCTGTGCATATGCATAAGAAAAAAATTAAGCTAGATAAACCTATATATCTAGGAATGAGCATATTGGATATGAGTAAGACTTTAATGTATGATTTTCATTACAATTATATTAAATTAAAATATGGTGAAAATGCGCGGTTGTTATTTACAGATACTGACAGTTTAATGTATGAAATTAAAACTGAAGATTTTTATAAAGATATAACCCCAGATGTTAAAAATATGTTTGACACAAGTAATTATCCAAAAGAACATGAAAGCGGAATTAAAACCGGTTTAAACAAAAAAGTAATTGGAATGATGAAAGATGAGTGCGGTGGTAAACAAATAGAAGAATTTGTAGGGCTTAGAGCAAAATTATATTCTTATAAAATAGATGAAAAAGAATCAAAAAGATGTAAAGGTGTTAAGAAAAATGTTATTGAAAAAAATATAACATTTCAAAATTATAAAGATTGCTTATTTACTGAAGAAGAACAAATTAGAAAAATGAATTTAATAAGGCATCGAAATCATGAATTGTATACTGAAAGTGTAGAAAAAATTGCATTGTCAGCAGAAGATGATAAAAGAATAATACTTGAAAATAAAATAGATACATTAGCACATGGTCATTATATGAATGAAATGATTAACACTTATGAGAATATATTTGGATTTAAGCTGTAAAATAATTTATCAGCAAAGCTGTTTAGCGGATAGGCTTATTGTTTAAAATTGTGTTACCATAAGGTAATTCCCCCACTTGTTGTTGAGGGGTTTTCCCACATTCCATACATGCCTAATCTCCCTAACAACGGAGCAAACCGAAAATAGTTTTTTTTGTTGACATCGAGTTAGGCTGGTTGTTAGGGAGATTGAGCATGTATGGAATGTTTGGAATGTTAAGGTTATTCCCCCAAGACAACATGTCAGCGAAGCTGTTTGAAACAGCTTTGCTGCTAAAGTTTTGACCCATTTTTAAAATGTGTTGAAATTCTTTGTAACGTAATTAAATTCATGAAAGCGGCCGGAAGTTAAGTAAACGATCAAACGAAGTTCTCAGCGAAGCAACCGAAAGTAGCGCCGTCAATATAAAGGAAACCCCCTACTACACTTGTAAATTTTTGACAAAATTTTAGAATGTTCTAGAAATGAGAAGCAAAACCGAAAGTGACAATGTAAGGAAAAAGAGAAACCCCCCACGACACTTTGAAAAATTTTGATTAAATTTTCAAATTTTAACCAAATTTGAAAATGTGTTGAAAACCTGTGACAGAATCCGGACATTACGTACTACTTTAATATCTGAGTTAAATCTTTTATTTAAATCACACGAAATTAAAGACGAAAAAAACACTATTTTTTTACCTTGAAAATTCAATAAATCATAATAACAATTGTGAAATAATTCACCGTTAAATAAATGCGAAAAAAATTCATTTTTTTTAACATAGTTTTTCTTCCAATTTATTTTAAAAGAATACTCCATATTAATTCGTTTTATTAAAATTAAATATTTGAGTAAAAATATCAAAAAGATTATTGTTATTTCGAGATTTTAACCAAATTTGTTTCATTAAAAAATAAATTAATTCTTTAAATATACCGCAACATTTTGTGCATTGGTACATTGCAAATATTTGATGGCGAAATACAGAACAATTAAATATCATTTTCAAAATATGAAAATTTAATCTCATACGGTATTTTATCAAATATTTCATTGATTTATAACAAGTCATTCCAAAAAAAGCGATATTTCCGATTTTAAAAATAGAATGTGACAAATAACTCAATTTATCCCTTTCATATCCCAAAATAAATGTATCCTCATAAACTTTTTGTTTTTCAGAAACACAAATACCAAATTTTTGACAATTTTCTTTATATCTTACAAAACTTGATTTATCCATAGAAAATAAAAATTTTCTAGAAAATTTATTTAAACAAACGAAAATTTCGTTACCTGTTTCTTCAACTTTAATATACATATGTGGAATTTTATAGGAACGTTTTGACGATTCAGAAGTCACCAATGCATAATAATTAAAATAATGGCAAACAATTAATCCTCTAAAATGTTCCTGAAGGTATTTCTTAATATCAATTTCTTCACATAAAGTTTTTAAACTTCCATAAGTTTTTATTCTTGTCTTTTTGACAGCCTAATTGCTCCATATGTAATACATATATTTATTTACATACCATAAAGACGATAAGCGAGGATCTGCTCCAAGATAATTGATTATTATCACAAATACACAATTTACTGCTGCTTGATTCATTTCACAATGTCTTCTATTCACTAACATGGCCAGACTCAGTTATATATATATAGATATCTTATACATAATTCATCTAAAAACATAATAGGTGTTGTTTAACGATGAATCGGATTTGTTAGAATACAAAATATTAAAATCATCAGGATATTTATTCCTCCATAATTTAGACAAGATATCCGCCACATAATGGTATTCCCAGCCTTTACTTGTACATTCAAAACAACACAAATAATCAACGGTGTCTTTGTAATTTACATCTTTCTCAAATAAATCTTTTGAAACGGCAAAATACATTAATCCGTCGCTCAATTCGAATTCACTGTCAATAAAAAGATTGTTTCTTATCATTGTTCTATTATAAGAACCTGTAAAGTTAACATATATACAACGAGTACTTTTTTCCATACCTTTCAATGTTATAATTTCGAATAACCAACGATTATTACAAATGGACGGCTTTAATATTTCAGTAATTCTTTCTCTCTGTTATGTTCAATATGCTTACTTCTTTCTACTTACAAACGTGAATAAATTAAATTCAAAAAAGTTCACCAGTTGCTTTCATTTTCCCTGAAGAAATGATACTAATCCTGTCCACTTCAGTTTTATTTATTTTTACATTCGAATATAAAACGTTCAATTCGCTTCCCCAATGACATTGTTTAGCTTTATTTTTCCTTATTATGCTGAAACACTTTCCCATTCGTAATTTGATATTGGAAGGAAAAGTCAGTAAAGCTCCAACATAAGTTTCTTGATACTAAATCATCTTCTTGCAAAGAACGCTGTTACAAAATAACGAGCCATCAAAGTACAAGATTACATGCTTGTGATCTTTTGGTATTCTTAAATTATAATATTCCACAGGTAAATTTCTTCTTCCTGTAAAATAATCCTCTTCATCACAATCTGTTACATTGCCATAATGTTCACAAACCACGAATTGTATATTTTCAGATTCAGATTGCTTATCCAGTGTTTCAGCAAAGAAATCTTGCCAGAAGAATTCAGAAATAGTAAGTCTCTGACAAGTCGTCATTTTGAAATTTGTATCGAATTTCAGAACGTGTTTATTTATAATGAACATGGTCTACGGAAAATCAAAACATCATTTATCTCTAACTTTACACTTCAATCATTTAAATGGCACAATCACAACTCTAACTAATCCACCAATTTACCCTTTGATAAAAGGAACATTTTCTCAAAGCTCGACAAGTGTAACAAATTATCTGTCTTCAACAACCACAGGCAATGCAACGCGTGGATACTATGCTAATAATTCATCTTTTAATCCTGATGGTTTAATTGGTAATGCTACATTTACAGCAGGAAATTTTACATCAAAATTTATTTTTGGTGATAATAATGTTTATGATAAAAATAAACTAAGAATTATTACGGAAGTGAAAGTTTCATGTTATTCAAATGTAATGAGCGATTTACAAAAACCTCATTATGAAACACATCATTCTTCTAACTTGGAATCTGTTCCAGCTTTTAAAAATAATAAAAACGGATTTGTAGGTTTTAACATATATAAAATAACAAAAGAATATTACGACGGTAAACATAGTACTCATTATTTTAGAGATTTATTAAATGAACAAAATAGCAACGAAGCTTTATTTCCCATTGGTTCATTTCATCATAACGAAGAACCGTTTGAGGTAAAAAATCAAGCGTGGGTAATTCAAAGAGATGAAGATCTTTTATTATATCCTAATTTTGATTATTTTCATAATCTAAATGCCACATGGATTCAAACTAACGGAAAAGGAATGATACAAATAATGAAACCATATCAATTTAATGTTGAATTGAATTTGACATTTAAATAAACTTTCTATAAATAAATCAAATTATAAATCATGCGACATGACACGTGGCATATCATGAAGGAAATCATGCCAGAAATCATGCAGCATGACACGTGGCATATTATGCAGGAAATTATGCGGGAAATCATGCGGCATGACATGTGGTATATAATGTAGAAAATACTATTTAAGAGTTCAAATCAACGACAGCAATGTCATAGTATGGCAGAAAAACCAGATGAGCTTGAACTGTGGTATAAAATAAAATTACCAGGAATTGTACCAAAAGAACGAAAAGAGTGGAATCCTCATTACAAAGATTCGCATATACCCTTTGTTAGACGATGGGAATTCGACGAATCATTATTTAAACACAATCAATGACATCTAAAAGCTCCTGAGGGCAAAACGGTAGAACAGTACAGAGAAGAGCTTAGAGATAAATACGAGTATTTCAAATCCATTGGACCAGAAGGATGGCGTGTATTATATGACCATAAAAAGGCACAAGAAGCTGACGAAATCAAAAGAAAGGGAAAAAAAATTAACCCTGAAAACCAATTTGATGCAGATGAAATAAGATTCATCAAAAACGAAAGAGCTATTGTAAACAGAAAAGTTAAAGATTGTATTGCAAGGGAAAAAAAGGAAACATCACGAAAAAGTAAAGATGAAAGTGCATGTATAAACTTTTATCAATCCATAGATAAATCTATAAAAGAACATGGAATCAGAAGATCTTTTGAAAGAGGAGAAAATCGACCAGACGTCTTTTATAGACCACCACAATGAGATGGAACAAAATGCGACATTTCGAGAATGGAATTTGCTGCAAGACTTCCAAGAACATCAGAAACAAACAGACAATTTTCAAGAAACGACATCCAAACCAACAAACAACCTCGAAATCATCGATCAGACAACTTCTATAGAGCGCCACAACAAGATGGAACAAAATGCGACAGAAATCATCGACTTAGAAAATTTTAAAATCACCGACCGAAGTGAAAGTTCTTGCATAACAAATAACAATAATGAAAGTAAAACAGGACCAATTCATAATGACTTTGAAACCGATGATTCGAGTCGACCAAAGACATTTCAAGAAATATTGCAACAATTCCAAATTCATAGCAACAACCGAAGTGATACTTCTCTTGTTAAAAGAAACAACTTCGCAACATCGGAACCAATTCGTAGCGACTTTGATGAAAACAACGATACGGATGACGAAAGTATTGGGGGAGTTTCTAAAGGCTTTGAAATCAACGACCCAAAAGACATTTACTGTGCTGAAAAATCAAGACCAATTTGTGGCAACTTTCAAATCGACGACACGAGTGTAGTTTCTCACACTAGAAAAAATAACTTCGCAGCATTAGAACTGATTCGTAATAGCCTTGAAGCATCGGGATCGATTCATGACAACTTTCAAATAACTGACTCAAGTAACAGAGATATCACATTCAACAATTTTTTAAAAGACTGTAAAACGCACATGGAAAAAAGCAAACAATTTAATCCTAAAGAAGCGAGAAATATATGACGTGATTTCTTGGTAGACTGTGAAGATAATGCGATAAAAAACAATCATTTTAATTTGGAAAAAAAAAGAAATACGAAACCTTATCCTTTTCCGATGATTAACAGAAACTTAAAAAATAAAATCACTCATCATCCTCCAGAACATTTGCTACCAACACACCTACGTGCTAGAAACATGATACGTTGAAGATTAAATAATTTTTGGGAAAAAAACATGAATCCTAGTAGATCCTTCACAGAATTTCTACAATTAAAATCCACTCGAGAAGACACTTTTCAAAAAGACACACTTAAAGTGATGAAAGACAATAATCTGAACCACATAATCATGATTTTATCGTTGGAAACAACAAAGTCGGGAGAGGAAAAGTATGTGGAAATGTTCGATTACTACCAACAATCGAACAGCATTGGTGCATCAAAACGATGATGGAATGACATTGTAGCAATTTATGAAAGCTTGTCCTCGAAAACTTATGTCATTATTTTCTGGTAAGTTTTCGTCCATGTTTTTAATGATATTTCTGATGATTTTTATGAGGTGTCAAACAGCTGATTTGCAAGGTATTTCCAATCACAAAGTGAGAAAGATGTTTATCGCTTTTGCCAATTACTTTGTCGTAAAATGATAAAGAAATTCGTATCTTCAGATCTCATTTTCTGGTTTTACACTTTGTAGAGAATACATAAATCAAATTACTCTTCTATTTCATGATCGTAGTTGTTCTTATTTTAATCATGGGTTTCTGTGGTTGTTCCTACATTTAAACATGGGTTTCATAAGACTCTATGATATTTGCATTGAGCACTTTAAAGATAAGGATATTTAATGTATCAAATGGATTTAGATGTTTTTTCGATCGAAATATTTTTTCGACCATTTTCAAACTGGCAACGGATCGCCTTTTGAAATAAGTAACAGATTACCTTTTGGAATCAAAATAACGATTTTTCCCATGCTGATGATGATGGTCATCCATATAGATTATCAAACTTCAGACTTGATAGGGATATTTGATAATTTGATGTGTTTCCACAACGCGTTATGTACAGTTTCGTTGTCGATTAAAGTATGATTTAACCGTTGGTAAGATTAAATTTAACGTGTCATGAAATAATTTGATAAATTCTGAATTTTTTTCCCAATTAAACTATTAAACATCTTTGAAATTCACCTTTGGTTTTCCAAATCTTTAATCTTATTTTCAACAAGCATAGGAGGATAGTTTTCCAATGCTGCACGAAATCATAACTCGAAGGTAATATAGATTAATTTATTTTTCTCCGTTAAATGATGTTTTGAGTACACAAGTAAAATAAAACCAATTTTATTGAGAGCAAATATTTCGCATGTATGTGTTAAGTTACATAGTCGTGTCAATTTTATGTAAAAATTTCTGTTCTTTATCCTGTTTGTGAAAATCCAACTCGAAAGCCGTCCAATCTTTCGGTGCTTATTGCAAATCCCTCTTCAAAATTATATCCTGAATCGTTTATGATGAGTAAACTTTCATATTAATTTCGCATCTTTCAAGCAGCATTGGAAATGCCATTAGCATCACCTTTCACCATGTCATTTCATATCTCCTCAAGTTTGAGGTAAATATTACAGCATGAGAGTTAGTATTTGACAGATTCTCTGTACTAGTATTGAATAAAATATTGAATGAAAGAGATATCGTATTGACCAAATGTTAATAAATGCAAACATGGTGCCAATCAGATTCTCTTACCAGTAATTTGTTGTTGTAACTTTTCTGTGATGCCATATCAAAATTTTGGATTGAGTTTAAAAATTTTTGTAACGACTTTGATTTATGGGTTCTAGATTTTTTGGTAGATCTTTGAAAACAATAAGTTTTGAATCAAGCCTGACCTAATAAGTTGGAAAAAAATTCAATAAAACATGATCAACAGAAAACATAATTTTGGTAAATTTTTGAACAATGCAGAAAATGAAGATCACCAATAGATTCGATACAAAAACTCGAAAAAGTTACAACATGTCCATATTTTATTAAATCATTTCAACATTAGCTTTGAAGCCATTCCTTAATTCGTTGAGTTGTGATATCGAAATAGGAAATCAAACCTTGAATTCATTGCAAAGGATTTCTTAAGCTAATAACTTCTTGTCGTTACTAATACAAAAAGTGATAGGTATCTTGGATGAATTTATATGTCATTTGTTCTAAAAATAATTCGCAAGAACTTTTCGCTACTGCCAAATTGTCATGTGAAACCATCAATCATTTGAGCTTTTCACTAATGCTCCGCCCATCACATCTTCGATTGCGGTATTCGCGTAACAGTCTAATACCCGTTTGAATTGACTAAATGAATTCTTGTTCAATGTGCCAAATATAACATAGAATTCGTATCATATATTGCTTTGGAATTTTTCCGCAATTGTGAAATATATCGCGAAACCAAATCAATCTTTGAAACTTTTTATTCCTGAACGTGTGTCGGTAAGTGTCGTATAACCTATTCGTTTTCAACAAAAGATTTAATGTCAATGTAAATCTTTTGGGTAAAATGAAACAACTAAGTTATTGTTTTACGAATGGTATTAAGTGATCTGACAAACGTATTATAATGTCAAAAAGGGTAATTGGTTTGTTGTTGTAAAGGTATAACATTGTTAAAAATCTAAAAATTCGCCAAGAAAGTAATATGAAATTGATGTTTTATAAGAATTTGTTTCGTCTTCTACACTTAGTAGCATTTCCGTTGTTTACAAAAACCTGTTTGTCATTCTTTGTACATAGGATGGCTAGGTAATCATGCAACCATTATTTTGAAAAAGAAATTTTATAACACCATGTTTTACACACTTTCTTTCTTTCTTTACATTTTGTAAATTAATTGATGATTATTCTCAAGAAAGATTTGTTCGTGGCATTTACATTGTCGATTAGGTTTGAGTGATATGATATTTTTCTTGTTGCCCTGACGTCATTTCTTGTACAAAATTCATTACTTCTTTTGGGTGAATGCTTGTCATTTTTTCGAACAACTGACTTATTTTGGTCTAAATTCTCAAAATTTCGTGCCTGAAAATTGGTATAATCTGGTTAGTACATAGTTAGCAAATATTCGAAATGCAAGAAACTTTTCAAATTATAATGAGAAAGTTGCTTACCGAACTACTTATCCAAGATAAACCCGATGTCAATATGCATTTGGGTTACTTTCGATCACAGTTTTTCTTGTCTTGTGTTAACAATAAATAAAAAATTAAATCTTTTTAGTATTGTTACTCTTTAAATTTTCCTCATTTTCCGTCATTTTCAGTTTTATGGCAAAACGTTATCTATGTGTTTCATGTTGTTTATCATAAGATTTCAAGTTAAGCTATTCATGTGTAAGTAACGACATTAACTGGATTGTTTGAAATCTTTTTTAACTGAAAGTGATTAAATCTTTCCTGAAATGGTCATGATGCATTTGCCACAATATTTTTACTTCTTATTGCAGTGAAATGTTATCATTCCTATTTTCACAATATCATATAAATTAACGTTTCATCTTGTTTTATTCTGGACTAAATGTGTTGGTGATCACGAAAGACACAAACACATGTCGCCGAGTTGCTAAAATTCGATGACAAATTCAGTAACGAGACTAGTTTGAAGTGCTTTTTATTTTCAAACATGATTTTCAGAACAATGTATTGTTTTGTTGAGAAAAAGTATCTTTATTAAATCTGGTGTTAATGTGTCATAGTTGATTTTATCTGATATTTCTCGTCATGTCAACTTTTTCATTGTGAATTCTTGTTAAAACAATTTATAACAAATGATTGTTGACGATGTCTTGTGATAAAGTCAATGTAGTAAGTAGACGAGTAAGTAAACGATTTTTACTTTTTTTAAGCAATCTCCAAATTTGGAATCTCCAAATTTGTCCATACCACTTCGTTGTATCTTAACCGTTGTAAGTAATAGTGGTTGTCAGCTTTTCATTAACAAATTAGAAACTCGCCAAGTTGTTATGAAAAATCTTGTCGTGTTCATTGTTCAGCTAGGATAGAAACAGTCGGCAAGTTGTTATATTCACAAGTAAAAATTGTAATATTCATCAATCATTTCAATATATTATTAGCAAATTGGTTTCTACCGACCGCACCACTCTATGCTGTGTCTTTTGTCGTCTTTGGTGGTCACCCACCCTGAACCCATCTTTGATTGGTTGAGAGGGTTAATAGAGGTCAAAAAAACGCTCCCTCCCGATGACCTTTGCAGATGGCGGCATCTCATTATATGGCGGATTATGATTGGTAAGTTCTATGAATATTCTCCTATTTTTATTTACTACTAACAAGTAACTGGTAATGTTCATAAGAAAGATGGAATTTTGTCTCAGATCCAGGAAATTAACTCTGTTATCACCTAGGATAATGGCAGAACCACATTGGACAAAATTGTCACTGTTAGTAGTGCCTTGATTAAACATTTTTCATTATGACAGTTAAGGTGACTATTACTTAGATAATGGATGGGTATTGAACAGCCACTGTAAGGGTGAACTTTAGTATGTTATTCTGATAATCCTGGAACCAAGTGTTGATTAATTGCTATTGATAGTTGATAATTAATAGTTTGTTAAAAACCTAGTACATGACAAAGAGATTTGAATTACCACACTCAACTCAAATTTCTATAATATGCTGGGTTTTTAAATGAACTATTCACTATGAACTACCAATAGCAAACAACTATTAAATCACTAATACTGCATTATAGCCAAAATCATTTACATGTTGTACCCTAAATAAACAAACAATATATTGGAAAAGACTTAAACCTATTTATTTTACACTTTTTAACACTTAGTAATAATTTTCAGTTTGTCTTTTCTCTTTTATTCTTTGGCACTTTTTGACAGTCTGGACAAAACCATTTCTTTGATATAAGTGAGGAGGTTATCTTTGGGCAGCTGAAGTGAAACCACTTGAATGGGGAGCTTTCATTGTCGCAGGCAACCATATCACCACTTCACCCTCTCCACAATAGCAGAACCTCTCAGGAGTATTGTTAGTGTCTTGCATGTCTGTTTTGGGTGGTCTTGAAAATCATCTGCTCATGAGTTCTGGCAGTATGCCTTTCTTGAAAAACGTCTTTACATTATCAATGTTTTGTTCCCAGAAAGAAGGATCAGGGGTAATTATTTCAACAACAAAGTCACTGTAGCTGCGACCTGTGCAAAAGAGTTCAGCTTGTACCTAATAAAATATTATGATAAAATATTACAATAAAATAGGAGGAAACAATTACCAACAATTACAAATATGTGAAGATGCATGACAGGCAGGCAAAATTAGGTACTTGATAGGATACACAGTGAAGTGTTTTGTTTTTACTACCTGTGTAAATCAGTGGAGCTACCGATTAGTAAACCTATACACAAATCCGATCCAGCATCGAAAACAATAACAACAAAGTATACTAGAATTGACCTTGGCGATGAGTAAGTGTTGTCGAATTGTTTACCAACGCATCTCTTACCCAACCATTTGCAAACTCCTGGTAGCAGTCTAGACTTTTGTATTTCATTAGCTGCTCTTGACTCTATTGGCTTGGGGGAAAAAAGCAAATACATGCCAACATGCATATAGCTGACAGACCTGCACAGTTCGATGTCATCAGCCCACTTGTTTCTTGGTATTTCACATGGATCCAAGTTATTTATGTATGATAACTTCGTAAAATATTGTTCTCTGGATCCTTTAGAGTCTAGTGATTTCATATACCCTGTCAGTAAGCCTTTCTTCGCAGTCTTTAGCTCCCTATTTGATCCAGAACTAGTCATCATTTGTGCCTTAGCAACTGTTTCCAGGAAATAGCCATGATGGGATTAATCACTACAAATAACAAAACATGTTAGATTATAAGAGCTTTACTTATGTTTTGTTGCTGATACAAAACATTTTCAAAGTGAAATACATGATGGATGAGGTAAGGATATAAAAATAATATTTAGGTGTTGAAAACGTGAGAGAACAGAAGCAGAGTGGAAGGAGAGAAGATGCTCTTCTTGTACTGTTCTCTCACCTTTCCTCCTCTTTCACCATCTTTTAAATATTTTTAACAATTAAGATTTCTCAAAATGTTACTGAATAGGGTACTTATGTCATGGAACCAAAGCAACTTTCATAATGTCATTTCAAGATGTAAGAAATGCTTTGTTGTTTGGTTATACAGATGACTTACTAAGCGACAGAGTTTTTAATTGTACACAAATACTATCAGTCTGAGAATCCTGCATAACCTTACTGGGATTACAAACAGTTTTGTCTTGATAATCTCGATTATAGCGAATGTATAGCAGAATTTAAAGTGGAAAAAGAAGACATTCCACTCCTGGCTATGTCCCTACGAGTTCCAGATCAGTTTAAATGCAGGCAAGGCACAGTTTGTAGTGGTTTAGAGGGACTCTGCTTACTTTTGAAACACTTGGCCTACCCATGCAGATATAGTGACCTTATTTATAGATTTGGCAGACCTGTACCCGTGCTTTGTATGCTGAACAACGTTGTTCTTGATTGGGTGTATGATACTCATGGACATAGATTAACGTCCTGGAACCAGCTATTTCTCTCACCTTTGTGTCTTGAACAATATGTCCAAGCAATAAGAAGAAAGGGGTGTCCACTAAATCATTGCTTTGGTTTCATTGATGGGACTGTACATCAAATATCATGTCCTGAAGAAAATCCATGAGTGGTTTATAATGGCCACAAAAGAGTTAACAGTCTAAAATTCCAGTCACTGGCTATTCCAAGTGGTCTTATTGCCAATCTGTTTGGTCCAGTCAAGGGACGTCGCCATGATGCTGGAATGCTTACAGATTCAAATTTACTACCAGCACTTTAAAGGCATGCATGCAGCACAGTTGGAACCCCCCTTTGTGTTTATGGCGATATGGCATATCCCCTATGCTCTCAGCTCATGTGTCCCTTCAGATGAGCAGGCCATCCCATCCTTACTAAAGAAATGGTGTCTGTTCAGTGGCATTTTGGAGATTTGGCAAACTATTTCAAATTCATTGATTATAAGAAGAATCTGAAAATAGGAACGAGCTCTGTTGGAAAGCAATACATGGTTTGTGCCCTCTTGAGAAATTGTCTTATTTGCCTTTATGGAAACAGTACATCTCAATTCTTTGATCTAGAGCCCCCAACCCTTCATAACTACCTTGCATAAAACTGGACTATTGAAACATGACTTTTTTTTATTTAAAGACTGGGGTCAATGTTCAGTAAAAATTTTACTCTTTTAAAATTGAAATAGTGCAATTAAGTGTTAAATTGTGCAAATTATTGCACACTGGTAGATTATAAGTGTAAACGTTTTATTGAGTAACCCCAGGTGTCATTTAAAGCAAGGGCTAATTATAAATCATGTGGGGTTGTGGTAGATGTTTTAATAAAAAGGGTGAAAATAATTTACCCTTGTACACCCAAAATATCCATAGCTTTACACCCCACCTTAGCTTTTGAAAGAACAATGGCCCTTCTCCTCTCCCCACTTGATTATGAACAGTCTACACTTAAAGTTCAGAATGTATAACTGCATGGATTTAATGTACTCATCATGCATATCTATCAAACTTTTATGTAGTAAATATGTTTAACCAGAGGAGGAAAAATCATGAACAATGTCAACTTCATTTAAATGCATTTGTTCAGTACACAAACTTTACTTAAAGTGTAAAAATCATCAGTTTATGTAATAGATAAGTCTTATAAACTCTTACATTTGTGAACCCTACAAAAATAAATATCATACTTCTTAAATGTTCCAAAATCATGTTGATCTGGATCCTGATAGTTTTGCCAGCAATGCAATCATCTGTAATTGCATTTGCATCTGTTGTTGGATGGCAGCCTGTCTTTGCTGTTGAAGAAGGTATGATTGTATTTGATCTTGTCTCTTCATTTCCAGCTGCAATTTTTTTTGCTCCATTTCTACTTCTTACTTTCTTATTTCACAATCAGAAGATTGCCTCATTCGTAAATATTCAGGAGCATCAGTTCCCCTCCTCTTTCTACATCTTCTTGGCTTGGTAACAGAATCACTTGAAGGAAAAAGTGACTCAGAGAAGTCATCAGTCTGACCTGTCTGACTCCAAGTTTTCATGGCTTTATGTCTAATTTGCATTACCCTTGATCTTTTACTAGCTTGAACTTCTGGGGGTTTCTTTGGCAAACTGTTAACAATCATACTTTGAATCTCCTCCAAAGCTGATTCAACTTCTGTTAGATCTTCAGGACTTGAACCTGATGAATTCTTTTCTTTTCTCATCTTAGCATTGAAATCAGACAGAAGCCTGTTAAACCTGTCCCTTACTGAATCCTGATCTCTAGGGTGGGCAGATTCTTTGAAGAGTGGATGCTTATTAAGGGAATTAGCAATTTCTGTCCACTTTAATCCAGCTTCTTTAGAACCAACTCTTTCAAGGAATGGTTGCTGCAATTGCACTTCTTAATATCTTATCTTTTGCCTCATCCCACCTAAAAATACTAACAAAGCACATCTTAATTAAGTTAGACAAATTATTGACAACACTAGTATAAATAAATCACATTATCGAACTAAGTCATGATAATTAGCGAAAAAAAATTTATGTAGTGTCTAAAGTTATTCAAGCCAAAGTACAAGAATTAAGGGTGCATAAGCAAAATGCCATTTATAGTATGACCTAATTTCTTACTTGTTTTTTTGTAGTAGTCGACTCTATCGATGGAATTGTAGCACTGAAATAATCAAAAAGCTTTATTGGTCTTTTTGTAATGTAATAGCATTGAATCAGAAAACAACCGAGAATTTAATTACTTACCCATTAGCATGAATGTCCATTTTGATGATAGTTTTACTAGCTAGATAAAACTAAAAAAAATAACATAAGGTTGATTTATAGCAGGACGTGTTCACTAAGCTCAGACATGTGTTTGTCACTTCATCACACTTCTTGCAAAAATCGATAAAAATTGTCACTACAAACGATAATGAACATGCTTATCACGTTCATTATTGTTCCTTGCTGTGGAAACTAATACATATAAATATGTATAAATGATATACATCTAAATTGAACAGTTGGGAATCTATTTATTACTTATAGTTGCCAGAAATATTATCACTTACCTTTCCTCTTCAATCAGTCTTTGTAGAATATAAATCGGTCAAATACTTTAAGATATGGCCATTTTACTGAGCCAACACTGCACTTCGTAGATTATATCCTTGTTGACCTGGCTGTGGTTCTCTGGCTGCGACGACTTTTGTCGAGTGAAGAGTATGGGAACGGCTCCAAAAAGTGAGGACACATTACATCTTTGAGTGACCCTTCTGGTCTTTTATTATTCTGTGGTTTTGTTGCATTTAATACCGATGATGTTGTGTTAAATGCAACAAAACGTTAGATCTCAAGAAACATTTTTCCTATTATGCCTCTTCTACGAGTTTTTTGCTGGCCTTTGATATTCTTACTTAGATTACACACTCTACTAGTCCACTGGGTTGTTTATGCATCTTTGTGGTTTATTTCTAGAAAAAAGATTGGAATGAAACTTACCTGAAACAAGTCCGGGTGACATGCACTGATCTCTAAATAAGACTGGATAGAGGAACTCCAGTCTCTCGCTGAGAGAAAATTGAAGCCGGAAGTGAAGCTGAAAATTTCACGGCGGCCATATTTGGAAGGACCCACTTGTAGTTATACGGCTATTACTGAATTATGATTTTCGCTCTTAATGGTTGTGATTTCAAAGAAAACCAGTTAACCATTACATTTTTAGCAATAAAGTGTATCTTTCGATAGTGGAGAACTTTAAACGTGGCCAGAGTAACTGAAAATCAGCACAAATTCGATGATTTTTACCCTAGCGAAGACCGGTGCCAGTCACCTCTTTGAAGAAATCTGACTAAAGTAAGAAAAAAGTTGCCGATAACATTATGTAACTTTAGCAGTTAGACAGTGACTTAGCAACAAAGAGGAGATATTACCGTTTCTGTGTTCATCTTGTCTTTGTTTTTCGGATCTTGGGTTTACCAAGTGTATGTATTCGAGGTTTTATTTAAATTACTGTATTTGTCAAACAAATTTAACAATTTCCTGACTTTCAATGACGATGAGCGTTTGACGAAAATAAACTTTGACTAACTCTTTTGCTGGGATCAATTACTGAATGAACCATGCAAACCCAATTTACTGCTAGATGTTGCTGATCAGAGAAGATGGGTTCTGTACTCTCATAAAGTTTCAATACATGCATTTTGTTTGCACGAATGCATGTAGTAAACTTGAGTTCACAGCCGTTTGTTGTGATTTAATATGAAGTTTTTTAATGTTTTTCACGTTTTTGATATACTGTAGCTTCTAATTACAGCTTGATCAGTATTGTACTTGTACAGTAATTAAATCATTCATGTAAATCAATGTGAAATATGTTTGAAGCTACTTTGTGAGTTGGAGTTGAGGGAGAACTTTTGGGTCCAAGTCAAACGAAAATTAGTTAGGTTTTTTCTTTAAAGTGTTCACAGAGCTCAATCTGCTGTATGGTAGATTCTCCTGTTGATTAAAGTCACAATTTTGTCCTTATCAAGTGCATAGCAATGTACTACAGCAAAATTCATTATTGTTGTCTTGAGAAGGCAACAAAAGCAAACTTTTCTCATGTAAAATCAGAAAAAGTTAAATTTGTCCTCTTCCAGCATCAGTAAGTACCAAAATCTAATCTACAGTAATGTTGGATAACCTACTCAGTCACTGTGTGCTTTTGTGTAAGTGTTCACTTATCCATGGAAGACCAGTAGAGTCAATTGTGGTGTTAAACTAAATATATACCCAGAAAAACAGACATGCAAACATACCAAGTGTAAAAACTGGAAAGCTTATGACTTCTTGAGTCAAATGAACCCTGTCATCATGGTTATTAGTGGGAATTTCTAACCACTAAGCAACAGCAACTAAGGTGGTCAAGCAAAGGTTACATGTGTCAACCCATCTATCACCTGAGAAATAGTGAGATGTTCAAACTACTGAGGTACAAAGGTGAAGATTGTTAAGGAAAGGTGTTTATCAATTTGTCGCTAACCTGGCATTAGCAGTGAAATCTAGGATCCAAATCAACATATTAACTTTAAGGCAGTGAAGGCAAGTCATATACAAGAATATCTCACTGAAATACGACCACAAAAACCTCACTATGAGGTTTCATGTTAGAACTCTTCGAATAAACGGCCAAGTTCGATTTCCACATATTTTGATTCAAGTGTTCAAACACATGTACAGCATCAGCGGGAAATTTGCAGTTTAATACATCCTGGGGTTTTATCAGCAAACAAATGAATCAGGACTTTGGCAAAACACATCACAGAAAATTGGCAAATAATAAGGGTTACTTAAAAAACAAAGAAACAAATACACAAGAGTCTCTTACAGGCTCGATAGTCCTTAAACGAATTTTGAAGCAAGTATACAGACGGGTGCATTTCGCAAAATAAAGCATTTGCAAAACAAAAAAAATTCAGAATACTTATTTATTGCTTAAAATAAGATTAAGAACCTTAATTTCGTTGTCAAGTCATCTCAACCTCCTTGAAATTGGCGAAAAATGCTGTTTAACCGCTACAACTCCTATTTACGCCATATTGTTTGGGGCCTGGTTGGGTCCTTCCAATATGGCCGCCGCTCCTTGACTTCCGGCTTCACTTCTTGAGCCCAGTTGCTCTATCCAGTCTTATTTAGAGATCAGTGGTGACATGTGGTGAAGTGGTCAGCGGCAGGGCCTGGGGGCTCATAAAGACCATTTTATTTCATTGAAAGTATGTTGCCAATGACGGCAAAAGAAAAAGAGTCGTTTTTTATTCCTAATTGATGAAATATAAATCGCTACACCCAAAATAGATTTTAACAAAAGGGGAAGTTTACCCTTGAGCTAAGATAACTTTAACAGTTGCATTTTAAGCTAAAAAAACATCAAAAATATACTCTTTCATGCTTATTTTTTAGATTCTTTGGAAAATTTGAGTGCGCAAAAACATGACTACGGATTGTTCGTGATGTAATATTATTAGACTTTACATTACCACAACATTGAGTTCATCCTTTGCAAAGTCATTTGCCGGTTGAGTGATTTATTTTGTAATCCTGTGTTAACTTTTGTATCCTTTTAGAAATGCGTAGATTACTCAACTGTGATGTGATAATTTACCTTCGTTGGAAAATTGTTATGTTTGCAGAGAACGTTTTATGGATGACTATTTTGTTGACGATTTTAAGAGAGAGGCAGTCATTGGCCAAACTATCAAGAGGCGCTTGAAGTGTGGCACAGTTCCTACTCTGTTTTCTTTTGCTCCACAACACAAAAGTCGTCGAACAAGCAAACGTTGAGCTGAACAACAACGCATTAAAGAAGAAAAGGATGAGGTAATCAGTATGTTTTACACATATTACACTCCAATGTATTGGCACCTAATAGATTTTTGTTTAGAAGTAGTCACTTATAAAATGCTTTATATATTACAGGCTTCGAGTGTCATATCATTGACAGATGCAATAACAAGCACTGTCAATCATGTCGAGGTTCAACATGAATTGTGGCAACTGTCCAAAAGCCAAACAAAGAAATCAAGCCAGCCATAAAAGATGCCATGATGCAGTATTGTATTTGGGTCATTAAAACAGAGAAAAGAAGCCCAGAAAACCTTGTCTATGGTCTTGTATATGCATAATGAAACTTAAATCAAGACAGCACCTGGTCCTACATTTTTTGAGCAGTGCTATTCTTTTGAGGATGAACCAAAGTCAGACCCGATTTCTTCGCAAATTACAGAAACATCTTGTGAAGCTGAGCAAAATTGGTCTCAAATATCTGAGTTGTCGTCACTGGAAGGCAAAGGTGACACAGATATGCAACCTGCTCAACCACGTAAGTAAGAAATATACCTTGTTTTGAAATCCAGCCTATCGCCATTATTAAATCACTGCCTTGACTGTGGAGGCTTTGTGTTTGATCGTGAGGAAACTACCATTCGCAGCCTTTTGTCAGTTAAACCATTTTTTGCATAAATGGCTGCCACAGCATTTGGAATTCTCAACCAAAAATTCACTAAACACCTCGTGGAAATTTGCTTTTGTCAACTGCTACCCTGTTGAGTGGAAACAGCTGACAGGATAACCCAATTTCCATCCTTCTTTATTCTGACATTTGTTGGGTATTGATTTTCCTGGCAGAAGGCACAATTGCAATATAAAGATAAGAGCCCAACTCAGAATTCTTAAATGAATCGCCATTATAAAGGAGGCAAGTCAAAAAGTTTTAAGACATGTCAATTAACGTTTCGTTGTGGTGTGCAACATCTTCAGAACATAGAGTTGCAAAGGTGAGAATAAACTATAGATACACAGTAAATTTAGGAGCGCCATTTCGGCCCCTGAAAACCATTTTGGCTTTCAAGATGTGAAGCCATATTAGCCCCTTAAAGGACCAAAACAAAACAGTAAGGACATTTTGCAATTTTTAGTGCTGTTTTTGTACCTTTTTATAGAGACTTTTGGCCTATATAAGCCACTTTGCTCGTAAAAATGGATTATTTTATTTTTTGGGTGTAAGTACAAATCTCCACACTGGGCCAAAACGGATCAGAATTCCCATTTTGTCACCATACGTACTGTTTTAGCTTTTAATGATATGCCATTTTAGCATTGAAACGGATTATTATTCAGTCCCCTCAAAAGGGGCCATTTTGCATTCTCACGATCTGCGTGTCTCAAAATCAGTCCCATGTAACTGGGATTTGGTAAAAATCATTCTTTGTTAATATATGAGCCATTTTAGTGTGGCTTAGGTGAGGCGTATCGTGTGTCAGCAAGGCTTCATAGCATTCATGTCTTGGAATGAATTTCCCCGTGCCATCAGGTCCTTACTTATAGCCAATCTCAGAGATAAGCATTCAAACCAATGAGACATCAAGAAATAATAAAAAAACAACTTACGGAAGAGTTAGAATTAAATTTATGATAATATTTTCGCAGATCAAAGTAAGAATAGTATATTCTCTGTGTTTTTTTTGGGGGGGGAGGGGATACATAGGTTGGGGTTTAATTTTGGTTGGCTGGAGAATAAGATAGGGCTGTGAATTCTTTATGGCTGAATGTTAGGTACAATATTTGTGCCCCACAAGCATTAAATACCTAAAGCTATATTACGCTTTACATTTTTAATCCCAGGACATTAATGCTAGTTGGGATTATAAATATTGTACTTTGGTAAAACATGCCATTTATCTGCACAGCCAAATGGCTTAAGAAAGTGCAGAGGTAAAAATACGTTAATTGTTTCTGAGCAATTAACTGAAATTCAGGTGGAGCAACCTGCCTCACTATGTATGATCGGTAGTGCTCACTAAACTCCTCAGTGTGCAATATCTCTGTTTGGAAATATACTCGCTTTTCGGATGAGCTTAATACGTATATTGTTTTAACCAGACCAAATAGAGGGAGCAGCTCATTAAAACCAACATGAACCAATGCACCAATTTTGTATTTTGTTCCAAGGATATTTACCCAAGAAGGCCTACATAAAAATTCTATGATAATATCAAGCACTTTAATAGAATGTACAAATCTTTTTTACTTACTTTAAAAACTGAGGCGGTAAAGTAAATCAGTTTACTTACTTTAAAACAAGATCATCATTCTTAACAAATGGATCAACTTGTTTGAGATCCTCTTTCACTGAAACCAATCTTGAAACCAAGCATTGATGACCTAAAATATAGGATGACATCACATTATCAAGGACTACACAGTAAGTCAAACATGGTAAAATTATGTTTACCTGGACCACACTGCACTTTCTTTCTGATTACATCAGACCCAATATCTCCATTACCACCATAGTGGAAACTTTGCAGTTTCTGGTGTCTTTCTGAAACTGTTAATGGTGCATTGATAAAATTTCCAAGGGCAATAGCAACTTGTTTAAAATATGTGTGGTTGGACTCATATTGCATGCACCAGGATCCTGTCATTGGACCTAGTCTAAATGGCAAAAAATGGAGTTGTTAATATTACATACAGTGTTTTTGCTGAGCATTTACGATTATGTAATTTTAGCAATTTTTTATTACCTTAATATAGTCCTTGGGTAGTGAATAATATAATGCATTTTGGGAATAACTGATGCAGTTTGATATTGCTGCACAAACCCAGCATGGTGCTCCTTGATAATCACTTGCATGTAACTGACTTGGTCTCGACTTATTAAAGGAGAAAAAACTAACTCCACAATTCCAAGAAGTTGCAAAAGCAGTTGATACTTCTCATCTTCTTTTGGAATGCTACTTCCCAATATCAATGGTAAATGCAAAGCCAGGCACCATGCCTGTGAGGCTAAAATATTTAAAACCATATTAAAGATATTAGCCGCAGCCAAAAGCTGTATAGTTTTCAATCTGGAGCGGTGTTGTGGAGAAATGCTTCCAAGTGTATAGTAAAAGAGACCTTAAATGCAAGATGAAGGTGAAATGATTACCTTGAGGGAAAAACTGATTGAATTGACTAGCATAATACTTCATAACATACCAAGTTTATGCTTTCCAGTCTTGCTGCCAAGAAGATTGACAATTTCAACCTCATCATAATACAGCTTTATTTGGAGAGCAGTTGGGTCAGCAGAAAACAGTGGGTGTTTTCTAAATTCGGATCCATCACAATAGTCTGCTAAGAGGTCATCAACTCTGGCATGTGGATGTAAAACCTATGAAATTTAATGGAAATTATGAAGTTAGCATGGAGAATGTTTCAAGTATTACAAGTTGACTACATTACCTCTTGCAATATACCATCATCATTCAAAATTTGCTCCAAACTCTGTAAGAAGGGAATTCGAATTACTTCATCAGGTTTTGAGACAGCTCTTCTTTTATCACCACTTCGCTGTTGAGTGTGTGTTACACCCAAGACTCTGCGCACTGGTTCCTGTGAAGGAAAATAGATTTGAAATTCATAAAGTTTGCCTGTGATAAGATCAATACGTCTGAAGAATTGTCATGCGGCAAGCTGCTGCAAGCAAATACAGTTAATGTGTCCTGTCCTTAATTTATACATTTAACATCAACAAAAGATTTAGATTGTTCACATCAGAGTTAACAGGAGTAAGGGAAAAGGTAAAAAGATAATCATGATTCAAGGACATATGATAGATACATACCACAAACCCAAATAATTGTTTAAAAACATTATCCTGTTTGGCCTTTGTTTCCATGCCAAGGAAAGGATTTGTAATTAGGCTTTCTTCAGACATTAACTTTTCAAAAAATTCTTGCAAGCAATGATCTTTGACGCCAGAATTCCCGAGATGTGATATTATCCGCCGCTCTAGCAACTCCAGAGAATTTTGAACAATGGTGTTCGTGTTACTGATAACTGTATCAACAGTTTTTTGCGATAGTTTATGGATCTCTTTGATACCAAGTAACAACTCAGCGTTTGCCTTACGGACATTCTCCTCTTTCAATAATGAATCATCTTCTGTTTTGTGGCACACATCGTTGAAAATCGTGTCACGATCATCATCATGATCAGGGCTACTGTGATATTCTTCATTTCCAGCTAGATTCTCTGGCATTTGCCCATCGTCGATATTTTCATTCTCAATTAATCCATTTTCCTCATCTATTACGCTGTTAAGAATACGCTGGTGCTTTCAACATAAGTGTGTTTTGTAGCCTTTGAAATGGTAATACCTTTTCAAACATCCTTTGGCTTGGCAAACAACGTAAAATTTTTCTTCAGTTTTGTGGTATCTTTCATAATGGCTTCTCATTAGAGACAAGGTCAAACATCGAGCAGTGCACATTGAGCATGAACGAGACATTACACAATTTTTAGTGACTACATTGAACACATATAAATGTAGATTCAGATTCTTGTGTCTATACGATTGCGATTTTCTCAAGCGGAAGTTGTGGGTGAAGAATGGCTATATTCTGATTGGCTGATAGTCGCATCCTCGCGGGGGGCTCATTATTATTGTATTTGATTCACATTTCGCACTCACACATATCTGGCTGCTTTTATCTGCGAAATTCAAATCGTATTCTTGTAAATGAATATGCCAGACAAACAATTTGAATCTCTCGACGAGTGCTCGTTGAAGGAAATTGCAAGTATTTTATGAAGCTATGGGCTGAACGAGCATATTGTATGCGCTTTTGAAGGTAATTAGAATATTTCTGCCTTGAATTGGGAGCCACGTTGCAGCGTGGTAAATTTGACTTAGACAGCTGTTTAATACTTAAAATGATGCTGAAGAATTCTTTTATTTGCTTTAGAGGCCGACATTGATGGCGAGGTGTTCCAGACATTAACGAGGGTTGAATTTGGTGACATGTTTAAAGTTTTGAGAGAAAAGCATGCTGCAATTGCTGCATGGTCTGATCTAACTGGTTTGCTATGTTTACTGTAATCATTTTATTTTTTTGAATACTGCATTTATGTAAGCATAAAAATATGTCTATAATTTATTAGGTTTTTGACACTAATGGAAATCCTGTACCGTCCAATAAAAAAGTTCTTTCCTCAAGAACTTTTGAGCAATCTACACACAGAACACCTAGAACTGGGAAGAGACAAAGAATAGAGTCAGAATCTGACACAGACTCCAATTGCAATCAAAATCAACCTTCATCCAGATCATCATCATGTTGTCGTTCATTGAGTATTTCCAAAGAATCAAGAGGGGTAATTTTGGTGATATTTATTGTATGATTCTCACCATTGATGTAAACTGAGTTTTTTTATTTCAGTCTGAAATTACAAGATCATCCAATGCTGAATCACCAAGTTTTTCAAAAGAATCAACGGTGGTAATTTTGTTGATTGATTCATATTTATTGTATAATGTTCACTGCTGAAATAAAGTGTTTTTTTATTTCAGATTGAAACCTCAAGATCATTCAATGCTGAATCAACAGTGGTAATTTTGTTGATTGATTCATATTTATTGTATGATATTCACTGCTGAAATAAAAAGATTTTTTATTTCACATTGAGACCTCAAGATCATCCTGTGTTGAATCGCCAAGATTTTCCAAAGAATCAATATTGGTTATTAATCCTTATTATTTGTTGAAGGGTACAATTTTGTCTTATTCTATTTGAATTAACAGCATTGAATTTCTAATTTAGATCAACTGGTCAAAGGATTATAAAATTCCTGCCAGGGTGAGTGTATAATGTTTTCATCTTATCGTGTTATCCTTTCGAATAATCTTAATTTTTTGGGGCTTTTTTAAGTTTTCCTGTGCGGTTGAAGCTGGACTGGCTGCAAAATTTTTACCGCCCAATTTAATCAACGAGTTGGTGAGGGATGTGTGTACTAGTGTATTAAACTACACTAGCCACCCTAAGAAAAATGAAAGAGAGGAAGTGGCCAAGAGAATTACAGAGAAGTTTCCCTTTCTAGAGGATCCTATATTTGATGAAGAATGCAAGCCATGGGTAATATATAATGTTGGATTTTTTGCAAAACTTAATAAATGTGTTGGAAACCATTCTAATAAAATGGTGAATGTGTTGCATATAATTTTCCACTAACTTCCAGGGTTCTTTGGCGACTAAAATTACAAACCAGTTCAAGAAGCTACAAAGAAAAAAGCTGGGAAATGGTGTGATGCATGAGGTACCAGCAGCCAAAGGCCGTCCAAAGAAAGCAAAGAGTTTTATCTGGACTTTAGTCCCTGAACAGTTGGAGGATGAGGATAGAGTAGAATCTGCAATTGAAGAGATAAAACATGAGTGTAAAAGAGGACGAAAAATGCAGCATGATAAATTAAATCAACTGATGGAAATAACGCATGCAAAGCGAAGAAGTATGATCCTGCATGAGACAACTTCCATTAAGGGCATATTTGATGAATTTCCTCCTCTTCAAAATATGGTTTATGTAAGTCACAACTGGTAAAAAATCCTTGCATTAAATCCATGCATTGGCAATTTTGTGCAATACCAAATATAGCAATGGTTTTCCTTATGTTTAGATAAAAACAGAGTTTGGTAAAATAATGGGAAATCCTGACCTGCCAAAACAGATGAAGAGCAACTTTCTAAACATCTGGATACCATGTTTATTGGCCTATGCTGAGAAAAATAAACTAAAACACCAGAGTGTTCTAGATGAATTAGAACAAGCCATTGACACTGGTTGCTTAGATGAAGGTACTCAATTATATATGGCATGACCTATATTTTTCTACAGTTCTTCTTGCATATTGTATATATTCATATACTTCACGCTTATTTCATTCTTTTCCAGCTGAATGCAAAGCAAGAGCAGCTGTGAGTTTAGCAGAAGCAATATTTAAGAGTGCCAGCAATAAAGACAATTGCCTTGTGGTAATGAAAGTTGTTTCGGTGAGTGGCGTTTGTTTTTTAGAAAATTTTTTGTTTTGAGAGAATTGTTTGTTTTGAGAAAATTTTCTGTTTTGAGAATGTTCTATTAACTATGTTAAAATTGTACTACATAGGACATTGTCTCATTTGATCGAGCCAAAGAGAAACAGATCCAGCCTTGCATTCTCTTGGAAAACAGTTTGTATGAATCAAACTTGATGTATGTTCTGGCTGAAGGATCATTGGTATGTGAAATCCGTTCAAGAAAAATTGCGGATGCTTTGGTGATCCTATTGGCAACATACTACATGTATAATCTAGACCAAAATGTGGGTAAAAATGTTTATTGCTTTTTGGACATGGCACTCATGGGCATTGTTCCTAGCAAGTGCCCAGCTTCAGTTAAAAGTTTGATTGGGGTCTTATCAAATGTTTAGTTAGTTTTCTCGTATGTAGAAAGTGTTTTGTATTTAAATCTAATATATGCATGTATGCTACTGTCTAAATGTGTAATTTTATTATTTCATTTATTTGAATTTCAAAATAAAAGTTGCAAAAATGGCATTGAGTATACGTAAAATGCAATGTGGAATTGTTTTAAAATGACCTAATCAACAACGAAAACCAACCTTTATCAAGAGTCATAACGAATATTATCATTAACTGAAACGAACTTCTGGAAAATCCAAAACGCTCTTTCCAATTTCCCAAAACAAACATTCAATACCAGCCAAAGCAATTTTTTCCCGCCCAAAATGGAAGTTAAAAAAGGCCAAAATAGCCCTCCAAATTTCCGCCAAATGGGCCCCCAAAAATAGGGCCAAAATCGGCACCTGTTTAAATGGGGCCGTTTTAATCCGATAAAAACAGGGCGGCCTCCGGGTCAAAATTTTGGTCCCAAAATTGGGGCCAAAACAGGCCTTCTGAATTTACTGTGTATGGATCATGATAATTAGATACTGGAAAAACTCGAAATACGTGCACACATCAACCCCTCACCCACCCTTCCAATATATCTCTTGAGAGTCCAAGTAACATTGATAATTTTTCAAAATTGTCAAAAAGACAAATCCCCCGTACTATAATTGGAAGAGGGTATGCAATATAAGAAAAAGACAACATTTGCACACGAATATTAACAACCCAAACTGGAAATGGTTTTATGTTCAAACTGTTCATCGTCATATTTACGTTTAAAAGTTTGACTCTGTTTTATTATAACAAAACGTTTGGAGAGAATAACCTTTATCGGTTTTGCAAATAAAGGGATCCATCCTGAAAATTCTACTGCTAAACAATGGATGTTCATATCAAGACCCTCTATTAGTTGCGATCTTGACATATTTCGTGTCGTTTTTGGATGGACTTATCACTTTTTTCCACTTTGAAGAAAGACTTTTTAGTTGATGGCAACACTTTCCATCTTAAAAACGGAGCATTCTCATAGGTTACCGGTTGGATACCAGCATTATGGATAGCTTATGATTTAAAAAAAATTTTTTGATATTTTTTGTATTAAAAAATTAATAAATCCTACATTGTCTTAAAGTTAATTCAAAATTTCTAGTAGAAGTGGTATGATAAAGATTTATGCTAAGTATTCATCCGGAGGTAAAAAACTTTGGTAACGAAGATGAAACGAATTACGAAACTGATGAAATAAACAAAGAAAACATGAGAGTTTTGCATTTTTATTGCTGACCAAAAATCGGAAAATACAAAACATACAACACAATACAACAAGCAAACCTTGTGCAAGTTTTGCCGAAAGAAGAAGGAGTAGAGGGAAGGAAAAGACGTACTTTTTCCCACTGTAGAACTTTCATAAAACAGAAAAATGGCGTAGCTTATGAACCTTCAACTTTTACGTATTTTCAACGAAGCGTTCATTGTCACGTCAACACAAAGAGTTCAACGGTGAATTTACAGAAAGAACACGACTTTATACTTTCAAAATTTCTTGTGAGGTGTTAAAATCCTGATGAAAGCATTACTGGTCGAACAATGTAAAGGTAATCATCCACAAGCCACCCGAAAAGTGAGAAAGACTGAAGTGGACAACATTTTCGCCGAAGGCTATTATGATCTCCAAATAGAATTAGCTTTTCTGCGTGTTTCAGCTACTCGATTCAGATGTACCTGTGATTGTGTAGCTCAGCTAAGTGATTACCAGAACGTTATAAGTCTCGATTCATACAAATCAACATTGATTCAACTACAGCAAAGAATATCGTTTGCACTCAGTCGCTTAGCAAATGTTCCGGCAACGTGCGAGTTCCCGTAACGTCTTTGTTCATATTCATGAGAAAGAACCAAGTCAAAGCGTTGCTCCAGAATGTGAACAGTTGGCCAATGCATATTCCAAAGAGCTGAGTTTTAGAACTGTTCTTTCAAGTCATAAATTGTCCAGTAATCAAGATGTCCTGCAAAAGTGAAACCAGCTGCAAGCACCAAGAGAGCCATTTTGTTTGCTAGTCTTAAATCATTTACTAGCTTCAGTGTTCAAATGATGTAAACAACTTGCGAGAGATCCATATCCAGGAAAAAATAACATGACCAAATCAATTTACTTCGATACTGTACCTAAGAATGGTTTGGTCAACAACATACCAGTCCCCGAGCTTGCACAAGGCAGTTTTGAGTGACTGGAATCCATGGATATATATAAATATGTATATATAAATATATATATATATAAAGATAGATACACAATGCGAAAATTTTTCTCCCTAGTCACCATGTTTGTAACAGGACTTCACGCACATCAAGATTAGTACCCTCGCCCGCTCGGGCCTTCAACCCTTGCACTCCAGCCCTTGCACTTTGGGTGGTGGGGCAAGGGGATTAGATGACCTCACAGGAAGTGACAGGTATACGGAAGAAGAAAGTATTAGAATACAGAAAGAGGTATAGAAGAGATGTTTTTGTTGAGAGACGGTTTGTACTTAGAAATAAGTAAACTCTCACGAATGAGAAGTTCAAATGGCGTGATTAGTTTGGCGATTATGAGCCTGGATACTAGAAGTAAGAAACAAAGGGGTTGCTCGTTTCTTACCACCCATCAAAGGCAAACCCCCCATGTGTTCTGAGATTTGCATATGTAAGTGGCGCCGTGTTTGACCCAAACACAATTCTCCACAGCATTAACATGTAACAGTGAAACCTCTATTAAGCAGACACCCTCGGGACCTTTCCAAGTGTCCAGTTAATAGAGGGTGTCCACCTAATAAAAGTTTGTAAAAATTGCACAGTGTTTGATAACGATTAACATTCAATGGTTTCTGTATACCGTAATAGAAGTACATTGTCTCTTTAAGTGTTTATGTTCAAGTTATCTATTAAAAAAATCGTAAATTGAGGATTATTTCTGGTTTTGAATAACCATTTCCAGAAGCAGATCTGTTGATGTTGAGAGGAACAGTGAAAGCTTCTCCTTCGCCTTAAATATCGCATATTCTAGAAGCTTTTCGGCCATTAGTAGTTTGTAAAGTGTGGGGACCAGCAACTTTTCCATCACATTTGAAAAATTACCAAAAATTTTTAAAGTGTGGCAGGGGAATCCCCTAACACAGCAGGCTGATAAATTCCAAACATTCCAAACATTCCTAATCTCCCTAACAACCAGCCTAACTTGATGTAAACAAAAAACTATTTTCGGATTCGCCGGTTGTTAGGGATATCAGGAATGTATGGAATGTGGGGAAATCCCTCAACATCAGGTTTGGGGAATCACCTTTTTCCTAATGACGCCATTTCCAGCCGCTTCCAGGAATTTGATGATGTTACTGGGAATTTAAGCACATTTTAAAAATGGGTCAAAATTTTTCAAAGTGTCGCAGGGGAATCCCCCGAAGAACATTTTTCACATTCCAAACATTCCAAACATTCCTAATCTCCCTAACAACCAGCCTAACTCGATGTAAACAAAAAAACTATTTTCAGATTCGCCGGTTGTTAGGGATGCCTGGAATGTATGGAATGTGGGGAAATCCCACATCATTTGGTTTGGGAAATTCCCATACCATTAGGTTTAGGAAATTCCCATATTTTTATACAATTTTAAGCAATAATTCTAATCTTGTCATTATGGTTTAAATCCAAATATATTCTCATAAGTGTCAATCATTTCCGACATATAATGTCCATATGCTAATGTATCTATTTTATTTTCAAGTATTATTCTTTTTATCATCTTTTGCTGACAATGCAATTTTTTCTACACTTTCAGTATACAATTCATGATTTCGATGCCTTATTAAATTCATTTTTCTAATTTGTTCTTCTTCACTAAATAAGCAATCTTTATAATTTTGAAATGTTATATTATTTTCAATGACATCTTTTTTAACACCTTTACATCTTTTTGATTCTTTTTCATCTATTTTATAAGAATATAATTTTGCTCTGAGCCCTACAAATTCTTCTATTTGTTTACCTCCGCACTCATCTTTCATCATTCCAATTACTTTTTTATTCTTTCCTGTTGGAATTCCGCTTTCATGGTCTTTTAGGTAATTACTTGTGTCAAACATTTTTTCAACATCTGGGGATATATCTTTATAAAAATCTTCAGTGTAAATTTCATACATTAAACTGTCAGTATCTGTAAATAACAACCGCGAATTTTCACCATATTTTGGTTTAATATAATCATAATGAAAATCATACATTAAAGTCTTTGATAAATCCAATATACTCATCCCCAAATATGAAGGTTTATCTAGCTTAACTTTTTTCTTATGCATATGCACGGCAATTAAATTTTCAGAAAATATTGTTCTTTTGTCAAAATTGGTTTTTGAAAATAATTTTAATGCTTTTTCTTCTCTGTTAACTAATTGTATATCAACTCTGTTTCTAACATTCTCCATAGTTTTCCCAAATACAGAATTATTCATAAGTTTGAAAAAGTCTTTTTCAAATTCATTTTTTGCATCTGTTCTCAGTTTGTTTAAATCAATATATTTTTTCATAAAATCTTCTTCATAAAATTTAATACCTTTATAAATTCCACTAATTTTTAATCCTAATTTTTCATATAATTTCAAGTTTTCACTATGTAAAACATATTTTTCTTTATTATTCAAATTTGGAATTAATTTTTCAACACCTCCTGCTCTACAGGTGTCAACTTTTAATCTTTCTGGCACTAATGGGTATTCATTATGTAAATCATGCAGCTCTTCAGGGTATTCCAAGTCAACTTCTAATATACAAGGAAATTTTTCCCAATTTTGTAATTCTCTTTCATTCATCCATTTAAAATCTCTCACAGGAAGTTTTTTACTCATAGCCCATCCGTATAAATTATTCGCATCTAAATAAGCAAGATATACATTATATTCTTCAGGATTATACTTTGAGCCCATATAAGGATTATTAGCTTTTGCATATTGCTTTGTAATTGTTGAAATTCCTCCTCTAATTCCATTTTCAATCATAAGGTACATTTGTGGGTCAGATAATAATTCCAATTCAACTTTAGTCATTTTCAACATTGCATCCCATGCCAATCCAGGTGAATTATAATACCAAGTGGGATCTACCCCATAATTTTTTTTACAAACTTTTCTAAAATTTTCAAAAACATCCGCCAAAAGTATCACATCAGTTTTCAAATATAAGTCGTGATATGATTGCATATCTTTAATATTAAATTTTTTCCAAACATTTTGCACATGTTCATAATCTGCTTCGCTTATATTTTCATCATTTAATTTTGAATAAAATTCTTTAATATCAGGTAATTTTTCTTTATTTAATTTTTGAATATTATCAAACCAATCATATGGAAACACACCTTTTCTAGTTAATAATTCTCTTTCTTCAGCTTCACCGTAAAATTTTTTCATAATATTTAGCTCATTTTTATCTAAATTTTTAACCAAGTTTCCGAAACCACTTTGCATAAATTTAAAACTGTCAATAAATCTAATTTCTTTTTTTAACATTAATTATTTCTTTGATTTTATACTTTTCACTTCCATTTTCATGAATTTTTTCATATTCAATAATGTTTTCTTTACATCGACTTTTAAATTGTTTTTCTGTAATTATTTTTTTAGATTCAAATTTATCAACAATAATCTCTTTTGTAAATGAAATATATTTCTCCTCAGTGTTGGGGATACAATTAATTTCACCTTCTGAAACTCCAAGATATTTAATAAACAAATGACTATCATAATTTTGTAAATTATGAAATATAACTGGAATAAATTTAGGTTTTTTCATTTTTGAATTACAACTACAACAAGCAGTGCCTCGAAATTTTCCAGTGAAATGACAATGATCAGCAACTTTGGTAGAAGTGGAGCCTGAAGGGCGATCAACAGCTCGCTGCCCACCAGGACCACTTGTGGTGCTGCTTTGTAGCGGTTCAAATTCTTTACTACATGCATAACACTTCTTAGCTGTTTCAAAATCTTTTTTATCCTTTTCTCTAAATATAATCTTTTTTGGAAATTTAAATTGTTCATGTATCTTTTTAATATTATTTTCTAAACTTTCTACAAATTTTGCAGACACAGAGCTTGCGCCGTCTCCACCGTCACCAGATTTTTTTGTATATTTTACTAATTTTGGTTTAAATAAATTATCATCAAAACATTTTATCAAATAGCAATATCCAGAAGGTTCATGTTTTTGAAATTGTTTTGTATTATCGCCAATATTTTTATCCTCATATTTTAAATTACATTCAAAATCTGCATAAATTACAAATGGAACATTGCGCATTTTTTCATAATTTTTAAACTTTAATTTTTCTCCTTTATTTGGATAAACAGTTTTTCCACACTTATATTTTGAACAATATTCCAAATGATTTTTAAGAGTTTTTTCATTACTGAAATTTTGTAAACAATAATTACAAATATGTAATTTTCCTTTATGTTTATTTACTTGACTTGAAAATAATCTGCTCATAATTTTAATTAAACAATAATGTTTATCCCTGTTTTCATCGCTTATTAACAATATGTTCACATGTGTGTTCACATATGTATCCACATGCGTGTCCACAAGTGTGTTGCTCCGCTGCAGCTTCGCTGCTGAGACCTCTGTTTGATAATTTGTTCTGATTTACTTACCCTCAAAGGAAAAATTTCATGCTTTTTATTTCCAAACCTTTCTTCTTCATTATATCCAAAGACATTAATTGAAATATTATTATTTTTTTCAAATTTATCAATATCTGAAAATCTACATGGGAAATTAATTCCTTTAATATTAAAACCCTCAGCTTTCTTTTTTAAAATTTTTGTAATTCTGCCAGGATTTCTCAAATTTGGATTGGTTTTCAAAAGTTAATTTATTACCACACACCACAACAAACATTTTTGATCATCATTTTGTGGATTAATAATTGCATTTTTATTTTTTAAAAATTTTGGGGTTGAAATAAAAGATGATGCAAGTAATCATTGAATGTTATTAATATTAAGAATTATTTTTAAACTTTCATAAAATTTCCATAAACTTGAATTTTTTAAATATTCTTTAAAACTTAGAATAATTTTTTGAACCATTTTTTCATATATTTCATCAAAATTGCTTCCAGTAAAAATTTCTTCATAATAGCTGTGAAAATGTGCTTTATCTGTTGTTTCTCCTCCAGTTGCGGGATTTGTTTTTTTCATTAAGCAAACAAAGGTTAATTGTTGTTTTGAACCTGCAGTTCTGAGAGCTTGAGCCTCTGGCTCTGAGCCCTTTTGGGCGATCACTCTATGTGCTTTGATATTTTTTAAAGTTTTTAATCACCAATGGTTTTATTTTTTCCAACACACTCAAAGGATCATATAAAGTCATTCCATATTTTTCCAAATCTAGTTCATAACGTTTTGTAACATTCAAAGCTTCTCTATCCAGCTCAAACTTTGGATCAGACATTTGTGATTTTTCCTGTATTTTGTTAAATATATTTAAAACATTTTCTTTTAAATGATTATACCAATTTGTTATTTTTTCTGTTCCTTTGTTTACATTATTTCTATATTTATCAAATAAATTAAGTACTTCTTCTTTAGACTTGTTAAATAAATTATTTGCTTTTCCTTTAGACCTTTCAATCAAACTTTTAATTTTTGAAATATATTTTGTTGGTTGTAATATATTTTTAAAATCATAACCAGGATTTGGTGTATCAAGTAAATTTCCTCTTTTAAAAACATTTTTTGGTTTTAATAAAGTTGTATTAATATTAGGGACATCTGTGTCCAATAAATTTTTTGTTGTATTCATTCTTTATTTATATGTTTATTTTTTCTTTAAATGCAATATGATGCAAAAAAAAAGAATAAAATCTGATTTTTATTCTTAACCACACACCAAAGGTCTTCAATAATTAAATATAAAAATATTAATGAATAAATTTAATCTTTTTGGTCTTGGCTTCAAAATAATGTTATAATTTGTATAAATTTTTTCTTCGGCTTCATAATCAATATCAAAATCACTAAAAATACAAAATTTTTCATCATAATTTATTGTAAATTCATGATGTGGTAATAAATCTCCTTTACCTGAAAGTTTAGAAATTTCATTAGTAAAAATATAATATAAATGGTCTTTATCATAATCTTCATAATCTAAAAATATTTCAACAACTTTTTCTGAGACTACTTGATTCATTGTTTTTTATTATATACAAATTTTTCCAGAAGAGCAAAATGCTTATTCAGCAAAAACCAAAAATGTTTGATCATTAATTTTCAAATCTTTTTTTGCTTTAATTCTGTACTTGATGCTTTCCGCATTTAGGTTAAAATTTTTTGCGGCAGAATAAAGACTTTTAAAATTGAGAATTTCACCTGTTTCTTTGTTTATAATAATTATTGGTGTTGGTTTTTTCATTTTTTCTCTGCTTAATTTTTCAAACGTTTCATTAGGTTTACTAATTTCCAAACCCAGTATCTTTTTAAGCTCATTTTTTTTGTAAGTTTTATAATATTTTATTTTTTTTCTTTTGCAATATCTCTCAATTGCTTAATAGTATAATGACTTTGATTGTTCATTTTTATTATATATTATTTTTTATTTAAGAACAAATTTTTTTTCTTAAAAAACAAAAATAAATAAGTTAAAAGTTGGTATTTTTCTTTTCTGAATCTTGTAAATCTTGTATAATTTAATCTCCAAATTTATTAAATTTTTAAAGTTTTCCATACAATTACAATTAAAACCATTTAAATTTAAATAATCAAATAGAAAATTATAATATTTAATGACAATTTTAAATAAATTATAAACATTTTCATCTTTTAACCAATTATTATATTTTTTATCAATTTTCCCGTTTTTAAAGTAATCTAAAATAAATTCAAAAATGTTCATTTATTTTATTTATACCGTTATATAAATTTGTAAACTATGAAGCCTCCTGAAATCCCAACCAGAAAAAAAGCAACATTTTGATATTCTTTCATTTGATCTGATGGTTTATAATAATCTTCCAATTTTGGCTCATTTCCAACAGCTTCACTGTACTCACATGACAATTTGTCACGTTCTTGCTCTAAACTTTTCACACGACGGCCTTTGGCCGCTAAAGTATTAATTTCTGCAAGAGTTTTTAATGCTGCGTTTGTTTGATTTATATCTGCATTTGCATCTGATAATTGTTGTCTTAATTTTTCA
This sequence comes from Heliopora coerulea, assembly GCA_030142905.1. Classification (NCBI taxonomy): domain Eukaryota; kingdom Metazoa; phylum Cnidaria; class Anthozoa; order Scleralcyonacea; family Helioporidae; genus Heliopora; species Heliopora coerulea. The sequence continues at coordinate 141,467 of JASJOG010000111.1, read as the reverse complement.
ATTTCTTCTTTTCTTTTCACTTGCTATTCATACCATTTTTCTTTCGCTTCCCTCAGTTTTTCCATTGCTTCATTATGCCTTTTTATCTCTTTTTCATATCCAGTATGATTAAGCTTACTAAATAAAAATCCAGCACCCACAAAAGCAACAGCATTAAATAATCCACCAACTACTGTTTCCATTTATTTTTATTTAATTTTTTTATTTTGCCCACTTTGTTCGCTTTCTAAGATTTTAAAGAATCCGTAGGAATCCACTTTTTGTCTTGTGCATATTTAATTCCAAGTGTTGATAATCCTACAGCTGCTGTAAGTTTTAAAGTAGGCACTAAACTAGCCGGCATTGACAAACCATCACTAAATACTCTTCTTGTTATCATTCCAATTCCCACAGCACCCAATGTAATTAGTGTAGAATCATATAATTCGTTCATAACTTCTTTTCTATTCATTTCGCTCATTTATTTATATACATAAAAAATTTTTTTATAAAAGCTTTGCTTCCTTACATGTTTTCAATAGAGCACCTTGAAGACCCACCCTGCAATTGTGCACTTTTATTAATTTTGTTCTCATTCTTTCTTACTATTTCTTTTTCTTCTCTTTGTTGCAGCACTGAGGCCTTCGATCAATCACTTTGCTCAAGCATGCCCGGCTTCGCCGTTTGTTCGCTTTGTTTGCTTTCCCTTTGTTTGCTTTCCCTTTTGTCTTTTTTATATGCAAAGTATAATCCACCCAGTGCAGCAACAACCCCTACACCTCCAATCAAATACCGCAAAGCGGAAGGTCCAAAATCAATGTAATTATTTATTTCTTCATTTTCTACTCTAGCATTTTCTACTTCACTTCGTTGTCTTGCTTTTCTTTCTTTTGCTTCTCTTGAAATTTTTGCCAATCTTTTTCCTAATTCTACTTTTCTTGGATCTTTTACTTTAGCAGTTTTTTCAACTGTTGTTACTTTATCAACCAAAGGCTGTTTTTCATCTTTAGTTTGTTCGCTCATTTATTTATAAGTAAATTTTAAATTACTTATAAATAATTTAAAATGTATTTAAAATGTATTTAAAATTTATTCAAAGTTATTTTAAGTTGTCACAAGTTTATTTAAAATTTATTTGTAATCGACTAAAAACAAATTTTAAATAAACTAAAGTAAAACCGTAAGGTTACAAATTTTTAATAATAGATTCATCAAAATCTACATTAAATTTTTGACACAATACAATATGATTCATTAAAATTTCTTTATCTGTTATTTTTTTATGTAATTGTATAGCAATAAATGCAATTTTTCCTTTGAAATAATCTGTCACTTTACCATTTTTTACAGTTTTATTACTTCTTCCAAAAACCAACGAAGTTAAACCACTTGTAACTTGTGCAGATGCAAATGTTTTAATTAATTTTCCGTTGCAAAAAATTCTTGAATTAGCAATTTTAAAGGGATATGATTCCCTATCATAATGAACAGAAATGCATTTCATTTTGTTATATTCTGTAGGGTCAGCTTTCAATGGAAATACATTTGGATTTATATCTAAATAATTGTTTCCTACACCATTAACAATTAATCTTTTTGTAGAAGCATTGTCAAGATTTTGGAATCCTATCATTCTGTAAATTCCATTGCTACTACCTTTATTTCCAAAAATTGCAGTAAAATCATTTGTTCTTTTAATATTTTGTCTTTCCATTTCATAAACTACAAAAATATGAACACGGTCTTTTAAATTTGAAGAAGCAGTCGGGGTGTTTATATTAACCGGAACTTCAAAAAAATTACTTTCATCCTTAAAATACATTTTGTTTGGAGTTTCATAAAATGGCCTATTTAATTGTCCTTCCGTAAACAAATTTACATCCAAATTTTCTGTTTCTGTTTGATTATAAACTGCTAAGAATCTGTTATGAGCATTTTCATAAATTATATATGAAGTATCATCTTTAATTTCATAAACTGCAGTATAAAATTTAAAAAATTGGAACCAAAATATATTAAATTTATCATCTACATATTTTCTTGTGATAATATGTGTTTCATGTGTTGGCTGGTGATATGTAGAAATTATTTTATGATTTCCCATATTAATGTCTCCTGCCATTGTTCCTCCTGCCAAAGACAATTGTTTATCATCTTGTTCATCAACATATTTTTTTCGAGCCAAATGTTTATCATTTATAGGATCTGAAGTTGTTGTAATTTTATTATTTCCCATGATAATATTTCCTGTCATTGTTCCTCCTGATTTGTTAACCTTTTTATTCAATTCATCATCAACATATTTCTTTCTTGCAAGATGAGTGTCATCTGTGGGATCTGAAGTTGTAGTCACTTTATTTGATCCCATAACAATGTTTCCTGTCATTGTTCCACCTGTCAAACTTAATTTCTTATTATCTTCATCATTAACATATTTTTTTCTTGTAAGTGAATTGTTATGGTTTGGATCTCTTTTGGTAAAAATTTGAAAATCTTTTGTTAAAAGATATCTCTTTAATTGATCTATGTTTTTACCATAAAATATGACTTTTTTAATATTTATAAAGTTTCCATCAACATATGATTTTGTTGTCAGATCATTATTATTTGAAGGTGTTGCACTCGATGTCACTTTATTTGTACCCATTTTTAAGTGTCCTGACATGGTACCACCAGTTAAAGATAATTTAGAATTGTCTTGATTGTCTACATATTTTTTTCTTGCCAAGTGAGTATCATCAGTTGGATCTGAAGAAGAAATTACTTTATTTGTACCCATATTTAAATCTCCTGACATGGTTCCACCAGTTAAAGATAATTTAGTAATTACTTTATCATCAATGTATTTTTTACGGGAAAGGTCTTTATCACCTTTAGGATCTGCAGTTGTTGTAATTTTATTATTTCCCATGATAATATTTCCAGACATTGTTCCTCCTGTTATTGATAATCTTCTAGCATCTTGGTCATCTACATATTTTTTCTTTGTGAAATCTTTAACATTCGTAGGGTTCACAGTTGTTGTAATTCTGTTATTTCCCATTCTTATATTTCCTGTCATTGTGCCTCCTGTTTTTGACAGAAAATTTCATGCTGAAGTTCCTCCTCTACTGCTTGCAACTTTTGTCGTCGACGTATTTTTTTCTTGCCAAATGTGCGTTTTCTGTTGGGTCAACTGATGTTATGATATGATGTGAGCCCATGTTAATGTCTCCTGTCATATCCCCTCCTGTAGTAGACAGCTTTCCTGTTACATCAGATTCATGTTTGCTTTCATATCCGTAAAATAAACTCATTTATTTAATAATAATTTCCAATAAAACATTTCCAACAGTCGATAAATTATTTCCTTCTACTTTGAATATTAATTCATTATAAATTCCATTTGATAATTTAATTCCTCCTGTTTCTTCAATCGGATAAATTTTAGAAACACTGCCTTTTAATGTTTGTTCAGATTCAATTGGAACTTGAATAAGTACATTACTTCTTTTACCATTTACAAAATTTTTACTTTTATCAATCATATTACAGCTTATGTTTACATATTCCAAGTTGTTATTAATATTTACTACATTGTCGCTTTCTGTTGAAGTATTTGCTTGTATTACTTTATTCTCGGAAAATCCTATGATTGGTCCAAATGTTTTCAAATTTAATGTTTTATCTGATTTTATTGTGCATTTTCCAGAAAAATCAATTTGTTCCAGTTCAATTGCGCCGACATTTTCTAATTCAGTTTTTAAAATATTAAAGGTATAATATCCATCTTTGAAGTCAATTTTTCTATTAGCACCTTGTGTATCATAACTAAAATGATGAATATTTTTATATAAATTATTAAAATTCCAAAATATACTTACTGATTTTACAAACATTTTATTACAATTAGTTAATATAAGTGGCTCGTCTAATGGAATTATTTTTTCTGAGTTTTCATCTTTTGTGATGAAGATTTTTAAAGATATTGTCATTATTTTATAATATATATTTTTATTCGAAACTTTGTTTCTCAGAGCACGTACCGTGCGATTAAAATTCCACCAATTATTGATAAAGATAAAACAATTAAATTATCACCCATGGGGCCTGCGGCCATTGGTGTAGTTGTGTTAAAGTTTTTGTTTTTTGAAGCCGTGAGGACTTTTTATCGATAATGTCACCTTTTGACGACTTTGTCGACATGTTTACTTTTTCATCTTTTTCTCCTACTTTAGCTGTCTCCAACAGTTTTTCCAATTTTTTCAATTCTATGTTGTGTTGTTTTTTCACAGGTTGTTGTTTAACCCCATAATAATTTAAATTTTTGTTAATTCCAAAAACCATATTTTCATCAGAAACTTTTAATTTATTATTATATCCTTCAATAGGATTTTTTAAAATTATTAGACTGCTTGGAACTAACCATAGACTTGGACTCTTGGCAGTATTTAAAACAACATTAGTTGCAGTTATGGCCGTATTCATATTATTTATCCAGGCTGCTGTATCATAATTTATTACACTATCTTCAAAAATTTTTCTAAATTCTTTTTGAGTTTCTAATGCACTAGCTCTGTTACTAAAAATAGATTGCTTTGTTCTAGCTTGACTTCCTAATATGGAATAAATAAATGCTTCAATAGATTGATTTAAATATTGAATTCCAATTTTTGTAAAACCATTACTTTTTATTGGAATATATCTTTTGTAGTCATTTTTGAATGATTCTGGATATAATTGATAAACAACCCCGCCTTTTTGTCTATAAATCATTTTTCTTCTAATATGTTCATTATTTCTAAAAAATTTATTCGCAGAAAATTCTCTACTAATGTCTGACATTTTTTCTCCACCATCCATTCTTCTTAAAAGTCTTCTCACAGTAAAATACAAATGAAATCTCATAATTGATGTTATAATAGGAAAAACGTCTTTGGATGGTGTTAAATGTTGACTTGAAATTCCACAACAATAAGCAGCACAATAAACTGAAAAACAAACTCTATAATAACTTTCGCTGTCACTCCAATTTCCTATCCAATAATTGGTGGTTATATTCAATATTGGTAATTTAGATAAAAAATAATCTTTATTATTAATATAAATTCTAAAATTTTCAATTGGATAATTTAATATTAAATGATCAGGATATTTATCATAAATTGTAAGTCCTTCAACAGTTAATGGATTGGATTTTGGAATTTCTTGAATTGTTCCATTGGATTTCCATATTTTTGGAAATCTTTCAACAGGTTTATTTATTGTTAAGTATTTTGTCATGTTTGGGTCATTTTTAAATGTATCAGATGTAATATCTGTTGAATATAATGAATTATTTTTAAACCAAATATATGATCCTTGAAAATTTCCATTTTTATCAAAATCAGCCTCGAAGGTAAATCTTGACATGTCTGCATATGGATATTTCTTTTTAAATTGTTTTTTCATCTCCGCAACATCTTTTTTATTATTTTTCATAACATAATCATAATTTTTCCCATAATATTTTCTATAAAACTCTTCAACCTTCTGCGTATCAGTTTGTTTATTCACATGCGTATTTGAATTCATTGTTTATTTTAATATAAAATAAATGAACAAAGTTAGCGACAAAGACAGCTTTGCTGACATGATTGTTATTGAACAAGAGTTAAGAGACATTTACTACAACCCAGAAACAGGTTATCAATCTGCGGAAAGACTTTATCAAAAAGCAAAAAAAAAGGGATTAAACGTTAGTAGAAAAATTGTGCAAGACTGGTTAAAAACACAAGATACTTTTACAAGATACAAATCAATTGTTAGAAGGCATAAATTCCAAAGAACATTTGTCAAAGATTTAGCTAATCAAATACAAATGGATTTAGTTGATATGGGAAAATATAAAAACCAGAACAAAGGATATTATTGGATACTGACAGCTGTTGAAATTCTAAGCCGTTATGCATTCGCTATTCCTGTTTACAGAAAAGATACTAAAAACATGACAAAAGCTGTGGATGAGTTGTTGAAACAATTTAAAGAAAGATTTGGTAAATACCCAAAAGTTGCTCAATTTGATGAAGGAAAAGAGTTTTACAATGTTGGTGTAAAAGAACTATTGAAAGAACATAATGTTGAATATTTTTCTACAAACTCTGATAGAAAAGCAGCTATAGTTGAAAGATTTAACAGAACCCTAAAAACATCCATGTGGAAATATTTCTATAGCAAGGGAACTTATAATTGGATTAACCACGTAGATGAACTTGTAGATAATTATAACCATACTAAACATAGTAGTATATTAATGAAACCTGCTGATGTGAACAAGTCTAACAAAGACCAAGTGTGGATTACACTATATGGTTACCCATTAGGAGATTTACCATTACCTAAATTCAGAATTGGTGATACTGTTAGAATTTCTAAATATAAGAATATCTTTACTAAGGGTTATGAAGCTAATTTTACAGAAGAAATTTTTAAAATTGTAAAAGTATTTAGAGGTGATCCAAACATGTATGAAATAGAAGATCATGAGGGAGAACCAATTATTGGAAAATTTTATGAACAGGAATTATCTGTTGTGGATAAAAAAGATGATATATATAGAGTTGAGAAAATATTAAAAAAGAAAAAAGTCAACGGAAAAAATATGGTGTTGGTAAAGTGGTTAGGCTATGACAATAAACATAATTCTTGGTTGCCAGAAGAAAATATTCAAAACATCGAAGCATAGCGTCAGCAAAGCAGTCGTGATAAATTAAATAAAATAAATAAATAAATGTCTGAAGGTTTTGATGATATTGAAATGAAAAATAGAAATAATGAAGAAGAAGAAAAAGAAAAAGAAGAAGAGGAAACAAGTTTTGGTGGGGATGATCTTGGAGACAACCCTGAGGGTCATAAACATAATAAACACAGAAAATCCAAAAAGAAAATTTAATAGGGTTGACCTTTCAAGAGAAACACATGTGAATATATCAAGAAGAATGAGAAATGTAAAATCGATAATAACTAATGATAGAAAACTAAGTTTTAAAAAAATATTTAAAATTCGACTTGAAAAGAAAAATGGACCAAATAATAGTATATTGTTGGATAAAACAACATTTGTAAGAGACCAAAAAGGAAATGTTTCAATTATTTTCAAAGGTGAAAAAATTGGTAATGTCAATACCAACAATGAACCAGAGTCATTTACCAGAAAAAATAAGAAATATGTTGATGAATTTAATGATTATATGAAAAAAGCAAAAAAAGAATATGAAAAAACTCCAAGTGCGGTAATAGAACAAAGAATCGGCGTAGCCATCGCGGAGTGTGGTGATTTTGAAAGTGAAGTTGTCAATTCTATCACTAATGATTCTATTTTAGAAATTCAAACTAAAATTGATAATATGATTGGTGAAAATAACTTAAAAAAATTCATTGATAATGAACAGGATCCAAGATGAACATTATTTGAAAGAAATGAATTAAGAGAATTTAGAGGACTAGTATATTTGGAGGGTATTGACTCCAATTTATCAGAAAATGAAAAAAAGAAGTTATACATGGAAAAATTGATGGATTTGATAGAGAGAATCAACATTGGAAAAATAAATCTGATTTAGAGACAGCTGAACCCCAAAAAAGTATATATAAAAGTTTTTCAGAAATTGCAAAACTTCAAGCAGATAAAATGAGACTTGAAAATAATGAAAGACCAATTAGTGAAGAAGGAATACAGATTTTAAATGAAAATGCTGAAGAATCTGACCTTGGAAGATTAGAAAGATTTAAAAAATGGGCAAAAGAAAATTTATTAGGACTATCAGCAGTAGCTATTTCTGTAGCAGGTATAATTACAGCAATAGTTATAAGGGCAAGAAACGCATTAAAACAAGGTACAAAAGCGGTTGGAAATTTAGGAAAAGCAATTGCAAATATAGGTAAAAATTTTGGTGCAGTCATTTCAGCAGTTTTAAATTTAATTTCTCAAATATTATCATGGGGTGCAAAAGGTATTGCCTTTCTTGCTAAAAATCTATGGATATTAGCTTTTGCAATTACTTACTTTTTATATGAAGAATATAAGCGAGCAAAGCGAGCTCGAACGAACGGTGAAGTGAGCGAACAGCGAAGCTGATAAATTAAATAAATTTTTTTTATATATAATAAAAAATGAATAGAGTAAACGAATTATATCCAGGATATAAAAGATCAAAAATGAGTGAAATTAAAGGAAACAGAACAAGGCATGTTGTAACTTTGAATCTGAATAAAGTAAATCCTGAAGAAGAACTTTATATAGATATTCCAAAATTAAATCCTAATTTGTGTCTTGTTCCTGATTCATTAAAATTGTTATTTAATTTTAAAAATGCAAATACTAAATCGTGGTTTTTAAATAATTTATCAAAATTGTTAAAGAAAAGATTGGTTGTGAAATTTGCTGGAGAAATTGTTTACGATAATAGTGGAGAATCTTTACTAGAAATTTACAAAGATCTCTGGAAGCCTGAATTTGAAAGAGCAGATATGGTTGAATATGGTATCGCCCGAGAAAACCTCAGAAAATTAATTTCAAAAGATGACTCTGGAGCATCAAGTGGCAATGCAGAAAAAGCTTCTGATAAATTAATGTATGATATTTATGGAACAAAACAGTGTTTAAAATTAGAAAAAATACTTTCAGATCATGGACTATATGCCCCTTACAGAATCATTAATAATTTTCAATACATTTTAACTTTTCCAAAAGCTAGTGAAATTATGGTAGCACAAAGTGGAGAAAGTGTTGGTGGATATACATTGGAAAATTTAGAACTAGAGTATGAAACAATTGAAAATCAAGACTTGGCAATTGATGTTTTATCAAATTACACCACAGGAAGATCATTATCATATAATTATGTAACTTTGATGAAAACAGTAGAATGGAATAAAGATGCAACTTTACATAATGAAACCATAAATATTCCGCGGAAGAGTATGAAAGCAGTTGTGCTGTTATTTAGAAATAAAACTATCACAGATAGTGAACAATTTGTTTATCCAAATATAACAGACGTCAAAATTTCTGTTGAAGGAGTGCCAAATAGTATATATTCTCAAGGTATGCCAAAAAGAAGATTTTTTGAAGAGGCATTAAGAATATTTCACGGAGGATATGAAAATAGTGATGCAGTTATGAGTATTGAAAAATTTTATAAAGATTCATTTGCATTATGTGTGGATTTGAGAACATTAGATGATAATTTTGTTTATGGGAATGGAAAAAAGTTAGTAAATACACAGTCTGGATTATTGCTAGAATTAACAAAAACAGCTATTTCTGCTAATGTAATGAGTCATATATTTGTGATAAGTGATGGATTGTTAAACATTGTAAATAAAGATTTGTCATCAATTCAATTTTAAATATTAAAAAATAAAAAAATGAATAACTGTGAAGGTAAAAAACCATTTAATATGATAATTGTTGGAATGACTGCTTGTGGAAAAACAAAATATCTTTTAGATTTTATAGAAAATAAATATAAAAATTATTTTGATTATATTTTTTTAATTTGTCCGACATTTGAATGGAATAAAACTTATGAAAATTGGAAATATGATAAAGATGAAGATTTTATTGCTATTCCTTGTGATCAAGATAATGTTGAAGATTGGTTAAAATTTATAGTTCACTTTTCAAAAGGAAGTAAAAGTTTAATCATATTGGCTGATTGTGCAAGTGGAAAAAATGTTAAAAATAGAACAAGTGAGTTGGTTAAATTAGGATTTTCTGCAAGGGATTATAATCTTTCTGTTGTTGTAATTACACAACAACTCACGTCAATTGCTAAACCATTTAGAGAAAATATTTCAAAATTAGTCACATTTTATAACCCAAATAAAAAAGATACGACAACAATAATTGAAGAATATTTAGATGTAGGCAACCGCACGGCGGAAGGTAAAAAAGAATTGGCTAAAATTTTAGAAACATTAAAAACAAAAAAATATTCAAGATTAGAAATTAATTTAATTTTTCCATTTGGTTATAAAATAAATGAGTGAACAAAGTGAACAAGAAAACAGCAGAGCTGAAGGTATAGAAGTTCTGCTAATTGGAACAACTGCGACAACTGAAACCGCAAACAGCGAAGCTAATGTGAAGCAAGATGTGAAAAAAGAAATAATGAAAAAACGAGAAGAATTGATAAAATTGTCTGAAGATGGGGAAATTAGTCAATCTGTTCAAAATTTGAAAAAATCAAGTGATAAAGTTATATTTAAAATTTATGCAGAATATGAGGCAAAACAAGCGGAAAAAGCAAATGCATTTTTAACAGATTTACTGATTAGTAAATTTGCAGATTTATTAGACGGATTAGACGCAATAGAAAGTAGTGAAGAATTGGAAAAAGAACTGGTTAAAGATAAATTATTAAAAAGAGATGTAAAATCTTTAGTTGAAAAACTAAGTCCATATTTACCATATCTTGGAATATTATCTGGTGGAGTTACAGTTGGAAAACATGTTATTAAAAAACAGAGCACAGCAACGACATGTCAAAAAGATAAAAAAGACGATAATGAAGCATCAACAAGGCAAACATGAATAATTTTATAATATATATTGTATTATAAAATTTATAAAATAATTTATCACTCAAGGGTTGATTTTACAAACTCGTTTACTTCTTCTTTAATTTCTTTATCATCTTTAATTTCATCTGCCATTTCTTTATCGTCTTTATCGTCTTCATCGTTTGTACCCAAAGATTTGTTTAAAATTTCAGGAACTTGTTTAACAAGATTTGATTCTTCTTGTTTTGTTTTTTGTTGAATAGATTTTATAACATTTTTACCAACTAATTTTAAATTTTCATCCATATTGTCAAAAATAAATTGTTTTGCTGAAGCGGTTCCAAATTGAACATTACATTCGATATCATATGCCTGCCCTGCTCCCAATGAAAATCCAAATTTGAATGCTTTTTTCTTAAATATTTTATGATTTTTTTCAATAATTTTTTTATGAGGTTTGCCGTCGCTTTTCTCCGGTTTCGAAGTTGATTGTTTGTTTCCCATTTTTTTTATTTATATTTTTATTTAATTTTTCTCAAAATATGTTTAAGCAATAAATGAAATTTTAAATATTTTCTTCTCTTTGTTTTATAATTACAAATATCACATTTATATTTTCTAAAAGGCAGGCAATTCATTTTTTTATTTAGAGAAATATTTTTTTTTGTTTAATGACAAGATTAGAATTATTGCTTAAAATTGTATAAAAATATGGGAATTTCCCAAACCAAATGATGCGGGATTTCCCCACATTCCATACATTCCAGGTATCCCTAACAACCGGCGAATCCTAAAATAGTTTTTTTGTTTACATCGAGTTAGGCTGGTTGTTAGGGAGATTAGGAATGTTTGGAATGTTTGGAATGTGAAAAAGTTCTTCGGGGGATTCCCCTGCGACACTTTGAAAAATTTTGACCCATTTTTAAAATGTGCTTAAATTCCCGGTAACATCATCAAATTCCTGGGAGCGGCTGGAAATGGCGTCATTAGGGAAAAGGTGATTCCCCAAACCTGATGTTGAGGGATTTCCCCACATTCCATACATTCCAGATATCCCTAACAACCGGCGAATCCGAAAATAGTTTTTTTGTTTACATCGAGTTAGGCTGGTTGTTAGGGAGATTAGGAATGTTTGGAATGTTTGTAATTTATCAGCCTGCTGTGTTAGGGGATTCCCCTGCGACACTTTAAAAATTTTTGGTAATTTTTCAAATGTGATGGAAAAGTTGCTGGTCCCCGCACTTTACAGACTACTGCCATTTGTAACGCTTCCTGGTTGGGCTTTATTTCTGGTGTCTGCTCTTCCTCATCATCCACACATAGCACTTTTGCACAGATTTCTTCTTGTATTTCTGGGTCTTGATCATTTTGAACCAAAACGTATTCTCTCACTGTTGCTCTCCATTCTGGGTCAGAGGGGTCTATGAGACTGGGCCAAACTTCAAGGTTGTCTTCACAAGTACAAATTTGTTCGCTGAACAAGAAGTCATTGAGAGAATTCGCCAGAAATTTCAACCTCAACAGCTCTTCACCTTCAAAAGGGTCGTCATCTTCCTCCTCCACTTCTGCTTCATTTATTATGCTTCGCCTATAATATACAAGATAAAGTATAGAAAAGACAGGGACACCACAACAGTATACACCATTTATTGTGTGCCCTAAAACTAAAAAAACAAAAGTAAATAAATAACAGGCTAATTACAACAGGTGATACAGCTGACTAAGGTGTGAGCAGCATTACATTTGAGACATGCAGTTTTCCAAGTTTTAACATCGTCTACATCGTAGCATCAGCAACGAGTAGTAAAATAATAATTTAGCAATAAATTCTTAAACTGATATAAAGTAAGTTGTTTAGATTTAATAGTTCCAGGAAGTGAATTTCAAATTCTAGTACTTCTAATAAAAAAAGAATGTTGAAAGGTAAGTGTTCTACATTTACGAACGCAATAGTCCTTAACGGCACTACAAGTACTGGGAGAGCGTCACTAGATACATTATGTAGGCCATTCACAGCTTTAAAAAAGGAATATAAGATCTAAATTGTCATGCCGATATGAAATAGGAGACAGATTAATTGTGATAAGTCTGTCTTGATATGTTTCAGAACACAGTAGTGGCAGCTTCAATGTAAACTTGGAGGCACGCCATTGTATATGTTCCATACGCTTGCACAGTTCAGTTGATTGTGGCATCCAGACTTGAGTTGCATATCCAAGAGCAGGGTGTACCACTGAAAGATAAAGGGTATGCCGGGTATTACAATCTCTCGCTTCTACTGTACATCTGCGCAAAAAGCCCAATAACTTGTTGGCTTGCACACAACAATTGAGCACTTGGTTTGACCAGGTCAGATCGCTGCTTACCCAAACACCAAGGTCCTTCTCTTCGGGTGTTACTGTTAGGACCTGGTTCTTAAGTTAATTTCCACCAAGCGAATTAATTCTTGTGAATCGGGAATAGCTGGAACACTTGGAAAGCGCACCAAATTCAAAAAGACTTGGCTCCTGTCAATAGAAGGCTTTTACTGATCCACAAATTTACACTTATTCACCTGTTGCTGTACAGAAGATGGATGAGAAGGATATATAAAGAGCACGAACAGAAAGGTAAATTTCACTTTCTAGTGTGGGTGATGAAGCTTCATGAGCACGAATACTTTTTGAAGTAATTTCGAATGTCTCCAGCAACCTATGAAGAATTACTTTCTTGGACAGGACCTCTTTTACAGAAAAAAGCGATTAGAATGCATGACCCCATGAGTCCAAGTGAAAGGTTGTGTGCCACTCTCAGGTACCTGGCAACTGGAGATGCTCAGGTAATAATCGCTGCAAGTTACAGAATGAGCCCCTTGGTTGTCGGTAGAATCATTGGTGAAACGTGCGATGTTCTTTGGGACACCTTGAGAAACAAGGGGTACCTGGATGTTGCATCTTCTGAGAGAGAATGGAAAAAAATTGCCATTGACTTTGAAGATCGTTGGAATTTTCCTTTTGCCATTGGGGCTATTGATGGGAAGCATGCGGTAATGCAGGCTCCACCAAATCCTGGATCCTCATTTTTTAACTGCAAAAAGAGTTACAGCATTGTACTTTTGGCTATTTGCAATGCTAAATATGACTTTATTTTTGTTGATATTGGAGACAGTGGCAGACAAAGTGATGGTAGTGAGTACGCTAATAGTCAGTTTGGTTATGCAATAGAAAATAATTTACTCCACATTCTCAAGGAAGAAATGCTAAGAGATTCAAACAGAATTATCCCTTATGTTTTTGTCAGTAATGATGCTTTTGGTCTAAAAGCGCATATGATGAAGCCATGTTCAAATCAGAATTTACCAATTGATCAAAGGGTTTTTAACTACAGATTTTCATGAGGAAGAAGAGTTGTTGAAAATGCTTTTGGGATTGCATCAAGTCGCTTTAGATGTTTCAGAAGACCAACAATTGCAAATGAAAAGGTCATACTCATTACCAAAGCAGTGGTTGCTTTACACAATTTTCTCATGGCAAAAAGATCAACAAATGGAGGGCCGATTAACTATTGTCTACTTGGGTACACTGACTATGATGGACCATCAGATTTCATTGCAGGTCAGTGGCGAAGAGGTGAAAACCAAATCACTGGAATAGAGACTAAATCACATTGGATCAAACAACTACTCAAGGGATGCAAGTAAAGTAAGACAAGAATTCAAAAACTATTTCAGTGCAGAAGGAGCAATTGAATAGCAACAGGAAATTGTTTGTAGAACATACAACCCATTAGACAATCATTTTGCTGCTTAATTCCAGTGTCGACCATAATTTATGGTAATCATAATCAATCATCTCATACACCTGTGACATGTTAACAGGAACTTTAGTTGGCAAAATACAATAATTAAAAGTGATATAGTGGGTTGTATCATGAGAGATCTTACAAAGAAAATAAAAACAGTTTTATTTAGATGCTGTTTTCGTTAAACTCAATCTCGAATAGCACTTGGCTAATCCTAATTTTTGCTAGTCATTGCTTTTTAGAGGAAGTTACTTATTTATTGGAATCAAACTTTTACAGAAGAGTGTATCTTCACGGTCATCATCTTCTATTGTTTTCTTTAAGGCATCAGAAGTTTCTTCTAAATGTCTAAATAACAAAGCATCAGTAGCATCAGTGCTGGCCTTGTAACGTGGCCTCTATGGAGTAAGGTACTATTTCTTTCAGTAGCTCTCAGGAGAATGGTTGTCATTTTTACTTGAGTCTGTTGCAGATGATGAACACAGTGATATGTTTTCAGGAGTTTCAGGCTGTATGGCAATCTGCAGGTTACTTTCAGTAGACTTGTTTGCACTTTTTTCAAGTAAAAATGCCATTTGCTCAAAATATTTACACCTGGGAAAGGATGCTGCAGCAGCCCTGGACCTTGTCATTCATGCTCATTTGTCTAAGCACCTCTAAGCTATCTTTAAGGGGTTTTATATATATATAGGTATATATCCATGGATTCCGGTCACTCAAGAAAGCCGTGTGTAAGTTCGGGGACTGGTATGTTGTTGATCAAACCTTAGGTTACTTGGGTCCGTATTGAAGCAAATCGGTTTGGTCTCGGTTTTTTTCCGTTTTATGGATCTCTCAGACGTTGTTTACATCATTTGAACACTGAAGCCAGTAAATGATTTAAGACCGCCAAATGAAATGGCTTTCTTGGTGCTTGCGGCTGGTTTCACTTTTGGAGGCCATCTTAGTATCTGGACAATTTCTGAGTTGAAACAGCAATTCCCAAAGTTAGCTCCTTGGAACATGCATTGGCCAACTGTTCATTTGTTGCAGCAACGCTTTGTCTTGGTTCTTCCTGGTAAATATGAACAAAAGACGTATGGGAACTTGGTTGCTGTCAGGACATTTGCGGAGCGACTAAGTGTAAACGACATTCTTTGCTGAAGTTGAATAGATGCTGATTTGTATAAATGTCGAGATTTTTCACGTTCTGGCAACTACTTAGCTGAGCTACACAATTACAGGTAAGTCTGAATCGAGTAGCTTTGAAATACAAGTTCTGCGAACGGAATTATTTAGAGCAGCTTTCAAAAGTGGCTTCCCGACTTCATCCTTCCCCAAGGGAGACTTTTTGTACCAAATATTATCGCCGACCGGTAACCTTTGAGGATGCTCCAATTTTAAGGCGAAAAGCCTGGCCATATAATAAAAAGTCTTTCTTTAAAGCAACACGAGTGAAACGTTTCACTGGAAAACGACTCGAAATACCTCAAGATCACAACTAATACAGGGTCAAGATACGAACATCCATTGTTTAGCAGTAGAATTGTCAGAGCGGATCTCTCACCATTCATTAAACCATTTAAGGTAATTCACACCAAACGCTTTGTTTTAATAAAACGTTATCAAAATTTTAATCATAAATATGGCGACAAGCAGTTTAAATATAAGCTATGTAGGTTGTTAATTTGAAGCCGAATTGTGCGTGTTGTTTATTATTTTTATTATTATTATTTCATTCCGTCTTCCAGTTATAGTAAGGACGATTGTTCTGAGAAGTTGGAAAATTATCTAAGTTACTTGGATTCTCGAGTGATATTTTGTTACATTTTTATTCTCAGCACCCTTCCCGGTGTGTGACGTTTCTCGCCTCTGTCAATCTAACAAAAACTCTAAAAACAAAACGCCCATACAACCACATCCACGTATGCTTTGGTGTGTCAGAAAAGTGTTTCAATATTTACATGCTTGACAGAATTTGTTACAGTGTCCAAATGTTGTGTTTTTCTTATACTGCGTACCCTCTTCCAGTTATAGTATGGAGGATTTGTATATATATGTATACATATATATACATATATATGCATATATATACACATATATATGTACATATATATATACATAGGTGTTGATTTCTTGGCAAAAAAGTGCTCAATACAGATAGTAGAGCAATATTCATTTATTTAGTAATCTATGATTTAACAACTACGTCGTTACACGGTGTTTCATGCCCCGTGGCAATCATCAGGCGACTGATTACAAACAATTATTGATCGCTATTAATAGTGTGACCACGCGATGACGTGTTTCCCGCATTATCTCTTAATTGTCCAGCGGTATAGCTTTGAAGTTCGCTAAAAGGAATTTGTTTTTGTGTCGGCAGTTTGAAAGGATTTCGCTTCGTTTGTTTAGTAAGTCGCATTCTTGTCGGAAAATTATGTGGAATTTTTCGGTGAGGCACAGGTGGCAGGTTTTTGATCCGTTTCTGTAGGGTGGTGCTTTGTCCAAAATCGACCATTGGATGTTGATTTCGTTAGTGTTTTTCTCCTTCAGGGCCCATACGTATTTTGAGAGTTCCGTGCTCGTTGCCTTCGTCTTGTAGCGTAGCGAGTTTCTGTGCTTGTAGAGTCTGTCTTTAAATGAACGTTCTGTTGCGCCGATGTAACTTTTCAGATCATTGTTTTTGTTGTTTGTTACCTGTGCCAGGTAGACAACGTTTTCTGTTTGGCATTCTCCTCGGAGTGGGCAATGGTTGCTCTTCCTGCAATTGCATTTTGGGCTTGTTTTGTTGGGTTCACCTTCTAGGATTTTCCTGTTGTGTGCTTTTATAATGCTGGATGTGTTTGGGATACAGCCGTAGCTGACCTTGACAGTGTTTCTGTTAAATATTTTGTGAAGTTTGTGTTCTGCGGGAAAGTGTTTGTCAATTAATTGTAGGAACTTTCTAGCGACGTTTGTCTGCACGTTCATACTATAAGGGGGTTTGAAACAAATGATCTTCCGTTTTCGTTGTGTCCCGTTGGTGGCTGCCGATTCTGGCTCATACTTGATTCTTTCTTTGTATCCGCTGGCTTTCAGGGCGTCGTTGTACTGTGGTGCGGCCTATTCGAAGATTTCCTTGCTGGATGAGATTTCACTTATTCTTTTGCTAATGTTGCGCGGGAGTTGTTTTTTGATGTTAGGTGGGTGGTTGGAACTTGTGTGGATGTATAGTGGGTTGTCATTAGGTTTTCGATATGGTCTGTAAGAGTTTGTTCTTAGGTCGAGAGTCATTAACAACCTAGGTCTAAAAATAACAATTCAAAGCAACTTAAAAGAAGTGAACTTCCTGGACGTGACGCTCTATCTGTAGCGGTATCGAGCGCTTGTGTAGCTTTCCCGTTACATTTTGTTGGATATATGTATATGCATATATGTATATGTATATGTATATGTATATGTATATATATAAAAAGTGTATGTTGTGGTAACGACGGAGACTATAAATAAGTTGACCACTCATTTTGCACAAACGTTTTCGCTTTTATTGAAGCTCTTCAGGTGCTAACTCTGGTTAACTTATTTATAGTTTCCGTCGTTACCACAATATACACTTTTTTCTATAATTCTACTTGTGTTAGACAATCAAAACCTTTTCTCTCTCTCTCTATATATATGTATATATGTAAATATGTATATATGTAAATTAGACGAAATTTTTTGCTGTCGCTACTCTGAGTTTCACGCGCTCAGGCGATCATCAGGCAACTGACAGATTATTTAATTATTTACACATTTATAATATTTACAAGTTCACAGATGGTGTTGTGTTACATGTCGGCATGCACTGAAAAGCTCGATCGTATATTTAGGATGTTCTTTTTACGTCCCTTCAAGATTAATATCTTTTCTTCTACGCATAGGCGGCATTTTCTAGATCCTGCTTTACATGATGGGAGCTGTTTGATGATTTCCCACTTGATCGCGTATTTTCGTTTGTTGTCCTTGAGTTGCCATATGTGTTTGGAGAGTTCAGTTTCGTTATGGTATTTTTTGTTGTTCAGTGATTTGCTGTGGTTTCGGTATCTAGTTTTGAAGTCGTTGGCTGTGACGCCTATGTATGTTCGTGTCTCGTTGTTGTCAGTTGTTGTAACTTCGGCCTTGTAAATTACGTTCGTTTTTAGGCAATTGCCTTGGATTGGGCATTAGTCAGATTGTCTACAGTTGCAGTGACGTGTGCTTGTGTTTGTATTTGTTGATTTTGTTCGGTTGTCATCTGTGAACTTGCAAATATTATAAATGTGTAAATAATTAAATAATCTGTCAGTTGCCTGATGATCGCCTGAGCGCGTGAAACTCAGAGTAGCGACAGCAAAAAATTTTGTCTATTTTACTTCTTTATTCGCTCTACTGGTATGGTATTGAGCGCTCTCCATTCTCAAACCAACATTGCAACCTTCCTGGTCCTCACCTTTGGATTATGTATATATGTGTATATGTGTATATATGTGTGTATATGTGTATATATGTGTATATGTGTATATATGTGTATATGTGTGTATATGTGTGTATATTTGTATATATGTGTAGATATGTATATATGTATGTGTATATGTAATATATAAGTATACAGATATGAAATGTATATGTATATAAATATGTAATATATAGGTATATATACAAGGGCGGATCTAGGGGTAGTCAAAGTGGTCAAGCAACTAAGGTAAAATTTGCGCAGTTAATTATTCAATTTTGAAATTAATTATTCAATTTTGAAATTAATTATTCAAATTTGCGTGCAGCGACGAAGCTTTCTGCAAAGTAATATATTGAATCAAAACAGCGGTCTTTCCCTTGAATTTTGACTAACGTGGTGTCGAATTCTAGTCATTTGATTGGTTTACAGTGATTTTGACCACTTTCCGGGGAGTTCTGACCGGTCTGGAGCATCAGGGCTCATATACAAGCTCTCCGATTGGCCAATTCAAAAAAATATCTGAGTTCTCATTGGCTGTACTTTTTTGACCGATCATGACTTAATTCACACCGTGAGCTGTTCGTCTGCCAGGTCAGCATTACTGCATCAATGCAGGCTTTCTGATCGCAGCTTTGACCGCAAAGGTTTAATTCAAGTAGCGCAGAAAATTATAAGACGAATATACTGCAATGTCTTGCAGTATTTACGAGACCTTGAAGTTCGCATTGGAAAGAAACGATCGGCCATACATTGAAGAGGTCCACGGCAATCTATTGAGGCGAATCGACGCTTCGCGGAAGAGCTCTGGAGAAGAGCTACTGAGTGCCATCAACAATACAAGCTTCTGCCTGAGCAGGAATTTTGGTGCCGAGTCGTATATCCCCAAATATGTTCGAGACCGAAAGAACAAATCTTGTACGGCCCTAAGGTAAATATACTCTACTTTATCCCTAGTTGACTTCTATTATCATAGTGGTTTATAACAGAGCGCCCTGTCACGGCCTTATTTACAACCAAACAATGTGTATGCCAACGTCAATTTTGAGACGAAATTTGCATAATACTGCGGTCAAACTCAGAGCTTAATATAGTGTATATGAGATTTGCCGCGAACCAAGCAAAATAGCCGTTTGTTTATGCTTTTTTGTGGACTGACATTAGTTTGTTATTACCTATATCTACCGAATTATAATGTATATGAAACTGTGTCTCGTTGACTCGTAATAATAGACCGTGAACGGCAATAGCACATGGCATGGCTTGGTGTAATACGATCTCTTCTGTTGATGTTATATAGACAAAATTGTAATTCATGTTTATAATCCACTGACGCTGGCTGTACGGGACAAAAACGTTTCATCCTTTATCTTTTAGGCATAAATTGTAATTTGAATATCTGATCATGGCATTTTTGTATATAAAACTACAATAGCTAAGAGTGAGAAGCCAGTTTAAAGATCGGTTAATATTTAACTTACACAATACCTGTTTGTTTATCTTAGATCAGATGCTACTGGGAATTGCTTGTATAGCTATGTGTCTTTGGTACTGGTAGGTGACAATAGTCTAGTGCAAACCTTAAGAATGTTGACATCAATTGAGCTTTTCATCAATGCTACTTTTTATTCTCAACATCCTTGCTTTTTATCTGCTGTAAATGAGCATGCTGAGTACGTCAGCAAAAGTATTAACAATCTTTTACCCATGTCTGTTTCTAAGCAGAGCTTAGATACAGGTTCTACCAAGGATGATTTGGTTAAACAAGAGGCCATTTTAAATTGTAGTGATAAGAAATGGTCATCATTTCTCTGCATTCTGGGTCTCTCTTCTGTTTTAAATAGAAATATTTTTACTTATTATCGTGATTGTGGGGAGTATAGATATAAATTACTATTTAACTGCAAGATTCAACCACGTTTAAATGCTAAGAAAGATCTAGATGATCTTCATATTCTATTTTGCCATGAAGGTACTGTTACACCTGGAGGAACCTTTCAGCCAAATCATTTTGTTCCTCTTCTTTTTCATGCACACCAACAGAAACGAAAGTTTGTAGCTGCTTCACAGGCATCTACAGTATCCAAGAGACAAAAACTTCCTCCAATTGTTCCTAAAAAAGCCTTAAATAAACCATCAACTAGTATCACTAATTTTTTTAAGGTAGCAGAAAAACATAATGTGAACCCAACAGTTCATAAGGCAGATAATGAGTCTTTTTCTTCTGCCACACAACTTCATATTCATAAATTAGATCAACTTAGTCAACCTAGCACTTCAAACGAAACACAACAAAGCAGTTGTGAAGAAGTAAAATCTAACTCTAATAATTTTGATGTTGCAATGTACAAGGATAAGGTGAAGGGTATGAATACATCAGAAATTTGTAATCTTATTAAAAATGTCTTCAGACCAGACAAACAATATTCTTTTTCTAAGACCAATGGTAGAAGCTTTAGATATGATTGGCTAGAATTATATTCCTGGCTTTGTTATTCTCCTTCTGAAGATGATGCTTATTGCTTATCATGTGTGCTATTTGGACATCGCTTTCCTGGTAAAGCTGGAAAACTCCAGAAATTGTTTATTGAACCCCTTCGCCGATGGAATGGTGCAGCCTTTACCTTTAAACGCCATTCCGGGCATGGTACAGGAGGGGAAATGGGCCTCCATGCTTGTACTTTCCCTATATTAACTTCTTTAATTTCTCAAATGTCAGGAGCAGTACAGCCTATAGAGGTCATTTTGGATGCCAACCTCAAAAAGGAAATTGAGGACAATAGAAAGAAACTTGCCCCAATTATAGATTCAGTTGTTTTTTGTGGTCGTCTTGGTTTGCCATTGTGAGGTCATCGTGATGATGCTAAATACCACCCAGAGGTTGGCAGCTACTCTACTGGGGGAGTTGGTAATTTTGTTGAATCACTTAATTTTAGAGTTCGGTCAGGTGACAAAGTTTTAGAGGATCATTTAAGAAATTGTGGTAAAAACAAAAGCTATATTTCTAAGACTAGCCAGAATAAAATTATTAAGTGTTGTGGTCAGGTGATCTGTGAGCAGATCATTCAAGATGTCAAGGCTAGCAAGTTTTTTTCTATCATTGCTGATGAGGCTGCAGACTCTTCTCATAGAGAGCAAATGTCTCTTGTCTTACGCTTTGTAGACATTGATATGAATATTAGAGAAGAATTTATAGCATTTCTTCAGTGTAAGTGGGGATTAAGCGGAGAGCAACTTGCTAAGTTAATCTTAGAATCCCTCAATGTTCTTACTTTATCTATTGATGATTGTCGAGGACAAGGGTATGATGGTGCAGGTGCAGGTGCTGTGGCTGGGCACATCACTGGTTTGTCTGCTCATATTTTACGTCTTAATGAGAAAGCTCTTTACACCCACTGTTATAGCCATAGACTTAATTTAGCTATTTGTGATTCTTTGACTGTTGTTGAGATCAATACCATGATGAAACATGTTAAAGATGTTTCAAATTTTATCAATATTTCCCAGACACGTGATATGCCTTTTGAGGAAAACGTATGCAATAGTTCTGAGAGAGAAACTCAGAAGAGAAGGCTGGTAGATGTTTGTCGAACTAGATGGGTTGAGCGTATTGAGGGTTTGCATACATTTATAGAGCTTTTTGTCCCATTGTATGACACACTAAAGGAGATGACTGATAATGTAGAAGGAAAGTATAAACCTTCTCTTGTCACTGACGCTTCTCATTTTTTTTATCTTATAGCAAAGTTTGAGTTTCTTGCAGCATTAGTTCTTTCCAGCAAAATCCTTGATGGGCTTCTTCCTGTCACCCTATTATTGCAGGGAAAGAGCATAGATATAATGGATGGCATTCACTTAATTACTACCATGAAAAACGATTTCACCACCTATAGGAATTCTATTGATTCTTTTCATGAAGTCTGGTATGCAGAGGTATTGAAGTTAGCTGATAAGGTTAGCCTAGAAGAGAGTAAACCAAGGACAGTAGGAAAACAAACAACTAGGTCAAATCCCCCTTACAAGACTATATCTGAGTATTACAAACAAACAATTAGTATTCCTCTTATTGACCATATTAATTCTGCTTTGCAAAACAGGTTTGATATTGATAGGGTTAATGTTTACAAAGGGTTAAGTGTTGTGCCAACAAAGATGATGTCTCTTAGAATGAAAGGGATGACTGGAAAGAGGAGTTTAAGACTGTTGCTACTTTTTATGTTGATGATTTGCCTTATCCCTTAGCTTTAGATGCTGAGCTTCAATTGTGGAACACATATTGGGAAACCCACCCAGGACCTCTACCAGACAATATAGCCACAACTTTAAAAGCTGTCAGTTTTGATGGTTTTGAAAACATTAAAATTATCCTACGTATTTTAGGAACACTTCCCACCACTTCATGTGAGTGTGAAAGAACCATTTCAGCACTCAGAACACTTAAGGACTATCAGCGTAGTACTATGGTTGAGGAACGTTTAAATGGTTTAGCCTTGATGCAAATTCATCAGGAAATTGTTCCAGATGTTGAAAAAGTTATTGATAAATTTGCTGTTGGAAACACTAGGTTAAAATTTACTTAAAATTTTCTTTGCTATGATTAAGAACACTTTGCTTAGTTTGCAAACAATCTTAGTTGACATATCCAACATATCCCATATAGTCACCCATTTCCAACCAAACTCCTTTTGCTCGATGGCAAAGGTGTGAAAGGTGGGTATCTGGCGCCTTAAAACCAGATTGCTCTTTTTCGGCCTTTCTGAGGGCTGTCCATGTCGGAGTCACAAACGTCCCGTGAGGCATTGTGTTTCCTAGGCATGCTGATGGGCCCTGATATTGGGCGAAACAGTCATTTTTGCACATTACCTTCTATTTGCCAAATAAAAAAATTAGTTTCGGTATAATAACTAATCACACACCCCCATGAAAATGCCACCCCCCCCCAAATATTCACGAACGAAAATTTTGACTAACATACGAAAAATCCTGGATCCGCCCCTGTATATATATATATATATGTGAGTTAAAAATGTAGACATCTTATGAGATTTCTTGAAAGTGGTTCTCTGGATTTGCAGTTTAGGTCTTGAGTTTTCAACCTGATTTCTCGAGCCATTGTTGGAAGTGAATGGGAGCTTTTGCCAGCAGCCTTTGTGAACGTCTGGTAGGTTGGGTTGTTGCTAATTCGTTGTGTTTGTTTGTTGGATCTCTGGTGTTTGGTGGGCTGGTAGCAACATTCTCTGGTTGTGTAATGGTTATGAGAGAAGCTTTTGGACATTGGTGGAGGTAGAGGAGCTTCAGTTGGACGTGGGTCAACATCAATCCAAAGATCAATCCCAGCAAACCATGCTGACAAGCAAGGGCACTCGTTTGAGATCTTGAACACCAAAATCTTAGGACACACAAAATCAAGATATGCATGCCAACTTCTAGCATCCAATTCTCCATGATCAACCGGCATATAGACCTCCCAGAAATCTACCTCATGTAAAAGTTTACAACTCAATTGTTCTACTATATTTCGATTATTGTAGCTTGGTGTGAGGTAATGCAAACAATAGCGAGCTGGAAAAATTGCAAAAGTTGCAAAATAGAGCTGCAAGAATAATAATAGGCAAGTCTTATAAGACCCGATCAAATGACATATTGAGTGACTTAAACTGGGAAAACCTTAAGGAAAGAAGAAAAAATCAGATGGCAATACTGATC
The DNA here is from genome assembly GCA_030142905.1 of Heliopora coerulea. Classification (NCBI taxonomy): domain Eukaryota; kingdom Metazoa; phylum Cnidaria; class Anthozoa; order Scleralcyonacea; family Helioporidae; genus Heliopora; species Heliopora coerulea. The sequence goes on along the minus strand of JASJOG010000111.1, from coordinate 117,046 downwards.
TATAAGGTGAAAAATGGACTTCTACCTGAGAACATTTCTGATATATTTACAACCTTTGGAATAACATGATTGATTTTGCCCTTGAGAAACCAAAAATAAACTTCTTAAAAAAAGCATTAGCTATTCGGAATCAATATGTTGGAACAATTTGCCCAGGAAATACAAAACTCAGGAGGTCTTGCTGGCAACGTTTAGGTCTGATTGGGGAGTATAAAGAAGGCAATTAATATCAGAAATACGATACATGTAGAAAAACCTGTACGATAATTCCTCGTATTTAGTTTTTTTTTTCTCGTATTTTTTTCTTCTTTGATATGGTTTTAGAATGTAATAATAATAATTTACTAACACTTGTAAATAGTTCTTATATTGTATCATCGTATAGATAGGTAGATACAGCCCCTTGAAAAGCAGTAACTTACGAACGATCTGAAGGGCAACCGTTGGAAAATATTTTTAATCAACAAAAATAATAATAATCATGCAGACCTCGAAGAATATGGTCTTGCCACCGAAACAGGATCACCAGCTGAATTACATCTTGTTGATCGAGGGTAACACAAAGATACAGGACACTGTTGTGGAGAACTGAATGGTCCGACTGGTTAAGGAGCTGCGTAGCATCTGGGGACTCATTCTTCAACTCTTAACAGGAGGGAGGTTTGCCGTGTAATAAGTAGGGAAAAAGAACGACTGAGTCTTGGTATTTTCTGTAAGTGACAGGGTCCATACATGTGAACTTTTTGCTTTGGGATAGTTGACAGTTTGGACAAAATCTGTCACAATTTCTGGTGACGTGCTGATGGTCTCAGCAGCTGGGGTCCATTGTCCGTTAACATACGTGTGGTCTTGACTGATCCCATGGTAAGCACAAATTGCTTGAAATGCCGCTGGTGGACAACAGACTTGGCTTTCCCTAGAAATGGGTCGAGTCCTCGAAAAAAGTGGGTGTACACGATCCTTTTGTGAGTCTTGTTGTTCCACGACGTCAGTTGTGTGTGGCGTTCTCGACAATCTGTCTGCTTCACGATCGAGCTCTCCCGGCTAATAAAAAATGTCGAAATCGAAGGACCAGAGCAGCTAACCAGCGATGATCACTTGGGCTAAGTTGAGCAGATGTCGACAAGTAAGTGAGCGGGTTGCCGTCAGTGATTGTCGTAAACTTCTGACCATAAAGATAGTCATGAAACTTGTCTATGATCGCCCACTTAAGTGCGAGGAACTCACGTTTATAAGCTGAATAATTTCGTTTGAATGTGCTTGGTGTCCGACTGCCATATGCAATTATGCACAACGTTCTGTCTAGTTGCTGATAGAGAGTAGCTCCCAGACCTTCGGCGCTGGCATCCACATGTAATGTAAAAGGCAAGGTAAAGTCAGGGTATGCTAAGACGGGATGAGATGTTAATTGTTGTATGGTGGCTTCAAATGCACTCTTGTACTGCTCAGTCCAAACAAAAGGTGGAAGACTGGCTCACCCTCATTATGTGTTGCCTCTGTCTTCTACTAAGTGGTACAGCGGTTCAGCTAGCTTGGAGAAACTGTCCACAAACGAGCAATAGTAACCTGTGAAACCAAGAAAAGTCTGCAGTTGCTTGTGATCAGCAGGAGAGTTTGACCACCATTTGTGAAGAGCCGAGATCTTGGATGGATCTGGCCAAGGACAGTAACTTCTGCCAAACTCTGTATGTCGCTCCTTTAGCTTTGTTGCCTTCGGAGAACCCATAAAAGGGTGAAAATGCGGTCAGGAGAAATGCCGCAACACACTTGGCTGCGGTTTGTTGCTTACAGTGCTAGACGGATGGTTTACACTGAGACTGTATCACCACACATTTCCAAAACACCATGGAAACCGTATGTAAAATATGCCTTTACGCTGACAAATTCTTCTTTCCAAAATTTCATTTCAATTTTGTACTTTGATGAATAGGTTTCTGCAATCGATTCAATTGTCATTGTGTCCTCTGTACTCTTGACTAGCGAAATAGCACATTCCCACTCAATCTTGAGACATTCTCCTTTCGATAGCTCCATTATTGTTTACACGAAATGAAAGGGTTCCGGACAGTCAGAGAGAGACTTACTTAGTTTAGGACTTGTCCTCGATCAGGCTCCAGCTATGTAGTGGGATACTATCCAGACAATACACAGTAAGCCATTCGGTATTCTACAAAGGCTTTTTTTATTTTTCTAAAGACCTTACCGACTGACTCTACAGCTCAGAGCCCTTGCTTGAAATTGACACGCAAGGAACACGCCCAACTGTCCATCATATTTCTCTTATTCGCATATCAATCTTATTAATTAGTAACAATATGAACATAGTGGCATACACTATTCATACAATATACATATTCCACTACATATATCCTGTATGTATGTATATATATATATATATATATATATATTTCTCAAACTCATTAATAATTCATAAGGAAAACACAAACAAATTAAGGTTTAATCAATGTCTGTGTACCATGGTACAGAATTGATTAATAAAACATCAGTGTCTGTAAATGTGATACAGAATTCATTAATAAATCATCAGTATACATCTTTAAATGTGATGCAGAACCCACTTCTTTTTTCAAATTACATTTACACAAGACCATTAAACTCGTAAATTTTTTTATCACTGTAGGGCACACCAACAATTTCAACACTTAATTATAGATCACACAAATTTTCCAAAAATCTCCCATCACAATCTAATGCGTTATTTTTTTTCGCACATGTTTATAGTTAAGTTGACTGAACAACTATTAAAGACTGCATTACTCAAAACATTAGAAATATTATCATCCTTCCTATTTGTATTCGTCCGAGTTTCGTCGCTTGGTTCTGCCGCTTCTGGAATGTGGATTTGAGACAATACGTCATCCGATATATCGTCAACAAACCAAGCTGACGACCGTTCTCCCTCATATTTGCGTACTATTTGAGTTAGAACTTCTTCAAACTCCTCTGTTTCATCGCAAAACCAATTTTCACTTTCCCGAGCATCGCTGGTCGATGCAGCTAACCCATCTGAATTTACCGGGCCTAGAGCAACACTTGCTTTTTCGATCTGCTTTTCTGTCGGATTTTCGTACCGAAAAAGTGCATCTGATCTGTGACCCGTCCTCTCACGAATAATCTTCTCCTCCGCACCCATTTGAAAAAGGTTCGTGGCACAAGTTACCCTCAACGAGTGTGCCGTTTTTCTAGGCAACCCAGCTTTTCCACACAATTTCTCCGCTAGTATCTTGTTTAATGTGTTAACGCCAATAGGTACACTCTCATACTCAAACACAGTACAATTTCCGTTTGGTCGGAAGTAAAATGCTTCAATCTTCTCAGCGAGCTTTTGTACTTTGCTCAAGTACATCTGATATATTTCTACAAGGCATCTTTCATGTTTGACGCCTACTTTATGGCAAAAATGTCTAACCACACGTGGTTGATACTTTAAATCATTTATACCTCCGTGAAAAGTTTTGCTCACACTTTCGTCAAACACTATATAATTATCCTCAACATGAATATTCGCAAAACGTAATTGACGATGCTCTGCTGCTCGCAACCCGAACATTTTACCATTGAAATAATAAACAGTGTTTACAAGACACTCAGCTGTTTCGCTCTCAAGTACACCTTTGCGCCACATTACTTCTTCCTCTTCTGCCGTTATTTCCCGTCTCACCGGCTTCTTACATTTGGTCGCAATCCCTGTCCTTGCTCCTTCTCTCATCTCTGCATCCAAAGCTTTGCGAAACTGACTCAGCCTGTAAAATAATATCAACAGACAGAAATACTTGTTCTACTATTCTCAATGACTCTTCAAAAGTTTATTAAACAACATGTACAATTTACCTTCGATCACTTTTGTCGACTAAATTCACTGTAACATTTGGTTTTGCCTCGGCCAAATGTCGATTAAGACCACATATGATAGAATACAACGTCCGTGGTGGATATGGTTCCCCATTTTCTTTTGCCACTTCTTGTACAAATTTGATCAACCAAAAATTGAGCGACTCCGCACGTAAATCTTCTAGTCTGGTATTCAACTCTTGTATATCACTTTTGTTTTCAAAAGTTAATGATGTTGGTTCATTGACTGCACTCGAATTTCCTCTGTTCGTCTGCCACTCTTCAAATATCTTTCGAGCCCATCGAGTCGAGTATCGTGTATTACACGGAATTACGCCTTCTAAACTCCGTCGTTCTTCTTCCTCGCTTTTCACTGCCCTGAATCGACTCATTGCAAAACACTAAATATCTACACTCGAACCAATACGAAAACGCAGCAAAGCATATCGCATCTCAATCTGCAATACTAAACACCGTTGAAAGTCTATAACGTAAGGCCAGTTTCAACGTCGCGCTTCTCATGTGCCGAATGCATTAAAAACAACAGATAATGAGTTGAAATGCCTCATTATCTATTGTTTTTAATGCGCACGCCACATCAGAAGCGCGACGTCTGAAACTGGCCTAACTAACTTCAATTAACCCTGATAGTTTTTCATTGTTCATACCATCAACTCTGTAGCACTAATCGACTTACCACAAAACATCAACTGACCCGTAATTTACATACAGCTTCTCCAACATCTTTTACCACAGAATTAAACTTCCACTCGTGCTTTCTATATATTAAATTTCTCTACTTCTGTCGTATAATTAAAGTCCATTTCTCGTTGTAAAATGACTTACCGAGACGTTTTAGAAGTAATTTACAAAATTCGTGGTCGTTCTGTATCGGGATACAGAACTCCAACTCATTTTGTAAATAGTACATATAAAATCAAATACCTCCAACTTCCAGATCTTAAAAACATTTAAAAAAAAAAATCACAGATTAAAATCTTTATTTACTCTCCTATGTTTCAGGGTCCTGCCTCTATATCAAGGATACAGAATACAAACTGAGGAGCCCCTATTTATACCAAAAAGAATATTTACAATTAAAATGAGAAATCCGTAAGGTTTAAACCTTTTGGAATAAGGTTAGGGTCATTTACATCTTTACAATCTATTATCTTCACTTGAATATCTTCAATTCCCTCATGTCCTTCTTCATAAAAATGAGCATACAAATGCTCACCCACAATCCCTCTTTGACCTTTTCCAAACCGTTTCAAGCTACTTTTATGGTTATTAAACCTCTTTTGGAAGGATGTAACTGTACTACCCACGTATATTTTAGAACATCTCTTACAAGTTAATAAGTGAATCACCCTTACCGAATTGGAATCAAAACTACAATTTATATAATACGTATGCCCCTGACCATCCCCAAAACTACTTTCCTACAAAGTTGCAAATCTGGCAGCGTGATTTACCACATTTCCTCATTCCTCTATCCCCTACATCTCCCATCGTAACCCTTGCCCTCACCTAACTATCTCTTAAATTTCTAGGTCTACGGTACACTATCTTAGGTTTTTGTTAAAAAATTTAGCTGTCCCATCCAACGCCTGCAAAATCGGCCAAAGTGAATCAACAACTTTTCCTACCCTTGATAAATAGTTTGTTGACCAAAAACAAGTAGCTTTGCAGCGTGTTATATCGTGGCTGTTTACCTTGCATTTTTTGTTTCGAGTCAGAAATACATCCTGACGTTTTCAGTGGAGCAACATTTCCTACGGAGAACAACCCTGAACGAAGGAATGAAATTCTTGTGTGGAAAGCGGAGAGAACATCCAAAGTCTGTTGCGGCCTGGACAAGTCTTTACGATGAGTGTTTTATCCCACTTCTCAAACAATTGACCATGAACGCTGTCCGGCTAAATACTAAAAAATATTTAAAAGCCATCATCCTGCAGAGATGAATGAACCAGAATCTTCATTCTACCAGTAAACACCAGTTAAATCCAAACAATAATATTTGGTACAAAAAGTCTCCCTTGGGGAAGGATGAAGTCGGAAAGCCACTTTTGAGAGCTGTTCAAAACAATTCCGTTCGCAGAACTTGTATTTCGAAGCTACTCGATTCAGACTTACCTGTGATTGTGTAGCTCACTTAAGTGGTTGCCAGAACGTGAAAAGTCTCGAGATTTATACAAATCAACATCTATTCAACTTCAGCAAAGAATGTCGTTTACACTTAGTCGCTCCGCAAATGTCCTGACAGCAACCAAGTTCCCATACGTCTTTTGTTCATGTTTATTAGGAAGAACCAAGACAAAGCGTTGCTGCAACAAATGAACAGTTGGGCCAATGCATATTCCAAGGAGCTAACTTTGAGAACTGCTCTTTCAAGTCATGAATTGTCCAGATACTAAGATGGCCTCCAAAAGTGAAACCAGCCGCAAGCACCAAGAAAGCCATTTCGTTTGCCGGTCTTAAATCATTTGCTGGCTTCAGTGTTGAAAGGATGTAAACAACGTCAAAGAGATCCATAAAACGGAAAAAAGAGCGAGACCAAACCGATTTGCTTCAATACGGATCCAAGTAACCTAAGGTTTGGTCAACAACATACCAGTCCCCGAACTTACACACGGCTTTCTTGAGTGACCGGAATCCATGGATATATACCTATATATATATATAAAACCCCTTAAAGATAACTTAGAGGTGCTTAGACAAATGAGCATGAATGACAAGGTCCAGGGCTGCTGCAGCATCCTTTCCCAGGTGTAAATATTTTGAGCAAATGGCATTTTTACATGAAAAAAGTGCAAACAAGTCTACTGAAAGTAACCTGCAGATTGCCATACAGCCTGAAACTCCTGAAAACATATCACCGTGTTCATCATCCGAGCTTGCACACGGCATTCTTGAGTGTGCGGAATCCGTGGATATATATATATATATATATATATATATATACATATATATATATATATATACACACATATATATATATATATATATATATATATACATACATATATATATATATATATATATATATATATATATATACATATATATACATATATATACAATGCGAAAATTTTTCTCCCCAGTCACCACGCATGAAAAAGGACTCCACGCATGTCGAGATTAGTACCCTCGCACTGCGTTTTGCAAGGGGAAAATAATAGCACCTGGAATATCACCCACTTCCTTCTGTCGACATAAAAAATTGGTGGTATCTTTAATTACATACTGTAACATTTTAACCACTTGTAAGTAAAAATCCAAAAATTCCGAAATCTTTTCTGTGGGTGTTCCACTATTGGACACCACTGGTCTGCCCAGCACTTTGAATAATCTCTTATGGATTTTGGGAAGAAGATAAAACCTACAAATTTCAGCTTCCTTCTCTGACTTTAAGTATGCACGATTCTCCTCAGAAATCGCCCCCTTATCTTTTAAATCCTTTAATTTGGTCATGACTTTCCCATTTAGATCCTTAACCGGGTTATTATCCAACTTTTTATGAACCTCTGACTCCCCTAATTGAGCATAACCCTCTTCCCTATATTCCTTTAAACCCCAATCACTACTGTCGAACCTTTATCTGCAGGTTTAATTACAACATCCCTATAATTCTTTAAATCGCAAAGGGCCTTAATTTCTTCCCTACTATGATTACTATAATTCCGACCTTGTTCTTTAACAGACAAAACCTCCTCTTCTAACCTCCTAAGGAACAAATCCAATGCAGGATTTGTTACCTGAGGGATCCAAATAGATTTTAGGTTTAAAACTATTTCTTTTGTCTAAATCGATATCCTTCTGCTTGCCTCCTGATAAAAATAGGCCCCACATTTCAGTTTCAGCCCAAATTCACGTATACCTTTAATTAATTCAAACCTATTTATCTCCTTAGGTGTAGGACAGAAATTAAGGACCCTCGACAAAACACTTACTTCAAAACTAGTAAGGATACGCTCCAACAAATTTACTACATTCTCCAATACAAATGCTATTTCTTCAGTTCTTTTGACTCTTGTCCTGTTTCTCCTTGTTGCTTCTCGACCTCGTTTTGCATAACTTCTCCCAATCTTTCTCCCTGTTATTGATTCAGTTTCTCCTCCTGAATCCCTTCTTTCCACACTTGTAACTCTGCTCGCCTTGTTTTTCAACTGAACTGTTATAACTCGCCACATCAGTCAAAATCGTGTGAATCTTTTCAATTGCATCATCTCTTAACTTCCGCCTTTTCCCCTGTTGTCCCATTAAATATTGCCGTAGATACATATACATATATACATATATATATATATATATATATATATATATACATACATATATACAGGGTGTCCTGAAAAAAACGAAAACTGTTGAAATCACCAATAACAATTTAATTGTTAGAATTTGAATGCCTTAGCACTCTGTTGGTCCCCACGAGTGCATAAATGATTGATATAAGTAATTTTATAATTTGCTTTAAATTCCCACGGGCACAAAATCGCGCACTTTACAAGGCGATTTTCTTACCTAAATTTTAATACATGCACCTTGTCAATATTTTACGCATCATTACGTTCAGCTTTTTCGTAGGGCATTCAAATTTTAACTATTAGTGATTTCAATAGTTTTCGTTCTTTTTGGGACACCCTGTATATATTACGAGTAAAATGAAGAGAGACAGAGAAACTTCTCACTGGTCCATAAAAAATTTTTTTTAAAAAGACTTTTCGGACATTCGTCCTTCATCAGTTAAAAACCTCGTTAAAAATTATTTTTTAGAGGAGACCTCTATATATACAAAATCATAAATAATTAATATACTAATTTACATTTAAATGAATACCCTTCTTATTATAATTATAATTATAATTAATACGTGTTTTGGCACGGTACTTGCACCTGTTATTAAGACCATTGTGTTCATGGGTTGAAGGGTACCTAATTGGGCAGCCCAATAGGCCTCCCTAATTAAAAGTGTTTCCTCTTTTTTTCTGGGCGTTAATATACCTTTTCAATAATAATAAATTCAAAATCCGTCAATGAACGAGGCATGTTGTTAAAATGAATAGCAACCTCACAGGTGTTTTTACCGGTATTCATGGCCGATTTATGGTTGCAAAATCTAACTTTAAACTGGTTAGAAGTGGAACCTACGTACTGCAACTTACATTTCATACACGATACCAAATAAAGAACATTAGTGGAAGTACAATACAGGGCTTGTTTAATTTTATAAAAACGCCCTGTAGTCAAACTTGTAAATCTATCACTTTTCACTGAGTAGTTGGCATACAGATCACACTTCCTTTTACATTTAATACAACCTACTAAACCTAAATGCCACCCCGTAAGGAATGGCTTTTTTACAATGATAGGGATGCGAACTGGTGAATGGCAAATACAGATGACTGTCTGTGGGCTTGGAATAAATGTCATTGACTATATAGCCATTTTGGAGGTGTGGCGTAAGATCCAAAACATTAAGAGACTCCTTGGAATAAACCAATTCAAATTTTATCGTAGGATATAAAGAATTAATATAATTGGTAAATTCCAGGAGCTTAGATTCTCCTTGCGTCCAAAAATCGAAAATATCATCTCGATAACGCCACTAAAGCTTTGGTTTAATATCATCCTCCTTGGCCTTCTCGTCAATGACCCCCATAGCCAAGTCCGCATAACTGCAAGCATTTTTGGGTCCCATTGCTGTACCATGTTGCTGCAAATAATTACAGTCTCCAAACTGGCAATTGTTGGATTTCAGACAAATTTCTACCACCTCCGTAATACATTCAGTGGACGGTATTTTAATACTGTGAGAGTAAAGTGAGCATTCAACTGTAGAAATACCTAACGTGTTGTCAATGTTCGGAAACATGGAAACCACATCCCATGAGACTAAAGGGCATTTTCAGGCAATGACCCTTCCCTATTAAGGTGTTCAATCTTATTGATTAAATGGGTGGTATCCTTAATAAAAGAAGGCAATTCCTGCGCTAAAGGCTTCGAATAATGCTCAGTGAAAGCTGAAAGTCTCTCAATCACAGTACTGCAACAAGATGCAATAAGACGGAGAGGATTACCATTCTTGTGGGTTTTAACATTGTCAAAGGCCTCTCCCGGTTTAGGCTCAACATTGATAACCCACAAAGCAACCTCACGACTTATCTGCCCTTCTCTGAGCAATTTTTTGGCCCACACATTAACCTTTTGTAAGTGGTCAAAGGATAGGTCCTTAGATAGCTGAGCATAATGCCAACTATTATCTAATTGACTTAACATTTTGGCTGATAATCGTCCTTATCTACAACAACAAATCTCGATCCTTTATCTTGTATTCTAATTATCCTATCATCAGATTTTAAATTTTTAATGGCCTCCCTTTCTTTATTGCTGAGATTATCCTTGGGTTTACGAATATTTCTTAGGTCTAAAACATCCTTTGTAATATTAGATAGAAATAATTCAAGTTCAGGACTTGCCTTAGGTGGATTCCACTTACTTTGAGGTTTTGATAACTGAAAGTTACTGTTCATCTTGTTTTCATTGGACGTTTTCTTCTAGAAATGTGCAGCTATACGAATTCTACGATCAAATTCATCATGACTCTCGTGTTCCTTTTACCAGTTGATGTCTTTAGGTACAGGACAAAATGATGGTCCCTTGGATAGGATTCGTTGCTCGGCTTCTGTTAGTTCCTTGGAGGCCAAATTAATTGGATTAAGATCCAAGAGTTCTTCATTATGCATGCTGTTCTCTGCCTTACCGGACTGGACATTGGGCACCGAATTGCTTCTATAACGATTTGGCCAGCGAAACCGCCTATTGGGTTGCTTCCGCACCTCAATTGTTGATTTAGCTTCTTGAAATAATAAAATGGTTTTGCTTAACTTCTTATTCTCTCTGCGTTCATGCTTAAAAGCATTCATTGCACGTTTGGTTTCATTCCAGACACAGTTAGCAAAATACGAGTCAAAATTTTGAAAAAGTTTATTACGCTCCAACTTTAAATTCTGCTTCATGGTCTTTACTTCCGAAAAGGTTGTGGTATATATATATATATATATATATATATATATATATGTATATATATATAAATAAGCTTAAAACTCTTAGTTGTTACTCGGAGTTTCACATCTCTTCGGACGATCATCTGACAACTGTCCAGATTCTGATTTAGTCATTCTTTTACACAATTTCGTATGTCATCAGATAAAAATAGTTCGGTGATCTCATTGTTGTGCATCACGGCACATTTTTATTTTGTTTATGAGAAATTTATTCCTGTGTTGGCATGTTGAGAATATTTCAGTTCGTTATTCAGTAGGTTCTTTTTGTCAGCTTCCATAATAGACAACTTCTCTTCAAGACAAAGGTTACAGTGCTTTGCTCCACTTTCATATCCTTTCATGTGTTTTTAAAATGTGCAACGGGATACGCTTAGCGTGGATTGTGTCCTTGATGATCTAAACTGAAGAGAGTACCAGACCCAAGAACCTTGGTACGGTTGTTTGCTGCATCCAATACCAGCCCAACGCTACAACATATACTGTGATTTAGGATGTTTTGGTCTCCCCCGTCTGGTCTCCCACTGTTTTATTAAATGTTTCGGGTGTTTTAGTTTTATTATAAACATGTCCGCAGTTGTAATTCCCTCAGAGAGAAGCCCCCAAAAAGGTAGATATCGTGTGATTGATTCAACTAAATTGTAAACATCTCTCTTTAAAAGCTCGTCTTTTCTCAGTTCTTTTGATAATTCATCTGGTGATTCAATAATGTCTAAAACCCCCATTGTGCTCGAGAATTTACTAATTGAAAGATCAGTCGAGAACTCATTCACTTTCTGAAGTCGTTTCTTTTATATTCAGAATAAATCTTGTCAATAACCTTTTGGCTTGCCTTCTTAATATAAGCGACAGATCTATCTATGTCTCCATCTTCTGCTAATTTCAGTAACTCATCTCTTTTTTATTTGAATGCTCACCATTGTTTGTTTCCTTAGGAGGTTCATCTATGGATTTTAATTCTTCTTCAACAATATTCTCAACATTTTCAATCTCAGTGACTAAGTAATCAATCGTTTCTAAATTATCTTTTGATTTGCATTTGAGTATATATAATACAACATGTTTTATTTCAATTGTGGAACAACAACACTGTAATTATATGGATGTCTCAAATTTATCTCCGATTGCGCATGTTTATTGTTCTTCAGCTATAATTAATAATCGCGCTTATTTCACCCTTCTCAACACCATATAGATAACCATTTATTGATTTCATATCATTCCTATTTGGATTATAAAAGGTTGCCAACTTAGAAATATTTTCACGGTTTAGATGTACTTAAGCTGTAGTTTCATGCTGAAAATGCTAATTTGACAAGTTCAGATGTTTCGTTTTTAACATCCTTACCACTTGCACAATTGTGCAATATTATTAAAGAGTTGTTTTTTTTTTTTTGTAAATATCAACAACATATTTTAGTATTAAATCGATATTGTCCTGAGAACATTGTATTGCTATAAAATTAATATTGAACACTATGAAGATTGCGATTTAAGAAGTTTACCAGCCCATCGGAAACAACAAATATACTAGAAATACATGCACGCAACAACCCCTTGCCCACCCTTCCAATATATCTCTTGAGAATCCAAGTAACATCGGTAACTTTTCAAAATTGTCAAAAAGACAAATCCCCCTTACTATGACTGGAAGAGGGTATTCAATAAAAACAAAAAGAAATTAAAAAAAAAATCCACACAGAATTTGGCCGCGAATAAACAACAATCCAAACTGGAAATTATTTTATATTTAAACTACTTATAGTCATATTTACGTTTAAAATTTCAATTCTGCTTTATTAAAACAAAAAGTTCGGCGACAATAACGTTCAACAGCTGAACAAATGGTAAGATATCTGTCCTTAAAATTAAATTATTAAACAATGAATGATAGCATCAATACCCTGAATTAGTTGCAAGCTTGTGGTAATTCGTGTCAATTTTCAATTAGACTTCTCACACATTTTGCCTTGAAGAAAGATTTATTTATTAGATGGCTAGACTTTCCGTCTTAAAAGTGGAACATTCTCATAGGTTATCAAACGGACACCAGCATTACGGACAGTTCATGATTGAATATTTTTTTGACTTAAAAAATTGATAAATTATACGTTATCTCAAAGTTGGTTGCAAATGTCTTTCAGATGTGCTATGATAAGGATTTATGCTAAGTATTCATCCGGAGGTACAACACTTTGGTGACGAAGATGAAACGAATTACGAAACCGACGAAATAAACAAAGAAAACACGAATGAATTCTGCATTATTATCGCTGACCAAAAATCGGAAAATAGAAAACATAAAACAAAATATGACAAGCAAACCTTGTGCAAGTTTTGTCGAAAGAAGAACGAGAAGAGCGAAGTAAAAGGCGTACTTTTTCCACGGTAAAACATCAATAAAAAAGAAAAATGGCGTACAATCCTGCTACTCTTGCGTATTTTCAACAAAGCATTCAGTGGCACCTCGATACAAAGAGTTCAACGGTAAATTTACACAAAGACGACTTTAAACTTTCTTGAGAGGTTTTAAAAACCTAATGAAAGCATTATTGGTCGAATACGGTAAAGGTCATCATGCACAAATCACTCTCGAAGTGATAAAGAATGAAGCGGACAACTGCTTTGCCGAAGGATAATTTGGTGACCAAAATCAAGTAGCTTTGCAGCGAGTTACCTGGTGGCTGTTTACCTTGCATTTTTGTTTCAAGCCAAAAGTTCATCCTAACGTCTTCAGTGGGACGACATTTCATGGGGGAAAAATCCTGATTGAGGCGATGAAATCGTTGTGTGGAAAGCGGAGAAAGCCTGTCACGGCCTGGACAACTTTTCTGGATGATGAGTGTGCTATCCCACTCCTCAAACAATTGACCATGAACGCTGTCCGGTTAAATACTGCAAAATGTTTAAAAATAATCGTCCTAGGGAGATGAATGAACCAGAGTCTTCATTCTACTTTACCAATAAACACCAGCAAAATCCAGGCGGTAATATTTCGTACAAGAAGTCTCCCTTAGGGAAGAATGAAGTCGGGAAGCTACTTTTGAAAGCTGCTCAAAACAATTCCGTTCGCAGAATTTGTATTTCAAAGCTACTCGATTCAGACGTACCTGTGATTGTGTAGGTCAGGTAAGTGGTTACCAGAACGTGAAAAGTCCCAAGGTTTATACAAATTTATACACTTGGTTTATACACTTGGTCACTTGGTAGATGTCCTGACAGACGTTAGGATCAACCCACAGAGTATAAATTTGAAAGTTGTTGTGCAAGATTCATACTGTCAACAGTTTCATACTCTAACCTGAGAGTCCCTAAACCATATTCTCCCACAGTTTGGCCTGATTGAACCTTCAATATCTCTTCTGAAGCAGGAAGTGTAATCGCATATTGGAAATTATTATTCATGTGGAGTGGGGCGTACAAACCATGATTATTAGCTTGTCAGCCAGCTTTTGACTGTCACTGCTGCTGGTACCTGAACTATCCTTAATACGCACGCTCTCAAGCTGTTCTCTAAGAGAAACTTTCTGAGTTCCTGACGGGAATCGAACCCGTAATCTTCTGATCGCCGGTGAGACTCTCTAACCATTGAGCTACAAAGACTCAGGTGGTGAGTGAAGGTTAAATTTGTGTACTGGTTCGTATAGATGGTAGACATATGTACAGCCAGTCTGCAAGTCTTGGTATGTCGTCTATTATTTTTCGATTCCCGTCAGGGATTCAGAAAGTTTTTCTGAGATAACAGCTTGAGAGCGTGCGTATTAAGAATATAATTACCAAGCTACCAAAATCACATCATTGATTAACACCTAAACTATCGCCTGATATTAACTTCCTTAAATTCTCGTTTAAATTCTCGAACCATATCTTTTCTCTGTGAAGAAGATTTATATAAGTCAGTGTATATTCTATAGTGGGTTTTAGCGTCACAATCATACACTGTTTCACCAGCCAATTTAATATGTAATCATTTGTGTAGCAATGCAGCTAAATTATTCATGAAACCTCATTTCGTTTTTGAAATTTTGAACTCAAAGCATAAGTGAAGAGAGCCAGAAATTAGGCAACTATTCTCTTCAAGCTTGGGAATGTCAATATATAATTGATCAGAAGGGGATGCGTTGCTAGGATTTTGTGTGACTATGTGTCTTGTACGTTTACTTTTTATTTGGCTCATCTGGCTTCTGTGAAAACCAGATAATTCTTTTTCTGTTGTTTTCATCATATATATTAACATATATTTTATTTTCTTCTTTGTTTATACTGATCATAAATAAACCGTAAGAATGCCAATAGTAAGAGCCAGAGATTATTTGCAAGCCACCCTATACCCTTGGCACCTGATGAAATAACATTTGAGACAACACTAATCAAAGGAGCTATTAATCCTCCTAATTTTTTCCCCAAATTATAAACAGCCTTTGCAAATTTACTTGTTGCTTGCCAACCTCTTATTAAGGATTTTCTGGCTTCTATTATTATAGTTGTTAAATTCCACCTACAGTTATAGCTAAAGCTGATAACCCATCTATAATCTCTTTTGCCCACTCCTTAAAACGTTGTAATCTACTTATATATTCCAATTGTTGTTCTTTAACCTCCCCTAGCTCTCTCTTTTCTATTACTTTATCATGACCTTCTTCCAAACCTGATATTATTACTTGTAATTCAATCCCTTCTGCTTCATCAGTAGTTTTATCTAGTTGTTCTTCTGTCTTATTAATAGTCTTCTTGAAGTTGTAAAGCACCATTATCACTAATTCTTGATTCTGGTAATACAGATTCGGTAGGATTTAACGCTCCTTCTAGCTCTCTGTTTTCATTTGGTGTTAACCCTCGTATATAATTACTTTCTAATGATGTATCGACAAGCACGTATTCATCCAAATTTGTCTCTTCTTTTTCAATTTTAGTTGGTTGTTTTATTTTAGCATCAGATTCTGGAATATTTTCTACCATCTGTTTAAACTGATCTATAGCCTTTTTTGTTGTTGGGTCTTTATTCTTACTATATATATGACCAGACTTACCAGGTTTCATTATTAAAATTGGTCTACCTAATATTCCATCTTCTTTGGTAAATTTAAAATATACAGAGCTCTTGTCATTCACATATGTTCTATTGATTATATCTCTTGATACATTATCACTACTAAGTTTCTTTTTGTACAGTTTGTACATTTTAGTATCAATTGTCCTAACTCTCTTTATTTTGTTAATCAAAATTTGTTTATTGAACTGTTTTAAATCATCAAGTCTTCTCTGAATTTTCACTTCTTCTTTAAAGGCCAAATTAAAACTTTCATTTGGTACATCACCGTAATCATTATCAACAAACTCCACTGATGGTGCAGTTACATTGTTGTTACTGTTTTGTCATCATCGTTATCTATAAAACGTTTCAGGTATAGCACGTTCTCTCAAAAATTGTACATGTTTTAATCTTTCATCTAGTTCATTCTGGTCATAACCTTCTGGAGATAATAATTGATCTTTCTCTAGTTAAATCATCATCATTGTTCGCAAGCTGAGCAATATCCATATCTTCATATTCTGAGTATTTTTCATCAATATTTTTCCTTTTGAAATCATCAAATCCTTCAGCCATATACATTACTCTATGTTTTGTATATCACTTTCAGGAATCCAAGTATTGAATTTTTTATTGTATCCTTTCCATTTCACAAGAACCATCTTTTTACTGCCAACTTTCTTTCTTTTTAATATTTTCTCAATCATATAAATATCATCCTTTTTGTCAACAGCTGATAACTCTTCTTCATAAAATTTGCCAATGATTGGCTCTCCTTCTAAGTCCTCTATTTTATAAACAGTTGGATCACCATGAATGGCTCTTTTTATTTTAAACAATTCTTTGCTGAAATATGGTGTAGTATACTTCTTTATTCTGGAAGTGACCTAACAACTGTACAACATCTCTGGGTTCCGCTCTTTGTCCTTTTGCTCTCACGTGACATGACGTCACGGTTACTACACCTCTCCTCCTTCGGTTTCAACTCTTTCTCTTTAAAATGTTGCCTACAGTTTTAACAAAATGTGAACTTACATCCAGTTACATATTAAAAGTTAAATGTCAAGAATATCCGTAGTAGCTTGGTGGAACTCGATTCCGTACTGGTGACCGACCGGAATCTTCAATTTTCACTGTTCTGTTCAACTCACTACCACAAGGGTTAGGCTGATTGAATTGATAGCTGTATTCCTCAGGTGGTCTTTTTGGTTCTTTTTCTTGGTTAGGTTCCTGGTTTTCTTCTTCCTTAAGTTCCTTTGGATTTTCATTCGGCTCATTCATTCCGGTTGACTTTCGATTCAGAATTTGGTCCTGGTGTCTCCTCGTATTTTTCCCATCCTCTGATATGACTGTATAGGAAACTGGACCTGATTTATTAATTATTCTTGCAGGGGATCCATTTGCTTCCTCGTCCATAGTTTCTGACGTAAACGGGATCTTGCGTCAAAAACTTCCTTTGTCGAGTATTAATGTCATGGTGCTGTTTCTGTCTTTCTTGTTGAACTGTAACTGTTCTGCTAACATCTGGTCGAATTAGATCTAACCGAGACTTTAGCTTCCGGTTCATAAGTAACTCTGCCGGTGTTCGGCCCGTGGTAGTGTGTGGTGTTATCCTGTACTGGAATAAAAATCGATAAACTTTGGTTTCCACTGTACCTTCGCCTTGTTTCTTAATGCCTTCCTTCACCGTCTGTACTGCTCTTTCAGCCAGGCCATTTGATGCGGGATGATAGGGTGCCGTTGTAATGTGTTTTATGCCATTGAGTTTGAGAAAAGTTTCAAATTCTTTGCTTGTGAAGTTAGAGCCGTTGTCGCTCACAATAATCTCAGGTAGTCCGTGTGTTGAAAATGTCTGTCTTAGTCTCTCTACAGTCGCTGTACTTGTGGACGTTTGCATCACATGGACATCTATCCACTTTGAATATGCATCAACAATAATTAACAGCATTCTGCCATAAACCGGGCCAGCAAAGTCAACGTGAAGTCTTGACCATGGCTTGTGAGGGTATTCCCAAGGATGCAGGGGGGCAGCAGGAGGCATTTTCTGATTTACCACGCATTTTTCACATGTTTTTACCTTGGCTTCCAAGTCAACATCCATCTTGGGCCACCACATTATCGATCTTGCAATAGCTTTCATGCGACAAACTCCTGGGTGTCCCACATGCACTTCATCCACCATACTTTGTCGGTGTTGTTGAGGTATCACAACTCTTTGTCCCCATAGTATACATCCATCTTCAACAGTCAATTCGTCTCGACGAATATAATAGGGTTTTAAACTCTCCAGAAGTGTTTCTGAAGTATTTGGCCAGTTGCTTTCGATGTAACGCATTACCATGGACAATTCTGGGTCCCTCCGGGTTGAATCTCTGATTTTTGCGGATGTTACAGGAGTGCTGTCCAAACAGCCTAACGAGAAGTCTATGTTTCCAACCCTGGGAACACGTGACACTGTTTCATTGGCTGGATTTCGACTCAAGCCGTCGGCGTTGGTATGCTGGCTACCTGCTTTATACTGGATCGTGTATTCATAAGCTGATAAGGTGAGTGCCCATCGACGGATGCGTTCTGCCGCTGTAACTGGAATGCCTTTTTGTTCGTTAAACAGTCCTTGCAACGGTTTGTGGTCAGTTATTATGGTGAATTTCCTCCTATACACATATTGATGGAACTTGCCAAGACCAAAGATTATTGCGAGTGCCTCTTTTTCCAACTGTGAATAATTCTTCTCTGCCGGTGCTAACGTGCGTGACGCATATGCAATGGGTCTCTCCCAACCATCTTCCATGACATGTGACAAAACCGCGCCAACCCCGTAAGGTGAAGCGTCACATTGTAAGAGGACTTCCTTCTTGCTGTCATAGTGCACAATCAGTTTGGATGACTTAAGCATTTCTTTGGATGTTTCAAAAGTCCGCTGTTGCTGTGGTCCCCACTTCCATGCTTCATTTTTACGTAACAGCTTGTAGAGGGGTTCAAGTTCACTTGCCAGGTTCGGTATAAATCTGTGATAATAGTTCAACATGCCCAAGTAAGCCCTCAGTTGTGATACATTATTGGGCACTGGTGCCTCTGTCACTGCTTTGACTTTCTCATTCACCGGTTTTACACCATCTTTGTTGATCTTCTGCCCCAGATACACCACTTCTTCGGCCAAGAAAACACATTTCTTGGGGTTCAAACGTAATCCTGCATCTGCTAACCTCCGAAGGACTTCTTCAAGGTTTTTACGGTGGGCCTCTTCATTCTCTCCAGATACCAATATATCATCCACCCTTACTAAGACATATGGTATTCCTTGCAATAAATTCTCCATAACTCTTTGATATATTCCTGGTGCGCTTGAAATGCCATAAGGGAGTCGGTTGTACCTGAACAATCCTTTGTGTGTGTTGATTGTTGTGTATTGTTTGGAATGTTCATCTAATTTTAACTGTTGATAGGCCTGACTCATGTCTAACTTTGTAAACTGTTGACCCCCGTTCAGACTAGCGAAGAGGTCTTCAGATTTGGGAATCGGATAATTGTCTAATTTCGATACTTTATTTACTGTCATTTTGTAATCGCCACATATTCTCACGCTTCCGTCTTCTTTCACGATTGGTACTATTGGTGCTGCCCATTCACTGAATTGTACGGGTTCGATTGTTCCTTCATCGACTAGCTGTTGAATCTTATTTTCAATTTTTGCTTTCAAGAGGTACGGAACTGGGCGGGCTTTGCAATAAATTGGTTTTGCATCTTTGTCGACGTGAATTCGAGCCTCTGTGCCTTGTAACGTCCCCAACCCGCTCTGAAATACCCTTGGATACTTTTGAACCAACTCTCTCACGATACTAGTCACGTTCATCGAAAAGATTTCTTCCCAATTTAATTTAATTTCGCGCAACCAATTTCTCCCTAGCAACGACCGTGTTCGGCCCTCCACGACAACAATTGGCAATTCAAAATACTGTTTGTTGTATTTTACCTGAACTTTCGATTCCCCTTTCACTTTGACTTTCTCCCCCGTATACGTCGTCAATATCATGTTTGTTGGCTGGAGGTTACCGCCGGGGTTAGCAATTCTCTTCCATGTTTCGTGTCCGATAACTGAGACGGCTGCTCCTGTGTCGACTTCCATCAAAAGCTTTTGGTTGTTGATTTCAACGTTGATCTTCAAAGGATCCGCCTTTTCTTCTCTTAACTCATACATTCCATAATCCTGGTTTATACCCCTTCCTTCTTGTTGTTAAAAATTGGCCGATTGATTCTGTTGGACATTCTTTTGGTTGTCGTTGTCTTTCTCTTGATTTTGTGCTCGATTTGATTTTCTAGGCGATGATCGATTTGACTCGCTTCTGCACTTTCGCGCTATGTGCCCTTTCTTCTTACAACGGAAACACGGTGCATCAACAAACTTACATTCGTCTGAACAGTGATTTCCGCCACATCTGAAGCATTCTCTGCCTTTCCACTCTCCAGCAAGCTTATCTACCGTCAATTTGTGGTCTTCTTCACTGGTTTGTTCATCTCTCAATGCTTGGCTGTTCTTTTCCGCCAACTCCATGGCAATCGCAATTTGATGCGCCTCGTTAAATGTTAATTTTGGTTCTGCCAAAAGTCGTCGTTGAATACGATCGTTGCGGATTCCACTCACGAGCCTGTCACGTAATCGTTCTTCCAATGTCTCTTTAAATTCGCAGTACTGAGCAATCTCTCGTAGTTTTGCCAAGAATTCTGCTACAGATTCGTTCGGTTGTCTGTCTCGGGTGTCAAACTTGTGCCGTTGAACAATCACACTAGGCGTCGGTTTCTGATGATCTTTCATTACTTTAACTAACTCGTCGAATGTCTTATCTGTCAGTGGATTAGGTGCTACTAGACTTCTGAGTAGTTTATAACTTTTGTTTCCCCTTGTAGTCAATAATATGGCTCTTCTTTTGTCAGCATTCGTTATTCCATGAGCGTCGAAATAGAACTTTACTCTTTCCGCATAAAGCTCCCAGTCATCATTTTCCGGATCAAACTCGCCAATCTTCCCGTGTGTGGCCATCGTTAATTCTCAAATTGTAACAGAACTGGTTTTATCCTCGTCGCCAATGTAGTATACTTCTTTATTCTGGAAGTGACCTAACAACTGTACAACATCTCTGGGTTCCGCCCTTTGTCCTTTTGCTCTCACGTGACATGACGTCACGGTTACTACATATGGTTCACATTCTTTTGCAAATGTGGACTTATATTTAGAAATTCTTACTGTATTCCAACTTTATACTCAGGTAATGGTTAATCAGAAAATCTATACCCATAAAGTGTATTCCAAACTTGATTTTCATTAGACTTATTAACATCATTTGGTTCGATCAAGATAGTGCTATGCTTGGTATTATTATAGTTGTACACAAGATAATTTAATACATCGATCCACTTGTATGTACCCTTACTGTAAAAATATTTCCACATTGCAGTTTTTAAAGTCCTATTAAACCTTTCAACAATCACTGCTTTCTTATAAGATTTAGTAGAGAAGTATTTGATATTATGCTTTTCTAACAATGATTTAACTCCAACATTATAGAATTCTTTTCCATCATCAAATTGTGCTAATTTAGGATAATAACCAAAACGATCCTTGAATTGTTTTAATAGTTCTGTAACCACCTTTGTCATCCTTTGTCAAAAGCATATCTACTAAGGATTTCAAGAGCAGTCGATATCCAGTAATATCCTTTATTTTGGTTTTTATAAGAACCCATATCTACTAAATCCATCTGAATCTGTTCACCAAGATGATTATCAATAGTTTGTTTGAATTTATTTCTTCTAACTATGGGTTTATATCTGGTGTACCTATCTTGTGATTTCATCCATTCTTTTACCAACATTCAGACCATCCTCTAACGCTTTTTGATACAATCTTTCAGACGATTGGAAGCCAGTTTTTGGATTGTAATAAATATCTCTCAACTTCTGTTCTAACTCTATGTATTTTTCCATTTAATTTACCTAATGTACAGGTCAAGAAGTACATTACCAATATTTTTATTATTGTTAGCAACAACATTAAACTTAATATTATTATAACAACCTCTATTAATTGGTATAACTGATTCCATATCAGTGTAATTTGTTATACTGCCTTTTAAATATTGATAACTTACAACTGGAAGAGTTAATATGACATTTGATCTTCCTCCTCTGGAAAGAATATTTTTTTTGATATCAACTATATTAGACGATTTTATTTCGATATATTTTAACCCCTGATTTATATCAACATTATTTAGGCTTTTTGTTTTTAAATTAGATGAAATGGTTGAATTTGGATTAAAACCCAATAAACGACCAAATTGTTTTTACTATAATGTTTTATCGCTATGGATCGAGCATGTATTATTATGCTTATTAGCTTCTAAAATAATATTATTATTAACCGACGTCAGCCTATCTGTGATCAAAGAAAAAGCCTAATATCCAGGTTCAAAAGTTATAGTATTCGATCCATAAACAATTGTATCATTAACATCCTCTTCTACATTTGTAAGTTCCCAATATATTGTTGCTTTTGGTCAAGTAAAATAATGCTCTCATCGAAGTGGATCTCTTTTTTACCATTTTCAATAAATACTGTTAATTTTGTCATATTTTATAATATACTGTATATTATAAAAAGATGGCTTCAAAGAAATTAAGAGATCAAGCTATAAGTTGGTTCAAAAAGAAATATCCAAAAGCCAACATGAATAAATTCGAATTTGGATATAATATAGATAATTCTGGTAATCTGAAGAACGTAGATGTATATTATAAAGTAACACCACAGTATAAAGATCGAATATTAATTACAGATAAACAATTAAAAAACAATGAACAATTTATTGATGATCTATTTGGAGATGATAATTCAAATAACCAACAGATGATTGAAAGTAATATTAACAAAGATTCGGGTTTAAGATTTCCCAAAATATAGCATTCATGTGGCACAATCCAAAAAATTCCTACATCAAACTTGATATATACCAAAGGATATCCAACACAAGATAAATATTCAGATAATGATATACCGAATTATCCGATTAATAACTTTCCGATTTATATGAACATTACTGATTATTTTTATCCACATTACCACCCTTGGTAATAACAACCCCATACTGGAAAAGTGATTGGGATGACAATGACAGTTATTATCATGTTTATTCAGCACATTCTACGCCACCTATTGTTCTGGTGTAAGTATTCAACATCTAACTCCTTCAAAAGAAGTCCATCCAATAATAACATCACTAATGAGATATGTATTTCACCATAAGACGTTTATGGAGAAGAATGGATGGTGGATAAAAAATGTATGATATTTCTTGTGAATTTAATGTGGGTGAATTTTATAGACATATTGAACACATAATGAGAGATATGACCTGGACCAATAATAGAGGCGTTGTATATCACCTGAAGAAGGATTTCAAACATCATTATCGCCGATATATACCAGTTCAATGTAATGGATTCACGAAAATTGGCATACAATATCTTAATCGATCTATAGAAAGCTATTTATATTGTATTTTTGGATCTCAAGCTAAAACAATCTATATATTCAAATAGAGCTAGTTCATTGGAGACACAGCAACAGTTTAGAAAACTAGTTGAAGAAACTATTATACAATACGATATTTCAAAATCAATAAATAATATGAATCAAGCCATTTTAGACACTAAGGTAACACTAAACTTGGCTGTTTCTCCCTCACTATCGTTTCTTCCTAGGAGTATTATATTATGGAAAAATCCAACCAAGGGATATAACAACTGCTTAAAAATTGCTTCTCCAGAGACGGTATTTGGTCTAAATAATATTAATTATGATGGTACAATCAATCAGACAAAAAAGGCTTATCAAGAGACACCCACACATCATTTGGAATCTCTAGATAATAAGATAGAGCCAAAAATTCATAAAACAAAAAAATTGGATACATTTGAAGAGTCAAAAAAACCTGATATCTATGTCAATACCAGTCTTGAGAAACTTGGAAAATATAAGAAAGAAATTGGAGTCCAAAAGTCATAAAAGTCAATAAAATAAAACCCATCAATAATATGAACAACAATGAATTAGTTCCGGTATTAGCAGTATCAGGTGTTATGAGAGCTCTTATAAGCAAATATATCATATAATAAGTTTATTCTACGGATATCACAATGAATTAGAATCTGAAATTGATAATGTTAAGCAAAGCTTGAATGATAATTTATCAATCAAAGGTGGTAAGATGCGTGGTGATATAAATGTGAGACGATATTTAACTAGTTCTCTATATTCACTAGAGTTTCTTAAAAGATATTCTCAAGGGTATTCTTCAAGGGAAAGTATTAATCCATCAGAAAATCATATGATTAGTGATATTTTTCATATAAACAACAATCCACTATTTCACATATCATTTTTAGTTATTGCTCAAGATGATGGTGATTTGGTTATTAACTAGAAATACATGCACGCAACAACCCCTCACCCACCCTTCCAGTATATCTCTTGAGAGTCCAAGTAACATTGATAATTTTTCAAAATTGTCAAAAAGACAAACCCCCCTTACAATAACTGGAAGAGGGTATGGAACATAAGAAAAACACAACATTTGCACACGAATATTAAAAAACCAAACTAAAAATTGTTCATTGTCATATTTACATTTAAAAGTTTGACTCTTTTATTATAATAAAACGTTTGGAGAGAATAAACTTTTAACGGTTTTACAAATAATGGGATTCATCCTGACAATTCTACTGCTAAACAATGGATGTTCTCATGAAGACCCTGCATTAGTTGCGATCTTGACGTATTTCATGTCGTTTTTGGATGAAACTCATCACTTTTTTTCACTTTGAAGTAAGACACTTTAGTAGATGGCAACACTTTCAGTCTTAAAAGCGGAGCATTCTCATATATTATTGGTCGGATACCAGCATTACGGATAGCTTATGTTTGAAAAACAATTTTTTGACATTGTTTGAATTAAAAAACTGATAAATCCTACATTATCTTAAAGTTAATTCAAAATTTCTAGTAGAAGTGCTATGATGAAGATTTATGCTAAGTATTCATCGGTAGGTAAAAGACTTTGGTAATAAAGATGAAACGAATTACGAAACCGATGAAATAAACAAAGAAAACGTGAGAGGTTTGCATTTTTGTTGCTGACCAAAAATCGGAAAATACAGAACATACAGGGTGTCCATAAAGTTTCTTTACACTTTAAAAAAAATAATTACAAATGCAATTGATGAGATATCTTAATCAGATTTGTTGTATGCAATCAGTGGTTATCAAAGTTTTTAATCACATTGCATTTGTGTATTTCAGGTACCCTGTTGATGAAATAGGTACTGTTAAATCAACCCCTATAAAAATGGCTACTCCTCAAGAGAAGGCACAATGTGTATCATGGTTTATTGAAACAAAATCGGATACGCAGACTCAGCGAAACTACAGAACTAAATATGGAAGAGATCCACCGTCACGTCCGTCAATTCGTGCATGGCACAAGAAGTTTATGAAGACAGGGACAGTGTTGGATAAAGAGAGGAGTGGACGACCAAGAACATCTGAGGAAAACATCGATCGTGTAAGACAAGCCTTTGATCGTTCTCCTGCAAAGTCCATCCGTACTGCTGCCAGACAATTAGAGCTACCACGTTCAACAGTGCACAAAGTCCTACACAAGAACTTGCGATTGTACGCTTACAAAGTGCAACTCTTACAGGCACTCGAGCCAAATGATAAACCAAGACGAAAAGAGTTTGCAGTTAACATGCTGGAACGAATTTCTGATGATGAAACGTTCCTCACCCGAGTTTGTTTTAGTGATGAAGCAACGTTTCATGTTTCAGGGAAACTGAACACACATAATGTGAGAATCTGGGGATCAGAAGACCCCCATGTGACTAGGGAACGTCACCGAGATAGTCCAAAGGTGAATGTGTGGTGTGGGATCCTGTGCAATCGAATTATTGGTCCATTTTTCTTCCACGAGACATCAATTACGGCAAATGTTTACCTTGACCTTTTGACTGAATATGTGGCACCACAACTAGATGACCTTCAACCAACAATCATTTTCCAGCAAGATGGTGCACCACCACATTGGGGACTGCATGTTCGTGAGTTCCTAAATCAAACATTCCCGGACAGGTGGATTGGAAGGGATGGCCCGATTCCCTGGCCACCTCGTTCACCAGATATCACTCCCCTGGACTTCTTTCTGTGGGGTTATGTTAAAGATATCGTGTATCAAACAAAGATACGGGACATCACTGACCTAAAGCAAAAGATCACTGATGCCATTGCGACCATTGATGAGGCTATGCTACAGCGAACATGGCAAGAAATTGAGTACCGTCTTGATGTGCTTCGTGCAACTAATGGTGCCCATGTAGAGGTGTATTAAATGAGGCAAAAAAACTTGAATATCTACTCCTCATTTTGTAATAATTTCCACATATTTGTCTGTTCATTTGCTTTTGTAATAAATTTTTTAAATTGTAAAGAGACTTTATGGACACCCTGTATAACAAAACATGACAAGCAAACCTTCTGCAAGTTTTATTGAAAGAAGGAGTAGAGGGAAGTAAAAGATGTACTTTTTTACATGGTAAAACTTTCATAAAACAGAGAAATGGCGTAGCATTTAAACCTTCAACTTTTACATATTTTCAACAAAGCGTTCATCAGCACCTCAACGCAAAGAACACGGCTTTATACTTTCAAAATTTCTTGTGAGGTGTTAAAATCCTGATGAAAGCATTACTGGTCGAACATGGTAAAGGTAATCGTCCACAAGCCACCCAAGAAGTGAGAAAAACTGAAGCAGACAACCTTTTTGCTGAAGGATAGTATGATCTCCAAATAGAAGTAGCTTTTCAGCGTGTTTCAGCTACTCGATTCAGACGTACCTGTGATTGTGTAGCTCAGCTAAGTGATTACCAGAAAGTGAAAAGTCTCGTACAAATCAACATCGATTCAACTACAGTGAAGAATATCGTTTACACTCAGTCGCTGAGCAAATGTCCCGGCAACGAGCGAGTTCCCTCAATGTCTTTGTTCATATTCATGAGAAAGAACCAAGTCAAAGAATTACTCCAGAATGTGAACAGTTGGCCAATGCATATTCCAAAGAGCTGAGTTTTAGAGCTGTTCTTTCAAGTCATAAATTGTCCAGTAATCAAGATGTCCTGCAAAAGTGAAACCAGCCGCAAGCACCAAGAAAGCCATTTCGTTTGCTGGTTTTAAATCATTTGCTAGCTTCAGTGTTCAAATGATGTTCAAAAAACACATTTTTCCTTGTTTAACTTCAAACCGGATTTATCAACTCTTTCGAGGACTTGCGAAAGGCGAACATTATGTTCTTCTTTGGTCTTTCCCCAAATGATGATGTCATCCTGAACATTTGCGCTGACTTCAATGCCTTCGAGTATCTGGGTTATCTTCTTCTGGAAGACTTCACTTGCACTTAAGATTCCAAAGAGAAGTCGCTTAAATTTATATCTGCCAAATGGGGTGTTAAACGTTAGGATCTTTGAGCTCTCCTCTTCGACTTTTATTTGCCAATATCCACTTGACGAGTCTAACTTCGAAAAGAATTTTGCATCTGCCATTTGTGCCATGATTGACTCAGCATTACGCATTGGGTAGTGCTCTCTCTTTATTGCCTTGTTTAGATCGTATGGATCAAGGTATATTCGCAGGTTTCCATTAGGCCTCTCGACTATAACTAGAGAATTCACCCAATCGGTCGGTTCATCTACTTTGTCAATGATTTCGTTTCTTTCCATGCGTCCAAGTTCAGCTTTTAGCTTGTCTTTCAATAGGTATGGTACTTTGCGAGGTGGGTGTATCACCGGCTTTGCATCTGTTTTCAGATTGATGTGGTGTTCTCCAGATAGGCAACCAATATCTCCAAACACTTGTGCATAATGCTGTGTAATGTCGGAAGTTCGCTTTATTTGCTTTACACGTTTAATAAGGTTGAGGCGTTCACTTGTTGCTAGTCCTAGGATCGGAGATGACTTAATTGGGACGACGAAGAACTGTATCGGATAATCAATCTTTCCTTTTCTTTTTAGTCGTAGTATGCATTTGCCTGAGATTGGTATTTCTGTTCCATCATAAGCAAGTAGTTTCTCTTTCGTTTAGTGTAATTTGTGCTGTTTTGGAAGTTGTTTGAATATGCTTTGTGGTATTACGTTGGCTTGTGCTCCTCTATCGATTTTGTATTCGACTAGTAATCCAGATGTATCAATTGATACGGTCCATGTATTCGAATCATGTTGCTTCCCATATATTTCGACTTTATGGTGCGCGTTTTCTTCTTGTGTTAGGGAGTGGCGTGTTGATTTCTCTTCACTATTGACGGTGCCAATATATAAGTTGTCTCCACCTTCAATACTTTCTTTACTAGAATGGTTGTCATCACTCGCATTCATTTCGTTTATTTGATTTGATAAACATACTTTTGCAAAGTGATTTCGCTTTCCACATTTCTTGCATAATTTCCCATAGGCGGGACAGCATCCTTTATCATGTTGACTTCCACAGTATCGACAAATTTTCCTTTGGTTATCACGTTTTCTTTGATTATCTTGTTTACCTCTGTTTCGCGGTTTGTCCTTTTGGTGGCGTAGTTGGTCGAGTTGATTTGGCGACGTTTTAGACTGAGTAGTCTATATAGTGGGGATTCTGAGACATTTTATGAACTTTAACGATCTTTCAAAAATTGTATCAACTTCCGGTAATTGGTGATGACGTTGTCAAAGTGATTTCCACATGTCAATCATTCTCGTCACCTGTCAATCATTCCCAAATCTGGGTCAAACCGGATTCTCAAAGTTGATTAATTTTGTCACATTTTCGAAATTGATTAATTTTGTTACATTTGTCACATTATCAAAATCAGTCAATTTTGTTTTAAATAAAAATGTATGATATAGTTTTAAGAAATACTAATAGATATTTATTTACAATATGTAAAAAATGTTTGAAAATTCTAAATTTTTACCTAAGATTTAGTAAATTGTTTAGATTTTTTTGGAATAATGTTTTTAAACTTTATATTTATATTTCAGAACCTAGAACATTTCGATGTAAAATTTGTGGAAAAATTAGTTATTATCAAAATTTAATATAAATAAATGGGTAATTGTATTTCAAAAACAAAAAGTAAAAATAATTCACACGATTCACGCACTTCACATATTGAAAATTCTGAAAATAAAAAATCAAATCTTGATATAAATCTTCATGGTTATCCACCAATAAATTTTAGAAAAGTTAAAAAAAGTGGTTTTAGAATTGGTGCTCATGTTGATATTGGTTTTAAAGATTTTGAAGCTGGAGCAACCTTTGGAAAAAATTCTATTCAAGAAATTAATTTTTCAGAAAATAATAATCATTTAAAATTACTAAAATCTTTTGAAAATGAAGATAAAAATGACACAGAAAAAGATAAAATAATTGCTTCATTAATTAATTTAAAAAATGACAATGTTAGCAAAACACAAAATGTAAAACCTAAAAATGAAGATAAATAATTTTGTAATTTTATAATAAAATTATATTATAAAATTATTTAATCACTTGTTGAAGGTTCACCTCGTTCACGTTCATTTGTTTTTTTGGTTGGTTGTGTGTGTTTTTTAACAACATGTTTTCCAACTGTAATTCCACCAGATAATATTCCAAGATATGGTAGATATGGTGATAGTTTTTCAACCACAGATTTTACATCTTTTTTTAATAATTTATCTTTTACCAACTCTTTTTCCAATTCTTCACTGCTTTCAATAGCTTCTAATCCTCCCAATAAATCTGCAAATTTACTAATTAGTAAATCTGTTAAAAATACATTTGCTTTTTCTGCTTGTTTAATTTTATATTCAGAATAAATTTTTAATATAACTTTATCACTTGCTTTTTTCAAATTTTGAACCGATTGACTAATTTCCCCATCTTCAGATAATCTTATCAATTCTTCATGTTTTTTCATCACATCGTGTTTCACGTCGTGTTTCACGTCTTTTTTTCCATCTTGTATTTTTTCCTGGTCACCCGATGGGGATGCGTATATTTGCGGAATTTCTACATGTTCAGTATTTTCAAGCGTTTCACGATTCTCGTTCATTTATTTTATAACTAAATGGAAAAATTAAATTTATTTCTAAACATGAATATTTTTTTGTTTTCAAAGTTTCTAAAATTTTTTCAATCGAACTCTGCTCGCTGCTTCGCGGTTTGCGGTCCTGCGGTCCTAAATATTCTTGAATTATTGTTGACATATCTTTTTTATTTGGATTATAAAATGTGACTAATTTTGAAATATTTTCTCTAAATGGTTTTGCAATTGATGTTAATTGTTGTGTAATTACAACAACGGAAAGATTATAGTGCCTAGCGCTAAATCCTAACTTAACCAATTCACTTGTTCTATTTTTTACATTTTTTCCACTTGCACAATCATCCAATATGATTAAACTTTTAGTTCCTTTTGAAAAATTTACTATAAATTTTAACCAATCTTCAACATTGTCTTGATCACAAGGAATAGCAATAAAGTCTTCATCTTTATCATATTTCCAATTTTCATAAGTTTTATTCCATTCAAATGTAGGACAAATTAGAAAAATATAATCAAAATAATTTTTATATTCATTTTCTATAAAATCCAAAAGATATTTTGTTTTTCCACAAGCAGTCATTCCAACAATTATCATATTAAAAGGTTTAACTTTGTTATTAAGTTCGTTATTCATTTTTTATTTTTGAAAAAATCTTTGATTTTTATATTTAAAACTGAATTGAAGATAAATCTTTATTTACAATATTTAACAACCCATCACTTATTACAAATACATAACACATTACATTTGCTGTAGTAGCAGTCTTTTTAATTTCCAACATTAACCCAGATTGTGTGTTTACCAATTTTTTTCCAGTTCCATAAACAAAATTGTCGTCTAATGTTCTCAAATCAATACATAATGCAAAAGAGTCTTTGTAGAATTTTTCAATATCCATAACTGCATCACAGTCAAAATAATTACATCGAAATATTCTTTTTGCTTCTTTTCAAAAAATCTACGTTTGGGAAATCCTTGGGAATAAACACTATTTGGAATTCCTTCAACACTAATTTTTACATCTGTTATATTTGGGTAAACAAATTGTTCACTGTCTGTAACAGTTTTATTTCTAAATAACAAGACAACCGCTTTCATACTTTTTTGTGGAATATTTATGGTTTCATTGTGTAAAGTAGCACCTTTATCCCATTCTACTGTTTTCATCAAAGTCACATAATTATATGACAATGATCTTCCTGTTGTGTAATTTGTTAAAATATCAGTTGCTAAATCTTGATTTTCAATAGTTTCATATTCCAATTCTAAATTTTCTAATTTGTATCCTGCAACACTTTCTCCACTTTGTGCAACCATAATTTCACTTGCTTTTGGGAAAGTTAAAATATATTGAAAATTATTAATCATACCATACGGAGCATATAATCCATGGTCTACAAGAATTTTTTCCAGTTTTAGACATTGTTTTGTTCCATAAATGTCAAACATTAACTTATCAGAAACTTTTTCGGTATTTCCACTTGTTGCTCCACTATCGTCTTTTGAAATTAATTTTCTAAGATTTTCTCTCCCAATACC
This sequence comes from Heliopora coerulea, assembly GCA_030142905.1. Classification (NCBI taxonomy): domain Eukaryota; kingdom Metazoa; phylum Cnidaria; class Anthozoa; order Scleralcyonacea; family Helioporidae; genus Heliopora; species Heliopora coerulea. The sequence goes on along the minus strand of JASJOG010000111.1, from coordinate 85,396 downwards.
ATACTCAACCATATCTTCTCTTTCTAATTTAGTTTTCCAAAGATCTTTGTAAATTTCTAAAATAGATTCCCCACTATTGTCATAAACAATTTCACCAGCAAATTTTACAACTAATCTTTTTTTTAACAATTTTGATAAGTTATTTAAAAACCATGACTTTGTATTTGAATTTTTAAAATTAAATAATAATCTTAATGAATCGGGTACAAGACATAAATTAGGGTTTAATTTTGGAATATCTATATAAAGGTCTTCTTCTGGATTTGCTGAATTTGGGTTTAAAGTTACAACATGTCTTGTTCTGATTGCTTTAATATCACTCATTTTTGATCTTTTATATCCTGGATATAGTTCGTTTTCTCTATTCATTTTTTATTATATAGGAAATACAAAAAAATTTTTTTTTAATCTTTATCCTTTCTGTATTCATTGTACTCTCGATACAAAAAGTAAGTGATTGCAATAACTAATATCCATAAATTTTTAGCTAAAAAAGCAATACCTTTTGCACCCCATGCTAATATTTGAGAAATTAAATTTAAAACTGCTGAAATAACTGCACCAAAATTTTTACCTATATTTGCAATTGCTTTTGCTAATTTTCCAACTGCATTTGCACCTGTTTTCAATGCGTTTCTTGCTCCCATAACTATTACTGTAATTATACCTGCTACAGAAATTGCTACTGCTGATAAACCAGCGAGATTTTCTTTTGCCCATTTTTTAAATCTTTCTAATCTTCCAAGGTCAGATTCTTCAGCATTTTCATTTAAAATCTGTATTACTTCTTCACTAATTGGTCTTTCATTATTTTCAAGTCTCATTCTATCCGCTTGAAGTTTTGCAATTTCTGAAAAAATTTTATATATACTTTTTTGGGGTTCAGCTGTTTTTAAATCAGCTTTATCTTTCCAATGTTGATGTTCTCTATCAAATCCATCAATTTTTCCACGTATAACTTCTTTTTTTTCATTTTCTGATAAATCCAAATAATCAACACCACCAATTGGAGAGACAGCTTCTTCAAAATTTAATAAACCTCTAAATTCTCTCAATTCATCTGGATCAAATAATGTTCTTCTTGGATCATTTACATCTTCAACTAATTTAATCAAGTTATTTTCATCAATTACTCTATTAACTTCATTATCAATTTGTGAAATGGCGCTTTTAAGTATATTTTTTCTCTCAATCTTTGTCATTTCAATATAGCTTGCGCTGGCTACGCCATCCTGTCTTCCATCGGATATTTTTCTATCTATAATAGAATCTGGTGTTTTTTCATATTCTTTTTTTGCTTTTCTCATATAATCATTAAACTCATCAACATATTTCTTATTTTTTCTAACAAATAACTTAGGTTTGAAGTCCCGGTCAACATTACCGATCTTTTTACCTTTGAATATAATGGAAACTGCTCTATTTTCTCCAAAAAATACAGTGTTATCTAACAATATACTTGAATTTTCTCCATTTTTCTTTTCAAGACGAATTTTGAATATTTCTTTGAAAGATTTTTTTCTATCATTAGTCATTGATCTTATCATTGATTCTTTATCTTTTTTTATATCAGGTAAACTACCAATTCTTTTACGACCAACCCTATTAAATTTACTTTTTGGATTTTCTGTGTTTATTATATTAATACTTATATCAGGGTCATCTCCCCCAAAACTTGTTTCACCGTACTCACGGTCCTCACGGTCCTCACGGTCTTCAGCCTCGCGGTCTCTTGTATTTCTATCTTTCATTTCAATATTATCAAAACCGTTATTATCCATTTATTTTATACATTTTGAATATTTTTTCTACTCTTGCTGCAGCTTCGCTGCTGAGACCTCCGGTCGATCACTTCGTTCGATCTCGCTTTGCTCGATCCAAGAGTTATGTTTATTATCATAACCTTCCCACTTTACCAACACCATATTTTTACCTTTGACTTTTTTACTTTTTAATATTTTCTCTACTTTATACAAGTGATTTTTATCCACAGCTGACAATTCCTGTTCATAAAATTTTCCAATAATTGGTTCTCCCTCAAGGTCTTCCACTTCATACATGTTTGGATCACCTCTAAATACTTTTACAATTTTAAAAATTTCTTCTGTAAAATTGGCTTCATAACCTTTTTTAAAGATATTCTTATATTTAGAAATCCTAACATTATCACCAATTCTGAATTTAGGTAAAGGTAAATCTCCCAATGGATGACCATATAGTGTATTCCACACTTGGTCTTTGTTAGATTCATTTACATCAACAGGTTTCATTAATATACTACTGTGTTTAGTATTATTATAATTATTTACGAGTTTTTTCAAAACAGACCCGCGGTCGCTGCCGCGACCGATCCATTTATAAGTTTTATTGTTGTAGAAGTATTTCCACATGGATGTTTTTAAAGTTCGGTTAAATCTTTCAACTATAGCTGCTTTTTTAACAGATTTAGAGGAAAAATATTCAACACCATCATCACCAGTTTCTTTCAATAAACTTTTTACACCAACATTATAAAATTCTTTTCCTTCATCAAATTGAACTACATTTGGGTATTTACCAAATCTTTTTTTGAATTTTCTAAGTAATTTTGAAACAGCTAACATCATGTTGTAAGTATCTTTTCTGTAGACAGGAATAGCAAACGCATATTGACTCAAAATTTCAACAGCTGTAAGAATCCAGTAATAATCTTCATTTTCTTTTTTATATTTTTTCATATCAATTAAATCCATTTGTATTTGGTCACCCAGATCTTTAACAAATGTTTTTTGAAATTTATGTCTTCTAACAATTGCTTTGTATCTTGTAAAAGTATCTTGTGTTTTTAACCAGTCTTGTACAATTTTTCTACTAACTTTTAATCCACTGTCTTTTGCTTTTTGATAAAGTCTTTCCGCAGATTGATAACCTGTTTCTGGATTGTAATAAATATTTCTTAACTCTTGTTCAATAACAAATTCATTATCACTCACTTTGTCGTTCATTTATTTTTATTAAAATAAATAATGAATTCACTTGAAAAAGCTGAGAAAAAATATTATGGAAAAAATTATGATTTTGTGATGAATGAAATAAAAACTTTGGATAAAAAATTTAAAGAAAGTTTTTTGAAAAAATATCCATATGCAGACATTTCAAAATTTTACTTCGAGCATGATATTAATAAAGATGGAAGTTGGGAAAAAACAATAACATATTTTAAAAACGACCCTAACGGATATATTTCAACCGATATAAATTCAGATACATTTAAAAATGATCCAAACATGACAAAATATCTTTATATTAACAAACCAATTCCTCACTTTCCAAAAATTTGGAAACTTGGAGGATCTTTACAAGAATTACCAAAAGGAAAAAGACATGTTAATTATACAGGAAAAAAATATTATTGGGATAATTTTCCTACACAATATATTTTAAGTTATCCTATTAATCAGTTTAGAATTTATGTAAGCAACACAGATTATTTTCAAAGTAATTTACCCGGATTAAACATAACTACAAATGATAATGCAAAATGGTCACTTAATGAACCATATTTTCAAAGCATAATTGGAACATGGATTGCAACTTATGGATGTGGAATTTCAATCCAACATTTATTATTTTCATCTTCCGTTCCAAAACAAATTACATCATTTATGAGATTTCATTTATATTTTACAGTCAGAAGAATTATGCATCAATTGAAAAATGGTGATGACAAAATATTTTATAAATTTAATGCTGGTTTTTTAAAAGATCATTATCCAAAATGGACTTATCAAGAAATTATGGGTCTGAAAAAAGAGCATTTAGGTCAAGACACCGTAGGTGTTGACAAATGGAAAACATATAATCATGGTCCAGGACAAATTAGAGACACACAAAATGATTACAAAAAATTTGTTCCAAGATTGTCAAACGGTCTAACAAAAAATGGAACAGAATTATTAAATCAAAGCATTGAAGCTTATCTTTATTCAATACTAGGAGCACAAGCAAGAACAAGACAAAGTATTGTTTCAAATAGAGCTTCAGCATTGGAAACACAAAAAGTATTTAGAAAAATTTTTGAAGATTCTATTTTAAATTATGATACTTCAACTTGGATAAATAATATGAATACAGCAGTTTCATCAACAAATGTAGTTTTAAATACTGCTATAAGTCCAACTTTATGGTTAATTCCATCATCTTTAATAATTTTAAAAAATCCTATTGAAGGATATAATAACAAGTTAAAAGTTTCTGATGAAAATATGGTTTTTGGAGTTAACGAAAATTTAAATTATTACAGGTCAAAGACCTGCGAAGCAAAGACTCACAAAAAACATGTCACATCTCCATTGAAAAAATTGGAAACATTAGGAAACCAGGCCACAACCTTGAAAACCACAAAACAACCTGACAAAAAAAACCGTGAAAGTGATCGCAGCTTAGCTGCTCAGAGCGCTTTGTGTGATCAAAAACCTTTACAGACTTCAAACATGGAAAAAACAACTGATAATTTAATTATTTTATCTTTTGCAATAGTTGGAGGAGTTTTAATTGCACGGTACGTGCTCTGACCGAGCGGAGGTCTCAGCAGCGAAGCTGCAGCATTGACCAGAGGTGCAAAAAATTTCAAATCAAAAAATATTTATTATAAAATAAATGGCAATATCTTTAAAAATTTTTATCCCAAAAAATGAAACCGGTGACGGTTGTGAAAAAACAATTGCATTAGATGATCCAATCATATTAAACAGTTGTTCAGAGATGATTGTAAAATCTATAAGTATTTTTTTGAATTATAATAATTTGGATGCAAATATTCATCATTATACCTATGATGGTACAAAAATTGGATTCAAAGATGGGTATTACACATTTGATATTTTAAAAACAGAATTTGAAAATGTTGGAAAAATAGAACTGGGACAAATTGATTTTTCAGGAAAATGTACAATAAAATCCGATAAAGAATTAAATTTACAAACATTTGCACCCATACTAGGATTTCCTGTTAATAAAGTTATATCTCCAAATACATTAACTGAAAGTTACAATGAAGTAAATATCAACAATAATTTGGAATATGTAAACATAAGTTGTAACATGATTGACAAAAGTAAAAATTTTGTAAATGGAAAAAAAAGTGACATTCTTATACAAATTCCGATAACAACACAACAAACACTAAAAGGAAGTGTCTCAAAAATTTATCCCTCTGAAGACAAAGGACCGGGAGGGGTTAAATTATCAAATGGAATTTATAATGAAATAAAATTCAAAGCGGAAGGAAATAATTCTTCTTATATAGGAAATGTTTTATTGGAAGTCAAAATTAAATAATTTTGTTATTATAAAATAAATGAGTTTATTCTATGGATATGAAAACAAACATGAATCTTTAAAATCTGATGTAACAGGAAAGCTATCTACTACAGGAGGGGATATGACAGGAAACATTAACATGGGTTCTAATCATATAATAACATCAGCTGATCCAACAGAAAATTCGCATTTAGCAAGAAAAAAAATATGTTGACAACCATGTCACAAACCATACAACAACTTCAGCAGCAAAGCTGTTTCTATCAAAAACAGGAGGAATAATGACTGGAAATATAAATATGGGAAACAATAAAATTACAACAAATGTTAATCCTATTAATGATGAAGATTTAGCTAGGAAAAAATATGTTGACGACCGTATTGATGACAATTTAAACATTCTCAAAAAAGAAGTAAGTTTTTCAGTTTTGAAAGATAATTTTTCTTTGAAATTTCATAATTTATACTTCATTGAATATAATTCAATTTATGATTTGTTGTTTGAAAGAAATGGAGGAAAAGTAAAAGAAATAATTGATTATGGAATTGAAGGAAAAAATTTTAAACAAACAACAAAAAACCTTCAACCTTTATTGTGTTTAGAAAATGAAAAGGAAAATAATAAATATTTTTTAAAATTTAATGGAACCAACAGCAGAATGACTTCAGATTCCAACATTAATCCGATATCAGGAAAAAAAGATATTGTAAATGTTTTTGTTGTTTATAAATTGAATTCTGTTCCTTCATCTGGAAGTAGTTGGTTAAGAGGAGGAATTTTTGGACATGACAACGTAGGATGGGATAAATTTATTTGTTTTGCAAATCCAACTACAAGAGAATTGGTTATTGCTGGAGATTCATCAAATTATATCTGTATTGGAGCAAATCCTGTAAATCATAAAAACCCACATGCTGCTTTTCAATCAAAAGCAAATGCTGGTGATTTAAATAAATGGATATGTCTTTCAGTTCATTGGGATATGTATACAACACCAATTGCTAATGAAAGTAGTGTTTATTGTAATGGAAAAAAGTTAACAGATTTTACATCAAAAATTACTTCAGGAGATACAATTTTGACATTTGGGGATATAAAAAACAGTACAAACTCACCTTTTGATGGATCAATATCTTTCTTTTCAGTTTTAAAACATGAAAAAATGACAGAAAAAGAAATTTTGTTTTATCATTATGTTCTTTGTAATTTATACAACGTTGATCATGATCCAATAAATATATAAATACATGAAATGTATAAAAATTAAGCAAAATTAAAATTTTGGTAAAATAAATGAGTGTTATATTTGATGACGATTTTAGTTCAAAAACACAAAGTGAAAAAAATTTCTTATTAAATGAATTTGATAAAAAATTATCTTTAACAGGCGGAACAATGTCTGGAAATATTGTAATGGGAAATAATAAAATTGAAACAACTTTGGATCCTACAGGTGATAAACATTTAGCTAGAAAAAAATATGTTGATGATCAAGATGAAACAAAATTATCCCTGACTGGTGGAAACATGACAGGAGATTTGGATATGGGAAATCATCATATTCTTCACGCAGCAAATTATTCTCCTTCTTCTAATAATCATGTTGTGAATAAAAAATACGTTGACGATCGCATCAGCGCAGGTGTGACACCAAATACAATTGCAAATATTTATAATTTACAAATGGATGATGAAGGAATTTTTGATGTGAAAGATGATGTTAATTATATTGAATACACGAGTAACACCGGGAACGGTGGTAGCAATAAAAAGGTTGAAAAACTTTTTAATTTGTCAAGAAAAAAAGATTGGATTTTCAAACAAGATGATACAAACAAACAACCACTTTTTAAAAAATCAACAATTAATAATAATTTTTATTGTGTTCAATACCTTGGATCAGATAGAAACAATTTACATTTAACTTGTGAAGAAAATATTTTAAGGTATCAATACTTGAATTTTTACTTTGTATATGGTTTAAAATCATTAAATTCATCTAACAATGAGGTATCGTTGTTTAAAATCATAGATAATGAAACAGTAAGTCAACCAACTCCTTTTGATTTTGGTGTTTCTTATCGTAATTCATTATTATATATCACAAATTCATCCACATCTGCAATTTCAAATAGCAGATGGCAATTGAAAGCAAATGCAACTCAAATAAACAAATTAATATGTCTTTCTGTTCATTGAGACCAAGGTAATCTCAACGGTGTTAAAAAAGGAAATCTTTATGTAAATGGAAAAGAAATTGTTTCTTTCAATACAAATGCTAGAAAGTATCACACTTCAAATATGAAATTTTATCTTGGATCAACAAATAAAGACCACGGAAAAATGGATGGAGAAATATTATATGTATATGTTTCAACAAGAAAAATGAAATATCCAGAAATTGTTTTAAACCATTATCTTCTTTGTAAAAAATATAGTGTTGATTTTGATGAAGATGAAATATTAAGATATATATAATTATATAACTAAATAACGCTTGCGCTCAGCTACGCTGTTTTGAATAAATTTTAAATAATGTTTGAATAACATTTGTTTTATTTAAAATTTACTTAGGTTTTATTTAACTTTATTTAATTTTATTCATAAATAACTTTTAAATAGCGCTTGCACTCAGCTATGCTGTTTTGAATAAAATTTTGAGTAAAAAAATTTACTTGTTTTTTTATTCAATTTTACTCATGAATAACTTAAATAAATTTTTAATAAAATTATAAATAAATGAGTGAAGAAAGTAAACAACCGAATGTTGAAAAATCTAAAAAAGTAACAGCAGTTGAAAAATCTTTTAAACCTGAAAGTTCAAAAGATCCAAGAAAAGTAGAATTGGGAAAAAAATTAGCAAAAATTTCAAAAGAAGCAAAAGAAAGAAAAGCAAGACAATGAGAAATGATACAAAGAGACTGTGAACTTGAGCAAACAGACCGCGAACTTGAGCAAAGCGACCGAAGGTTAGCAGAAGAAATAAATGGTTATGTAGATTTCAGATATATTGTTGGAGGAGTAACAATTGTTGCTGCACTTGGAGGTCTATATTATGCGTATAAAAGCGACAAAAGACTTGCGCAGCAAGCTGATGAACGTAGTGAACGTAGTGAAAGCGAACAAAGTGATCAACCAGAGGGTCCAGAATCAAAGATTCTGTCGGCGCAGCAACAAGAAAACAAAAAAGTTAAGACCATAAATAAAAATGACTATGAAATTACTAAATGCAAACCATCAAAGTGTTCTATTGAAAATCTGTAAGAAAATAAAGTTTTCAAAAAATTTTTTATATGTATAAATAAATGGGTGAAATGAATAGAAAAGAAGTTATGAATGAATTATATGATTCTACAATAATTACATTGGGTGCTGTTGGAGTTGGAATGATATCAAGAAAAGTAATTAGTGATGGTTTGTCAACTCCATCTAGTTTAGTTACTACTTTAAAACTAGCAGCAGCTGTTGGATTATCACATCTTGCAGTTAAATATGCACAAGATAAAAAATGGATTCCTTCTGATCTTTTCAAGTCATGAATGTCATAAAATATAAAAAATAGTAAAATTAACCAAAATGAAATTTTGTAAAAATAAATGGAAACAGTAGTTGGTGGATTATTTAATGCAGTTGCTTTTGCAGGTGCAGGATTTTTATTTTCAAAATTAAATCATTCTGGATATGAAAAAGAAATAAAAAGACATAATGAAGCAATGGAAAAATTGAGCGAAGCGAAAGAAAAATGGTATGAAAACCAAGTAAAAAGAAAACAAGAAATTGAAAAATTAAGACAAGAACTGTCTGATGCAAATGCTGATATAAATAAAACAAACATGTCTTTGAAAAATCTTGTTGACGCGTGGCAACGCGCGCAAGCGATAAATAATCGTTATAAATATTTAAAAGAAGAAGCAAATGAAAAAGATAAAAAAGAACCAAAATTAGAAGATTATTATAAACCTTCTGATGAAATGAAAGAATATCAAAATGTTGCTTTTTTTCTTGTTGGGGTTTCAGGCGGTTATGTATTTTATAAATTTTTGTGAAAATTTTTAAAAAAATTTTTCTTTAAAAAAAAAAATTTTACTTTAAATAAATGGATAACAAACCAAAACAAAATCTCACGTATTACCAATTGTGAAATATTGCAAAAGAAAGAAAAATAATATATTATAGAAAATATAATAAAAATCAACTTGAAAAAATTTTAGGATTTGAAATTACAAAACCTAATGAAAAATTTGAAAAATATAGAGAAAAATTGAGAAAACCAATTCCAGTGGTGGTTATAAATAGTGAAACAGGTGAAACACAAAAATTTGAAAGCCTTAGAACTGCTTCAAAAAATTTTAATATGAATCCAGAAAGTATAAAATATAGAATTAATAATAAAAAATCTTTGGAATTCAATGATGAATCATTTTTAGTTTTTTATGACTGTTGAAAAAATTTTTTTTGTTGTTTTTTGTTTAAAAGAAAAAAAATAAAAAATAAAAAATATATAAATAAAAGATGAACCTGGTTAACTCAAAAAACCCGCGTGGCGGTCAGAGGATTATTGAAAAATTTATATAAGAAGATAAAAGTGAGCTGAAAGATTTCAGCTTTTACGATGATGAAGACTATTTATTTTATGTTTTTTCTGAAAAAATTGCTAAACTTTCAGGTGATGGAGAATTATTACCACATCATGAATTTTTTATAAATTATAAAAAAAAATTTTGTATTTTTAATGATTTTGAAATTGATTACAACACAAAGACCGGAGGTGAAAAAATTTATACTACAACTTACAAAATTATTTTAGTTCCAAGTCTGAAACCATTATTTTCATCATTTAATTTTTTTATATTTAAAAAAATTGAAATTTAAATTTTTTTCTTTTTTTTTTTAAATGTTGTCATGTGACCAAACATGAAAAAAAAAAAAATTTTTAAAATTTTTTTTCTTTTAAAAAAAAACATATATAATAAAAGATGAATACAAATGACCATTCAAATAATTTAAAACGTGGTCGTGGAAGGCCAAGAAAATATCCTTTTGGTTCTTTTGTAGGACCAAGACGGGAAAAAAGAGGTAGACCGACAACATTACCTCCAGAAAAAAGGCAAAATGAGCGAATTTTTGTTGGAAGTAGAGGAAGACCAAGAAAAAATCAGGACATTTCTTCATCAATTTTAGACAAACCAGTTCCAAATAAAAATTTACAAGCACCTTTATTATTACCAAAAAAAATTTAAACAAAAATTTAAATAAAATTTTGGTTAACTCAAAGGAAAAAACAAATAATTTATTTGATAATACTAAAGAAAAAATATTAAATTTATTTGATAAATACAACCCATTAAATAACAAAGGAACAGAAACCTGAAGGGCGACGGAGTCGATAAAAAATTGGTTTAATTATTTGAAAGATAATGTTTCAAATATATTTAATAAATTACAAGGTAAAGTTTCTACAACAATTCCATTAAAATTTAAATTGAATAAAGAAGCTTTGAATGTGACGAAAAGATATGAAATTGATCTAAAAAAGAGTGAATTGTCTTTATATGATCCTTTGACTCTCTTGAAAAAAATAAAACCATTGGTGATTGAAAAATTCAAAAAATATCCAAGCACAAAACAACAAATAACTCTTATGTGTTTGATGTCAAAAACAAATCCAGCAACAGGAGAAACAACCATAGATAAAGCTCATTTTCATAGTTACTATGAAGAAATTTTTGATGGAAGTAATTTTGATGAAATATATGAAAAAATGACACAAAAAATTATTTTGAGTTTTGAAGAATTTTTAAAAAATTCAAGTTTGTGGAAATTTCATAAATCTTTGAAAGTAATTTTAAATATTAATGAAATTAAAAGATTACTAGCTTCATCTTATATTCCTTTACCAGAATTTTTAGAAGGTAAAAAAGCAATTATCAATCCAAAAAATGAAGATCAAAAATGTTTATTATGGTGTGTTACAATAAATGAACTTTTAAAAACCACACCTTATTTAAAACATCCGGAGAGAATTACAAAAATTTTGAAAAAGAAAGCTGAGAATTTTAATGTTAAAGATGTGAAATTTCCATGTGGATTTTCTGATATTGATAAATTTGAAAAAAATAACAACATTGCAATTAATTTATTTGGGTATGATAAAGAAAAAAGATTTGGAAAAGAAAATCATGAAATTTTTCCTTTGAGAGTAAGCAAACAAAAATCATCCAATCTCAATCACAAAAATCATGTTAATATATTAATGATATCGAATGAAAATGGAGATAAACATTATTGTTTGATTAAAAATAAGAGTAGATTATTTTCAAGTCAGGTTAGTAAACACAAAGAGAAAACACATATTTGTGATAATTGTTTACAACATTTTAGTAAGGAAAATGTTTACAAAAATCATTTAGAATATTGTCAAGAGTATGAATGTGGAAAAACTGTTTATCCAAACAAAGGTGAAAAATTAAAGTTTAAAAATTATGAAAGAATGCATGATATTCCATTTGTAATTTACGCAGATTTTGAATGTAATTTAAAAAATGCAGATGAAAATATTGGTGAACCGGTAGGTGACCGCGCTCCGCGTACAAAACAATTTCAAAAACATGAACCATCTGGATATTGTTATTTGATAAAATGTTTTGATGATAATTTATATCAACCAAAATTAGTAAAATGTAGCAAAAAACCTGATGACGATGATTTTGATATTTCATTAAAATTTGTAAAAAGTTTAGAAAACGATATTAAAAAAATACATGAGAAATTTAAATACCCAAAAAAGATAATATTAAGTGAAAAGGATAAAGTAGATTTTAGATTAGCTGAAAATTGTTATGCTTGTGGAGATAAATTTGAACCGCTGCTTTGCAGCGTCACAAGTGGTAAGAAAAATACAAAAAACGAAGAAAAAACTGAAAGCAGCAAAGCTGATAAAGTTATGGATCATTGTCATTACACTGGAAAATATCGTGGAGCTGCTTGTATTAGTTGCAATTCAAAAATGAAAAATCCAAAATTTATACCAGTTATATTTCATAATTTACAAAACTATGACAGTCATTTGTTTATAAAAAATCTTGGTGTTTCAGAAGGTGAAATAAATTGTATACCAAACACTGAGGAAAAATATATTAGTTTTACAAAAGAATTTATTGTTGGTAAATTTGAAAAAACACACATAGTAACTGAAAAACAACTTCAAAGTAAAAGTAAAGAAAATATTATTGAATGTGAAGAATTACTCGAAGAGCGACGAAGTCGATCAACTTCAGGAGAAGAAATTAGTGACAACCCGAAGGGCAGCGGAGCTGATGAAACCTCAAATTATAAAATTAAAGAAATTATTGAGGTAAAAAGAAAAATTAGATTTATTGATAGTTTTAAATTTATGCAAACTAGTTTAGCAAATTTAGTTAATAATTTAGATAAAAACGAATTAAATATGTTAAAGAAATTTTATAAAAATGAAGAACAAAGGCAATTATTAACTAGAAAAGGTGTTTTTCCATATGATTGGTTTGATAGTATTCAAAAATTAAAAGAAGAAAAATTACCTGATAAAGAATGTTTTTATTCTAAATTAAATGATGAAAATATAAGTGATGAAGATTATGAACATGCACAAAATGTTTGGAATAAATTTAATATTAAAAATATGAGACAATATCATGATTTATATTTAAAAACTGATGTGATGCTTTTAGCTGATGTCTTTGAGAATTTTAGAAAAGTTTGTAAACAAAATTATAAATTAGATCCTGCTTGGTATTTTACTTCACCTGGATTAGCTTGGGATGCAATGTTGAAAATTACAAAAATTGAATTGGATCTATTATCTGATCCACAAATGTATCTAATGATTGAAAAAGGAATCAGAGGTGGAATTTCAACTATTGTAAAAAGATATGCAAAAGCAAATAATAAGTATATGGACAACGAAGTTCAAAACAAATACAACCCTAAAGAAGATAGTGTTTATCTTCCATATCTTGACGCTAATAATTTATATGGTTGGGCAATGAGTAAGAAATTACCTGTGAAAGATTTCAAATGGATGAAAAACAATGAGTTAAATAATTGGGAAAAATATAATTGTATTTTAGAAGTTGATTTAGAATATCTAGAAGATTTACATGATTTACATAATGAATACCCTCTTGCTCCAGAAAGATTAAAGGTTGGTCAAGTTGAAAAATTAATTCCAAATTTAAATAACAAAGAAAAATATGTTTTACATTGTGAAAATTTGAAATTGTATGAAAAATTGGGATTAAAAATCACTAAAATTCATAAAGGAGTAAAATTTTATGAAGAAGATTTTATGAAACAATATATTGATTTGAACTCAAATTTGAGAACAAATGCAAAAAATGATTTTGAGAAAGATTTTTTCAAATTGATGAATAATTCTGTGTTTGGAAAAACTATGGAAAATGTAAGAAATAGAGTTGATATACAATTGGTAAATAGACAAGAAAAAGCATTAAAATTATTTTCAAAAAGTAATTTTAAAAGTAGAACAATATTTTCTGAAAATTTAATTGCAATACATAAATATAAGACTAAAATTATGTTGAATAAACCAATATATTTAGGAATGAGTATATTAGATCTTAGTAAGACTTTAATGTACGATTTTCATTATAATTATATTAAGAAAAAATACAATGAAAATGCATCATTATTATTTACCGATACAGATAGTTTAATGTATGAAATTAAAACTGATGATTTTTATAAAGATATTTCACCAGATGTAAAAAATATGTTTGATACAAGTAATTATTCAAAAGAACATAAAAGTGGAATTAAAACCTGGTTAAACAAAAAGGTTATTGGAATGATGAAAGATGAATGTGGTGGAAAACAAATAGAAGAATTTGTTGGTTTGAGAGCAAAATTATATGCTTACAAAATGTGTGGAAACGGTGAAGATGGTGAAGACAACGAAGGAAAAGAAGAAAAAAAATGTAAAGATGTTAAGAAAAATGTAATTAAAAAAGAAATAACATTCCAAAATTACAAAGATTGTTTATTTGATGGAGAAGAACAAATAAGAAAAATGAATTTAATAAGGGACAGAAACCATGAGTTGTATACAGAAACCGTTGAAAAAATAGCATTATCATCCAAGGATGATAAAAGAAACATACTTGAAAACAAAATAGACACACTTGCATTTGGTCATTACATGAATAACATGGTTGAAGAATATGAAAAAATATTTGGATTCAAACCATAAAAAATCATAAATTTAATTTAATGATTTTCACGTTTTTGAAATTTCTAAAATTTCGAAAATGTGACAAAATTAATCAATTTCGAAAATGTGACAAAATTAATCAATTTCGAAAATGTAACAAAATTAATCAATTTCGAAAATGTGACAAAATTAATCAACTTTGAGAATCCGGTTTGACCCAGATTTGGGAATGATTGACAGGTGACGAGAATGATTGACATGTGGAAATCACTTTGACAACGTCATCACCAATTACCGGAAGTTGATACAATTTTTGAAAGATCGTTAAAGTTCATAAAATGTCTCAGAATCCCCACTATATAGACTACTAGACTGCATTTCTTCCGACTGCTTCTTTGTTTCTTCAGCTGCTCTGCAAATGGTCATTGCTTTATCAAGTGTCAGGTCAGGTTCTCACAGTAATTTTTCTTGCACTCTCGTATCCCTCACTCCAGCGACAATTCGATCCCTTATGAGGCTCTCTTTTAGTAATCCAAATTCGCAATGCGTGCTTTTTAGTTTCAGTTCAGTGACATAGTCGTCAATGTTTTGTCCTTCGCTTTGGTTGTATGAGAAGAACTTGTATCTTAAGTATGGAATGTTCTTTTTGGGATTCATGTATTTATCGAATTTTGTTAGTAATGGTTCCAATTTCATGCCGTCTTTTCGTTTTTGAAGGTAAAGGTGTAATAGATTTCTCGCGCTCTTTCTCCAATTGTAGTTAGAAGTCTGGAAGTTTTGACGTCTTCATCTTTATCGTTCGACTCTGTGGCGGTCATGCAGAATTTAAATTCTTTTTTCCATCGGTCCCAATTCTGGCTAAGGTTTCCATCGAATCGCAGTTCCT